>CM076069.1:6962500-7565630 GCA_038088235.1 Zacco platypus
TATTGACTTTTCAATGACCGATGTAACATCAGAAAGAGTCAATAAGTAGGTATAGAAATTTCAAGATCCATGACTGAAACATCTTCAATGGGTCAAATATTGGCTACTCTATGGCTAATTTATCACCAGAAGGAGTCAATTGGGTAAAAATGGAAAGTTCAAAATTGACGACTCTTGAGCCCGATATTAGTACATTTGGTCAAATATGGATTTCTGAATGACTGACCTAAATTCAGAAAGAGTCAATGAGTTAGGTATAAAAATGTCAAGATCCATAACTGAAACATGTCCAATGGGTAAAATATTAGCTACTCTAATGCTAATGTATCACAAGAAGGAGTCATTTGGGTAGGAATAGAAAGTTCAGGATCAAGGACTGAAATATTTTCAGTGGGTCAAAAATTGGCTGAACTCTCTCCAGAAGAAGTCAATAGGGTAGAACTAAAAAGTTCAAAATAGACGACTCTTGGGCCCGATTTTAGTACATTTGGTCAAATATTGACTTTTCAATGACCGATGTAACATCAGAAAGAGTCAATAAGTAGGTATAGAAATTTCAAGATCCATGACTGAAACATGTTCAAGGGGTCAAATATTGGCTCCACTATGGCTAATTTATCACCTGAAGGAGTCAATTGGGTAGGAATAGAAAGTTCAAGATCAAGGACTGAAATATTTTCAGTGGGTCAAAAACTGGCTGAACTATGTCCAGAAGAAGTCAATAGGGTAGAACTAAAAAGTTCAAAATAGACGACTCTTGGGCCCGATTTTAGTACATTTGGTCAAATATTGACTTTTGAATGACTGATATAACATCAGAAAGAGTCAATAAGTAGGTATAGAAATTTCAAGCTCCATGACTGAAACATGTTCAATGGGTCACATTTTGGCTACTCTATGGCTAATTTATCACCAGAAGGAGTCAATTGGGTAGAAGTAGAAAGTTCAAGATCAAGGACTGAAATATTTTCAGTGGGTCAAAAATTGGCTGAACTATCTCCAGAAGGAGTCAATACGGTAGAACTAATAAGTTCAAAATCGACGACTCTTGGGCCTGATATTAGTACATTTGGTCAAATATTGACTTTTGAATGACCGATATAACATCAGAAAGAGTCAATAAGTAGGTATAGAAATTTCACCATCCATGACTAAAACATGTTCAATGGGTCAATTATTGGCTAATCTATCGCTAATTTATCACCAGAAGGAGTCAATTGGGTAGAAATAGAAATTTCAAAATAGACGACTCTTGGGCCCGATATTAGTACATTTGGTCAAATAAGGATTTCTGAATGACTGACCTAAATTCAGAAAGAGTGAGTAGGTATAAAAACTTCAAGATCCATAACTGAAACATGTCCGATTGGAAAATATTGGCTACTCTAAGGCTAATGTATCACAAGAAGGAGTCAATTGGGTAGGAATAGAAAGTTCAAGATCAAGGACTGAAATATTTTCAGTGGGTCAAAAATTGGCTGAACTATCTCCAGAAGGAGTCAATACGGTAGAACTAAAATGATCAAAATCGACGACTCTTGGGCCTGATATTAGTACATTTGGTCAAATATTGACTTTTGAATGACCGATGTAACATCAGAAAGAGTCAATAAGTAGGTTTAGAAATTTCAAGATCCATGACTGAAACATGTTCAATGGGTCAAATATTGGCTACTCTATGGCTAATTTATCATCAGAAGGAGTCAATTGGGTAAAAATGGAAAGTTCAAAATTGACGATTCTTGGGCCCGATATTAGTACATTTGGTCAAATATGGATTTCTGAATGACTGACCTAAATTCAGAAAGAGTCAATGAGTAGGTATAAAAACTTCAAGATCCATGACTGAAACATGTCCAATGGGTAAAATATTGTTTACTCTAAGGCTAATGTATCACAAGAAGGAGTCAATTGGGTAGGAATAGAAACTTCAAGATCAAGGACTGAAATATTTTCAGTGGGTCAAAAATTGTCTGAACTATCGCCAGAAGGAGTCAATAGGGTAGAACTAAAAAGTTCAAAATAGACGACTCTTGGGCCCGATTTTAGTACATTTGGTCAAATATTGACTTTTGAATGACCGATGTAACATCAGAAAGAGTCAATAAGTAGGTATAGAAATTTCAAGATCCATGACTGTAACATCTTCAATAGGTCAAATATTGGCTACTCTATGGCTAATTTATCACCAGAAGGAGTCAATTGGGTAAAAATGGAAAGTTCAAAATTGACGACTCTTGAGCCCGATATTAGTACATTTGGTCAAATATGGATTTCTGAATGACTGACCTAAATTCAGAAAGAGTCAATGAGTTAGGTATAAAAATGTCAAGATCCATAACTGAAACATGTCCAATGGGTAAAATATTAGCTACTCTAATGCTAATGTATCACAAGAAGGAGTCATTTGTGTAGGAATAGAAAGTTCAAGATCAAGGACTGAAATATTTTCAGTGGGTCAAAAATTGGCTGAACTATCGCAAGAAGGAGTCAATAGGGTAGAACTAAAAAGTTCAAAATCGACGACTCTTGGGCCTGATATTAGTACATTTGGTCAAATATTGACTTTTGAATGACCGATATAACGTCAGAAAGAGTCAATAAGTAGGTATAGAAATTTCAAAATCCATTACTTAAACATGTTCAATGGTTAAAATATTGGCTACTCTATGGCTAATTTATCACCAAAAGGAGTCAAAGGGTAGAACTAAAAAGTTCAAAATCGACGACTCTTGGGCCTGATATTAGTACATTTGGTCAAATATTGACTTTTGAATGACCGATATAACATCAGAAAGAGTCAATAAGTAGGTATAGAAATTTCAAGCTCCATGACTGAAACATGTTCAATGGGTGAAATATTGGCTACTGTATGGCTAATTTATGACCAGAAGGAGTCAATTGGGTAAAAATAGAAATTTCAAAATAGACGACTCTTGGGCCCGATATTAGTACATTTGGTCAAATAAGGATTTCTGAATGACTGACCTAAATTCAGAAAGAGTGAGTAGGTATAAAAACTTCAAGATCCATAACTGAAACATGTTCAAGGGGTCAAATATTGGCTCCACTATGGCTAATTTATCACCTGAAGGAGTCAATTGGGTAGGAATAGAAAGTTCAAGATCAAGGACTGAAATATTTTCAGTGGGTCAAAAACTGGCTGAACTATCTCCAGAAGAAGTCAATAGGGTAGAACTAAAAAGTTCAAAATAGACGACTCTTGGGCCCGATTTTAGTACATTTGGTCAAATATTGACTTTTGAATGACTGATATAACATCAGAAAGAGTCAATAAGTAGGTATAGAAATTTCAAGCTCCATGACTGAAACATGTTCAATGGGTCACATTTTGGCTACTCTATGGCTAATTTATCACCAGAAGGAGTCAATTGGGTAGAAGTAGAAAGTTCAAAATCAAGGACTGAAATATTTTCAGTGGGTCAAAAATTGGCTGAACTATCTCCAGAAGGAGTCAATAGGGTAGAACTAATAAGTTCAAAATCGACGACTCTTGGGCCTGATATTAGTACATTTTGTCAAATATTGACTTTTGAATGACCGATATAACATCAGAAAGAGTCAATAAGTAGGTATAGAAATTTCAAGCTCCATGACTGAAAAATATTCAATGGGTCAAATATTGGCTGCTCTATGGCTAATTTATCACCAGAAGGAGTCAATTGGGTAGGAATAGAAAGTTGAAGATCAAGGACTGAAATATTTTCAGTGGGTCAAAAATTGGCTTAACTATCTCCAGAAGGAGTCAATAGGGTAGAACTAAAAAGTTCAACATAGACGACTCTTGGGCCGAGTGTTAGTACATTTGGTCAAATATTGACTTTTGAATGACCAATGTAACATCAGAAAGAGTCAATAAGTAGGTATAGATATTTCAAGATCCATGACTGAAACATGTTCAAGGGGTCAAATATTGGCTACTCTATGGCTAATTTATCACAAGAAGGAGTCTATTGGGTAGAAATAGAAAGTTCAAAATCGACGACTCTTGGGCCTGATATTAGTACATTTGGTCAAATATTGACTTTTAAATGACCGATATAACATGAGAAAGAGTCAATAAGTAGGTTTAGAAATTTCACCATCCATGACTAAAACATGTTCAATGGGTCAATTATTGGCTAATCTATCGCTAATTTATCACCAGAAGGAGTCAATTGGGTAGAAATAGAAATGTCAAAATAGACGACTCTTGGGCCCGATATTAGTACATTTGGTCAAATAAGGATTTCTGAATGACTGACCTAAATTCAGAAAGAGTGAGTAGGTATAAAAACTTCAATATCCATTACTGAAACATGTCCGATTGGAAAATATTGGCTACTCTAAGGCTAATGTATCACAAGAAGGAGTCAGTTGGGTAGGAATAGAAAGTTCAAGATCAAAGACTGAAATATTTTCAGTGGGTCAAAAATTGGCTGAACTATTGCCAGAAGGAGTCAATAGGGTAGAACTAAAAAGTTCAAAATAGACGACTCTTGGGCCCGATTTTAGTACATTTGGTCAAATATTGACTTTTGAATGACCGATGTAACATCAGATAGAGTCAATAAGTAGGTATAGAAATTTCAAGATCCATGACTGAAACATGTTCAAGGGGTCAAATATTGGCTCCACTATGGCTAATTTATCACCTGAAGGAGTCAAAGGGTAGAACTAAAAAGTTCAAAATAGACGACTCTTGGGCCCGATTTTAGTACATTTCGTCAAATATTGACTTTTGAATGACCGATATAACATCAGAAAGAGTCAATAAGTAGGTATAGAAATTTCAAGCTCCATGACTGAAACATGTTCAATGGGTCACATATTGGCTACTCTATGGCTAATTTATCACCAGAAGGAGTCAATTGGGTAGGAATAGAAAGTTCAAGATCAAGGACTGAAATATTTTCAGTGGGTCAAAAACTGGCTGAACTATCTCCAGAAGAAGTCAATAGGGTAGAACTAAAAAGTTAAAAATAGACGACTCTTGGGCCCGATATTAGTACATTTGGTCAAATATTGACTTTTGAATGACCGATTTAACATCAGAAAGAGTCAATAAGTAGGTATAGAAATTTCAAGATCCATGACTGAAACATGTTCAAGGGGTCAAATATTGGCTACTCTATGGCTAATTTATCACAAGAAGGAGTCTATTGGGTAGAACTAAAAAGTTCAAAATCGACGACTCTTGGGCCCGATATTAGTACATTTTGTCAAATATGGATTTCTGAATGACTGACCTAAATTCAGAAAGAGTCAATGACTAGGTATAGAAATTTTAAGATCCATAACTGAAACATGTCCAATTGGTAAAATATTGGCTACTCTAAGGCTAATTTATCACAAGAAGGAGTCAATTGGGTAGGAATAGAAAGTTCAAGATCAAGGACTGAAATATTTTCAGTGGGTCAAAAATTGGCTGAACTATCGCCAGAAGGAGTCAATAGGGTAGAACTAAAAAGTTCAAAATAGACGACACTTGGGCCCAATTTTAGTACATTTGGTCAAATATTGACTTTTGAATGACCGATGTAACATCAGACAGAGTCAATAAGTAGGTATAGAAATTTCAAGATCCATGACTGAAACATGTTCAATGGGTCAAATATTGGCTACTCTATGGCTAATTTATCACCAGAAGGAGTCAATTGGGTAAAAATGGAAAGTTCAAAATTGACGACTCTTGAGCCCGATATTAGTACATTTGGTCAAATATGGATTTCTGAATGACTGACCTAAATTCAGAAAGAGTCAATGAGTTAGGTATAAAAATGTCAAGATCCATAACTGAAACATGTCCAATGGGTAAAATATTAGCTACTCTAATGCTAATGTATCACAAGAAGGAGTCATTTGTGTAGGAATAGAAAGTTCAAGATCAAGGACTGAAATATTTTCAGTGGGTCAAAAATTGGCTGAACTATCGCAAGAAGGAGTCAATAGGGTAGAACTAAAAAGTTCAAAATCGACGACTCTTGGGCCTGATATTAGTACATTTGGTCAAATATTGACTTTTGAATGACCGATATAACATCAGAAAGAGTCAATAAGTAGGTATAGAAATTTCAAAATCCATTACTGAAACATGTTCAATGGTTAAAATATTGGCTACTCTATGGCTAATTTATCACCAAAAGGAGTCAAAGGGTAGAACTAAAAAGTTCAAAATCGACGACTCTTGGGCCTGATATTAGTACATTTGGTCAAATATTGACTTTTGAATGACCGATATAACATCAGAAAGAGTCAATAAGTAGGTATAGAAATTTCAAGCTCCATGACTGAAACATGTTCAATGGGTCAAATATTGGCTACTGTATGGCTAATTTATGACCAGAAGGAGTCAATTGGGTAGGAATAGAAAGTTCAAGATCAAGGACTGAAATATTTTCAGTGGGTCAAAAACTGGCTGAACTATCTCCAGAAGAAGTCAATAGGGTAGAACTAAAAAGTTAAAAATAGACGACTCTTGGGCCTGATATTAGTACATTTGGTCAAATATTCACTTTTGAATGACCGATGTAACATCAGAAAGAGTCAATAAGTAGGTATAGAAATTTCAAGATCCATGACTAAAACATGTTCAATGGGTCAATTATTTGCTAATCTATCGCTAATTTATCACCAGAAGGAGTCAATTGGGTAGAAATAGAAATTTCAAAATAGACGACTCTTGGGCCCGATATTAGTACATTTGGTCAAATAAGGATTTCTGAATGACTGACCTAAATTCAGAAAGAGTGAGTAGGTATAAAAACTTCAAGATCCATAACTGAAACATGTTCAAGGGGTCAAATATTGGCTCCACTATGGCTAATTTATCACCTGAAGGAGTCAATTGGGTAGGAATAGAAAGTTCAAGATCAAGGACTGAAATATTTTCAGTGGGTCAAAAACTGGCTGAACTATCTCCAGAAGAAGTCAATAGGGTAGAACTAAAAAGTTCAAAATAGACGACTCTTGGGCCCGATTTTAGTACATTTGGTCAAATATTGACTTTTGAATGACTGATATAACATCAGAAAGAGTCAATAAGTAGGTATAGAAATTTCAAGCTCCATGACTGAAACATGTTCAATGGGTCACATTTTGGCTACTCTATGGCTAATTTATCACCAGAAGGAGTCAATTGGGTAGAAGTAGAAAGTTCAAAATCAAGGACTGAAATATTTTCAGTGGGTCAAAAATTGGCTGAACTATCTCCAGAAGGAGTCAATACGGTAGAACTAATAAGTTCAAAATCGACGACTCTTGGGCCTGATATTAGTACATTTGGTCAAATATTGACTTTTGAATGACCGATATAACATCAGAAAGAGTCAATAAGTAGGTATAGAAATTTCAAGCTCCATGACTGAAAAATATTCAATGGGTCAAATATTGGCTGCTCTATGGCTAATTTATCACCAGAAGGAGTCAATTGGGTAAGAATAGAAAGTTGAAGATCAAGGACTGAAATATTTTCAGTGGGTCAAAAATTGGCTTAACTATCTCCAGAAGGAGTCAATAGGGTAGAACTAAAAAGTTCAACATAGACGACTCTTGGGCCGAGTGTTAGTACATTTGGTCAAATATTGACTTTTGAATGACCAATGTAACATCAGAAAGAGTCAATAAGTAGGTATAGATATTTCAAGATCCATGACTGAAACATGTTCAATGGGTCAAATATTGGCTACTCTATGGCTAATTTATCACAAGAAGGAGTCTATTGGGTAGAAATAGAAAGTTCAAAATCGACGACTCTTGGGCCTGATATTAGTACATTTGGTCAAATATTGACTTTTAAATGACCGATATAACATGAGAAAGAGTCAATAAGTAGGTTTAGAAATTTCACCATCCATGACTAAAACATGTTCAATGGGTCAATTATTGGCTAATCTATCGCTAATTTATCACCAGAAGGAGTCAATTGGGTAGAAATAGAAATTTCAAAATAGACGACTCTTGGGCCCGATATTAGTACATTTGGTCAAATAAGGATTTCTGAATGACTGACCTAAATTCAGAAAGAGTGAGTAGGTATAAAAACTTCAAGATCCATTACTGAAACATGTCCGATTGGAAAATATTGGCTACTCTAAGGCTAATGTATCACAAGAAGGAGTCAATTGGGTAGGAATAGAAAGTTCAAGATCAAAGACTGAAATATTTTCAGTGGGTCAAAAATTGGCTGAACTATTGCCAGAAGGAGTCAATAGGGTAGAACTAAAAAGTTCAAAATAGACGACTCTTGGGCCCGATTTTAGTATATTTGGTCAAATATTGACTTTTGAATGACCGATGTAACATCAGATAGAGTCAATAAGTAGGTATAGAAATTTCAAGATCCATGACTGAAACATGTTCAAGGGGTCAAATATTGGCTCCACTATGGCTAATTTATCACCTGAAGGAGTCAAAGGGTAGAACTAAAAAGTTCAAAATAGACGACTCTTGGGCCCGATTTTAGTACATTTCGTCAAATATTGACTTTTGAATGACCGATATAACATCAGAAAGAGTCAATAAGTAGGTATAGAAATTTCAAGCTCCATGACTGAAACATGTTCAATGGGTCACATATTGGCTACTCTATGGCTAATTTATCACCAGAAGGAGTCAATTGGGTAGGAATAGAAAGTTCAAGATCAAGGACTGAAATATTTTCAGTGGGTCAAAAACTGGCTGAACTATCTCCAGAAGAAGTCAATAGGGTAGAACTAAAAAGTTAAAAATAGACGACTCTTGGGCCCGATATTAGTACATTTGGTCAAATATTGACTTTTGAATGACCGATTTAACATCAGAAAGAGTCAATAAGTAGGTATAGAAATTTCAAGATCCATGACTGAAACATGTTCAAGGGGTCAAATATTGGCTACTCTATGGCTAATTTATCACAAGAAGGAGTCTATTGGGTAGAACTAAAAAGTTCAAAATCGACGACTCTTGGGCCCGATATTAGTACATTTTGTCAAATATGGATTTCTGAATGACTGACCTAAATTCAGAAAGAGTCAATGACTAGGTATAGAAATTTTAAGATCCATAACTGAAACATGTCCAATTGGTAAAATATTGGCTACTCTAAGGCTAATTTATCACAAGAAGGAGTCAATTGGGTAGGAATAGAAAGTTCAAGATCAAGGACTGAAATATTTTCAGTGGGTCAAAAATTGGCTGAACTATCGCCAGAAGGAGTCAATAGGGTAGAACTAAAAAGTTCAAAATAGACGACACTTGGGCCCAATTTTAGTACATTTGGTCAAATATTGACTTTTGAATGACCGATGTAACATCAGACAGAGTCAATAAGTAGGTATAGAAATTTCAAGATCCATGACTGAAACATGTTCAATGGGTCAAATATTGGCTACTCTATGGCTAATTTATCACCAGAAGGAGTCAATTGGGTAAAAATGGAAAGTTCAAAATTGACGACTCTTGAGCCCGATATTAGTACATTTGGTCAAATATGGATTTCTGAATGACTGACCTAAATTCAGAAAGAGTCAATGAGTTAGGTATAAAAATGTCAAGATCCATAACTGAAACATGTCCAATGGGTAAAATATTAGCTACTCTAATGCTAATGTATCACAAGAAGGAGTCATTTGTGTAGGAATAGAAAGTTCAAGATCAAGGACTGAAATATTTTCAGTGGGTCAAAAATTGGCTGAACTATCGCAAGAAGGAGTCAATAGGGTAGAACTAAAAAGTTCAAAATCGACGACTCTTGGGCCTGATATTAGTACATTTGGTCAAATATTGACTTTTGAATGACCGATATAACATCAGAAAGAGTCAATAAGTAGGTATAGAAATTTCAAAATCCATTACTGAAACATGTTCAATGGTTAAAATATTGGCTACTCTATGGCTAATTTATCACCAAAAGGAGTCAAAGGGTAGAACTAAAAAGTTCAAAATCGACGACTCTTGGGCCTGATATTAGTACATTTGGTCAAATATTGACTTTTGAATGACCGATATAACATCAGAAAGAGTCAATAAGTAGGTATAGAAATTTCAAGCTCCATGACTGAAACATGTTCAATGGGTCAAATATTGGCTACTGTATGGCTAATTTATGACCAGAAGGAGTCAATTGGGTAGGAATAGAAAGTTCAAGATCAAGGACTGAAATATTTTCAGTGGGTCAAAAACTGGCTGAACTATCTCCAGAAGAAGTCAATAGGGTAGAACTAAAAAGTTAAAAATAGACGACTCTTGGGCCTGATATTAGTACATTTGGTCAAATATTCACTTTTGAATGACCGATGTAACATCAGAAAGAGTCAATAAGTAGGTATAGAAATTTCAAGATCCATGACTAAAACATGTTCAATGGGTCAATTATTTGCTAATCTATCGCTAATTTATCACCAGAAGGAGTCAATTGGGTAGAAATAGAAATTTCAAAATAGACGACTCTTGGGCCCGATATTAGTACATTTGGTCAAATAAGGATTTCTGAATGACTGACCTAAATTCAGAAAGATTGAGTAGGTATAAAAACTTCAAGATCCATAACTGAAACATGTTCAAGGGGTCAAATATTGGCTCCACTATGGCTAATTTATCACCTGAAGGAGTCAATTGGGTAGGAATAGAAAGTTCAAGATCAAGGACTGAAATATTTTCAGTGGGTCAAAAACTGGCTGAACTATCTCCAGAAGAAGTCAATAGGGTAGAACTAAAAAGTTCAAAATAGACGACTCTTGGGCCCGATTTTAGTACATTTGGTCAAATATTGACTTTTGAATGACTGATATAACATCAGAAAGAGTCAATAAGTAGGTATAGAAATTTCAAGCTCCATGACTGAAACATGTTCAATGGGTCACATTTTGGCTACTCTATGGCTAATTTATCACCAGAAGGAGTCAATTGGGTAGAAGTAGAAAGTTCAAAATCAAGGACTGAAATATTTTCAGTGGGTCAAAAATTGGCTGAACTATCTCCAGAAGGAGTCAATACGGTAGAACTAATAAGTTCAAAATCGACGACTCTTGGGCCTGATATTAGTACATTTGGTCAAATATTGACTTTTGAATGACCGATATAACATCAGAAAGAGTCAATAAGTAGGTATAGAAATTTCAAGCTCCATGACTGAAAAATATTCAATGGGTCAAATATTGGCTGCTCTATGGCTAATTTATCACCAGAAGGAGTCAATTGGGTAAGAATAGAAAGTTGAAGATCAAGGACTGAAATATTTTCAGTGGGTCAAAAATTGGCTTAACTATCTCCAGAAGGAGTCAATAGGGTAGAACTAAAAAGTTCAACATAGACGACTCTTGGGCCGAGTGTTAGTACATTTGGTCAAATATTGACTTTTGAATGACCAATGTAACATCAGAAAGAGTCAATAAGTAGGTATAGATATTTCAAGATCCATGACTGAAACATGTTCAATGGGTCAAATATTGGCTACTCTATGGCTAATTTATCACAAGAAGGAGTCTATTGGGTAGAAATAGAAAGTTCAAAATCGACGACTCTTGGGCCTGATATTAGTACATTTGGTCAAATATTGACTTTTAAATGACCGATATAACATGAGAAAGAGTCAATAAATAGGTTTAGAAATTTCACCATCCATGACTAAAACATGTTCAATGGGTCAATTATTGGCTAATCTATCGCTAATTTATCACCAGAAGGAGTCAATTGGGTAGAAATAGAAATTTCAAAATAGACGACTCTTGGGCCCGATATTAGTACATTTGGTCAAATAAGGATTTCTGAATGACTGACCTAAATTCAGAAAGAGTGAGTAGGTATAAAAACTTCAAGATCCATTACTGAAACATGTCCGATTGGAAAATATTGGCTACTCTAAGGCTAATGTATCACAAGAAGGAGTCAATTGGGTAGGAATAGAAAGTTCAAGATCAAAGACTGAAATATTTTCAGTGGGTCAAAAATTGGCTGAACTATTGCCAGAAGGAGTCAATAGGGTAGAACTAAAAAGTTCAAAATAGACGACTCTTGGGCCCGATTTTAGTATATTTGGTCAAATATTGACTTTTGAATGACCGATGTAACATCAGATAGAGTCAATAAGTAGGTATAGAAATTTCAAGATCCATGACTGAAACATGTTCAAGGGGTCAAATATTGGCTCCACTATGGCTAATTTATCACCTGAAGGAGTCAAAGGGTAGAACTAAAAAGTTCAAAATAGACGACTCTTGGGCCCGATTTTAGTACATTTCGTCAAATATTGACTTTTGAATGACCGATATAACATCAGAAAGAGTCAATAAGTAGGTATAGAAATTTCAAGCTCCATGACTGAAACATGTTCAATGGGTCACATATTGGCTACTCTATGGCTAATTTATCACCAGAAGGAGTCAATTGGGTAGGAATAGAAAGTTCAAGATCAAGGACTGAAATATTTTCAGTGGGTCAAAAACTGGCTGAACTATCTCCAGAAGAAGTCAATAGGGTAGAACTAAAAAGTTAAAAATAGACGACTCTTGGGCCCGATATTAGTACATTTGGTCAAATATTGACTTTTGAATGACCGATTTAACATCAGAAAGAGTCAATAAGTAGGTATAGAAATTTCAAGATCCATGACTGAAACATGTTCAAGGGGTCAAATATTGGCTACTCTATGGCTAATTTATCACAAGAAGGAGTCTATTGGGTAGAACTAAAAAGTTCAAAATCGACGACTCTTGGGCCCGATATTAGTACATTTGGTCAAATATGGATTTCTGAATGACTGACCTAAATTCAGAAAGAGTCAATGAGTAGGTATAAAAACTTCAAGATCCATGACTGAAACATGTCCAATGGGTAAAATATTGTTTACTCTAAGGCTAATGTATCACAAGAAGGAGTCAATTGGGTACGAATAGAAAGTTCAAGATCAAGGACTGAAATATTTTCAGTGGGTCAAAAATTGGCTGAACTATCGCCAGAAGGAGTCAATAGGGTAGAACTAAAAAGTTCAAAATAGACGACTCTTGGGCCCGATTTTAGTACATTTGGTCAAATATTGACTTTTGAATGACCGATGTAACATCAGAAAGAGTCAATAAGTAGGTATAGAAATTTCAAGATCCATGACTGTAACATGTTCAATGGGTCAAATATTGGCTACTCTATGGCTAATTTATCACCAGAAGGAGTCAATTGGGTAAAAATGGAAAGTTCAAAATTGACGACTCTTGAGCCCGATATTAGTACATTTGGTCAAATATGGATTTCTGAATGACTGACCTAAATTCAGAAAGAGTCAATGAGTTAGGTATAAAAATGTCAAGATCCATAACTGAAACATGTCCAATGGGTAAAATATTAGCTACTCTAATGCTAATGTATCACAAGAAGGAGTCATTTGTGTAGGAATAGAAAGTTCAAGATCAAGGACTGAAATATTTTCAGTGGGTCAAAAATTGGCTGAACTATCGCAAGAAGGAGTCAATAGGGTAGAACTAAAAAGTTCAAAATCGACGACTCTTGGGCCTGATATTAGTACATTTGGTCAAATATTGACTTTTGAATGACCGATATAACATCAGAAAGAGTCAATAAGTAGGTATAGAAATTTCAAAATCCATTACTGAAACATGTTCAATGGTTAAAATATTGTCTACTCTATGGCTAATTTATCACCAAAAGGAGTCAAAGGGTAGAACTAAAAAGTTCAAAATCGACGACTCTTGGGCCTGATATTAGTACATTTGGTCAAATATTGACTTTTGAATGACCGATATAACATCAGAAGTCAATAAGTAGGTATAGAAATTTCAAGCTCCATGACTGAAACATGTTCAATGGGTCAAATATTGGCTACTGTATGGCTAATTTATGACCAGAAGGAGTCAATTGGGTAGGAATAGAAAGTTCAAGATCAAGGACTGAAATATTTTCAGTGGGTCAAAAACTGGCTGAACTATCTCCAGAAGAAGTCAATAGGGTAGAACTAAAAAGTTAAAAATAGACGACTCTTGGGCCTGATATTAGTACATTTGGTCAAATATTCACTTTTGAATGACCGATGTAACATCAGAAAGAGTCAATAAGTAGGTATAGAAATTTCAAGATCCATGACTAAAACATGTTCAATGGGTCAATTATTTGCTAATCTATCGCTAATTTATCACCAGAAGGAGTCAATTGGGTAGAAATAGAAATTTCAAAATAGACGACTCTTGGGCCCGATATTAGTACATTTGGTCAAATAAGGATTTCTGAATGACTGACCTAAATTCAGAAAGAGTGAGTAGGTATAAAAACTTCAAGATCCATAACTGAAACATGTCCAATTGGTAAAATATTGGCTACTCTAAGGCTAATGTATCACAAGAAGGAGTCAATTGGGTAGGAATAGAAAGTTCAAGATCAAGGACTGAAATATTTTCAGTGGGTCAAAAATTGGCTGAACTATCGCCAGAAGGAGTCAATAGGGTAGAACTAAAAAGTTCAAAATAGACGCCTCTTGGGCCCAATTTTAGTACATTTGGTCAAATATTGACTTTTGAATGACCGATGTAACATCAGACAGAGTCAATAAGTAGGTATAGAAATTTCAAGATCCATGACTGAAACATGTTCAATGGGTCAAATATTGGCAACTCTATGGCTAATTTATTACCAGAAGGAGTCAATTGGGTAAAAATGGAAAGTTCAAAATTGATGACTCTTGAGCCCGATATTAGTACATTTGGTCAAATATGGATTTCTGAATGACTGACCTAAATTCAGAAAGAGTCAATGAGTTAGGTATAAAAATGTCAAGATCCATAACTGAAACATGTCCAATGGGTAAAATATTAGCTACTCTAATGCTAATGTATCACAAGAAGGAGTCATTTGGGTAGGAATAGAAAGTTCAAGATCAAGGACTGAAATATTTTCTGTGGGTCAAAAATTGGCTGAAATATCGCCAGAAGGAGTCAATAGGGTAGAACTAAAAAGTTCAAAATAGACGACTCTTGGGCCCGATTTTAGTACATTTGGTCAAATATTGACTTTTGAATGACCGATGTAACATCAGAAAGAGTCAATAAGTAGGTATAGAAATTTCAAGATCCATGACTGAAACATCTTCAATGGGTCAAATATTGGCTACTCTATGGCTAATTTATCACCAGAAGGAGTCAATTGGGTAAAAATGGAAAGTTCAAAATTGACGACTCTTGAGCCCGATATTAGTACATTTGGTCAAATATGGATTTCTGAATGACTGACCTAAATTCAGAAAGAGTCAATGAGTTAGGTATAAAAATGTCAAGATCCATAACTGAAACATGTCCAATGGGTAAAATATTAGCTACTCTAATGCTAATGTATCACAAGAAGGAGTCATTTGTGTAGGAATAGAAAGTTCAAGATCAAGGACTGAAATATTTTCAGTGGGTCAAAAATTGGCTGAACTATCGCCAGAAGAAGTCAATAGGGTAGAACTAAAAAGTTCAAAATAGACGACTCTTGGGCCCGATTTTAGTACATTTGGTCAAATATTGACTTTTGAATGACCGATGTAACATCAGAAAGAGTCAATAAGTAGGTTTAGAAATTTCAAGATCCATGACTGTAACATCTTCAGTGTGTCAAATATTGGCTACTCTATGGCTAATTTATTACCAGAAGGAGTCAATTGGGTAAAAATGGAAAGTTCAAAATTGACGACTCTTGAGCCCGATATTAGTACATTTGGTCAAATATGGATTTCTGAATGACTGACCTAAATTCAGAAAGAGTCAATGAGTTAGGTATAAAAATGTCAAGATCCATAACTGAAACATGTCCAATGGGTAAAATATTAGCTACTCTAATGCTAATGTATCACAAGAAGGAGTCATTTGTGTAGGAATAGAAAGTTCAAGATCAAGGACTGAAATATTTTCAGTGGGTCAAAAATTGGCTGAACTATCGCAAGAAGGAGTCAATAGGGTAGAACTAAAAAGTTCAAAATCGACGACTCTTGGGCCTGATATTAGTACATTTGGTCAAATATTGACTTTTGAATGACCGATATAACATCAGAAAGAGTCAATAAGTAGGTATAGAAATTTCAAGCTCCATGACTGAAACATGTTCAATGGGTCAAATATTGGCTACTCTAAGGCTAATGTATCACAAGAAGGAGTCAATTGGGTAGGAATAGAAAGTTCAAGATCAAGGACTGAAATATTTTCAGTGGGTCAAAAATTGGCTGAACTATCGCCAGAAGGAGTCAATAGGGTAGAATTAAAAAGTTCAAAATAGACAACTCTTGGGCCCAATTTTAGTACATTTGGTCAAATATTGACTTTTGAATGACCGATGTAACATCAGACAGAGTCAATAAGTAGGTATAGAAATTTCAAGATCCATGACTGAAACATGTTCAATGGGTCAAATATTGGCAACTCTATGGCTAATTTATCACCAGAAGGAGTCAATTGGGTAAAAATGGAAAGTTCAAAATTGATGACTCTTGAGCCCGATATTAGTACATTTGGTCAAATATGGATTTCTGAATGACTGACCTAAATTCAGAAAGAGTCAATGAGTTAGGTATAAAAATGTCAAGATCCATAACTGAAACATGTCCAATGGGTAAAATATTAGCTACTCTAATGCTAATGTATCACAAGAAGGAGTCATTTGGGTAGGAATAGAAAGTTCAAGATCAAGGACTGAAATATTTTCTGTGGGTCAAAAATTGGCTGAAATATCGCCAGAAGGAGTCAATAGGGTAGAACTAAAAAGTTCAAAATAGACGACTCTTGGGCCCGATTTTAGTACATTTGGTCAAATATTGACTTTTGAATGACCGATGTAACATCAGAAAGAGTCAATAAGTAGGTATAGATATTTCAAGATCCATGACTGAAACATCTTCAATTGGTCAAATATTGGCTACTCTATGGCTAATTTATCACCAGAAGGAGTCAATTGGGTAAAAATGGAAAGTTCAAAATTGACGACTCTTGAGCCCGATATTAGTACATTTGGTCAAATATTGACTTTTGAATGACCGATGTAACATCAGATAGAGTCAATAAGTAGGTATAGAAATTTCAAGATCCATGACTGAAACATGTTCAAGGGGTCAAATATTGGCTCCACTATGGCTAATTTATCACCTGAAGGAGTCAAAGGGTAGAACTAAAAAGTTCAAAATAGACGACTCTTGGGCCCGATTTTAGTACATTTCGTCAAATATTGACTTTTGAATGACCGATATAACATCAGAAAGAGTCAATAAGTAGGTATAGAAATTTCAAGCTCCATGACTGAAACATGTTCAATGGGTCAAATATTGGCTACTGTATGGCTAATTTATGACCAGAAGGAGTCAATTGGGTAGGAATAGAAAGTTCAAGATCAAGGACTGAAATATTTTCAGTGGGTCAAAAACTGGCTGAACTATCTCCAGAAGAAGTCAATAGGGTAGAACTAAAAAGTTAAAAATAGACGACTCTTGGGCCTGATATTAGTACATTTGGTCAAATATTCACTTTTGAATGACCGATGTAACATCAGAAAGAGTCAATAAGTAGGTATAGAAATTTCAAGATCCATGACTAAAACATGTTCAATGGGTCAATTATTTGCTAATCTATCGCTAATTTATCACCAGAAGGAGTCAATTGGGTAGAAATAGAAATTTCAAAATAGACGACTCTTGGGCCCGATATTAGTACATTTGGTCAAATAAGGATTTCTGAATGACTGACCTAAATTCAGAAAGAGTGAGTAGGTATAAAAACTTCAAGATCCATAACTGAAACATGTTCAAGGGGTCAAATATTGGCTCCACTATGGCTAATTTATCACCTGAAGGAGTCAATTGGGTAGGAATAGAAAGTTCAAGATCAAGGACTGAAATATTTTCAGTGGGTCAAAAACTGGCTGAACTATCTCCAGAAGAAGTCAATAGGGTAGAACTAAAAAGTTCAAAATAGACGACTCTTGGGCCCGATTTTAGTACATTTGGTCAAATATTGACTTTTGAATGACTGATATAACATCAGAAAGAGTCAATAAGTAGGTATAGAAATTTCAAGCTCCATGACTGAAACATGTTCAATGGGTCACATTTTGGCTACTCTATGGCTAATTTATCACCAGAAGGAGTCAATTGGGTAGAAGTAGAAAGTTCAAAATCAAGGACTGAAATATTTTCAGTGGGTCAAAAATTGGCTGAACTATCTCCAGAAGGAGTCAATACGGTAGAACTAATAAGTTCAAAATCGACGACTCTTGGGCCTGATATTAGTACATTTGGTCAAATATTGACTTTTGAATGACCGATATAACATCAGAATGAGTCAATAAGTAGGTATAGAAATTTCAAGCTCCATGACTGAAAAATATTCAATGGGTCAAATATTGGCTGCTCTATGGCTAATTTATCACCAGAAGGAGTCAATTGGGTAAGAATAGAAAGTTGAAGATCAAGGACTGAAATATTTTCAGTGGGTCAAAAATTGGCTTAACTATCTCCAGAAGGAGTCAATAGGGTAGAACTAAAAAGTTCAACATAGACGACTCTTGGGCCGAGTGTTAGTACATTTGGTCAAATATTGACTTTTGAATGACCAATGTAACATCAGAAAGAGTCAATAAGTAGGTATAGATATTTCAAGATCCATGACTGAAACATGTTCAATGGGTCAAATATTGGCTACTCTATGGCTAATTTATCACAAGAAGGAGTCTATTGGGTAGAAATAGAAAGTTCAAAATCGACGACTCTTGGGCCTGATATTAGTACATTTGGTCAAATATTGACTTTTAAATGACCGATATAACATGAGAAAGAGTCAATAAGTAGGTTTAGAAATTTCACCATCCATGACTAAAACATGTTCAATGGGTCAATTATTGGCTAATCTATCGCTAATTTATCACCAGAAGGAGTCAATTGGGTAGAAATAGAAATTTCAAAATAGACGACTCTTGGGCCCGATATTAGTACATTTGGTCAAATAAGGATTTCTGAATGACTGACCTAAATTCAGAAAGAGTGAGTAGGTATAAAAACTTCAAGATCCATTACTGAAACATGTCCGATTGGAAAATATTGGCTACTCTAAGGCTAATGTATCACAAGAAGGAGTCAATTGGGTAGGAATAGAAAGTTCAAGATCAAAGACTGAAATATTTTCAGTGGGTCAAAAATTGGCTGAACTATTGCCAGAAGGAGTCAATAGGGTAGAACTAAAAAGTTCAAAATAGACGACTCTTGGGCCCGATTTTAGTATATTTGGTCAAATATTGACTTTTGAATGACCGATGTAACATCAGATAGAGTCAATAAGTAGGTATAGAAATTTCAAGATCCATGACTGAAACATGTTCAAGGGGTCAAATATTGGCTCCACTATGGCTAATTTATCACCTGAAGGAGTCAAAGGGTAGAACTAAAAAGTTCAAAATAGACGACTCTTGGGCCCGATTTTAGTACATTTCGTCAAATATTGACTTTTGAATGACCGATATAACATCAGAAAGAGTCAATAAGTAGGTATAGAAATTTCAAGCTCCATGACTGAAACATGTTCAATGGGTCACATATTGGCTACTCTATGGCTAATTTATCACCAGAAGGAGTCAATTGGGTAGGAATAGAAAGTTCAAGATCAAGGACTGAAATATTTTCAGTGGGTCAAAAACTGGCTGAACTATCTCCAGAAGAAGTCAATAGGGTAGAACTAAAAAGTTAAAAATAGACGACTCTTGGGCCCGATATTAGTACATTTGGTCAAATATTGACTTTTGAATGACCGATTTAACATCAGAAAGAGTCAATAAGTAGGTATAGAAATTTCAAGATCCATGACTGAAACATGTTCAAGGGGTCAAATATTGGCTACTCTATGGCTAATTTATCACAAGAAGGAGTCTATTGGGTAGAACTAAAAAGTTCAAAATCGACGACTCTTGGGCCCGATATTAGTACATTTTGTCAAATATGGATTTCTGAATGACTGACCTAAATTCAGAAAGAGTCAATGACTAGGTATAGAAATTTTAAGATCCATAACTGAAACATGTCCAATTGGTAAAATATTGGCTACTCTAAGGCTAATTTATCACAAGAAGGAGTCAATTGGGTAGGAATAGAAAGTTCAAGATCAAGGACTGAAATATTTTCAGTGGGTCAAAAATTGGCTGAACTATCGCCAGAAGGAGTCAATAGGGTAGAACTAAAAAGTTCAAAATAGACGACACTTGGGCCCAATTTTAGTACATTTGGTCAAATATTGACTTTTGAATGACCGATGTAACATCAGACAGAGTCAATAAGTAGGTATAGAAATTTCAAGATCCATGACTGAAACATGTTCAATGGGTCAAATATTGGCTACTCTATGGCTAATTTATCACCAGAAGGAGTCAATTGGGTAAAAATGGAAAGTTCAAAATTGACGATTCTTGGGCCCGATATTAGTACATTTGGTCAAATATGGATTTCTGAATGACTGACCTAAATTCAGAAAGAGTCAATGAGTAGGTATAAAAACTTCAAGATCCATGACTGAAACATGTCCAATGGGTAAAATATTGTTTACTCTAAGGCTAATGTATCACAAGAAGGAGTCAATTGGGTACGAATAGAAAGTTCAAGATCAAGGACTGAAATATTTTCAGTGGGTCAAAAATTGGCTGAACTATCGCCAGAAGGAGTCAATAGGGTAGAACTAAAAAGTTCAAAATAGACGACTCTTGGGCCCGATTTTAGTACATTTGGTCAAATATTGACTTTTGAATGACCGATGTAACATCAGAAAGAGTCAATAAGTAGGTATAGAAATTTCAAGATCCATGACTGTAACATGTTCAATGGGTCAAATATTGGCTACTCTATGGCTAATTTATCACCAGAAGGAGTCAATTGGGTAAAAATGGAAAGTTCAACGACTCTTGAGCCCGATATTAGTACATTTGGTCAAATATGGATTTCTGAATGACTGACCTAAATTCAGAAAGAGTCAATGAGTTAGGTATAAAAATGTCAAGATCCATAACTGAAACATGTCCAATGGGTAAAATATTAGCTACTCTAATGCTAATGTATCACAAGAAGGAGTCATTTGTGTAGGAATAGAAAGTTCAAGATCAAGGACTGAAATATTTTCAGTGGGTCAAAAATTGGCTGAACTATCGCAAGAAGGAGTCAATAGGGTAGAACTAAAAAGTTCAAAATCGACGACTCTTGGGCCTGATATTAGTACATTTGGTCAAATATTGACTTTTGAATGACCGATATAACATCAGAAAGAGTCAATAAGTAGGTATAGAAATTTCAAAATCCATTACTGAAACATGTTCAATGGTTAAAATATTGTCTACTCTATGGCTAATTTATCACCAAAAGGAGTCAAAGGGTAGAACTAAAAAGTTCAAAATCGACGACTCTTGGGCCTGATATTAGTACATTTGGTCAAATATTGACTTTTGAATGACCGATATAACATCAGAAGTCAATAAGTAGGTATAGAAATTTCAAGCTCCATGACTGAAACATGTTCAATGGGTCAAATATTGGCTACTGTATGGCTAATTTATGACCAGAAGGAGTCAATTGGGTAGGAATAGAAAGTTCAAGATCAAGGACTGAAATATTTTCAGTGGGTCAAAAACTGGCTGAACTATCTCCAGAAGAAGTCAATAGGGTAGAACTAAAAAGTTAAAAATAGACGACTCTTGGGCCTGATATTAGTACATTTGGTCAAATATTCACTTTTGAATGACCGATGTAACATCAGAAAGAGTCAATAAGTAGGTATAGAAATTTCAAGATCCATGACTAAAACATGTTCAATGGGTCAATTATTTGCTAATCTATCGCTAATTTATCACCAGAAGGAGTCAATTGGGTAGAAATAGAAATTTCAAAATAGACGACTCTTGGGCCCGATATTAGTACATTTGGTCAAATAAGGATTTCTGAATGACTGACCTAAATTCAGAAAGAGTGAGTAGGTATAAAAACTTCAAGATCCATAACTGAAACATGTCCAATTGGTAAAATATTGGCTACTCTAAGGCTAATGTATCACAAGAAGGAGTCAATTGGGTAGGAATAGAAAGTTCAAGATCAAGGACTGAAATATTTTCAGTGGGTCAAAAATTGGCTGAACTATCGCCAGAAGGAGTCAATAGGGTAGAACTAAAAAGTTCAAAATAGACGCCTCTTGGGCCCAATTTTAGTACATTTGGTCAAATATTGACTTTTGAATGACCGATGTAACATCAGACAGAGTCAATAAGTAGGTATAGAAATTTCAAGATCCATGACTGAAACATGTTCAATGGGTCAAATATTGGCAACTCTATGGCTAATTTATCACCAGAAGGAGTCAATTGGGTAAAAATGGAAAGTTCAAAATTGATGACTCTTGAGCCCGATATTAGTACATTTGGTCAAATATGGATTTCTGAATGACTGACCTAAATTCAGAAAGAGTCAATGAGTTAGGTATAAAAATGTCAAGATCCATAACTGAAACATGTCCAATGGGTAAAATATTAGCTACTCTAATGCTAATGTATCACAAGAAGGAGTCATTTGTGTAGGAATAGAAAGTTGAAGATCAAGGACTGAAATATTTTCAGTGGGTCAAAAATTGGCTGAAATATCGCCAGAAGGAGTCAATAGGGTAGAACTAAAAAGTTCAAAATCGACGACTCTTGGGCCTGATATTAGTACATTTGGTCAAATATTGACTTTTGAATGACCGATATAACATCAGAAAGAGTCAATAAGTAGGTATAGAAATTTCAAAATCCATTACTGAAACATGTTCAATGGTTAAAATATTGTCTACTCTATGGCTAATTTATCACCAAAAGGAGTCAAAGGGTAGAACTAAAAAGTTCAAAATCGACGACTCTTGGGCCTGATATTAGTACATTTGGTCAAATATTGACTTTTGAATGACCGATATAACATCAGAAGTCAATAAGTAGGTATAGAAATTTCAAGCTCCATGACTGAAACATGTTCAATGGGTCAAATATTGGCTACTGTATGGCTAATTTATGACCAGAAGGAGTCAATTGGGTAGGAATAGAAAGTTCAAGATCAAGGACTGAAATATTTTCAGTGGGTCAAAAACTGGCTGAACTATCTCCAGAAGAAGTCAATAGGGTAGAACTAAAAAGTTAAAAATAGACGACTCTTGGGCCTGATATTAGTACATTTGGTCAAATATTCACTTTTGAATGACCGATGTAACATCAGAAAGAGTCAATAAGTAGGTATAGAAATTTCAAGATCCATGACTAAAACATGTTCAATGGGTCAATTATTTGCTAATCTATCGCTAATTTATCACCAGAAGGAGTCAATTGGGTAGAAATAGAAATTTCAAAATAGACGACTCTTGGGCCCGATATTAGTACATTTGGTCAAATAAGGATTTCTGAATGACTGACCTAAATTCAGAAAGAGTGAGTAGGTATAAAAACTTCAAGATCCATAACTGAAACATGTCCAATTGGTAAAATATTGGCTACTCTAAGGCTAATGTATCACAAGAAGGAGTCAATTGGGTAGGAATAGAAAGTTCAAGATCAAGGACTGAAATATTTTCAGTGGGTCAAAAATTGGCTGAACTATCGCCAGAAGGAGTCAATAGGGTAGAACTAAAAAGTTCAAAATAGACGCCTCTTGGGCCCAATTTTAGTACATTTGGTCAAATATTGACTTTTGAATGACCGATGTAACATCAGACAGAGTCAATAAGTAGGTATAGAAATTTCAAGATCCATGACTGAAACATGTTCAATGGGTCAAATATTGGCAACTCTATGGCTAATTTATCACCAGAAGGAGTCAATTGGGTAAAAATGGAAAGTTCAAAATTGATGACTCTTGAGCCCGATATTAGTACATTTGGTCAAATATGGATTTCTGAATGACTGACCTAAATTCAGAAAGAGTCAATGAGTTAGGTATAAAAATGTCAAGATCCATAACTGAAACATGTCCAATGGGTAAAATATTAGCTACTCTAATGCTAATGTATCACAAGAAGGAGTCATTTGGGTAGGAATAGAAAGTTCAAGATCAAGGACTGAAATATTTTCTGTGGGTCAAAAATTGGCTGAAATATCGCCAGAAGGAGTCAATAGGGTAGAACTAAAAAGTTCAAAATAGACGACTCTTGGGCCCGATTTTAGTACATTTGGTCAAATATTGACTTTTGAATGACCGATGTAACATCAGAAAGAGTCAATAAGTAGGTATAGAAATTTCAAGATCCATGACTGAAACATCTTCAATGGGTCAAATATTGGCTACTCTATGGCTAATT
This sequence comes from Zacco platypus, assembly GCA_038088235.1. Taxonomy (NCBI): domain Eukaryota; kingdom Metazoa; phylum Chordata; class Actinopteri; order Cypriniformes; family Xenocyprididae; genus Zacco; species Zacco platypus. The sequence goes on from CM076069.1 coordinate 6,986,779, forward strand.
TATCACCAGAAGGAGTCAATTGGGTAAAAATGGAAAGTTCAAAATTGACGACTCTTGAGCCCGATATTAGTACATTTGGTCAAATATGGATTTCTGAATGACTGACCTAAATTCAGAAAGAGTCAATGAGTTAGGTATAAAAATGTCAAGATCCATAACTGAAACATGTCCAATGGGTAAAATATTAGCTACTCTAATGCTAATGTATCACAAGAAGGAGTCATTTGTGTAGGAATAGAAAGTTCAAGATCAAGGACTGAAATATTTTCAGTGGGTCAAAAATTGGCTGAACTATCGCCAGAAGAAGTCAATAGGGTAGAACTAAAAAGTTCAAAATAGACGACTCTTGGGCCCGATTTTAGTACATTTGGTCAAATATTGACTTTTGAATGACCGATGTAACATCAGAAAGAGTCAATAAGTAGGTTTAGAAATTTCAAGATCCATGACTGTAACATCTTCAGTGTGTCAAATATTGGCTACTCTATGGCTAATTTATCACCAGAAGGAGTCAATTGGGTAAAAATGGAAAGTTCAAAATTGACGACTCTTGAGCCCGATATTAGTACATTTGGTCAAATATGGATTTCTGAATGACTGACCTAAATTCAGAAAGAGTCAATGAGTTAGGTATAAAAATGTCAAGATCCATAACTGAAACATGTCCAATGGGTAAAATATTAGCTACTCTAATGCTAATGTATCACAAGAAGGAGTCATTTGTGTAGGAATAGAAAGTTCAAGATCAAGGACTGAAATATTTTCAGTGGGTCAAAAATTGGCTGAACTATCGCAAGAAGGAGTCAATAGGGTAGAACTAAAAAGTTCAAAATCGACGACTCTTGGGCCTGATATTAGTACATTTGGTCAAATATTGACTTTTGAATGACCGATATAACATCAGAAAGAGTCAATAAGTAGGTATAGAAATTTCAAGCTCCATGACTGAAACATGTTCAATGGGTCAAATATTGGCTACTCTAAGGCTAATGTATCACAAGAAGGAGTCAATTGGGTAGGAATAGAAAGTTCAAGATCAAGGACTGAAATATTTTCAGTGGGTCAAAAATTGGCTGAACTATCGCCAGAAGGAGTCAATAGGGTAGAATTAAAAAGTTCAAAATAGACAACTCTTGGGCCCAATTTTAGTACATTTGGTCAAATATTGACTTTTGAATGACCGATGTAACATCAGACAGAGTCAATAAGTAGGTATAGAAATTTCAAGATCCATGACTGAAACATGTTCAATGGGTCAAATATTGGCAACTCTATGGCTAATTTATCACCAGAAGGAGTCAATTGGGTAAAAATGGAAAGTTCAAAATTGATGACTCTTGAGCCCGATATTAGTACATTTGGTCAAATATGGATTTCTGAATGACTGACCTAAATTCAGAAAGAGTCAATGAGTTAGGTATAAAAATGTCAAGATCCATAACTGAAACATGTCCAATGGGTAAAATATTAGCTACTCTAATGCTAATGTATCACAAGAAGGAGTCATTTGGGTAGGAATAGAAAGTTCAAGATCAAGGACTGAAATATTTTCTGTGGGTCAAAAATTGGCTGAAATATCGCCAGAAGGAGTCAATAGGGTAGAACTAAAAAGTTCAAAATAGACGACTCTTGGGCCCGATTTTAGTACATTTGGTCAAATATTGACTTTTGAATGACCGATGTAACATCAGAAAGAGTCAATAAGTAGGTATAGATATTTCAAGATCCATGACTGAAACATCTTCAATTGGTCAAATATTGGCTACTCTATGGCTAATTTATCACCAGAAGGAGTCAATTGGGTAAAAATGGAAAGTTCAAAATTGACGACTCTTGAGCCCGATATTAGTATATTTGGTCAAATATTGACTTTTGAATGACCGATGTAACATCAGATAGAGTCAATAAGTAGGTATAGAAATTTCAAGATCCATGACTGAAACATGTTCAAGGGGTCAAATATTGGCTCCACTATGGCTAATTTATCACCTGAAGGAGTCAAAGGGTAGAACTAAAAAGTTCAAAATAGACGACTCTTGGGCCCGATTTTAGTACATTTCGTCAAATATTGACTTTTGAATGACCGATATAACATCAGAAAGAGTCAATAAGTAGGTATAGAAATTTCAAGCTCCATGACTGAAACATGTTCAATGGGTCACATATTGGCTACTCTATGGCTAATTTATCACCAGAAGGAGTCAATTGGGTAGGAATAGAAAGTTCAAGATCAAGGACTGAAATATTTTCAGTGGGTCAAAAACTGGCTGAACTATCTCCAGAAGAAGTCAATAGGGTAGAACTAAAAAGTTAAAAATAGACGACTCTTGGGCCCGATATTAGTACATTTGGTCAAATATTGACTTTTGAATGACCGATTTAACATCAGAAAGAGTCAATAAGTAGGTATAGAAATTTCAAGATCCATGACTGAAACATGTTCAAGGGGTCAAATATTGGCTACTCTATGGCTAATTTATCACAAGAAGGAGTCTATTGGGTAGAACTAAAAAGTTCAAAATCGACGACTCTTGGGCCCGATATTAGTACATTTTGTCAAATATGGATTTCTGAATGACTGACCTAAATTCAGAAAGAGTCAATGACTAGGTATAGAAATTTTAAGATCCATAACTGAAACATGTCCAATTGGTAAAATATTGGCTACTCTAAGGCTAATTTATCACAAGAAGGAGTCAATTGGGTAGGAATAGAAAGTTCAAGATCAAGGACTGAAATATTTTCAGTGGGTCAAAAATTGGCTGAACTATCGCCAGAAGGAGTCAATAGGGTAGAACTAAAAAGTTCAAAATAGACGACACTTGGGCCCAATTTTAGTACATTTGGTCAAATATTGACTTTTGAATGACCGATGTAACATCAGACAGAGTCAATAAGTAGGTATAGAAATTTCAAGATCCATGACTGAAACATGTTCAATGGGTCAAATATTGGCTACTCTATGGCTAATTTATCACCAGAAGGAGTCAATTGGGTAAAAATGGAAAGTTCAAAATTGACGACTCTTGAGCCCGATATTAGTACATTTGGTCAAATATGGATTTCTGAATGACTGACCTAAATTCAGAAAGAGTCAATGAGTTAGGTATAAAAATGTCAAGATCCATAACTGAAACATGTCCAATGGGTAAAATATTAGCTACTCTAATGCTAATGTATCACAAGAAGGAGTCATTTGTGTAGGAATAGAAAGTTCAAGATCAAGGACTGAAATATTTTCAGTGGGTCAAAAATTGGCTGAACTATCGCAAGAAGGAGTCAATAGGGTAGAACTAAAAAGTTCAAAATCGACGACTCTTGGGCCTGATATTAGTACATTTGGTCAAATATTGACTTTTGAATGACCGATATAACATCAGAAAGAGTCAATAAGTAGGTATAGAAATTTCAAAATCCATTACTGAAACATGTTCAATGGTTAAAATATTGTCTACTCTATGGCTAATTTATCACCAAAAGGAGTCAAAGGGTAGAACTAAAAAGTTCAAAATCGACGACTCTTGGGCCTGATATTAGTACATTTGGTCAAATATTGACTTTTGAATGACCGATATAACATCAGAAGTCAATAAGTAGGTATAGAAATTTCAAGCTCCATGACTGAAACATGTTCAATGGGTCAAATATTGGCTACTGTATGGCTAATTTATGACCAGAAGGAGTCAATTGGGTAGGAATAGAAAGTTCAAGATCAAGGACTGAAATATTTTCAGTGGGTCAAAAACTGGCTGAACTATCTCCAGAAGAAGTCAATAGGGTAGAACTAAAAAGTTAAAAATAGACGACTCTTGGGCCTGATATTAGTACATTTGGTCAAATATTCACTTTTGAATGACCGATGTAACATCAGAAAGAGTCAATAAGTAGGTATAGAAATTTCAAGATCCATGACTAAAACATGTTCAATGGGTCAATTATTTGCTAATCTATCGCTAATTTATCACCAGAAGGAGTCAATTGGGTAGAAATAGAAATTTCAAAATAGACGACTCTTGGGCCCGATATTAGTACATTTGGTCAAATAAGGATTTCTGAATGACTGACCTAAATTCAGAAAGAGTGAGTAGGTATAAAAACTTCAAGATCCATAACTGAAACATGTCCAATTGGTAAAATATTGGCTACTCTAAGGCTAATGTATCACAAGAAGGAGTCAATTGGGTAGGAATAGAAAGTTCAAGATCAAGGACTGAAATATTTTCAGTGGGTCAAAAATTGGCTGAACTATCGCCAGAAGGAGTCAATAGGGTAGAACTAAAAAGTTCAAAATAGACGCCTCTTGGGCCCAATTTTAGTACATTTGGTCAAATATTGACTTTTGAATGACCGATGTAACATCAGACAGAGTCAATAAGTAGGTATAGAAATTTCAAGATCCATGACTGAAACATGTTCAATGGGTCAAATATTGGCAACTCTATGGCTAATTTATCACCAGAAGGAGTCAATTGGGTAAAAATGGAAAGTTCAAAATTGATGACTCTTGAGCCCGATATTAGTACATTTGGTCAAATATGGATTTCTGAATGACTGACCTAAATTCAGAAAGAGTCAATGAGTTAGGTATAAAAATGTCAAGATCCATAACTGAAACATGTCCAATGGGTAAAATATTAGCTACTCTAATGCTAATGTATCACAAGAAGGAGTCATTTGGGTAGGAATAGAAAGTTCAAGATCAAGGACTGAAATATTTTCTGTGGGTCAAAAATTGGCTGAAATATCGCCAGAAGGAGTCAATAGGGTAGAACTAAAAAGTTCAAAATAGACGACTCTTGGGCCCGATTTTAGTACATTTGGTCAAATATTGACTTTTGAATGACCGATGTAACATCAGAAAGAGTCAATAAGTAGGTATAGAAATTTCAAGATCCATGACTGAAACATCTTCAATGGGTCAAATATTGGCTACTCTATGGCTAATTTATCACCAGAAGGAGTCAATTGGGTAAAAATGGAAAGTTCAAAATTGACGACTCTTGAGCCCGATATTAGTACATTTGGTCAAATATGGATTTCTGAATGACTGACCTAAATTCAGAAAGAGTCAATGAGTTAGGTATAAAAATGTCAAGATCCATAACTGAAACATGTCCAATGGGTAAAATATTAGCTACTCTAATGCTAATGTATCACAAGAAGGAGTCATTTGTGTAGGAATAGAAAGTTCAAGATCAAGGACTGAAATATTTTCAGTGGGTCAAAAATTGGCTGAACTATCGCAAGAAGGAGTCAATAGGTTAGAACTAAAAAGTTCAAAATCGACGACTCTTGGGCCTGATATTAGTACATTTGGTCAAATATTGACTTTTGAATGACCGATATAACATCAGAAAGAGTCAATAAGTAGGTATAGAAATTTCAAGCTCCATGACTGAAACATGTTCAATGGGTCAAATATTGGCTACTCTAAGGCTAATGTATCACAAGAAGGAGTCAATTGGGTAGGAATAGAAAGTTCAAGATCAAGGACTGAAATATTTTCAGTGGGTCAAAAATTGGCTGAACTATCGCCAGAAGGAGTCAATAGGGTAGAATTAAAAAGTTCAAAATAGACAACTCTTGGGCCCAATTTTAGTACATTTGGTCAAATATTGACTTTTGAATGACCGATGTAACATCAGACAGAGTCAATAAGTAGGTATAGAAATTTCAAGATCCATGACTGAAACATGTTCAATGGGTCAAATATTGGCAACTCTATGGCTAATTTATCACCAGAAGGAGTCAATTGGGTAAAAATGGAAAGTTCAAAATTGATGACTCTTGAGCCCGATATTAGTACATTTGGTCAAATATGGATTTCTTAATGACTGACCTAAATTCAGAAAGAGTCAATGAGTTAGGTATAAAAATGTCAAGATCCATAACTGAAACATGTCCACTGGGTAAAATATTAGCTACTCTAATGCTAATGTATCACAAGAAGGAGTCATTTGGGTAGGAATAGAAAGTTCAAGATCAAGGACTGAAATATTTTCAGTGGGTCAAAAATTGGCTGAACTATCGCCAGAAGAAGTCAATAGGGTAGAACTAAAAAGTTCAAAATAGACGACTCTTGGGCCCGATTTTAGTACATTTGGTCAAATATTGACTTTTCAATGACCGATGTAACATCAGAAAGAGTCAATAAGTAGGTATAGAAATTTCAAGATCCATGACTGAAACATGTTCAAGGGGTCAAATATTGGCTCCACTATGGCTAATTTATCACCTGGAGGAGTCAATTGGGTAGGAATAGAAAGTTCAAGATCAAGGACTGAAATATTTTCAGTGGGTCAAAAACTGGCTGAACTATCTCCAGAAGGAGTCAATACGGTAGAACTAATAAGTTCAAAATCGACGACTCTTGGGCCTGATATTAGTACATTTGGTGAAATATTGACTTTTGAATGACCGATATAACATCAGAAAGAGTCAATAAGTAGGTATAGAAATTTCAAGCTCCATGACTGAAAAATATTCAATGGGTCAAATATTTTCTGCTCTATGGCTAATTTATCACCAGAAGGAGTCAATTGGGTAGGAATAGAAAGTTGAAGATCAAGGACTGAAATATTTTCAGTGGGTCAAAAATTGGCTTAACTATCTCCAGAAGGAGTCAATAGGGTAGAACTAAAAAGTTCAACATAGACGACTCTTGGGCCGAGTGTTAGTACATTTGGTCAAATATTGACTTTTGAATGACCAATGTAACATCAGAAAGAGTCAATAAGTAGGTATAGATATTTCAAGATCCATGACTGAAACATGTTCAATGGGTCAAATATTGGCTACTCTATGGCTAATTTATCACAAGAAGGAGTCTATTGGGTAGAAATAGAAAGTTCAAAATCGACGACTCTTGGGCCTGATATTAGTACATTTGGTCAAATATTGACTTTTAAATGACCGATATAACATGAGAAAGAGTCAATAAGTAGGTTTAGAAATTTCACCATCCATGACTAAAACATGTTCAATGGGTCAATTATTGGCTAATCTATCGCTAATTTATCACCAGAAGGAGTCAATTGGGTAGAAATAGAAATTTCAAAATAGACGACTCTTGGGCCCGATATTAGTACATTTGGTCAAATAAGGATTTCTGAATGACTGACCTAAATTCAGAAAGAGTGAGTAGGTATAAAAACTTCAAGATCCATAATTGAAACATGTCCGATTGGAAAATATTGGCTACTCTAAGGCTAATATATCACAAGAAGGAGTCATTTGGGTAGGAATAGAAAGTTCAAGATCAAGGACTGAAATATTTTCAGGTGGTCAAAAATTGGCTGAACTATCGCCAGAAGATGTCAATAGGGTAGAACTAAAAAGTTCAAAATAGACGACTCTTGGGCCCGATTTTAGTACATTTGGTCAAATATTGACTTTTCAATGACCGATGTAACATCAGAAAGAGTCAATAAGTAGGTATAGAAATTTCAAGATCCATGACTGAAACATGTTCAAGGGGTCAAATATTGGCTCCACTATGGCTAATTTATCACCTGAAGGAGTCAAAGGGTAGAACTAAAAAGTTCAAAATAGACGACTCTTGGGCCCGATTTTAGTACATTTCGTCAAATATTGACTTTTGAATGACCGATATAACATCAGAAAGAGTCAATAAGTAGGTATAGAAATTTCAAGCTCCATGACTGAAACATGTTCAATGGGTCACATATTGGCTACTCTATGGCTAATTTATCACCAGAAGGAGTCAATTGGGTAGGAATAGAAAGTTCAAGATCAAGGACTGAAATATTTTCAGTGGGTCAAAAACTGGCTGAACTATCTCCAGAAGAAGTCAATAGGGTAGAACTAAAAAGTTAAAAATAGACGACTCTTGGGCCCGATATTAGTACATTTGGTCAAATATTGACTTTTGAATGACCGATGTAACATCAGAAAGAGTCAATAAGTAGGTATAGAAATTTCAAGATCCATGACTGAAACATGTTCAATGGGTCAAATATTGGCTACTCTGTGGCTAATTTATCACAAGAAGGAGTCTATTGGGTAGAACTAAAAATTTCAAAATAGACGACTCTTGGGCCCGATATTAGTACATTTGGTCAAATAAGGATTTCTGAATGACTGACCTAAATTCAGAAAGAGTGAGTAGGTATAAAAACTTCAAGATCCATAACTGAAACATGTCCGATTGGAAAATATTGGCTACTCTAAGGCTAATGTATCACAAGAAGGAGTCATTTGGGTAGGAATAGAAAGTTCAAGATCAAGGACTGAAATATTTTCAGTGGGTCAAAAATTGGCTGAACTATCGCCAGAAGAAGTCAATAGGGTAGAACTAAAAAGTTCAAAATAGACGACTCTTGGGCCCGATTTTAGTACATTTGGTCAAATATTGACTTTTCAAAGACCGATGTAACATCAGAAAGATTCAATAAGTAGGTATAGAAATTTCAAGATCCATGACTGAAACATGTTCAAGGGGTCAAATATTGGCTCCACTATGGCTAATTTATCACCTGAAGGAGTCAAAGGGTAGAACTAAAAAGTTCAAAATAGACGACTCTTGGGCCCGATTTTAGTACATTTGGTCAAATAAGGATTTCTGAATGACTGACCTAAATTCAGAAAGAGTGAGTAGGTATAAAAACTTCAAGATCCATAACTGAAACATGTCCGATTGGAAAATATTGGCTACTCTAAGGCTAATGTATCACAAGAAGGAGTCATTTGGGTAGGAATAGAAAGTTCAAGATCAAGGACTGAAATATTTTCAGTGGGTCAAAAACTGGCTGAACTATCTCCAGAAGAAGTCAATAGGGTAGAACTAAAAAGTTCAAAATAGACGACTCTTGGGCCCGATTTTAGTACATTTGGTCAAATATTGACTTTTGAATGACTGATATAACATCAGAAAGAGTCAATAAGTAGGTATAGAAATTTCAAGATCCATGACTGAAACATGTTCAATGGGTCACATTTTGGCTACTCTATGGCTAATTTATCACCAGAAGGAGTCAATTGGGTAGGAATAGAAAGTTCAAGATCAAGGACTGAAATATTTTCAGTGGGTCAAAAACTGGCTGAACTATCTCCAGAAGAAGTCAATAGGGTAGAACTAAAAAGTTAAAAATAGACGACTCTTGGGCCGAGTGTTAGTACATTTGGTCAAATATTGACTTTTGAATGACCAATGTAACATCAGAAAGATTCAATAAGTAGGTATAGATATTTCAAGATCCATGACTGAAACATGTTCAATGGGTCAAATATTGGCTACTCTATGGCTAATTTATCACAAGAAGGAGTCTATTGGGTAGAAATAGAAAGTTCAAAATCGACGACTCTTGGGCCTGATATTAGTACATTTGGTCAAATATTGACTTGTAAATGACCGATATAACATGAGAAAGAGTCAATAAGTAGGTTTAGAAATTTCACCATCCATGACTAAAACATGTTCAATGGGTCAATTATTGGCTAATCTATCGCTAATTTATCACCAGAAGGAGTCAATTGGGTAGAAATAGAAATTTCAAAATAGACGACTCTTGGGCCCGATATTAGTACATTTGGTCAAATAAGGATTTCTGAATGACTGACCTAAATTCAGAAAGAGTGAGTAGGTATAAAAACTTCAAGATCCATAACTGAAACATGTCCGATTGGAAAATATTGGCTACTCTAAGGCTAATGTATCACAAGAAGGAGTCATTTGGGTAGGAATAGAAAGTTCAAGATCAAGGACTGAAATATTTTCAGTGGGTCAAAAATTGGCTGAACTATCGCCAGAAGAAGTCAATAGGGTAGAACTAAAAAGTTCAAAATAGACGACTCTTGGGCCCGATTTTAGTACATTTGGTCAAATATTGACTTTTCAATGACCGCTGTAACATCAGAAAGAGTCAATAAGTAGGTATAGAAATTTCAAGATCCATGACTGAAACATGTTCAAGGGGTCAAATATTGGCTCCACTATGGCTAATTTATCACCTGAAGGAGTCAAAGGGTAGAACTAAAAAGTTCAAAATAGATGACTCTTGGGCCCGATTTTAGTACATTTCGTCAAATATTGACTTTTGAATGACCGATATAACATCAGAAAGAGTCAATAAGTAGGTATAGAAATTTCAAGCTCCATGACTGAAACATGTTCAATGGGTCACATATTGGCTACTCTGTGGCTAATTTATCACCAGAAGGAGTCAATTGGGTAGGAATAGAAAGTTCAAGATCAAGGACTGAAATATTTTCAGTGGGTCAAAAACTGGCTGAACTATCTCCAGAAGAAGTCAATAGGGTAGAACTAAAAAGTTAAAAATAGACGACTCTTGGGCCCGATATTAGTACATTTGGTCAAATATTGACTTTTGAATGACCGATGTAACATCAGAAAGAGTCAATAAGTAGGTATAGAAATTTCAAGATCCATGACTGAAACATGTTCAATGGGTCAAATATTGGCTACTCTATGGCTAATTTATCACAAGAAGGAGTCTATTGGGTAGAACTAAAAAGTTCAAAATCGACGACTCTTGGGCCCGATATTAGTACATTTTGTCAAATATGGATTTCTGAATGACTGACCTAAATTCAGAAAGAGTGAGTAGGTATAAAAACTTCAAGATCCATAACTGAAACATGTCCGATTGGAAAATATTGGCTACTCTAAGGCTAATGTATCACAAGAAGGAGTCATTTGGGTAGGAATAGAAAGTTCAAGATCAAGGACTGAAATATTTTCAGTGGGTCAAAAACTGGCTGAACTATCTCCAGAAGAAGTCAATAGGGTAGAACTAAAAAGTTCAAAATAGACGACTCTTGGGCCCGATTTTAGTACATTTGGTCAAATATTGACTTTTGAATGACTGATATAACATCAGAAAGAGTCAATAAGTAGGTATAGAAATTTCAAGCTCCATGACTGAAACATGTTCAATGGGTCACATTTTGGCTACTCTATGGCTAATTTATCACCAGAAGGAGTCAATTGGGTAGGAATAGAAAGTTCAAGATCAAGGACTGAAATATTTTCAGTGGGTCAAAAACTGGCTGAACTATCTCCAGAAGAAGTCAATAGGGTAGAACTAAAAAGTTAAAAATAGACGACTCTTGGGCCGAGTGTTAGTACATTTGGTCAAATATTGACTTTTGAATGACCAATGTAACATCAGAAAGAGTCAATAAGTAGGTATAGATATTTCAAGATCCATGACTGAAACATGTTCAATGGGTCAAATATTGGCTACTCTATGGCTAATTTATCACAAGAAGGAGTCTATTGGGTAGAAATAGAAAGTTCAAAATCGACGACTCTTGGGCCTGATATTAGTACATTTGGTCAAATATTGACTTTTAAATGACCGATATAACATGAGAAAGAGTCAATAAGTAGGTTTAGAAATTTCACCATCCATGACTAAAACATGTTCAATGGGTCAATTATTGGCTAATCTATCGCTAATTTATCACCAGAAGGAGTCAATTGGGTAGAAATAGAAATTTCAAAATAGACGACTCTTGGGCCCGATATTAGTACATTTGGTCAAATAAGGATTTCTGAATGACTGACCTAAATTCAGAAAGAGTGAGTAGGTATAATAACTTCAAGATCCATAACTGAAACATGTCCGATTGGAAAATATTGGCTATTCTAAGGCTAATGTATCACAAGAAGGAGTCATTTGGGTAGGAATAGAAAGTTCAAGATCAAGGACTGAAATATTTTCAGTGGGTCAAAAATTGGCTGAACTATCGCCAGAAGAAGTCAATAGGGTAGAACTAAAAAGTTCAAAATAGACGACTCTTGGGCCCGATTTTAGTACATTTGGTCAAATATTGACTTTTGAATGACCGATGTAACATCAGAAAGAGTCAATAAGTAGGTATAGAAATTTCAAGATCCATGACTGAAACATCTTCAATGGGTCAAATATTGGCTACTCTATGGCTAATTTATCACCAGAAGGAGTCAATTGGGTAAAAATGGAAAGTTCAAAATTGACGACTCTTGAGCCCGATATTAGTACATTTGGTCAAATATGGATTTCTGAATGACTGACCTAAATTCAGAAAGAGTCAATGAGTTAGGTATAAAAATGTCAAGATCCATAACTGAAACATGTCCAATGGGTAAAATATTAGCTACTCTAATGCTAATGTATCACAAGAAGGAGTCATTTGTGTAGGAATAGAAAGTTCAAGATCAAGGACTGAAATATTTTCAGTGGGTCAAAAATTGGCTGAACTATCGCAAGAAGGAGTCAATAGGGTAGAACTAAAAAGTTCAAAATCGACGACTCTTGGGCCTGATATTAGTACATTTGGTCAAATATTGACTTTTGAATGACCGATATAACATCAGAAAGAGTCAATAAGTAGGTATAGAAATTTCAAGCTCCATGACTGAAACATGTTCAATGGGTCAAATATTGGCTACTCTAAGGCTAATGTATCACAAGAAGGAGTCAATTGGGTAGGAATAGAAAGTTCAAGATCAAGGACTGAAATATTTTCAGTGGGTCAAAAATTGGCTGAACTATCGCCAGAAGGAGTCAATAGGGTAGAATTAAAAAGTTCAAAATAGACAACTCTTGGGCCCAATTTTAGTACATTTGGTCAAATATTGACTTTTGAATGACCGATGTAACATCAGACAGAGTCAATAAGTAGGTATAGAAATTTCAAGATCCATGACTGAAACATGTTCAATGGGTCAAATATTGGCAACTCTATGGCTAATTTATCACCAGAAGGAGTCAATTGGGTAAAAATGGAAAGTTCAAAATTGATGACTCTTGAGCCCGATATTAGTACATTTGGTCAAATATGGATTTCTTAATGACTGACCTAAATTCAGAAAGAGTCAATGAGTTAGGTATAAAAATGTCAAGATCCATAACTGAAACATGTCCAATGGGTAAAATATTAGCTACTCTAATGCTAATGTATCACAAGAAGGAGTCATTTGGGTAGGAATAGAAAGTTCAAGATCAAGGACTGAAATATTTTCTGTGGGTCAAAAATTGGCTGAAATATCGCCAGAAGGAGTCAATAGGGTAGAACTAAAAAGTTCAAAATAGACGACTCTTGGGCCCGATTTTAGTACATTTGGTCAAATATTGACTTTTGAATGACCGATGTAACATCAGAAAGAGTCAATAAGTAGGTATAGATATTTCAAGATCCATGACTGAAACATCTTCAATTGGTCAAATATTGGCTACTCTATGGCTAATTTATCACAAGAAGGAGTCTATTGGGTAGAAATAGAAAGTTCAAAATCGACGACTCTTGGGCCTGATATTAGTACATTTGGTCAAATATTGACTTTTAAATGACCGATATAACATGAGAAAGAGTCAATAAGTAGGTTTAGAAATTTCACCATCCATGACTAAAACATGTTCAATGGGTCAATTATTGGCTAATCTATCGCTAATTTATCACCAGAAGGAGTCAATTGGGTAGAAATAGAAATTTCAAAATAGACGACTCTTGGGCCCGATATTAGTACATTTGGTCAAATAAGGATTTCTGAATGACTGACCTAAATTCAGAAAGAGTGAGTAGGTATAAAAACTTCAAGATCCATAATTGAAACATGTCCGATTGGAAAATATTGGCTACTCTAAGGCTAATGTATCACAAGAAGGAGTCATTTGGGTAGGAATAGAAAGTTCAAGATCAAGGACTGAAATATTTTCAGGTGGTCAAAAATTGGCTGAACTATCGCCAGAAGAAGTCAATAGGGTAGAACTAAAAAGTTCAAAATAGACGACTCTTGGGCCCGATTTTAGTACATTTGGTCAAATATTGACTTTTCAATGACCGATGTAACATCAGAAAGAGTCAATAAGTAGGTATAGAAATTTCAAGATCCATGACTGAAACATGTTCAAGGGGTCAAATATTGGCTCCACTATGGCTAATTTATCACCTGAAGGAGTCAAAGGGTAGAACTAAAAAGTTCAAAATAGACGACTCTTGGGCCCGATTTTAGTACATTTCGTCAAATATTGACTTTTGAATGACCGATATAACATCAGAAAGAGTCAATAAGTAGGTATAGAAATTTCAAGCTCCATGACTGAAACATGTTCAATGGGTCACATATTGGCTACTCTATGGCTAATTTATCACCAGAAGGAGTCAATTGGGTAGGAATAGAAAGTTCAAGATCAAGGACTGAAATATTTTCAGTGGGTCAAAAACTGGCTGAACTATCTCCAGAAGAAGTCAATAGGGTAGAACTAAAAAGTTAAAAATAGACGACTCTTGGGCCCGATATTAGTACATTTGGTCAAATATTGACTTTTGAATGACCGATGTAACATCAGAAAGAGTCAATAAGTAGGTATAGAAATTTCAAGATCCATGACTGAAACATGTTCAATGGGTCAAATATTGGCTACTCTGTGGCTAATTTATCACAAGAAGGAGTCTATTGGGTAGAACTAAAAATTTCAAAATAGACGACTCTTGGGCCCGATATTAGTACATTTGGTCAAATAAGGATTTCTGAATGACTGACCTAAATTCAGAAAGAGTGAGTAGGTATAAAAACTTCAAGATCCATAACTGAAACATGTCCGATTGGAAAATATTGGCTACTCTAAGGCTAATGTATCACAAGAAGGAGTCATTTGGGTAGGAATAGAAAGTTCAAGATCAAGGACTGAAATATTTTCAGTGGGTCAAAAATTGGCTGAACTATCGCCAGAAGAAGTCAATAGGGTAGAACTAAAAAGTTCAAAATAGACGACTCTTGGGCCCGATTTTAGTACATTTGGTCAAATATTGACTTTTCAGAGACCGATGTAACATCAGAAAGATTCAATAAGTAGGTATAGAAATTTCAAGATCCATGACTGAAACATGTTCAAGGGGTCAAATATTGGCTCCACTATGGCTAATTTATCACCTGAAGGAGTCAAAGGGTAGAACTAAAAAGTTCAAAATAGACGACTCTTGGGCCCGATTTTAGTACATTTGGTCAAATAAGGATTTCTGAATGACTGACCTAAATTCAGAAAGAGTGAGTAGGTATAAAAACTTCAAGATCCATAACTGAAACATGTCCGATTGGAAAATATTGGCTACTCTAAGGCTAATGTATCACAAGAAGGAGTCATTTGGGTAGGAATAGAAAGTTCAAGATCAAGGACTGAAATATTTTCAGTGGGTCAAAAACTGGCTGAACTATCTCAAGAAGAAGTCAATAGGGTAGAACTAAAAAGTTCAAAATAGACGACTCTTGGGCCCGATTTTAGTACATTTGGTCAAATATTGACTTTTGAATGACTGATATAACATCAGAAAGAGTCAATAAGTAGGTATAGAAATTTCAAGATCCATGACTGAAACATGTTCAATGGGTCACATTTTGGCTACTCTATGGCTAATTTATCACCAGAAGGAGTCAATTGGGTAGGAATAGAAAGTTCAAGATCAAGGACTGAAATATTTTCAGTGGGTCAAAAACTGGCTGAACTATCTCCAGAAGAAGTCAATAGGGTAGAACTAAAAAGTTAAAAATAGACGACTCTTGGGCCGAGTGTTAGTACATTTGGTCAAATATTGACTTTTGAATGACCAATGTAACATCAGAAAGATTCAATAAGTAGGTATAGATATTTCAAGATCCATGACTGAAACATGTTCAATGGGTCAAATATTGGCTACTCTATGGCTAATTTATCACAAGAAGGAGTCTATTGGGTAGAAATAGAAAGTTCAAAATCGACGACTCTTGGGCCTGATATTAGTACATTTGGTCAAATATTGACTTGTAAATGACCGATATAACATGAGAAAGAGTCAATAAGTAGGTTTAGAAATTTCACCATCCATGACTAAAACATGTTCAATGGGTCAATTATTGGCTAATCTATCGCTAATTTATCACCAGAAGGAGTCAATTGGGTAGAAATAGAAATTTCAAAATAGACGACTCTTGGGCCCGATATTAGTACATTTGGTCAAATAAGGATTTCTGAATGACTGACCTAAATTCAGAAAGAGTGAGTAGGTATAAAAACTTCAAGATCCATAACTGAAACATGTCCGATTGGAAAATATTGGCTACTCTAAGGCTAATGTATCACAAGAAGGAGTCATTTGGGTAGGAATAGAAAGTTCAAGATCAAGGACTGAAATATTTTCAGTGGGTCAAAAATTGGCTGAACTATCGCCAGAAGAAGTCAATAGGGTAGAACTAAAAAGTTCAAAATAGACGACTCTTGGGCCCGATTTTAGTACATTTGGTCAAATATTGACTTTTCAATGACCGCTGTAACATCAGAAAGAGTCAATAAGTAGGTATAGAAATTTCAAGATCCATGACTGAAACATGTTCAAGGGGTCAAATATTGGCTCCACTATGGCTAATTTATCACCTGAAGGAGTCAAAGGGTAGAACTAAAAAGTTCAAAATAGATGACTCTTGGGCCCGATTTTAGTACATTTCGTCAAATATTGACTTTTGAATGACCGATATAACATCAGAAAGAGTCAATAAGTAGGTATAGAAATTTCAAGCTCCATGACTGAAACATGTTCAATGGGTCACATATTGGCTACTCTGTGGCTAATTTATCACCAGAAGGAGTCAATTGGGTAGGAATAGAAAGTTCAAGATCAAGGACTGAAATATTTTCAGTGGGTCAAAAACTGGCTGAACTATCTCCAGAAGAAGTCAATAGGGTAGAACTAAAAAGTTAAAAATAGACGACTCTTGGGCCCGATATTAGTACATTTGGTCAAATATTGACTTTTGAATGACCGATGTAACATCAGAAAGAGTCAATAAGTAGGTATAGAAATTTCAAGATCCATGACTGAAACATGTTCAATGGGTCAAATATTGGCTACTCTATGGCTAATTTATCACAAGAAGGAGTCTATTGGGTAGAACTAAAAAGTTCAAAATCGACGACTCTTGGGCCCGATATTAGTACATTTTGTCAAATATGGATTTCTGAATGACTGACCTAAATTCAGAAAGAGTGAGTAGGTATAAAAACTTCAAGATCCATAACTGAAACATGTCCGATTGGAAAATATTGGCTACTCTAAGGCTAATGTATCACAAGAAGGAGTCATTTGGGTAGGAATAGAAAGTTCAAGATCAAGGACTGAAATATTTTCAGTGGGTCAAAAACTGGCTGAACTATCTCCAGAAGAAGTCAATAGGGTAGAACTAAAAAGTTCAAAATAGACGACTCTTGGGCCCGATTTTAGTACATTTGGTCAAATATTGACTTTTGAATGACTGATATAACATCAGAAAGAGTCAATAAGTAGGTATAGAAATTTCAAGCTCCATGACTGAAACATGTTCAATGGGTCACATTTTGGCTACTCTATGGCTAATTTATCACCAGAAGGAGTCAATTGGGTAGGAATAGAAAGTTCAAGATCAAGGACTGAAATATTTTCAGTGGGTCAAAAACTGGCTGAACTATCTCCAGAAGAAGTCAATAGGGTAGAACTAAAAAGTTAAAAATAGACGACTCTTGGGCCGAGTGTTAGTACATTTGGTCAAATATTGACTTTTGAATGACCAATGTAACATCAGAAAGAGTCAATAAGTAGGTATAGATATTTCAAGATCCATGACTGAAACATGTTCAATGGGTCAAATATTGGCTACTCTATGGCTAATTTATCACAAGAAGGAGTCTATTGGGTAGAAATAGAAAGTTCAAAATCGACGACTCTTGGGCCTGATATTAGTACATTTGGTCAAATATTGACTTTTAAATGACCGATATAACATGAGAAAGAGTCAATAAGTAGGTTTAGAAATTTCACCATCCATGACTAAAACATGTTCAATGGGTCAATTATTGGCTAATCTATCGCTAATTTATCACCAGAAGGAGTCAATTGGGTAGAAATAGAAATTTCAAAATAGACGACTCTTGGGCCCGATATTAGTACATTTGGTCAAATAAGGATTTCTGAATGACTGACCTAAATTCAGAAAGAGTGAGTAGGTATAATAACTTCAAGATCCATAACTGAAACATGTCCGATTGGAAAATATTGGCTATTCTAAGGCTAATGTATCACAAGAAGGAGTCATTTGGGTAGGAATAGAAAGTTCAAGATCAAGGACTGAAATATTTTCAGTGGGTCAAAAATTGGCTGAACTATCGCCAGAAGAAGTCAATAGGGTAGAACTAAAAAGTTCAAAATAGACGACTCTTGGGCCCGATTTTAGTACATTTGGTCAAATATTGACTTTTCAATGACCGATGTAACATCAGAAAGAGTCAATAAGTAGGTATAGAAATTTCAAGATCCATGACTGAAACATGTTCAAGGGGTCAAATATTGGCTCCACTATGGCTAATTTATCACCTGAAGGAGTCAAAGGGTAGAACTAAAAAGTTCAAAATAGACGACTCTTGGGCCTGATATTAGTACATTTGGTCAAATATTCACTTTTGAATGACCGATGTAACATCAGAAAGAGTCAATAAGTAGGTATAGAAATTTCAAGATCCATGACTAAAACATGTTCAATGGGTCAATTATTTGCTAATCTATCGCTAATTTATCACCAGAAGGAGTCAATTGGGTAGAAATAGAAATTTCAAAATAGACGACTCTTGGGCCCGATATTAGTACATTTGGTCAAATAAGGATTTCTGAATGACTGACCTAAATTCAGAAAGAGTGAGTAGGTATAAAAACTTCAAGATCCATAACTGAAACATGTTCAAGGGGTCAAATATTGGCTCCACTATGGCTAATTTATCACCTGAAGGAGTCAATTGGGTAGGAATAGAAAGTTCAAGATCAAGGACTGAAATATTTTCAGTGGGTCAAAAACTGGCTGAACTATCTCCAGAAGAAGTCAATAGGGTAGAACTAAAAAGTTCAAAATAGACGACTCTTGGGCCCGATTTTAGTACATTTGGTCAAATATTGACTTTTGAATGACTGATATAACATCAGAAAGAGTCAATAAGTAGGTATAGAAATTTCAAGCTCCATGACTGAAACATGTTCAATGGGTCACATTTTGGCTACTCTATGGCTAATTTATCACCAGAAGGAGTCAATTGGGTAGAAGTAGAAAATTCAAAATCAAGGACTGAAATATTTTCAGTGGGTCAAAAATTGGCTGAACTATCTCCAGAAGGAGTCAATACGGTAGAACTAATAAGTTCAAAATCGACGACTCTTGGGCCTGATATTAGTACATTTGGTCAAATATTGACTTTTGAATGACCGATATAACATCAGAAAGAGTCAATAAGTAGGTATAGAAATTTCAAGCTCCATGACTGAAAAATATTCAATGGGTCAAATATTGGCTGCTCTATGGCTAATTTATCACCAGAAGGAGTCAATTGGGTAAGAATAGAAAGTTGAAGATCAAGGACTGAAATATTTTCAGTGGGTCAAAAATTGGCTTAACTATCTCCAGAAGGAGTCAATAGGGTAGAACTAAAAAGTTCAACATAGACGACTCTTGGGCCGAGTGTTAGTACATTTGGTCAAATATTGACTTTTGAATGACCAATGTAACATCAGAAAGAGTCAATAAGTAGGTATAGATATTTCAAGATCCATGACTGAAACATGTTCAATGGGTCAAATATTGGCTACTCTATGGCTAATTTATCACAAGAAGGAGTCTATTGGGTAGAAATAGAAAGTTCAAAATCGACGACTCTTGGGCCTGATATTAGTACATTTGGTCAAATATTGACTTTTAAATGACCGATATAACATGAGAAAGAGTCAATAAGTAGGTTTAGAAATTTCACCATCCATGACTAAAACATGTTCAATGGGTCAATTATTGGCTAATCTATCGCTAATTTATCACCAGAAGGAGTCAATTGGGTAGAAATAGAAATTTCAAAATAGACGACTCTTGGGCCCGATATTAGTACATTTGGTCAAATAAGGATTTCTGAATGACTGACCTAAATTCAGAAAGAGTGAGTAGGTATAAAAACTTCAAGATCCATTACTGAAACATGTCCGATTGGAAAATATTGGCTATTCTAAGGCTAATGTATCACAAGAAGGAGTCAATTGGGTAGGAATAGAAAGTTCAAGATCAAAGACTGAAATATTTTCAGTGGGTCAAAAATTGGCTGAACTATTGCCAGAAGGAGTCAATAGGGTAGAACGTCTCAGGTTACGTATGTAACCATAGTTCCCTGAGAACAGGGAACGAGACGTTGCGTCGTACAACGCTAGGAGAACCGCCTCTGCGGGAACCGGTGTCTGAAACTAATATCCAATCTCGTCAATACCAACTTGACCGGCGACAGCCCATGATGTCATATCGAGGCGCCCCACGTGTATATAAGGGGCGCTCAGATAACATGTCATCAGCTTATCGTCTGAAGGGACTGTAAGCAGGCGGGCCCTGAGGCATGGCAGGGAGACGCAACGTCTCGTTCCCTGTTCTCAGGGAACTATGGTTACATACGTAACCTGAGACGTTCCCTTTCGAAGGGAACTCGAGTTGCGTCGTACAACGCTAGGGGAACGATATACCCACGCCGCCATGCTGAGGGGAGTGCATGCCAAATTATGGCAGTGACCACTGTCAGAATCAGGCAATCAAATGAAATGCCAGACCACTTACCCCTGGGGTCCCACTGGGCTGTCAGTGACAGCGCTCCCAGCGGTCAAAAAGCTTCAGCACTAAGCCTTAAAGCAGCTTCCATATTTCATGTGTGGAGACCTGCCAAGGCCGCACCAAGGCCTGGGACCAACCACTTCGACAGAAGGGGTCCCTTTGAGGGAGCGTAGCCCGGGGCCCGAAGGCGGCCCGGCCAGTCACTTTCCTTCACAGGGGAACGAAGTCAACCCTGAATGCCACCAGGGAGGCTGACCCGGCCTCTAGCTATGCTAGTAGCCTAGTCTGCCAACGACTTGTCTGTTTCTTCAGAAACAACGTCTCAAACAGGAGTCTTACCAAGAGACATCCAGAAAGAGGGACTGCAGAAAGGCAGTAAACCAACTCAGACCGGATTTTAGAGACGGGCATCCTAGAGAGCAGAACTCAGCGAAGAGCTATCGACCCTAACAATCAAGGGGAGTTACTCTGCCCGGTCCTAGGATCTACATAGCACCTATGTTAGCGGCGCCATGGAGGCCGTGCATTCTAGCGAAGGAAGTGCACATAGCCTAAGGCCATAGCCCAATCCTCAGCGCCAAGCCTCAAAGCAACCTCCATATCTCATGTGTGGAGACCTGCCAAGGCCGCACCAAGGCCTGGGACAAACCACTTCGACAGAAGGGGTCCCTTTGAGGGAGCGTGGCCCGGGGCCCGAAGGCGGCCCGGCCAGTCACTTTCCTTCACAGGGGAACGAAGTCAACCCTGAATGCCACCAGGGAGGCTGACCCGGCCTCTAGCTGTGCTAGTAGCCTAGTCTGCCAACAACCTGTCTGTTTCCTTGAAAACAGCGTCTCAAACAGGAGTCTCACCAAGAGACATCCAGAAAGAGGGACTGCAGAAAGGCAGTAAACCAACTCAGACCGGATTTTAGAGACGGGCATCCTAGAGAGCAGAACTCAGCGAAGAGCTATCGACCCTAACAATCAAGGGGAGTTACTCTGCCCGGTCCTAGGATCTACATAGCACCTATGTTAACGGCGCCATGGAGGCTGTGCATTCCAGCGAAGGAAGTGCACATAGCCTAAGGCCATAGCCCAATCCTCAGTGCCAAGCCTCAAAGCAACCTCCATATCTCATGTGTGGAGACCTGCCAAGGCCGCACCAAGGCCTGGGACAAACCACTTCGACAGAAGGGGTCCCTAGAGGAAGCGTGGCCCGGGGCCCGAAGGCGGCCCGGCCAGTCACTTCTAAGGGGAACGAAGTCAACCCTGAATGCCACCGGGGAGGCTGACCCGGCCTCTAGCTATGCTAGTAGCCTAGTCTGCCAACGACCTGTCTGTTTCTTCAGAAACAACGTCTCAAACAGAAGTCTCACCAAGAGACATCCAGAAAGAGGAACTGCAGAAAGGCAGTAGATCAACTCAGACCGGATTTAGAGATGGGCATCCTGGAGAGCAGGACTCAGCGAAGTGCTAACGACCCTTGCAAGCGAGGGGAGTCACCTTGCTCAACGTTATGAGGGGAGTTATACATGGCCCAAGGCCGTGATGGAGACTGACCTGGCCTCTAGCTGTGCTAGTAGCCTAGTCTGCCCATAGCCTGACTGTTTCTTCAGAAACAACGTCTCAAACAGGAGTCTCACCAAGAGACATCCAGAAAGAGGAACTGCAGAAAGGCAGTAGATCAACTCAGACCGGATTTAGAGACGGGCATCCTGGAGAGCAGAACTCCGCAAAGAGCTATCGACCCTAATAAGCAAGGGGAGTTTCTCTGCCCGATCCTAGGATCTACATGACATCTGTTATTAACAGTGCCATGGAGGCCGTGCACTCCCCAGGGACGTTCACGAGGGAAGTGCACATAGCCTAAGGCCATAGCTGGGCTGTCAGTGACAGCGCTCCCATTTCCAACCCTCAGCGTCAAGCCTCAAAGCAGCCTCCATATCTCATGTGTGGAGACCTGCCAAGGCCGCACCAAGGCCTGAAACCAACATTTCCACAGAAGGGGTCCCTCGAGAGAGCGTGGCCTGGGGCCCGTAGGCAACCCAGCCAGTCACTTCCCAGGGGAACGAAGTCAACCCTGAATGCCACCAGGGAGGCTGACCCGGCCTCTAGCTGTGCTAGTAGCCCAGTCTGCCAACGACCTGACTGTTTCCTCGGAAACAGCGCCTCCAACAGAAGTCTCACCAAGAGACATCCAGAAAGAGGGACTGCAGAAAGGCAGTCAACCAACTCAGACCGGATTTTAGAGACGGGCATCCTGAAGAGCAGAACTCAGCGAAGTGCTATCGACCCTAACAAGTGAGGGGAGTTATTCTGCTCAATCCTAGGATCTGCACAGCACCTATGCCAATGGTGCCATGGAGGCCGTGCACTCTAGAGGGGACCCTCGCCAGGGGAGTGCTCACAGCCTACGAGCCTTCCACCACTGTTTAACAGTCTCAGGGAGCTTAGTACTATTTTAAGTACATGCTCGCCGACACCCAGCCACTGGGGCTCACTTCAGAGAGACCACAGTGGCCGGCTAACTGGTAGCTGGCAGTCTAGGGCCTGCAACCCTTGGGCTCGCCCACAGGGAGGCCCGCTAGTGTACAGGGCGGCCTGCTAAGGCCAGCTCGCCTGACAGAGAGACTACTAGTCGTCTATGGCCTACAAACCTGGGGCTCGCCCACAGGGAGGCCCGCTAGCACACAGGGCGGCCTGCTAAGGCCAGCTCACCTGATAGCGAGACAGACTAGTTGTCCGAGGCCTACAGCACTGGGGCTCGCTTCAGACTAACAGCTATCCAATGCCTGCAACACTGGGCTCGCCCACAGGGAAGCATGTTAGCATACAGGGCGGCCTGCTAAGGCCAGCTTACCTGATAGCTTAGACTAGCAGCTATTTTCCAATGCCTGCAACCCTGGGCTCACCCACAGGGAGGCATATTAGCATACAGGGCGGCCTGCTAAGGCCAGCTCACCTGACAGCAAGACTACTAGTCGTGGATAGTCTGCAGCCCTGGGGCTTGCCTACAGGAAGACACGTCAGCATACAGGGCGGCCTGTTAAGGCCAGCTTACCTGACAGCCAGACTACTAGTTGTGGATGGCCTGCAACCCTGGGGCTCGCCCCAGCGCAGCCACTCCTGAAACTACCTGGCACTCCTAGGGGCCGGGGCCTCCACACACCACAGAGTGGAGACCTACCCACTGACTCTCTTCCTCAGACAGAGAGGAAATGCCTCGATCGAACACATCAGCATTCCTGAGGTCAACGTATTGTATCAGTTTGTCTAACTGCACAAGACTGTCCTAACCCAAGGTGGCTGTGAAGGCGGCCTGTCTTGAATATTCAAGAGGGCCTGCCTACACACAGCAGCAGCCTTAACCACACTCAAGTGGGAAGGCCAACTCACTGACCATACACAGGGGACCTCAGGGGGCTAATAAGTATATAACTGCACTCCCTTACTGAAAAAGGGGGCCCATATACAAATAGCCCTGCTTATTTGTAATGTAACTGCATATATATTCATATATATACACACACACGCACCCCTCATGCGTATATGTATATATACATAAACATACATACATACATACACACACAAAATCTCTGCCAGCCTCCTAAACAGGGAGCGCTACATTCTAAGAAATACATAGTAATTTCCCATAGCCAATTCAACCTGCGGCCACAGGGTGGCAGTCTCCACCATGGAAACGTGGATCCTACCGCCCTTACAGCCTGAAAGGGAGTCTCATTATCACGCCAATGGCGGGCCATCAGAATTAATGTCATAGGCCCAGCTCTGGCCTGATGTAGAAACTGCGGCTTACAGAGAACATAGAGGGTAAATCATTCCAACCCTCTACCTCCGCAGGACAGCCTGGTGCGCCTGCCACACAGTCATCGTGTGCAGAGAAGCACCAGCCTGACCCGCTGCCACGTATGCCCTGCCATCTAAGGGAAATGTCACTTTAGGACCCTAGATGGCAAAGTTTGAGCTGTATCCATGCAGGAAGTGCCAAACAATAAAGTTTATCATTAGTTGGCTACTTCCAGCATCAATACGTACCCATATTCCTTCCAAAATAAACCCGAACAGGGAACCGAGGTCTAAAGAGAAATACTTCAGTATTTACATATGAGTAAATGAAAATGTATCATATTACTATTATATTGCCCAACAGTTCATCCTGCGGCCACAGGGTGGCGAGCTAATCTACATGACACATACCACCCTATAGCCTATAATACATATATACTTTCTTTACATACATGTATAAGGAATATTTAGAATATGGGTTCTTCCATGCCCCCTCAACCTCAGTATTTAGGAAAACATGGAAAGCTCACTAGAGCTGTAGAAATATGGCCAGGGAGAAACCGATCGTCATTCATTGAATGCGCGCGGCCCCTCTCCTGACGCGCTGCCATGGAAACCGTAATCTGCCTGCAGCGCGTTCCATAATCAACAGCTCAGCATACGCGGCACAGGGCGGCTGAGAGAAATCAGTATTTACTCACCCTCTCCAGCCATCTCCTGCTCGGTTGGAAGAGCACTCACCGCTGGACTGCAGATGTAGAAACAGCGCATCCACTCCCAGCCGCTCCTTCTCGCGATCCGCCGAATCGCGCGAGCGGTCACACCCCTCTCAACTGTTCGGCGAGCTCCATCCGAACGCCCTATGATCTGAGTCGCCGCTCTGCCTCAGCGCGAGCGGGACCCGAACCACCAGGCGCAGATGCTGAACTCTCTTCCCTCGGGAAGAGACCCAGACGAGAATGGAACATTCACAGTTTGCACCAGCAGCTCCCTCGAGAACTGCCCGTGCGTGCTCTTCACAGACAGAGAGCGCACAGCTCGTGTGTGTATCTGGTGTCAGATAACGAGTGACACGGAAGCACACACTTAGTTTGCATGTGCATTTCATAATGCTACGATAGTGTTTCAAACATACAGTCCCTGAAGACGAAAAGCTGATGACATGTTATCTGAGCGCCCCTTATATACACGTGGGGCGCCTCGATATGACATCATGGGCTGTCGCCGGTCAAGTTGGTATTGACGAGATTGGATATTAGTTTCAGACACCGGTTCCCGCAGAGGCGGTTCTCCTAGCGTTGTACGACGCAACTCGAGTTCCCTTCGAAAGGGAACTAAAAAGTTCAAAATAGACGACTCTTGGGCCCGATTTTAGTACATTTGGTCAAATATTGACTTTTGAATGACCGATGTAACATCAGATAGAGTCAATAAGTAGGTATAGAAATTTCAAGATCCATGACTGAAACATGTTCAAGGGGTCAAATATTGGCTCCACTATGGCTAATTTATCACCTGAAGGAGTCAAAGGGTAGAACTAAAAAGTTCAAAATAGACGACTCTTGGGCCCGATTTTAGTACATTTGGTCAAATATTGACTTTTGAATGACCGATATAACATCAGAAAGAGTCAATAAGTAGGTATAGAAATTTCAAGCTCCATGACTGAAACATGTTCAATGGGTCACATATTGGCTACTCTATGGCTAATTTATCACCAGAAGGAGTCAATTGGGTAGGAATAGAAAGTTCAAGATCAAGGACTGAAATATTTTCAGTGGGTCAAAAACTGGCTGAACTATCTCCAGAAGAAGTCAATAGGGTAGAACTAAAAAGTTAAAAATAGACGACTCTTGGGCCCGATATTAGTACATTTGGTCAAATATTGACTTTTGAATGACCGATTTAACATCAGAAAGAGTCAATAAGTAGGTATAGAAATTTCAAGATCCATGACTGAAACATGTTCAAGGGGTCAAATATTGGCTACTCTATGGCTAATTTATCACAAGAAGGAGTCTATTGGGTAGAACTAAAAAGTTCAAAATCGACGACTCTTGGGCCCGATATTAGTACATTTTGTCAAATATGGATTTCTGAATGACTGACCTAAATTCAGAAAGAGTCAATGACTAGGTATAGAAATTTTAAGATCCATAACTGAAACATGTCCAATTGGTAAAATATTGGCTACTCTAAGGCTAATTTATCACAAGAAGGAGTCAATTGGGTAGGAATAGAAAGTTCAAGATCAAGGACTGAAATATTTTCAGTGGGTCAAAAATTGGCTGAACTATCGCCAGAAGGAGTCAATAGGGTAGAACTAAAAAGTTCAAAATAGACGACACTTGGGCCCAATTTTAGTACATTTGGTCAAATATTGACTTTTGAATGACCGATGTAACATCAGACAGAGTCAATAAGTAGGTATAGAAATTTCAAGATCCATGACTGAAACATGTTCAATGGGTCAAATATTGGCTACTCTATGGCTAATTTATCACCAGAAGGAGTCAATTGGGTAAAAATGGAAAGTTCAAAATTGATGACTCTTGAGCCCGATATTAGTACATTTGGTCAAATATGGATTTCTGAATGACTGACCTAAATTCAGAAAGAGTCAATGAGTTAGGTATAAAAATGTCAAGATCCATAACTGAAACATGTCCAATGGGTAAAATATTAGCTACTCTAATGCTAATGTATCACAAGAAGGAGTCATTTGGGTAGGAATAGAAAGTTCAAGATCAAGGACTGAAATATTTTCAGTGGGTCAAAAATTGGCTGAACTATCTCCAGAAGGAGTCAATACGGTAGAACTAAAATGATCAAAATCGACGACTCTTGGGCCTGATATTAGTACATTTGGTCAAATATTGACTTTTGAATGACCGATGTAACATCAGAAAGAGTCAATAAGTAGGTTTAGAAATTTCAAGATCCATGACTGAAACATGTTCAATGGGTCAAATATTGGCTACTCTATGGCTAATTTATCATCAGAAGGAGTCAATTGGGTAAAAATGGAAAGTTCAAAATTGACGATTCTTGGGCCCGATATTAGTACATTTGGTCAAATATGGATTTCTGAATGACTGACCTAAATTCAGAAAGAGTCAATGAGTAGGTATAAAAACTTCAAGATCCATGACTGAAACATGTCCAATGGGTAAAATATTGTTTACTCTAAGGCTAATGTATCACAAGAAGGAGTCAATTGGGTACGAATAGAAAGTTCAAGATCAAGGACTGAAATATTTTCAGTGGGTCAAAAATTGGCTGAACTATCGCCAGAAGGAGTCAATAGGGTAGAACTAAAAAGTTCAAAATAGACGACTCTTGGGCCCGATTTTAGTACATTTGGTCAAATATTGACTTTTGAATGACCGATGTAACATCAGAAAGAGTCAATAAGTAGGTATAGAAATTTCAAGATCCATGACTGTAACATGTTCAATGGGTCAAATATTGGCTACTCTATGGCTAATTTATCACCAGAAGCAGTCAATTGGGTAAAAATGGAAAGTTCAAAATTGACGACTCTTGAGCCCGATATTAGTACATTTGGTCAAATATGGATTTCTGAATGACTGACCTAAATTCAGAAAGAGTCAATGAGTTAGGTATAAAAATGTCAAGATCCATAACTGAAACATGTCCAATGGGTAAAATATTAGCTACTCTAATGCTAATGTATCACAAGAAGGAGTCATTTGTGTAGGAATAGAAAGTTCAAGATCAAGGACTGAAATATTTTCAGTGGGTCAAAAATTGGCTGAACTATCGCAAGAAGGAGTCAATAGGGTAGAACTAAAAAGTTCAAAATCGACGACTCTTGGGCCTGATATTAGTACATTTGGTCAAATATTGACTTTTGAATGACCGATATAACATCAGAAAGAGTCAATAAGTAGGTATAGAAATTTCAAAATCCATTACTGAAACATGTTCAATGGTTAAAATATTGTCTACTCTATGGCTAATTTATCACCAAAAGGAGTCAAAGGGTAGAACTAAAAAGTTCAAAATCGACGACTCTTGGGCCTGATATTAGTACATTTGGTCAAATATTGACTTTTGAATGACCGATATAACATCAGAAGTCAATAAGTAGGTATAGAAATTTCAAGCTCCATGACTGAAACATGTTCAATGGGTGAAATATTGGCTACTGTATGGCTAATTTATGACCAGAAGGAGTCAATTGGGTAGGAATAGAAAGTTCAAGATCAAGGACTGAAATATTTTCAGTGGGTCAAAAACTGGCTGAACTATCTCCAGAAGAAGTCAATAGGGTAGAACTAAAAAGTTAAAAATAGACGACTCTTGGGCCTGATATTAGTACATTTGGTCAAATATTCACTTTTGAATGACCGATGTAACATCAGAAAGAGTCAATAAGTAGGTATAGAAATTTCAAGATCCATGACTAAAACATGTTCAATGGGTCAATTATTTGCTAATCTATCGCTAATTTATCACCAGAAGGAGTCAATTGGGTAGAAATAGAAATTTCAAAATAGACGACTCTTGGGCCCGATATTAGTACATTTGGTCAAATAAGGATTTCTGAATGACTGACCTAAATTCAGAAAGAGTGAGTAGGTATAAAAACTTCAAGATCCATAACTGAAACATGTCCAATTGGTAAAATATTGGCTACTCTAAGGCTAATGTATCACAAGAAGGAGTCAATTGGGTAGGAATAGAAAGTTCAAGATCAAGGACTGAAATATTTTCAGTGGGTCAAAAATTGGCTGAACTATCGCCAGAAGGAGTCAATAGGGTAGAACTAAAAAGTTCAAAATAGACGCCTCTTGGGCCCAATTTTAGTACATTTGGTCAAATATTGACTTTTGAATGACCGATGTAACATCAGACAGAGTCAATAAGTAGGTATAGAAATTTCAAGATCCATGACTGAAACATGTTCAATGGGTCAAATATTGGCTACTCTATGGCTAATTTATCACAAGAAGGAGTCTATTGGGTAGAAATAGAAAGTTCAAAATCGACGACTCTTGGGCCTGATATTAGTACATTTGGTCAAATATTGACTTGTAAATGACCGATATAACATGAGAAAGAGTCAATAAGTAGGTTTAGAAATTTCACCATCCATGACTAAAACATGTTCAATGGGTCAATTATTGGCTAATCTATCGCTAATTTATCACCAGAAGGAGTCAATTGGGTAGAAATAGAAATTTCAAAATAGACGACTCTTGGGCCCGATATTAGTACATTTGGTCAAATAAGGATTTCTGAATGACTGACCTAAATTCAGAAAGAGTGAGTAGGTATAAAAACTTCAAGATCCATAACTGAAACATGTCCGATTGGAAAATATTGGCTACTCTAAGGCTAATGTATCACAAGAAGGAGTCATTTGGGTAGGAATAGAAAGTTCAAGATCAAGGACTGAAATATTTTCAGTGGGTCAAAAATTGGCTGAACTATCGCCAGAAGAAGTCAATAGGGTAGAACTAAAAAGTTCAAAATAGACGACTCTTGGGCCCGATTTTAGTACATTTGGTCAAATATTGACTTTTCAATGACCGCTGTAACATCAGAAAGAGTCAATAAGTAGGTATAGAAATTTCAAGATCCATGACTGAAACATGTTCAAGGGGTCAAATATTGGCTCCACTATGGCTAATTTATCACCTGAAGGAGTCAAAGGGTAGAACTAAAAAGTTCAAAATAGATGACTCTTGGGCCCGATTTTAGTACATTTCGTCAAATATTGACTTTTGAATGACCGATATAACATCAGAAAGAGTCAATAAGTAGGTATAGAAATTTCAAGCTCCATGACTGAAACATGTTCAATGGGTCACATATTGGCTACTCTGTGGCTAATTTATCACCAGAAGGAGTCAATTGGGTAGGAATAGAAAGTTCAAGATCAAGGACTGAAATATTTTCAGTGGGTCAAAAACTGGCTGAACTATCTCCAGAAGAAGTCAATAGGGTAGAACTAAAAAGTTAAAAATAGACGACTCTTGGGCCCGATATTAGTACATTTGGTCAAATATTGACTTTTGAATGACCGATGTAACATCAGAAAGAGTCAATAAGTAGGTATAGAAATTTCAAGATCCATGACTGAAACATGTTCAATGGGTCAAATATTGGCTACTCTATGGCTAATTTATCACAAGAAGGAGTCTATTGGGTAGAACTAAAAAGTTCAAAATCGACGACTCTTGGGCCCGATATTAGTACATTTTGTCAAATATGGATTTCTGAATGACTGACCTAAATTCAGAAAGAGTGAGTAGGTATAAAAACTTCAAGATCCATAACTGAAACATGTCCGATTGGAAAATATTGGCTACTCTAAGGCTAATGTATCACAAGAAGGAGTCATTTGGGTAGGAATAGAAAGTTCAAGATCAAGGACTGAAATATTTTCAGTGGGTCAAAAACTGGCTGAACTATCTCCAGAAGAAGTCAATAGGGTAGAACTAAAAAGTTCAAAATAGACGACTCTTGGGCCCGATTTTAGTACATTTGGTCAAATATTGACTTTTGAATGACTGATATAACATCAGAAAGAGTCAATAAGTAGGTATAGAAATTTCAAGCTCCATGACTGAAACATGTTCAATGGGTCACATTTTGGCTACTCTATGGCTAATTTATCACCAGAAGGAGTCAATTGGGTAGGAATAGAAAGTTCAAGATCAAGGACTGAAATATTTTCAGTGGGTCAAAAACTGGCTGAACTATCTCCAGAAGAAGTCAATAGGGTAGAACTAAAAAGTTAAAAATAGACGACTCTTGGGCCGAGTGTTAGTACATTTGGTCAAATATTGACTTTTGAATGACCAATGTAACATCAGAAAGAGTCAATAAGTAGGTATAGATATTTCAAGATCCATGACTGAAACATGTTCAATGGGTCAAATATTGGCTACTCTATGGCTAATTTATCACAAGAAGGAGTCTATTGGGTAGAAATAGAAAGTTCAAAATCGACGACTCTTGGGCCTGATATTAGTACATTTGGTCAAATATTGACTTTTAAATGACCGATATAACATGAGAAAGAGTCAATAAGTAGGTTTAGAAATTTCACCATCCATGACTAAAACATGTTCAATGGGTCAATTATTGGCTAATCTATCGCTAATTTATCACCAGAAGGAGTCAATTGGGTAGAAATAGAAATTTCAAAATAGACGACTCTTGGGCCCGATATTAGTACATTTGGTCAAATAAGGATTTCTGAATGACTGACCTAAATTCAGAAAGAGTGAGTAGGTATAATAACTTCAAGATCCATAACTGAAACATGTCCGATTGGAAAATATTGGCTACTCTAAGGCTAATGTATCACAAGAAGGAGTCATTTGGGTAGGAATAGAAAGTTCAAGATCAAGGACTGAAATATTTTCAGTGGGTCAAAAATTGGCTGAACTATCGCCAGAAGAAGTCAATAGGGTAGAACTAAAAAGTTCAAAATAGACGACTCTTGGGCCCGATTTTAGTACATTTGGTCAAATAAGGATTTCTGAATGACTGACCTAAATTCAGAAAGAGTGAGTAGGTATAAAAACTTCAAGATCCATAACTGAAACATGTTCAAGGGGTCAAATATTGGCTCCACTATGGCTAATTTATCACCTGAAGGAGTCAATTGGGTAGGAATAGAAAGTTCAAGATCAAGGACTGAAATATTTTCAGTGGGTCAAAAACTGGCTGAACTATCTCCAGAAGAAGTCAATAGGGTAGAACTAAAAAGTTCAAAATAGACGACTCTTGGGCCCGATTTTAGTACATTTGGTCAAATATTGACTTTTGAATGACTGATATAACATCAGAAAGAGTCAATAAGTAGGTATAGAAATTTCAAGCTCCATGACTGAAACATGTTCAATGGGTCACATTTTGGCTACTCTATGGCTAATTTATCACCAGAAGGAGTCAATTGGGTAGAAGTAGAAAGTTCAAAATCAAGGACTGAAATATTTTCAGTGGGTCAAAAATTGGCTGAACTATCTCCAGAAGGAGTCAATACGGTAGAACTAATAAGTTCAAAATCGACGACTCTTGGGCCTGATATTAGTACATTTGGTCAAATATTGACTTTTGAATGACCGATATAACATCAGAAAGAGTCAATAAGTAGGTATAGAAATTTCAAGCTCCATGACTGAAAAATATTCAATGGGTCAAATATTGGCTGCTCTATGGCTAATTTATCACCAGAAGGAGTCAATTGGGTAAGAATAGAAAGTTGAAGATCAAGGACTGAAATATTTTCAGTGGGTCAAAAATTGGCTTAACTATCTCCAGAAGGAGTCAATAGGGTAGAACTAAAAAGTTCAACATAGACGACTCTTGGGCCGAGTGTTAGTACATTTGGTCAAATATTGACTTTTGAATGACCAATGTAACATCAGAAAGAGTCAATAAGTAGGTATAGATATTTCAAGATCCATGACTGAAACATGTTCAATGGGTCAAATATTGGCTACTCTATGGCTAATTTATCACAAGAAGGAGTCTATTGGGTAGAAATAGAAAGTTCAAAATCGACGACTCTTGGGCCTGATATTAGTACATTTGGTCAAATATTGACTTTTAAATGACCGATATAACATGAGAAAGAGTCAATAAGTAGGTTTAGAAATTTCACCATCCATGACTAAAACATGTTCAATGGGTCAATTATTGGCTAATCTATCGCTAATTTATCACCAGAAGGAGTCAATTGGGTAGAAATAGAAATTTCAAAATAGACGACTCTTGGGCCCGATTTTAGTACATTTGGTCAAATAAGGATTTCTGAATGACTGACCTAAATTCAGAAAGAGTGAGTAGGTATAAAAACTTCAAGATCCATTACTGAAACATGTCCGATTGGAAAATATTGGCTACTCTAAGGCTAATGTATCACAAGAAGGAGTCAATTGGGTAGGAATAGAAAGTTCAAGATCAAAGACTGAAATATTTTCAGTGGGTCAAAAATTGGCTGAACTATTGCCAGAAGGAGTCAATAGGGTAGAACTAAAAAGTTCAAAATAGACGACTCTTGGGCCCGATTTTAGTACATTTGGTCAAATATTGACTTTTGAATGACCGATGTAACATCAGATAGAGTCAATAAGTAGGTATAGAAATTTCAAGATCCATGACTGAAACATGTTCAAGGGGTCAAATATTGGCTCCACTATGGCTAATTTATCACCTGAAGGAGTCAAAGGGTAGAACTAAAAAGTTCAAAATAGACGACTCTTGGGCCCGATTTTAGTACATTTCGTCAAATATTGACTTTTGAATGACCGATATAACATCAGAAAGAGTCAATAAGTAGGTATAGAAATTTCAAGCTCCATGACTGAAACATGTTCAATGGGTCACATATTGGCTACTCTATGGCTAATTTATCACCAGAAGGAGTCAATTGGGTAGGAATAGAAAGTTCAAGATCAAGGACTGAAATATTTTCAGTGGGTCAAAAACTGGCTGAACTATCTCCAGAAGAAGTCAATAGGGTAGAACTAAAAAGTTAAAAATAGACGACTCTTGGGCCCGATATTAGTACATTTGGTCAAATATTGACTTTTGAATGACCGATTTAACATCAGAAAGAGTCAATAAGTAGGTATAGAAATTTCAAGATCCATGACTGAAACATGTTCAAGGGGTCAAATATTGGCTACTCTATGGCTAATTTATCACAAGAAGGAGTCTATTGGGTAGAACTAAAAAGTTCAAAATCGACGACTCTTGGGCCCGATATTAGTACATTTTGTCAAATATGGATTTCTGAATGACTGACCTAAATTCAGAAAGAGTCAATGACTAGGTATAGAAATTTTAAGATCCATAACTGAAACATGTCCAATTGGTAAAATATTGGCTACTCTAAGGCTAATTTATCACAAGAAGGAGTCAATTGGGTAGGAATAGAAAGTTCAAGATCAAGGACTGAAATATTTTCAGTGGGTCAAAAATTGGCTGAACTATCGCCAGAAGGAGTCAATAGGGTAGAACTAAAAAGTTCAAAATAGACGACACTTGGGCCCAATTTTAGTACATTTGGTCAAATATTGACTTTTGAATGACCGATGTAACATCAGACAGAGTCAATAAGTAGGTATAGAAATTTCAAGATCCATGACTGAAACATGTTCAATGGGTCAAATATTGGCTACTCTATGGCTAATTTATCACCAGAAGGAGTCAATTGGGTAAAAATGGAAAGTTCAAAATTGATGACTCTTGAGCCCGATATTAGTACATTTGGTCAAATATGGATTTCTGAATGACTGACCTAAATTCAGAAAGAGTCAATGAGTTAGGTATAAAAATGTCAAGATCCATAACTGAAACATGTCCAATGGGTAAAATATTAGCTACTCTAATGCTAATGTATCACAAGAAGGAGTCATTTGGGTAGGAATAGAAAGTTCAAGATCAAGGACTGAAATATTTTCAGTGGGTCAAAAATTGGCTGAACTATCTCCAGAAGGAGTCAATACGGTAGAACTAAAATGATCAAAATCGACGACTCTTGGGCCTGATATTAGTACATTTGGTCAAATATTGACTTTTGAATGACCGATGTAACATCAGAAAGAGTCAATAAGTAGGTTTAGAAATTTCAAGATCCATGACTGAAACATGTTCAATGGGTCAAATATTGGCTACTCTATGGCTAATTTATCATCAGAAGGAGTCAATTGGGTAAAAATGGAAAGTTCAAAATTGACGATTCTTGGGCCCGATATTAGTACATTTGGTCAAATATGGATTTCTGAATGACTGACCTAAATTCAGAAAGAGTCAATGAGTAGGTATAAAAACTTCAAGATCCATGACTGAAACATGTCCAATGGGTAAAATATTGTTTACTCTAAGGCTAATGTATCACAAGAAGGAGTCAATTGGGTACGAATAGAAAGTTCAAGATCAAGGACTGAAATATTTTCAGTGGGTCAAAAATTGGCTGAACTATCGCCAGAAGGAGTCAATAGGGTAGAACTAAAAAGTTCAAAATAGACGACTCTTGGGCCCGATTTTAGTACATTTGGTCAAATATTGACTTTTGAATGACCGATGTAACATCAGAAAGAGTCAATAAGTAGGTATAGAAATTTCAAGATCCATGACTGTAACATGTTCAATGGGTCAAATATTGGCTACTCTATGGCTAATTTATCACCAGAAGGAGTCAATTGGGTAAAAATGGAAAGTTCAAAATTGACGACTCTTGAGCCCGATATTAGTACATTTGGTCAAATATGGATTTCTGAATGACTGACCTAAATTCAGAAAGAGTCAATGAGTTAGGTATAAAAATGTCAAGATCCATAACTGAAACATGTCCAATGGGTAAAATATTAGCTACTCTAATGCTAATGTATCACAAGAAGGAGTCATTTGTGTAGGAATAGAAAGTTCAAGATCAAGGACTGAAATATTTTCAGTGGGTCAAAAATTGGCTGAACTATCGCAAGAAGGAGTCAATAGGGTAGAACTAAAAAGTTCAAAATCGACGACTCTTGGGCCTGATATTAGTACATTTGGTCAAATATTGACTTTTGAATGACCGATATAACATCAGAAAGAGTCAATAAGTAGGTATAGAAATTTCAAAATCCATTACTGAAACATGTTCAATGGTTAAAATATTGTCTACTCTATGGCTAATTTATCACCAAAAGGAGTCAAAGGGTAGAACTAAAAAGTTCAAAATCGACGACTCTTGGGCCTGATATTAGTACATTTGGTCAAATATTGACTTTTGAATGACCGATATAACATCAGAAGTCAATAAGTAGGTATAGAAATTTCAAGCTCCATGACTGAAACATGTTCAATGGGTCAAATATTGGCTACTGTATGGCTAATTTATGACCAGAAGGAGTCAATTGGGTAGGAATAGAAAGTTCAAGATCAAGGACTGAAATATTTTCAGTGGGTCAAAAACTGGCTGAACTATCTCCAGAAGAAGTCAATAGGGTAGAACTAAAAAGTTAAAAATAGACGACTCTTGGGCCTGATATTAGTACATTTGGTCAAATATTCACTTTTGAATTACCGATGTAACATCAGAAAGAGTCAATAAGTAGGTATAGAAATTTCAAGATCCATGACTAAAACATGTTCAATGGGTCAATTATTTGCTAATCTATCGCTAATTTATCACCAGAAGGAGTCAATTGGGTAGAAATAGAAATTTCAAAATAGACGACTCTTGGGCCCGATATTAGTACATTTGGTCAAATAAGGATTTCTGAATGACTGACCTAAATTCAGAAAGAGTGAGTAGGTATAAAAACTTCAAGATCCATAACTGAAACATGTCCAATTGGTAAAATATTGGCTACTCTAAGGCTAATGTATCACAAGAAGGAGTCAATTGGGTAGGAATAGAAAGTTCAAGATCAAGGACTGAAATATTTTCAGTGGGTCAAAAATTGGCTGAACTATCGCCAGAAGGAGTCAATAGGGTAGAACTAAAAAGTTCAAAATAGACGCCTCTTGGGCCCAATTTTAGTACATTTGGTCAAATATTGACTTTTGAATGACCGATGTAACATCAGACAGAGTCAATAAGTAGGTATAGAAATTTCAAGATCCATGACTGAAACATGTTCAATGGGTCAAATATTGGCAACTCTATGGCTAATTTATCACCAGAAGGAGTCAATTGGGTAAAAATGGAAAGTTCAAAATTGATGACTCTTGAGCCCGATATTAGTACATTTGGTCAAATATGGATTTCTGAATGACTGACCTAAATTCAGAAAGAGTCAATGAGTTAGGTATAAAAATGTCAAGATCCATAACTGAAACATGTCCAATGGGTAAAATATTAGCTACTCTAATGCTAATGTATCACAAGAAGGAGTCATTTGGGTAGGAATAGAAAGTTCAAGATCAAGGACTGAAATATTTTCTGTGGGTCAAAAATTGGCTGAAATATCGCCAGAAGGAGTCAATAGGGTAGAACTAAAAAGTTCAAAATAGACGACTCTTGGGCCCGATTTTAGTACATTTGGTCAAATATTGACTTTTGAATGACCGATGTAACATCAGAAAGAGTCAATAAGTAGGTATAGAAATTTCAAGATCCATGACTGAAACATCTTCAATGGGTCAAATATTGGCTACTCTATGGCTAATTTATCACCAGAAGGAGTCAATTGGGTAAAAATGGAAAGTTCAAAATTGACGACTCTTGAGCCCGATATTAGTACATTTGGTCAAATATGGATTTCTGAATGACTGACCTAAATTCAGAAAGAGTCAATGAGTTAGGTATAAAAATGTCAAGATCCATAACTGAAACATGTCCAATGGGTAAAATATTAGCTACTCTAATGCTAATGTATCACAAGAAGGAGTCATTTGTGTAGGAATAGAAAGTTCAAGATCAAGGACTGAAATATTTTCAGTGGGTCAAAAATTGGCTGAACTATCGCCAGAAGAAGTCAATAGGGTAGAACTAAAAAGTTCAAAATAGACGACTCTTGGGCCCGATTTTAGTACATTTGGTCAAATATTGACTTTTGAATGACCGATGTAACATCAGAAAGAGTCAATAAGTAGGTTTAGAAATTTCAAGATCCATGACTGTAACATCTTCAGTGTGTCAAATATTGGCTACTCTATGGCTAATTTATCACCAGAAGGAGTCAATTGGGTAAAAATGGAAAGTTCAAAATTGACGACTCTTGAGCCCGATATTAGTACATTTGGTCAAATATGGATTTCTGAATGACTGACCTAAATTCAGAAAGAGTCAATGAGTTAGGTATAAAAATGTCAAGATCCATAACTGAAACATGTCCAATGGGTAAAATATTAGCTACTCTAATGCTAATGTATCACAAGAAGGAGTCATTTGTGTAGGAATAGAAAGTTCAAGATCAAGGACTGAAATATTTTCAGTGGGTCAAAAATTGGCTGAACTATCGCAAGAAGGAGTCAATAGGGTAGAACTAAAAAGTTCAAAATCGACGACTCTTGGGCCTGATATTAGTACATTTGGTCAAATATTGACTTTTGAATGACCGATATAACATCAGAAAGAGTCAATAAGTAGGTATAGAAATTTCAAGCTCCATGACTGAAACATGTTCAATGGGTCAAATATTGGCTACTCTAAGGCTAATGTATCACAAGAAGGAGTCAATTGGGTAGGAATAGAAAGTTCAAGATCAAGGACTGAAATATTTTCAGTGGGTCAAAAATTGGCTGAACTATCGCCAGAAGGAGTCAATAGGGTAGAATTAAAAAGTTCAAAATAGACAACTCTTGGGCCCAATTTTAGTACATTTGGTCAAATATTGACTTTTGAATGACCGATGTAACATCAGACAGAGTCAATAAGTAGGTATAGAAATTTCAAGATCCATGACTGAAACATGTTCAATGGGTCAAATATTGGCAACTCTATGGCTAATTTATCACCAGAAGGAGTCAATTGGGTAAAAATGGAAAGTTCAAAATTGATGACTCTTGAGCCCGATATTAGTACATTTGGTCAAATATGGATTTCTGAATGACTGACCTAAATTCAGAAAGAGTCAATGAGTTAGGTATAAAAATGTCAAGATCCATAACTGAAACATGTCCAATGGGTAAAATATTAGCTACTCTAATGCTAATGTATCACAAGAAGGAGTCATTTGGGTAGGAATAGAAAGTTCAAGATCAAGGAATGAAATATTTTCTGTGGGTCAAAAATTGGCTGAAATATCGCCAGAAGGAGTCAATAGGGTAGAACTAAAAAGTTCAAAATAGACGACTCTTGGGCCCGATTTTAGTACATTTGGTCAAATATTGACTTTTGAATGACCGATGTAACATCAGAAAGAGTCAATAAGTAGGTATAGATATTTCAAGATCCATGACTGAAACATCTTCAATTGGTCAAATATTGGCTACTCTATGGCTAATTTATCACCAGAAGGAGTCAATTGGGTAAAAATGGAAAGTTCAAAATTGACGACTCTTGAGCCCGATATTAGTACATTTGGTCAAATATGGATTTCTGAATGACTGACCTAAATTCAGAAAGAGTCAATGAGTTAGGTATAAAAATGTCAAGATCCATAACTGAAACATGTCAACTGGGTAAAATATTAGCTACTCTAATGCTAATGTATCACAAGAAGGAGTCATTTGGGTAGGAATAGAAAGTTCAAGATCAAGGACTGAAATATTTTCAGTGGGTCAAAAATTGGCTGAACTATCGCCAGAAGAAGTCAATAGGGTAGAACTAAAAAGTTCAAAATAGACGACTCTTGGGCCCGATTTTAGTACATTTGGTCAAATATTGACTTTTCAATGACCGATGTAACATCAGAAAGAGTCAATAAGTAGGTATAGAAATTTCAAGATCCATGACTGAAACATGTTCAAGGGGTCAAATATTGGCTCCACTATGGCTAATTTATCACCTGGAGGAGTCAATTGGGTAGGAATAGAAAGTTCAAGATCAAGGACTGAAATATTTTCAGTGGGTCAAAAACTGGCTGAACTATCTCCAGAAGGAGTCAATACGGTAGAACTAATAAGTTCAAAATCGACGACTCTTGGGCCTGATATTAGTACATTTGGTGAAATATTGACTTTTGAATGACCGATATAACATCAGAAAGAGTCAATAAGTAGGTATAGAAATTTCAAGCTCCATGACTGAAAAATATTCAATGGGTCAAATATTTTCTGCTCTATGGCTAATTTATCACCAGAAGGAGTCAATTGGGTAGGAATAGAAAGTTGAAGATCAAGGACTGAAATATTTTCAGTGGGTCAAAAATTGGCTTAACTATCTCCAGAAGGAGTCAATAGGGTAGAACTAAAAAGTTCAACATAGACGACTCTTGGGCCGAGTGTTAGTACATTTGGTCAAATATTGACTTTTGAATGACCAATGTAACATCAGAAAGAGTCAATAAGTAGGTATAGATATTTCAAGATCCATGACTGAAACATGTTCCATGGGTCAAATATTGGCTACTCTATGGCTAATTTATCACAAGAAGGAGTCTATTGGGTAGAAATAGAAAGTTCAAAATCGACGACTCTTGGGCCTGATATTAGTACATTTGGTCAAATATTGACTTTTAAATGACCGATATAACATGAGAAAGAGTCAATAAGTAGGTTTAGAAATTTCACCATCCATGACTAAAACATGTTCAATGGGTCAATTATTGGCTAATCTATCGCTAATTTATCACCAGAAGGAGTCAATTGGGTAGAAATAGAAATTTCAAAATAGACGACTCTTGGGCCCGATATTAGTACATTTGGTCAAATAAGGATTTCTGAATGACTGACCTAAATTCAGAAAGAGTGAGTAGGTATAAAAACTTCAAGATCCATAACTGAAACATGTCCGATTGGAAAATATTGGCTACTCTAAGGCTAATGTATCACAAGAAGGAGTCATTTGGGTAGGAATAGAAAGTTCAAGATCAAGGACTGAAATATTTTCAGTGGGTCAAAAACTGGCTGAACTATCTCCAGAAGAAGTCAATAGGGTAGAACTAAAAAGTTCAAAATAGACGACTCTTGGGCCCGATTTTAGTACATTTGGTCAAATATTGACTTTTGAATGACTGATATAACATCAGAAAGAGTCAATAAGTAGGTATAGAAATTTCAAGCTCCATGACTGAAACATGTTCAATGGGTCACATTTTGGCTACTCTATGGCTAATTTATCACCAGAAGGAGTCAATTGGGTAGGAATAGAAAGTTCAAGATCAAGGACTGAAATATTTTCAGTGGGTCAAAAACTGGCTGAACTATCTCCAGAAGAAGTCAATAGGGTAGAACTAAAAAGTTAAAAATAGACGACTCTTGGGCCGAGTGTTAGTACATTTGGTCAAATATTGACTTTTGAATGACCAATGTAACATCAGAAAGAGTCAATAAGTAGGTATAGATATTTCAAGATCCATGACTGAAACATGTTCAATGGGTCAAATATTGGCTACTCTATGGCTAATTTATCACAAGAAGGAGTCTATTGGGTAGAAATAGAAAGTTCAAAATCGACGACTCTTGGGCCTGATATTAGTACATTTGGTCAAATATTGACTTTTAAATGACCGATATAACATGAGAAAGAGTCAATAAGTAGGTTTAGAAATTTCACCATCCATGACTAAAACATGTTCAATGGGTCAATTATTGGCTAATCTATCGCTAATTTATCACCAGAAGGAGTCAATTGGGTAGAAATAGAAATTTCAAAATAGACGACTCTTGGGCCCGATATTAGTACATTTGGTCAAATAAGGATTTCTGAATGACTGACCTAAATTCAGAAAGAGTGAGTAGGTATAATAACTTCAAGATCCATAACTGAAACATGTCCGATTGGAAAATATTGGCTACTCTAAGGCTAATGTATCACAAGAAGGAGTCATTTGGGTAGGAATAGAAAGTTCAAGATCAAGGACTGAAATATTTTCAGTGGGTCAAAAATTGGCTGAACTATCGCCAGAAGAAGTCAATAGGGTAGAACTAAAAAGTTCAAAATAGACGACTCTTGGGCCCGATTTTAGTACATTTGGTCAAATAAGGATTTCTGAATGACTGACCTAAATTCAGAAAGAGTGAGTAGGTATAAAAACTTCAAGATCCATAACTGAAACATGTTCAAGGGGTCAAATATTGGCTCCACTATGGCTAATTTATCACCTGAAGGAGTCAATTGGGTAGGAATAGAAAGTTCAAGATCAAGGACTGAAATATTTTCAGTGGGTCAAAAACTGGCTGAACTATCTCCAGAAGAAGTCAATAGGGTAGAACTAAAAAGTTCAAAATAGACGACTCTTGGGCCCGATTTTAGTACATTTGGTCAAATATTGACTTTTGAATGACTGATATAACATCAGAAAGAGTCAATAAGTAGGTATAGAAATTTCAAGCTCCATGACTGAAACATGTTCAATGGGTCACATTTTGGCTACTCTATGGCTAATTTATCACCAGAAGGAGTCAATTGGGTAGAAGTAGAAAGTTCAAAATCAAGGACTGAAATATTTTCAGTGGGTCAAAAATTGGCTGAACTATCTCCAGAAGGAGTCAATACGGTAGAACTAATAAGTTCAAAATCGACGACTCTTGGGCCTGATATTAGTACATTTGGTCAAATATTGACTTTTGAATGACCGATATAACATCAGAAAGAGTCAATAAGTAGGTATAGAAATTTCAAGCTCCATGACTGAAAAATATTCAATGGGTCAAATATTGGCTGCTCTATGGCTAATTTATCACCAGAAGGAGTCAATTGGGTAAGAATAGAAAGTTGAAGATCAAGGACTGAAATATTTTCAGTGGGTCAAAAATTGGCTTAACTATCTCCAGAAGGAGTCAATAGGGTAGAACTAAAAAGTTCAACATAGACGACTCTTGGGCCGAGTGTTAGTACATTTGGTCAAATATTGACTTTTGAATGACCAATGTAACATCAGAAAGAGTCAATAAGTAGGTATAGATATTTCAAGATCCATGACTGAAACATGTTCAATGGGTCAAATATTGGCTACTCTATGGCTAATTTATCACAAGAAGGAGTCTATTGGGTAGAAATAG
Organism: Zacco platypus; assembly: GCA_038088235.1. Taxonomy (NCBI): domain Eukaryota; kingdom Metazoa; phylum Chordata; class Actinopteri; order Cypriniformes; family Xenocyprididae; genus Zacco; species Zacco platypus. Next base: position 7,029,742 of record CM076069.1, read on the forward strand.
AAAGTTCAAAATCGACGACTCTTGGGCCTGATATTAGTACATTTGGTCAAATATTGACTTTTAAATGACCGATATAACATGAGAAAGAGTCAATAAGTAGGTTTAGAAATTTCACCATCCATGACTAAAACATGTTCAATGGGTCAATTATTGGCTAATCTATCGCTAATTTATCACCAGAAGGAGTCAATTGGGTAGAAATAGAAATTTCAAAATAGACGACTCTTGGGCCCGATATTAGTACATTTGGTCAAATAAGGATTTCTGAATGACTGACCTAAATTCAGAAAGAGTGAGTAGGTATAAAAACTTCAAGATCCATTACTGAAACATGTCCGATTGGAAAATATTGGCTACTCTAAGGCTAATGTATCACAAGAAGGAGTCAATTGGGTAGGAATAGAAAGTTCAAGATCAAAGACTGAAATATTTTCAGTGGGTCAAAAATTGGCTGAACTATTGCCAGAAGGAGTCAATAGGGTAGAACTAAAAAGTTCAAAATAGACGACTCTTGGGCCCGATTTTAGTACATTTGGTCAAATATTGACTTTTGAATGACCGATGTAACATCAGATAGAGTCAATAAGTAGGTATAGAAATTTCAAGATCCATGACTGAAACATGTTCAAGGGGTCAAATATTGGCTCCACTATGGCTAATTTATCACCTGAAGGAGTCAAAGGGTAGAACTAAAAAGTTCAAAATAGACGACTCTTGGGCCCGATTTTAGTACATTTCGTCAAATATTGACTTTTGAATGACCGATATAACATCAGAAAGAGTCAATAAGTAGGTATAGAAATTTCAAGCTCCATGACTGAAACATGTTCAATGGGTCACATATTGGCTACTCTATGGCTAATTTATCACCAGAAGGAGTCAATTGGGTAGGAATAGAAAGTTCAAGATCAAGGACTGAAATATTTTCAGTGGGTCAAAAACTGGCTGAACTATCTCCAGAAGAAGTCAATAGGGTAGAACTAAAAAGTTAAAAATAGACGACTCTTGGGCCCGATATTAGTACATTTGGTCAAATATTGACTTTTGAATGACCGATTTAACATCAGAAAGAGTCAATAAGTAGGTATAGAAATTTCAAGATCCATGACTGAAACATGTTCAAGGGGTCAAATATTGGCTACTCTATGGCTAATTTATCACAAGAAGGAGTCTATTGGGTAGAACTAAAAAGTTCAAAATCGACGACTCTTGGGCCCGATATTAGTACATTTTGTCAAATATGGATTTCTGAATGACTGACCTAAATTCAGAAAGAGTCAATGACTAGGTATAGAAATTTTAAGATCCATAACTGAAACATGTCCAATTGGTAAAATATTGGCTACTCTAAGGCTAATTTATCACAAGAAGGAGTCAATTGGGTAGGAATAGAAAGTTCAAGATCAAGGACTGAAATATTTTCAGTGGGTCAAAAATTGGCTGAACTATCGCCAGAAGGAGTCAATAGGGTAGAACTAAAAAGTTCAAAATAGACGACACTTGGGCCCAATTTTAGTACATTTGGTCAAATATTGACTTTTGAATGACCGATGTAACATCAGACAGAGTCAATAAGTAGGTATAGAAATTTCAAGATCCATGACTGAAACATGTTCAATGGGTCAAATATTGGCTACTCTATGGCTAATTTATCACCAGAAGGAGTCAATTGGGTAAAAATGGAAAGTTCAAAATTGATGACTCTTGAGCCCGATATTAGTACATTTGGTCAAATATGGATTTCTGAATGACTGACCTAAATTCAGAAAGAGTCAATGAGTTAGGTATAAAAATGTCAAGATCCATAACTGAAACATGTCCAATGGGTAAAATATTAGCTACTCTAATGCTAATGTATCACAAGAAGGAGTCATTTGGGTAGGAATAGAAAGTTCAAGATCAAGGACTGAAATATTTTCAGTGGGTCAAAAATTGGCTGAACTATCTCCAGAAGGAGTCAATACGGTAGAACTAAAATGATCAAAATCGACGACTCTTGGGCCTGATATTAGTACATTTGGTCAAATATTGACTTTTGAATGACCGATGTAACATCAGAAAGAGTCAATAAGTAGGTTTAGAAATTTCAAGATCCATGACTGAAACATGTTCAATGGGTCAAATATTGGCTACTCTATGGCTAATTTATCATCAGAAGGAGTCAATTGGGTAAAAATGGAAAGTTCAAAATTGACGATTCTTGGGCCCGATATTAGTACATTTGGTCAAATATGGATTTCTGAATGACTGACCTAAATTCAGAAAGAGTCAATGAGTAGGTATAAAAACTTCAAGATCCATGACTGAAACATGTCCAATGGGTAAAATATTGTTTACTCTAAGGCTAATGTATCACAAGAAGGAGTCAATTGGGTACGAATAGAAAGTTCAAGATCAAGGACTGAAATATTTTCAGTGGGTCAAAAATTGGCTGAACTATCGCCAGAAGGAGTCAATAGGGTAGAACTAAAAAGTTCAAAATAGACGACTCTTGGGCCCGATTTTAGTACATTTGGTCAAATATTGACTTTTGAATGACCGATGTAACATCAGAAAGAGTCAATAAGTAGGTATAGAAATTTCAAGATCCATGACTGTAACATGTTCAATGGGTCAAATATTGGCTACTCTATGGCTAATTTATCACCAGAAGGAGTCAATTGGGTAAAAATGGAAAGTTCAAAATTGACGACTCTTGAGCCCGATATTAGTACATTTGGTCAAATATGGATTTCTGAATGACTGACCTAAATTCAGAAAGAGTCAATGAGTTAGGTATAAAAATGTCAAGATCCATAACTGAAACATGTCCAATGGGTAAAATATTAGCTACTCTAATGCTAATGTATCACAAGAAGGAGTCATTTGTGTAGGAATAGAAAGTTCAAGATCAAGGACTGAAATATTTTCAGTGGGTCAAAAATTGGCTGAACTATCGCAAGAAGGAGTCAATAGGGTAGAACTAAAAAGTTCAAAATCGACGACTCTTGGGCCTGATATTAGTACATTTGGTCAAATATTGACTTTTGAATGACCGATATAACATCAGAAAGAGTCAATAAGTAGGTATAGAAATTTCAAAATCCATTACTGAAACATGTTCAATGGTTAAAATATTGTCTACTCTATGGCTAATTTATCACCAAAAGGAGTCAAAGGGTAGAACTAAAAAGTTCAAAATCGACGACTCTTGGGCCTGATATTAGTACATTTGGTCAAATATTGACTTTTGAATGACCGATATAACATCAGAAGTCAATAAGTAGGTATAGAAATTTCAAGCTCCATGACTGAAACATGTTCAATGGGTCAAATATTGGCTACTGTATGGCTAATTTATGACCAGAAGGAGTCAATTGGGTAGGAATAGAAAGTTCAAGATCAAGGACTGAAATATTTTCAGTGGGTCAAAAACTGGCTGAACTATCTCCAGAAGAAGTCAATAGGGTAGAACTAAAAAGTTAAAAATAGACGACTCTTGGGCCTGATATTAGTACATTTGGTCAAATATTCACTTTTGAATTACCGATGTAACATCAGAAAGAGTCAATAAGTAGGTATAGAAATTTCAAGATCCATGACTAAAACATGTTCAATGGGTCAATTATTTGCTAATCTATCGCTAATTTATCACCAGAAGGAGTCAATTGGGTAGAAATAGAAATTTCAAAATAGACGACTCTTGGGCCCGATATTAGTACATTTGGTCAAATAAGGATTTCTGAATGACTGACCTAAATTCAGAAAGAGTGAGTAGGTATAAAAACTTCAAGATCCATAACTGAAACATGTCCAATTGGTAAAATATTGGCTACTCTAAGGCTAATGTATCACAAGAAGGAGTCAATTGGGTAGGAATAGAAAGTTCAAGATCAAGGACTGAAATATTTTCAGTGGGTCAAAAATTGGCTGAACTATCGCCAGAAGGAGTCAATAGGGTAGAACTAAAAAGTTCAAAATAGACGCCTCTTGGGCCCAATTTTAGTACATTTGGTCAAATATTGACTTTTGAATGACCGATGTAACATCAGACAGAGTCAATAAGTAGGTATAGAAATTTCAAGATCCATGACTGAAACATGTTCAATGGGTCAAATATTGGCAACTCTATGGCTAATTTATCACCAGAAGGAGTCAATTGGGTAAAAATGGAAAGTTCAAAATTGATGACTCTTGAGCCCGATATTAGTACATTTGGTCAAATATGGATTTCTGAATGACTGACCTAAATTCAGAAAGAGTCAATGAGTTAGGTATAAAAATGTCAAGATCCATAACTGAAACATGTCCAATGGGTAAAATATTAGCTACTCTAATGCTAATGTATCACAAGAAGGAGTCATTTGGGTAGGAATAGAAAGTTCAAGATCAAGGACTGAAATATTTTCTGTGGGTCAAAAATTGGCTGAAATATCGCCAGAAGGAGTCAATAGGGTAGAACTAAAAAGTTCAAAATAGACGACTCTTGGGCCCGATTTTAGTACATTTGGTCAAATATTGACTTTTGAATGACCGATGTAACATCAGAAAGAGTCAATAAGTAGGTATAGAAATTTCAAGATCCATGACTGAAACATCTTCAATGGGTCAAATATTGGCTACTCTATGGCTAATTTATCACCAGAAGGAGTCAATTGGGTAAAAATGGAAAGTTCAAAATTGACGACTCTTGAGCCCGATATTAGTACATTTGGTCAAATATGGATTTCTGAATGACTGACCTAAATTCAGAAAGAGTCAATGAGTTAGGTATAAAAATGTCAAGATCCATAACTGAAACATGTCCAATGGGTAAAATATTAGCTACTCTAATGCTAATGTATCACAAGAAGGAGTCATTTGTGTAGGAATAGAAAGTTCAAGATCAAGGACTGAAATATTTTCAGTGGGTCAAAAATTGGCTGAACTATCGCCAGAAGAAGTCAATAGGGTAGAACTAAAAAGTTCAAAATAGACGACTCTTGGGCCCGATTTTAGTACATTTGGTCAAATATTGACTTTTGAATGACCGATGTAACATCAGAAAGAGTCAATAAGTAGGTTTAGAAATTTCAAGATCCATGACTGTAACATCTTCAGTGTGTCAAATATTGGCTACTCTATGGCTAATTTATCACCAGAAGGAGTCAATTGGGTAAAAATGGAAAGTTCAAAATTGACGACTCTTGAGCCCGATATTAGTACATTTGGTCAAATATGGATTTCTGAATGACTGACCTAAATTCAGAAAGAGTCAATGAGTTAGGTATAAAAATGTCAAGATCCATAACTGAAACATGTCCAATGGGTAAAATATTAGCTACTCTAATGCTAATGTATCACAAGAAGGAGTCATTTGTGTAGGAATAGAAAGTTCAAGATCAAGGACTGAAATATTTTCAGTGGGTCAAAAATTGGCTGAACTATCGCAAGAAGGAGTCAATAGGGTAGAACTAAAAAGTTCAAAATCGACGACTCTTGGGCCTGATATTAGTACATTTGGTCAAATATTGACTTTTGAATGACCGATATAACATCAGAAAGAGTCAATAAGTAGGTATAGAAATTTCAAGCTCCATGACTGAAACATGTTCAATGGGTCAAATATTGGCTACTCTAAGGCTAATGTATCACAAGAAGGAGTCAATTGGGTAGGAATAGAAAGTTCAAGATCAAGGACTGAAATATTTTCAGTGGGTCAAAAATTGGCTGAACTATCGCCAGAAGGAGTCAATAGGGTAGAATTAAAAAGTTCAAAATAGACAACTCTTGGGCCCAATTTTAGTACATTTGGTCAAATATTGACTTTTGAATGACCGATGTAACATCAGACAGAGTCAATAAGTAGGTATAGAAATTTCAAGATCCATGACTGAAACATGTTCAATGGGTCAAATATTGGCAACTCTATGGCTAATTTATCACCAGAAGGAGTCAATTGGGTAAAAATGGAAAGTTCAAAATTGATGACTCTTGAGCCCGATATTAGTACATTTGGTCAAATATGGATTTCTGAATGACTGACCTAAATTCAGAAAGAGTCAATGAGTTAGGTATAAAAATGTCAAGATCCATAACTGAAACATGTCCAATGGGTAAAATATTAGCTACTCTAATGCTAATGTATCACAAGAAGGAGTCATTTGGGTAGGAATAGAAAGTTCAAGATCAAGGAATGAAATATTTTCTGTGGGTCAAAAATTGGCTGAAATATCGCCAGAAGGAGTCAATAGGGTAGAACTAAAAAGTTCAAAATAGACGACTCTTGGGCCCGATTTTAGTACATTTGGTCAAATATTGACTTTTGAATGACCGATGTAACATCAGAAAGAGTCAATAAGTAGGTATAGATATTTCAAGATCCATGACTGAAACATCTTCAATTGGTCAAATATTGGCTACTCTATGGCTAATTTATCACCAGAAGGAGTCAATTGGGTAAAAATGGAAAGTTCAAAATTGACGACTCTTGAGCCCGATATTAGTACATTTGGTCAAATATGGATTTCTGAATGACTGACCTAAATTCAGAAAGAGTCAATGAGTTAGGTATAAAAATGTCAAGATCCATAACTGAAACATGTCCACTGGGTAAAATATTAGCTACTCTAATGCTAATGTATCACAAGAAGGAGTCATTTGGGTAGGAATAGAAAGTTCAAGATCAAGGACTGAAATATTTTCAGTGGGTCAAAAATTGGCTGAACTATCGCCAGAAGAAGTCAATAGGGTAGAACTAAAAAGTTCAAAATAGACGACTCTTGGGCCCGATTTTAGTACATTTGGTCAAATATTGACTTTTCAATGACCGATGTAACATCAGAAAGAGTCAATAAGTAGGTATAGAAATTTCAAGATCCATGACTGAAACATGTTCAAGGGGTCAAATATTGGCTCCACTATGGCTAATTTATCACCTGGAGGAGTCAATTGGGTAGGAATAGAAAGTTCAAGATCAAGGACTGAAATATTTTCAGTGGGTCAAAAACTGGCTGAACTATCTCCAGAAGGAGTCAATACGGTAGAACTAATAAGTTCAAAATCGACGACTCTTGGGCCTGATATTAGTACATTTGGTGAAATATTGACTTTTGAATGACCGATATAACATCAGAAAGAGTCAATAAGTAGGTATAGAAATTTCAAGCTCCATGACTGAAAAATATTCAATGGGTCAAATATTTTCTGCTCTATGGCTAATTTATCACCAGAAGGAGTCAATTGGGTAGGAATAGAAAGTTGAAGATCAAGGACTGAAATATTTTCAGTGGGTCAAAAATTGGCTTAACTATCTCCAGAAGGAGTCAATAGGGTAGAACTAAAAAGTTCAACATAGACGACTCTTGGGCCGAGTGTTAGTACATTTGGTCAAATATTGACTTTTGAATGACCAATGTAACATCAGAAAGAGTCAATAAGTAGGTATAGATATTTCAAGATCCATGACTGAAACATGTTCCATGGGTCAAATATTGGCTACTCTATGGCTAATTTATCACAAGAAGGAGTCTATTGGGTAGAAATAGAAAGTTCAAAATCGACGACTCTTGGGCCTGATATTAGTACATTTGGTCAAATATTGACTTTTAAATGACCGATATAACATGAGAAAGAGTCAATAAGTAGGTTTAGAAATTTCACCATCCATGACTAAAACATGTTCAATGGGTCAATTATTGGCTAATCTATCGCTAATTTATCACCAGAAGGAGTCAATTGGGTAGAAATAGAAATTTCAAAATAGACGACTCTTGGGCCCGATATTAGTACATTTGGTCAAATAAGGATTTCTGAATGACTGACCTAAATTCAGAAAGAGTGAGTAGGTATAAAAACTTCAAGATCCATAATTGAAACATGTCCGATTGGAAAATATTGGCTACTCTAAGGCTAATGTATCACAAGAAGGAGTCATTTGGGTAGGAATAGAAAGTTCAAGATCAAGGACTGAAATATTTTCAGGTGGTCAAAAATTGGCTGAACTATCGCCAGAAGAAGTCAATAGGGTAGAACTAAAAAGTTCAAAATAGACGACTCTTGGGCCCGATTTTAGTACATTTGGTCAAATATTGACTTTTCAATGACCGATGTAACATCAGAAAGAGTCAATAAGTAGGTATAGAAATTTCAAGATCCATGACTGAAACATGTTCAAGGGGTCAAATATTGGCTCCACTATGGCTAATTTATCACCTGAAGGAGTCAAAGGGTAGAACTAAAAAGTTCAAAATAGACGACTCTTGGGCCCGATTTTAGTACATTTCGTCAAATATTGACTTTTGAATGACCGATATAACATCAGAAAGAGTCAATAAGTAGGTATAGAAATTTCAAGCTCCATGACTGAAACATGTTCAATGGGTCACATATTGGCTACTCTATGGCTAATTTATCACCAGAAGGAGTCAATTGGGTAGGAATAGAAAGTTCAAGATCAAGGACTGAAATATTTTCAGTGGGTCAAAAACTGGCTGAACTATCTCCAGAAGAAGTCAATAGGGTAGAACTAAAAAGTTAAAAATAGACGACTCTTGGGCCCGATATTAGTACATTTGGTCAAATATTGACTTTTGAATGACCGATGTAACATCAGAAAGAGTCAATAAGTAGGTATAGAAATTTCAAGATCCATGACTGAAACATGTTCAATGGGTCAAATATTGGCTACTCTGTGGCTAATTTATCACAAGAAGGAGTCTATTGGGTAGAAATAAAAAGTTCAAAATCGACGACTCTTGGGCCCGATATTAGTACATTTTGTCAAATATGGATTTCTGAATGACTGACCTAAATTCAGAAAGAGTCAATGACTAGGTATAGAAATTTTAAGATCCATAACTGAAACATGTCCAATTGGTAAAATATTGGCTACTCTAAGGCTAATGTATCACAAGAAGGAGTCAATTGGGTAGGAATAGAAAGTTCAAGATCAAGGACTGAAATATTTTCAGTGGGTCAAAAATTGGCTGAACTATCGCCAGAAGGAGTCAATAGGGTAGAATTAAAAAGTTCAAAATAGACGACACTTGGGCCCAATATTAGTACATTTGGTCAAATATTGACTTTTGAATGACCGATGTAACATCAGACAGAGTCAATAAGTAGGTATAGAAATTTCAAGATCCATGACTGAAACATGTTCAATGGGTCAAATATTGGCTACTCTATGGCTAATTTATCACCAGAAGGAGTCAATTGGGTAAAAATGGAAAGTTCAAAATTGATGACTCTTGAGCCCGATATTAGTACATTTGTTCAAATATGGATTTCTGAATGACTGACCTAAATTCAGAAAGAGTCAATGAGTTAGGTATAAAAATGTCAAGATCCATAACTGAAACATGTCCAATGGGTAAAATATTAGCTACTCTAATGCTAATGTATCACAAGAAGGAGTCATTTGGGTAGGAATAGATAGTTCAAGATCAAGGACTGAAATATTTTCAGTGGGTCAAAAATTGGCTGAAATATCGCCAGAAGGAGTCAATAGGGTAGAACTAAAAAGTTCAAAATAGACGACTCTTGGGCCCGATTTTAGTAGATTTGGTCAAATATTGACTTTTGAATGACCGATGTAACATCAGAAAGAGTCAATAAGTAGGTATAGAAATTTCAAGATCCATGACTGAAACATCTTCAATGGGTCAAATATTGGCTACTCTATGGCTAATTTATCACCAGAAGGAGTCAATTGGATAAAAATGGAAAGTTCAAAATTGACGACTCTTGAGCCCGATATTAGTACATTTGGTCAAATATGGATTTCTGAATGACTGACCTAAATTCAGAAAGAGTCAATGAGTTAGGTATAAAAATGTCAAGATCCATAACTGAAACATGTCCAATGGGTAAAATATTAGCTACTCTAATGCTAATGTATCACAAGAAGGAGTCATTTGGGTAGGAATAGAAAGTTCAAGATCAAGGACTGAAATATTTTCAGTGGGTCAAAAATTGGCTGAACTATCGCCAGAAGAAGTCAATAGGGTAGAACTAAAAAGTTCAAAATAGACGACTCTTGGGCCCGATTTTAGTACATTTGGTCAAATATTGACTTTTCAATGACCGATGTAACATCAGAAAGAGTCAATAAGTAGGTATAGAAATTTCAAGATCCATGACTGAAACATGTTCAAGGGGTCAAATATTGGCTCCACTATGGCTAATTTATCACCTGAAGGAGTCAAAGGGTAGAACTAAAAAGTTCAAAATAGACGACTCTTGGGCCCGATTTTAGTACATTTGGTCAAATATTGACTTTTGAATGACCGATATAACATTAGAAAGAGTCAATAAGTAGGTATAGAAATTTCAAGCTCCATGACTGAAACATGTTCAATGGGTCACATATTGGCTACAGTATGGCTAATTTATGACCAGAAGGAGTCAATTGGGTAGGAATAGAAAGTTCAAGATCAAGGACTGAAATATTTTCAGTGGGTCAAAAATTGGCTGAACTATCTCCAGAAGGAGTCAATACGGTAGAACTAATGAGTTCAAAATCGACGACTCTTGGGCCTGATATTAGTACATTTGGTCAAATATTGACTTTTGAATGACCGATATAACATCAGAAAGAGTCAATAAGTAGGTATAGAAATTTCAAGCTCCATGACTGAAAAATATTCAATGGGTCAAATATTTTCTGCTCTATGGCTAATTTATCAAGAGAAGGAGTCAATTGGGTAGGAATAGAAAGTTGAAGATCAAGGACTGAAATATTTTCAGTGGGTCAAAAATTGGCTTAACTATCTCCAGAAGGAGTCAATAGGGTAGAACTAAAAAGTTCAACATAGACGACTCTTGGGCCGAGTGTTAGTACATTTGGTCAAATATTGACTTTTGAATGACCAATGTAACATCAGAAAGAGTCAATAAGTAGGTTTAGAAATTTCACCATCCATGACTAAAACATGTTCAATGGGTCAATTATTGGCTAATCTATCGCTAATTTATCACCAGAAGGAGTCAATTGGGTAGAAATAGAAATTTCAAAATAGACGACTCTTGGGCCCGATATTAGTACATTTGGTCAAATAAGGATTTCTGAATGACTGACCTAAATTCAGAAAGAGTGAGTAGGTATAAAAACTTCAAGATCCATAACTGAAACATGTCCGATTGGAAAATATTGGCTACTCTAAGGCTAATGTATCACAAGAAGGAGTCAATTGGGTAGGAATAGAAAGTTCAAGATCAAAGACTGAAATATTTTCAGTGGGTCAAAAATTGGCTGAACTATCGCCAGAAGGAGTCAATAGGGTAGAACTAAAAAGTTCAAAATAGACGACTCTTGGGCCCGATTTTAGTACATTTGGTCAAATATTGACTTTTGAATGACCGATGTAACATCAGATAGAGTCAATAAGTAGGTATAGAAATTTCAAGATCCATGACTGAAACATGTTCAAGGGGTCAAATATTGGCTCCACTATGGCTAATTTATCACCTGAAGGAGTCAAAGGGTAGAACTAAAAAGTTCAAAATAGACGACTCTTGGGCCCGATTTTAGTACATTTCGTCAAATATTGACTTTTGAATGACCGATATAACATCAGAAAGAGTCAATAAGTAGGTATAGAAATTTCAAGCTCCATGACTGAAACATGTTCAATGGGTCACATATTGGCTACTCTATGGCTAATTTATCACCAGAAGGAGTCAATTGGGTAGGAATAGAAAGTTCAAGATCAAGGACTGAAATATTTTCAGTGGGTCAAAAACTGGCTGAACTATCTCCAGAAGAAGTCAATAGGGTAGAACTAAAAAGTTAAAAATAGACGACTCTTGGGCCCGATATTAGTACATTTGGTCAAATATTGACTTTTGAATGACCGATGTAACATCAGAAAGAGTCAATAAGTAGGTATAGAAATTTCAAGATCCATTACTGAAACATGTTCAATGGGTCAAATATTGGCTACTCTATGGCTAATTTATCACAAGAAGGAGTCTATTGGGTAGAACTAAAAAGTTCAAAATCGACGACTCTTGGGCCCGATATTAGTACATTTTGTCAAATATGGATTTCTGAATGACTGACCTAAATTCAGAAAGAGTCAATGACTAGGTATAGAAATTTTAAGACCCATAACTGAAACATGTCCAATTGGTAAAATATTGGCTACTCTAAGGCTAATGTATCACAAGAAGGAGTCAATTGGGTAGGAATAGAAAGTTCAAGATCAAGGACTGAAATATTTTCAGTGGGTCAAAAATTGGCTGAACTATCGCCAGAAGGAGTCAATAGGGTAGAACTAAAAAGTTCAAAATAGACGACACTTGGGCCCAATTTTAGTACATTTGGTCAAATATTGACTTTTGAATGACCGATGTAACATCAGACAGAGTCAATAAGTAGGTATAGAAATTTCAAGATCCATGACTGAAACATCTTCAATGGGACAAATATTGGCTACTCTATGGCTAATTTATCACCAGAAGGAGTCAATTGGGTAAAAATGGAAAGTTCAAAATTGATGACTCTTGAGCCCGATATTAGTACATTTGTTCAAATATGGATTTCTGAATGACTGACCTAAATTCAGAAAGAGTCAATGAGTTAGGTATAAAAATGTCAAGATCCATAACTGAAACATGTCCAATGGGTAAAATATTAGCTACTCTAATGCTAATGTATCACAAGAAGGAGTCATTTGGGTAGGAATAGATAGTTCAAGATCAAGGACTGAAATATTTTCAGTGGGTCAAAAATTGGCTGAAATATCGCCAGAAGGAGTCAATAGGGTAGAACTAAAAAGTTCAAAATAGACGACTCTTGGGCCCGATTTTAGTAGATTTGGTCAAATATTGACTTTTGAATGACCGATGTAACATCAGAAAGAGTCAATAAGTAGGTATAGAAATTTCAAGATCCATGACTGAAACATCTTCAATGGGTCAAATATTGGCTACTCTATGGCTAATTTATCACCAGAAGGAGTCAATTGGATAAAAATGGAAAGTTCAAAATTGACGACTCTTGAGCCCGATATTAGTACATTTGGTCAAATATGGATTTCTGAATGACTGACCTAAATTCAGAAAGAGTCAATGAGTTAGGTATAAAAATGTCAAGATCCATAACTGAAACATGTCCAATGGGTAAAATATTAGCTACTCTAATGCTAATGTATCACAAGAAGGAGTCATTTGGGTAGGAATAGAAAGTTCAAGATCAAGGACTGAAATATTTTCAGTGGGTCAAAAATTGGCTGAACTATCGCCAGAAGAAGTCAATAGGGTAGAACTAAAAAGTTCAAAATAGACGACTCTTGGGCCCGATTTTAGTACATTTGGTCAAATATTGACTTTTCAATGACCGATGTAACATCAGAAAGAGTCAATAAGTAGGTATAGAAATTTCAAGATCCATGACTGAAACATGTTCAAGGGGTCAAATATTGGCTCCACTATGGCTAATTTATCACCTGAAGGAGTCAAAGGGTAGAACTAAAAAGTTCAAAATAGACGACTCTTGGGCCCGATTTTAGTACATTTGGTCAAATATTGACTTTTGAATGACCGATATAACATTAGAAAGAGTCAATAAGTAGGTATAGAAATTTCAAGCTCCATGACTGAAACATGTTCAATGGGTCACATATTGGCTACTGTATGGCTAATTTATGACCAGAAGGAGTCAATTGGGTAGGAATAGAAAGTTCAAGATCAAGGACTGAAATATTTTCAGTGGGTCAAAAATTGGCTGAACTATCTCCAGAAGGAGTCAATACGGTAGAACTAATGAGTTCAAAATCGACGACTCTTGGGCCTGATATTAGTACATTTGGTCAAATATTGACTTTTGAATGACCGATATAACATCAGAAAGAGTCAATAAGTAGGTATAGAAATTTCAAGCTCCATGACTGAAAAATATTCAATGGGTCAAATATTTTCTGCTCTATGGCTAATTTATCAAGAGAAGGAGTCAATTGGGTAGGAATAGAAAGTTCAAGATCAAGGACTGAAATATTTTCAGTGGGTCAAAAACTGGCTGAACTATCTCCAGAAGAAGTCAATAGGGTAGAACTAAAAAGTTAAAAATAGACGACTCTTGGGCCCGATATTAGTACATTTGGTCAAATATTGACTTTTGAATGACCGATGTAACATCAGAAAGAGTCAATAAGTAGGTATAGAAATTTCAAGATCCATGACTGAAACATGTTCAATGGGTCAAATATTGGCTACTCTATGGCTAATTTATCACCAGAAGGAGTCAATTGGGTAAAAATGGAAAGTTCAAAATTGACGACTCTTGAGCCCAATATTAGTACATTTGGTCAAATATGGATTTCTGAATGACTGACCTAAATTCAGAAAGAGTCAATGAGTTAGGTATAAAAATGTCAAGATCCATAACTGAAACATGTCCAATGGGTAAAATATTAGCTACTCTAATGCTAATGTATCACAAGAAGGAGTCATTTGGGTAGGAATAGAAAGTTCAAGATCAAGGACTGAAATATTTTCAGTGGGTCAAAAATTGGCTTAACTATCGCCAGAAGGAGTCAATAGGGTAGAAATAGAAATTTCAAAATAGACGACTCTTGGGCCCGATATTAGTACATTTGGTCAAATAAGGATTTCTGAATGACTGACCTAAATTCAGAAAGAGTGAGTAGGTATAAAAACTTCAAGATCCATAACTGAAACATGTCCGATTGGAAAATATTGGCTACTCTAAGGCTAATGTATCACAAGAAGGAGTCAATTGGGTAGGAATAGAAAGTTCAAGATCAAAGACTGAAATATTTTCAGTGGGTCAAAAATTGGCTGAACTATCGCCAGAAGGAGTCAATAGGGTAGAACTAAAAAGTTCAAAATAGACGACTCTTGGGCCCGATTTTAGTACATTTGGTCAAATATTGACTTTTGAATGACCGATGTAACATCAGATAGAGTCAATAAGTTGGTATAGAAATTTCAAGATCCATGACTGAAACATGTTCAAGGGGTCAAATATTGGCTCCACTATGGCTAATTTATCACCTGAAGGAGTCAAAGGGTAGAACTAAAAAGTTCAAAATAGACGACTCTTGGGCCCGATTTTAGTACATTTGGTCAAATATTGACTTTTGAATGACCGATATAACATCAGAAAGAGTCAATAAGTAGGTATAGAAATTTCAAGCTCCATGACTGAAACATGTTCAATGGGTCACATATTGGCTACTCTATGGCTAATTTATCACCAGAAGGAGTCAATTGGGTAGGAATAGAAAGTTCAAGATCAAGGACTGAAATATTTTCAGTGGGTCAAAAACTGGCTGAACTATCTCCAGAAGAAGTCAATAGGGTAGAACTAAAAAGTTAAAAATAGACGACTCTTGGGCCGGATATTAGTACATTTGGTCAAATATTGACTTTTGAATGACCGATGTAACATCAGAAAGAGTCAATAAGTAGGTATAGAAATTTCTAGATCCATGACTGAAACATGTTCAATGGGTCAAATATTGGCTACTCTATGGCTAATTTATCACAAGAAGGAGTCTATTGGGTAGAACTAAAAAGTTCAAAATCGATGACTCTTGGGCCCGATATTAGTACATTTTGTCAAATATGGATTTCTGAATGACTGACCTAAATTCAGAAAGAGTCAATGACTAGGTATAGAAATTTTAAGATCCATAACAGAAACATGTCCAATGGATAAAATATTGGCTACTCAAAGGCTAATGTATCACAAGAAGGAGTCAATTGGGTAGAAGTAGAAAGTTCAAAATCAAGGACTGAAATATTTTCAGTGGGTCAAAAATTGGCTGAACTATCTCCAGAAGGAGTCAATACGGTAGAACTAAAATTTTCAAAATCGACGACTCTTGGGCCTGATATTAGTACATTTGGTCAAATATTGACTTTTGAATGACCGATGTAACATCAGAAAGAGTCAATAAGTAGGTTTAGAAATTTCAAGATCCATGACTGAAACATGTTCAATGGGTCAAATATTGGCTACTCTATGGCTAATTTATCATCAGAAGGAGTCAATTAGGTAAAAATGGAAAGTTCAAAATTGACGATTCTTGGGCCCGATATTAGTACATTTGGTCAAATATTGACTTTTGAATGACCGATGTAACATCAGAAAGAGTCAATAAGTAGGTATAGAAATTTCAAGATCCATGACTGAAACATGTTCAATGGGTCAAATATTGGCTACTCTATGGCTAATTTATCACCAGAAGGAGTCAATTGGGTAAAAATGGAAAGTTCAAAATTGACGACTCTTGAGCCCAATATTAGTACATTTGGTCAAATATGGATTTCTGAATGACTGACCTAAATTCAGAAAGAGTCAATGAGTTAGGTATAAAAATGTCAAGATCCATAACTGAAACATGTCCAATGGGTAAAATATTAGCTACTCTAATGCTAATGTATCACAAGAAGGAGTCATTTGGGTAGGAATAGAAAGTTCAAGATCAAGGACTGAAATATTTTCAGTGGGTCAAAAATTGGCTTAACTATCGCCAGAAGGAGTCAATAGGGTAGAAATAGAAATTTCAAAATAGACGACTCTTGGGCCCGATATTAGTACATTTGGTCAAATAAGGATTTCTGAATGACTGACCTAAATTCAGAAAGAGTGAGTAGGTATAAAAACTTCAAGATCCATAACTGAAACATGTCCGATTGGAAAATTATGGCTACTCTAAGGCTAATGTATCACAAGAAGGAGTCAATTGGGTAGGAATAGAAAGTTCAAGATCAAAGACTGAAATATTTTCAGTGGGTCAAAAATTGGCTGAACTATCGCCAGAAGGAGTCAATAGGGTAGAACTAAAAAGTTCAAAATAGACGACTCTTGGGCCCGATTTTAGTACATTTGGTCAAATATTGACTTTTGAATGACCGATGTAACATCAGATAGAGTCAATAAGTTGGTATAGAAATTTCAAGATCCATGACTGAAACATGTTCAAGGGGTCAAATATTGGCTCCACTATGGCTAATTTATCACCTGAAGGAGTCAAAGGGTAGAACTAAAAAGTTCAAAATAGACGACTCTTGGGCCCGATTTTAGTACATTTGGTCAAATATTGACTTTTGAATGACCGATATAACATCAGAAAGAGTCAATAAGTAGGTATAGAAATTTCAAGCTCCATGACTGAAACATGTTCAATGGGTCACATATTGGCTACTCTATGGCTAATTTATCACCAGAAGGAGTCAATTGGGTAGGAATAGAAAGTTCAAGATCAAGGACTGAAATATTTTCAGTGGGTCAAAAACTGGCTGAACTATCTCCAGAAGAAGTCAATAGGGTAGAACTAAAAAGTTAAAAATAGACGACTCTTGGGCCGGATATTAGTACATTTGGTCAAATATTGACTTTTGAATGACCGATGTAACATCAGAAAGAGTCAATAAGTAGGTATAGAAATTTCTAGATCCATGACTGAAACATGTTCAATGGGTCAAATATTGGCTACTCTATGGCTAATTTATCACAAGAAGGAGTCTATTGGGTAGAACTAAAAAGTTCAAAATCGATGACTCTTGGGCCCGATATTAGTACATTTTGTCAAATATGGATTTCTGAATGACTGACCTAAATTCAGAAAGAGTCAATGACTAGGTATAGAAATTTTAAGATCCATAACAGAAACATGTCCAATGGATAAAATATTGGCTACTCAAAGGCTAATGTATCACAAGAAGGAGTCAATTGGGTAGAAGTAGAAAGTTCAAAATCAAGGACTGAAATATTTTCAGTGGGTCAAAAATTGGCTGAACTATCTCCAGAAGGAGTCAATACGGTAGAACTAAAATTTTCAAAATCGACAACTCTTGGGCCTGATATTAGTACATTTGGTCAAATATTGACTTTTGAATGACCGATGTAACATCAGAAAGAGTCAATAAGTAGGTTTAGAAATTTCAAGATCCATGACTGAAACATGTTCAATGGGTCAAATATTGGCTACTCTATGGCTAATTTATCATCAGAAGGAGTCAATTAGGTAAAAATGGAAAGTTCAAAATTGACGATTCTTGGGCCCGATATTAGTACATTTGGTCAAATATTGACTTTTGAATGACCGATGTAACATCAGAAAGAGTCAATAAGTAGGTATAGAAATTTCAAGATCCATGACTGAAACATGTTCAAGGGGTCAAATATTGGCTCCACTATGGCTAATTTATCACCTGAAGGAGTCAATTGGGTAGGAATAGAAAGTTCAAGATCATGGACTGAAATATTTTCAGTGGGTCAAAAACTGGCTGAACTATCTCCAGAGGAAGTCAATAGGGTAGAACTAAAAAGTTCAAAATAGACGACTCTTGGGCCCGATTTTAGTACATTTCGTCAAATATTGACTTTTGAATGACCGATATAACATCAGAAAGAGTCAATAAGTAGGTATAGAAATTTCAAGCTCCATGACTGAAACATGTTCAATGGGTCACATATTGGCTACTCTATGGCTAATTTATCACCTGAAGGAGTCAATTGGGTAGGAATAGAAAGATCAAGATCATGGACTGAAATATTTTCAGTGGGTCAAAAACTGGCTGAACTATCTCCAGAAGAAGTCAATAGGGTAGAACTAAAAAGTTCAAAATAGACGACTCTTGGGCCCGATTTTAGTACATTTCGTCAAATATTGACTTTTGAATGACCGATATAACATCAGAAAGAGTCAATAAGTAGGTATAGAAATTTCAAGCTCCATGACTGAAACATGTTCAATGGGTCACATATTGGCTACTGTATGGCTAATTTATGACCAGAAGGAGTCAATTGGGTAGGAATAGAAAGTTCAAGATCAAGGACTGAAATATTTTCAGTGGGTCAAAAACTGGCTGAACTATCTCCAGAAGAAGTCAATAGGGTAGAACTAAAAAGTTAAAAATAGACGACACTTGGGCCCAATTTTAGTACATTTGGTCAAATATTGACTTTTGAATGACCGATGTAACATCAGACAGAGTCAATAAGTAGGTATAGAAATTTCAAGATCCATGACTGAAACATGTTCAATGGGTCAAATATTGGCTACTCTATGGCTAATTTATCACCAGAAGGAGTCAATTGGGTAAAAATGGAAAGTTCAAAATTGATGACTCTTGAGCCCGATATTAGTACATTTGGTCAAATATGGATTTCTGAATGACTGACCTAAATTCAGAAAGAGTCAATGAGTTAGGTATAAAAATGTCAAGATCCATAACTGAAACATGTCCAATGGGTAAAATATTAGCTACTCTAATGCTAATGTATCACAAGAAGGAGTCATTTGGGTAGGAATAGAAAGTTCAAGATCAAGGACTGAAATATTTTCAGTGGGTCAAAAATTGGCTGAAATATCGCCAGAAGGAGTCAATAGGGTAGAACTAAAAAGTTCAAAATAGACGACTCTTGGGCCCGATTTTAGTACATTTGGTCAAATATTGACTTTTGAATGACCGATGTAACATCAGAAAGAGTCAATAAGTAGGTATAGAAATTTCAAGATCCATGACTGAAACATCTTCAATGGGTCAAATATTGGCTACTCTATGGCTAATTTATCACCAGAAGGAGTCAATTGGGTCAAAATGAAAGTTCAAAATTGACGACTCTTGAGCCCGATATTAGTACATTTGGTAAAATATGGATTTCTGAATGACTGACCAAAATTCAGAAAGAGTCAATGAGTTAGGTATAAAAATGTCAAGATCCATAACTGAAACATGTCCAATGGGTAAAATATTAGCTACTCCAATGCTAATGTATCACAAGAAGGAGTCATTTGGGTAGGAATAGAAAGTACAAGATCAAGGACTGAAATATTTTCAGTGGGTCAAAAATTGGCTGAACTATCGCCAGAAGAAGTCAATAGGGTAGAACTAAAAAGTTCAAAATAGACGAATCTTGGGCCCGATTTTAGTACATTTGGTCAAATATTGACTTTTCAATGACCGATGTAACATCAGAAAGAGTCAATAAGTAGGTATAGAAATTTCAAGATCCATGACTGAAACATGTTCAAGGGGTCAAATATTGGCTCCACTATGGCTAATTTATCACCTGAAGGAGTCAAAGGGTAGAACTAAAAAGTTCAAAATAGACGACTCTTGGGCCCGATTTTAGTACATTTGGTCAAATATTGACTTTTGAATGACCGATATAACATTAGAAAGAGTCAATAAGTAGGTATAGAAATTTCAAGCTCCATGACTGAAACATGTTCAATGGGTCACATATTGGCTACTGTGTGGCTAATTTATGACCAGAAGGAGTCAATTGGGTAGGAATAGAAAGTTCAAGATCAAGGACTGAAATATTTTCAGTGGGTCAAAAATTGGCTGAACTATCGCCAGAAGGAGTCAATAGGGTAGAACTAAAAAGTTCAAAATAGACGACTCTTGGGCCCGATTTTAGTACATTTGGTCAAATATTGACTTTTGAATGACCGATGTATCATCAGAAAGAGTCAATAAGTAGGTATAGAAATTTCAAGATCCATGACTGAAAAATATTCAATGGGTCAAATATTGGCTGCTCTATGGCTAATTTATCACCAGAAGGAGTCAATTGGGTAGGAATAGAAAGTTGAAGATCAAGGACTGAAATATTTTCAGTGGGTCAAAAATTGGCTTAACTATCTCCAGAAGGAGTCAATAGGGTAGAACTAAAAAGTTCAACATAGACGACTCTTGGGCCGAGTGTTAGTACATTTGGTCAAATATTGACTTTTGAATGACCAATGTAACATCAGAAAGAGTCAATAAGTAGGTATAGATATTTCAAGATCCATGACTGAAACATGTTCAATGGGTCAAATATTGGCTACTCTATGGCTAATTTATCACAAGAAGGAGTCTATTGGGTAGGAATAGAAAGTTCAAGATCAAGGACTGAAATATTTTCAGTGGGTCAAAAACTGGCTGAACTATCTCCAGAAGAAGTCAATAGGGTAGAACTAAAAAGTTAATAATAGACGACTCTTGGGCCTGATATTAGTACATTTGGTCAAATATTGACTTTTGAATGACCGATGTAACATCAGAAAGAGTCAATAAGTAGGTTTAGAAATTTCAAGATCCATGACTGAAACATGTTCAATGGGTCAAATATTGGCTACTCTATGGCTAATTTATCATCAGAAGGAGTCAATTGGGTAAAAATGGAAAGTTCAAAATTGACGATTCTTGGGCCCGATATTAGTACATTTGGTCAAATATGGATTTCTGAATGACTGACCTAAATTCAGAAAGAGTCAATGAGTAGGTATAAAAACTTCAAGATCCATGACTGAAACATGTCCAATGGCTAAAATATTGTTTACTCTAAGGCTAATGTATCACAAGAAGGAGTCAATTGGGTAGGAATAGAAAGTTCAAGATCAAGGACTGAAATATTTTCAGTGGGTCAAAAATTGGCTGAACTATCGCCAGAAGGAGTCAATAGGGTAGAACTAAAAAGTTCAAAATAGACGACTCTTGGGCCCGATTTTAGTACATTTGGTCAAATATTGACTTTTGAATGACCGATGTAACATCAGAAAGAGTCAATAAGTAGGTATAGAAATTTCAAGATCCATGACTGAAAAATATTCAATGGGTCAAATATTGGCTGCTCTATGGCTAATTTATCACCAGAAGGAGTCAATTGGGTAGGAATAGAAAGTTGAAGATCAAGGACTGAAATATTTTCAGTGGGTCAAAAATTGGCTTAACTATCTCCAGAAGGAGTCAATAGGGTAGAACTAAAAAGTTCAACATAGACGACTCTTGGGCCGAGTGTTAGTACATTTGGTCAAATATTGACTTTTGAATGACCAATGTAACATCAGAAAGAGTCAATAAGTAGGTTTAGAAATTTCACCATCCATGACTAAAACATGTTCAATGGGTCAATTATTGGCTAATCTATCGCTAATTTATCACCAGAAGGAGTCAATTGGGTAGGAATAGAAATTTCAAGATCCATGACTGAAACATGTTCAAGGGGTCAAATATTGGCTCCACTATGGCTAATTTATCACCTGAAGGAGTCAAAGGGTAGAACTAAAAAGTTCAAAATAGACGACTCTTGGGCCCGATTTTAGTACATTTCGTCAAATATTGACTTTTGAATGACCGATATAACATCAGAAAGAGTCAATAAGTAGGTATAGAAATTTCAAGCTCCATGACTGAAACATGTTCAATGGGTCACATATTGGCTACTCTATGGCTAATTTATCACCAGAAGGAGTCAATTGGGTAGGAATAGAAAGTTCAAGATCAAGGACTGAAATATTTTCAGTGGGTCAAAAACTGGCTGAACTATCTCCAGAAGAAGTCAATAGGGTAGAACTAAAAAGTTAAAAATAGACGACTCTTGGGCCCGATATTAGTACATTTGGTCAAATATTGACTTTTGAATGACCGATGTAACATCAGAAAGAGTCAATAAGTAGGTATAGAAATTTCAAGATCCATGACTGAAACATGTTCAATGGGTCAAATATTGGCTACTCTATGGCTAATTTATCACAAGAAGGAGTCTATTGGGTAGAACTAAAAAGTTCAAAATCGACGACTCTTGGGCCCGATTTTAGTACATTTCGTCAAATATTGACTTTTGAATGACCGATATAACATCAGAAAGAGTCAATAAGTAGGTATAGAAATTTCAAGCTCCATGACTGAAACATGTTCAATGGGTCACATATTGGCTACTCTATGGCTAATTTATCACCAGAAGGAGTCAATTGGGTAGGAATAGAAAGTTCAAGATCAAGGACTGAAATATTTTCAGTGGGTCAAAAACTGGCTGAACTATCTCCAGAAGAAGTCAATAGGGTAGAACTAAAAAGTTAAAAATAGACGACTCTTGGGCCGGATATTAGTACATTTGGTCAAATATTGACTTTTGAATGACCGATGTAACATCAGAAAGAGTCAATAAGTAGGTATAGAAATTTCTAGATCCATGACTGAAACATGTTCAATGGGTCAAATATTGGCTACTCTATGGCTAATTTATCACAAGAAGGAGTCAATTGGGTAGGAATAGAAAGTTGAAGATCAAGGACTGAAATATTTTCAGTGGGTCAAAAATTGGCTTAACTATCTCCAGAAGGAGTCAATAGGGTAGAACTAAAAAGTTCAACATAGACGACTCTTGGGCCGAGTGTTAGTACATTTGGTCAAATATTGACTTTTGAATGACCAATGTAACATCAGAAAGAGTCAATAAGTAGGTATAGATATTTCAAGATCCATGACTGAAACATGTTCAATGGGTCAAATATTGGCTACTCTATGGCTAATTTATCACAAGAAGGAGTCTATTGGGTAGGAATAGAAAGTTCAAGATCAAGGACTGAAATATTTTCAGTGGGTCAAAAACCGGCTGAACTATCTCCAGAAGAAGTCAATAGGGTAGAACTAAAAAGTAAAAAATAGACGACTCTTGGGCCTGATATTAGTACATTTGGTCAAATATTGACTTTTGAATGACCGATGTAACATCAGAAAGAGTCAATAAGTAGGTATAGAAATTTCAAGATCCATGACTGAAACATGTTCAAGGGGTCAAATATTGGCTCCACTATGGCTAATTTATCACCTGATGGAGTCAAAGGGTAGAACTAAAAAGTTCAAGATAGACGACTCTTGGGCCCGATTTTAGTACATTTCGTCAAATATTGACTTTTGAATGACCGATATAACATCAGAAAGAGTCAATAAATAGGTATAGAAATTTCAAGCTCCATGACTGAAACATGTTCAATGGGTCACATATTGGCTACTCTATGGCTAATTTATCACCAGAAGGAGTCAATTGGGTAGGAATAGAAAGTTCAAGATCAAGGACTGAAATATTTTCAGTGGGTCAAAAACTGGCTGAACTATCTCCAGAAGAAGTCAATAGGGTAGAACTAAAAAGTTAAGAATAGACGACTCTTGGGCCTGATATTAGTACATTTGGTCAAATATTGACTTTTGAATGACCGATGTAACATCAGAAAGAGTCAATAAGTAGGTTTAGAAATTTCAAGATCCATGACTGAAACATGTTCAATGGGTCAAATATTGGCTACTCTATGGCTAATTTATCATCAGAAGGAGTCTATTGGGTAGAACTAAAAAGTTCAAAATCGATGACTCTTGGGCCCGATATTAGTACATTTTGTCAAATATGGATTTCTGAATGACTGACCTAAATTCAGAAAGAGTCAATGACTAGGTATAGAAATTTTAAGATCCATAACAGAAACATGTCCAATGGATAAAATATTGGCTACTCTAAGGCTAATGTATCACAAGAAGGAGTCAATTGGGTAGAAGTAGAAAGTTCAAAATCAAGGACTGAAATATTTTCAGTGGGTCAAAAATTGGCTGAACTATCTCCAGAAGGAGTCAATACGGTAGAACTAAAATTTTCAAAATCGACGACTCTTGGGCCTGATATTAGTACATTTGGTCAAATATTGACTTTTGAATGACCGATGTAACATCAGAAAGAGTCAATAAGTAGGTTTAGAAATTTCAAGATCCATGACTGAAACATGTTCAATGGGTCAAATATTGGCTACTCTATGGCTAATTTATCATCAGAAGGAGTCAATTAGGTAAAAATGGAAAGTTCAAAATTGACGATTCTTGGGCCCGATATTAGTACATTTGGTCAAATATTGACTTTTGAATGACCGATGTAACATCAGAAAGAGTCAATAAGTAGGTATAGAA
This sequence comes from Zacco platypus, assembly GCA_038088235.1. Classification (NCBI taxonomy): domain Eukaryota; kingdom Metazoa; phylum Chordata; class Actinopteri; order Cypriniformes; family Xenocyprididae; genus Zacco; species Zacco platypus. Next base: position 7,054,405 of record CM076069.1, read on the forward strand.
ATTTCAAGATCCATGACTGAAACATGTTCAAGGGGTCAAATATTGGCTCCACTATGGCTAATTTATCACCTGAAGGAGTCAATTGGGTAGGAATAGAAAGTTCAAGATCATGGACTGAAATATTTTCAGTGGGTCAAAAACTGGCTGAACTATCTCCAGAAGAAGTCAATAGGGTAGAACTAAAAAGTTCAAAATAGACGACTCTTGGGCCCGATTTTAGTACATTTCGTCAAATATTGACTTTTGAATGACCGATATAACATCAGAAAGAGTCAATAAGTAGGTATAGAAATTTCAAGCTCCATGACTGAAACATGTTCAATGGGTCACATATTGGCTACTCTATGGCTAATTTATCACCTGAAGGAGTCAATTGGGTAGGAATAGAAAGTTCAAGATCAAGGACTGAAATATTTTCAGTGGGTCAAAAACTGGCTGAACTATCTCCAGAAGAAGTCAATAGGGTAGAACTAAAAAGTTAAAAATAGACGACACTTGGGCCCAATTTTAGTACATTTGGTCAAATATTGACTTTTGAATGACCGATGTAACATCAGACAGAGTCAATAAGTAGGTATAGAAATTTCAAGATCCATGACTGAAACATGTTCAATGGGTCAAATATTGGCTACTCTATGGCTAATTTATCACCAGAAGGAGTCAATTGGGTAAAAATGGAAAGTTCAAAATTGATGACTCTTGAGCCCGATATTAGTACATTTGGTCAAATATGGATTTCTGAATGACTGACCTAAATTCAGAAAGAGTCAATGAGTTAGGTATAAAAATGTCAAGATCCATAACTGAAACATGTCCAATGGGTAAAATATTAGCTACTCTAATGCTAATGTATCACAAGAAGGAGTCATTTGGGTAGGAATAGAAAGTTCAAGATCAAGGACTGAAATATTTTCAGTGGGTCAAAAATTGGCTGAAATATCGCCAGAAGGAGTCAATAGGGTAGAACTAAAAAGTTCAAAATAGACGACTCTTGGGCCCGATTTTAGTACATTTGGTCAAATATTGACTTTTGAATGACCGATGTAACATCAGAAAGAGTCAATAAGTAGGTATAGAAATTTCAAGATGCATGACTGAAACATCTTCAATGGGTCAAATATTGGCTACTCTATGGCTAATTTATCACCAGAAGGAGTCAATTGGGTCAAAATGGAAAGTTCAAAATTGACGACTCTTGAGCCCGATATTAGTACATTTGGTCAAATATGGATTTCTGAATGACTGACCTAAATTCAGAAAGAGTCAATGACTTAGGTATAAAAATGTCAAGATCCATAACTGAAACATGTCCAATGGGTAAAATATTAGCTACTCCAATGCTAATGTATCACAAGAAGGAGTCATTTGGGTAGGAATAGAAAGTACAAGATCAAGGACTGAAATATTTTCAGTGGGTCAAAAATTGGCTGAACTATCGCCAGAAGAAGTCAATAGGGTAGAACTAAAAAGTTCAAAATAGACGAATCTTGGGCCCGATTTTAGTACATTTGGTCAAATATTGACTTTTCAATGACCGATGTAACATCAGAAAGAGTCAATAAGTAGGTATAGAAATTTCAAGATCCATGACTGAAACATGTTCAAGGGGTCAAATATTGGCTCCACTATGGCTAATTTATCACCTGAAGGAGTCAAAGGGTAGAACTAAAAAGTTCAAAATAGACGACTCTTGGGCCCGATTTTAGTACATTTGGTCAAATATTGACTTTTGAATGACCGATATAACATTAGAAAGAGTCAATAAGTAGGTATAGAAATTTCAAGCTCCATGACTGAAACATGTTCAATGGGTCACATATTGGCTACTGTATGGCTAATTTATGACCAGAAGGAGTCAATTGGGTAGGAATAGAAAGTTCAAGATCAAGGACTGAAATATTTTCAGTGGGTCAAAAACTGGCTGAACTATCTCCAGAAGAAGTCAATAGGGTAGAACTAAAAAGTAAAAAATAGACGACTCTTGGGCCTGATATTAGTACATTTGGTCAAATATTGACTTTTGAATGACCGATGTAACATCAGAAAGAGTCAATAAGTAGGTATAGAAATTTCAAGATCCATGACTGAAACATGTTCAAGGGGTCAAATATTGGCTCCACTATGGCTAATTTATCACCTGATGGAGTCAAAGGGTAGAACTAAAAAGTTCAAGATAGACGACTCTTGGGCCCGATTTTAGTACATTTCGTCAAATATTGACTTTTGAATGACCGATATAACATCAGAAAGAGTCAATAAATAGGTATAGAAATTTCAAGCTCCATGACTGAAACATGTTCAATGGGTCACATATTGGCTACTCTATGGCTAATTTATCACCAGAAGGAGTCAATTGGGTAGGAATAGAAAGTTCAAGATCAAGGACTGAAATATTTTCAGTGGGTCAAAAACTGGCTGAACTATCTCCAGAAGAAGTCAATAGGGTAGAACTAAAAAGTTAAGAATAGACGACTCTTGGGCCTGATATTAGTACATTTGGTCAAATATTGACTTTTGAATGACCGATGTAACATCAGAAAGAGTCAATAAGTAGGTTTAGAAATTTCAAGATCCCTGACTGAAACATGTTCAATGGGTCAAATATTGGCTACTCTATGGCTAATTTATCATCAGAAGGAGTCAATTGGGTAAAAATGGAAAGTTCAAAATTGACGATTCTTGGGCCCGATATTAGTACATTTGGTCAAATATGGATTTCTGAATGACTGACCTAAATTCAGAAAGAGTCAATGAGTAGGTGTAAAAACTTCAAGATCCATGACTGAAACATGTCCAATGGGTAAAATATTGTTTACTCTAAGGCTAATGTATCACAAGAAGGAGTCAATTGGGTAGGAATAGAAAGTTCAAGATCAAGGACTGAAATATTTTCAGTGGGTCAAAAATTGGCTGAACTATCGCCAGAAGGAGTCAATAGGGTAGAACTAAAAAGTTCAAAATAGACGACTCTTGGGCCCGATTTTAGTACATTTGGTCAAATATTGACTTTTGAATGACCGATGTAACATCAGAAGAGTCAATAAGTAGGTATAGAAATTTCAAGATCCATGACTGAAAAATATTCAATGGGTCAAATATTGGCTGCTCTATGGCTAATTTATCACCAGAAGGAGTCAATTGGGTAGGAATAGAAAGTTGAAGATCAAGGACTGAAATATTTTCAGTGGGTCAAAAATTGGCTTAACTATCTCCAGAAGGAGTCAATAGGGTAGAACTAAAAAGTTCAACATAGACGACTCTTGGGCCGAGTGTTAGTACATTTGGTCAAATATTGACTTTTGAATGACCAATGTAACATTAGAAAGAGTCAATAAGTAGGTATAGATATTTCAAGATCCATGACTGAAACATGTTCAATGGGTCAAATATTGGCTACTCTATGGCTAATTTATCACAAGAAGGAGTCTATTGGGTAGAAATAGAAAGTTCAAGATCAAGGACTGAAATATTTTCAGTGGGTCAAAAACTGGCTGAACTATCTCCAGAAGAAGTCAATAGGGTAGAACTAAAAAGTTAAGAATAGACGACTCTTGGGCCTGATATTAGTACATTTGGTCAAAAATTGACTTTTGAATGACCGATGTAACATCAGAAAGAGTCAATAAGTAGGTTTAGAAATTTCACCATCCATGACTAAAACATGTTCAATGGGTCAATTATTGGCTAATCTATCGCTAATTTATCACCAGAAGGAGTCAATTGGGTAGAAATAGAAATTTCAAAATAGACGACTCTTGGGCCCGATATTAGTACATTTGGTCAAATAAGGATTTCTGAATGACTGACCTTAATTCAGAAAGAGTGAGTAGGTATAAAAACTTCAAGATCCATAACTGAAACATGTGCGATTGGAAAATATTGGCTACTCTAAGGCTAATGTATCACAAGAAGGAGTCAATTGGGTAGGAATAGAAAGTTCAAGATCAAAGACTGAAATATTTTCAGTGGGTCAAAAATTGGCTGAACTATCGCCAGAAGGAATCAATAGGGTAGAACTAAAAAGTTCAAAATAGACGACTCTTGGGCCCGATTTTAGTACATTTGGTCAAATATTGACTTTTGAATGACCGATGTAACATCAGATAGAGTCAATAAGTAGGTATAGAAATTTCAAGATCCATGACTGAAACATGTTCAAGGGGTCAAATATTGGCTCCACTATGGCTAATTTATCACCTGAAGGAGTCAAAGGGTAGAACTAAAAAGTTCAAAATAGACGACTCTTGGGCCCGATTTTAGTACATTTCGTCAAATATTGACTTTTGAATGACCGATATAACATCAGAAAGAGTCAATAAGTAGGTATAGAAATTTCAAGCTCCATGACTGAAACATGTTCATTGGGTCACATATTGGCTACTCTATGGCTAATTTATCACCAGAAGGAGTCAATTGGGTAGGAATAGAAAGTTCAAGATCAAGGACTGAAATATTTTCAGTGGGTCAAAAACTGGCTGAACTATCTCCAGAAGAAGTCAATAGGGTAGAACTAAAAAGTTAAAAATAGACGACTCTTGGGCCGGATATTAGTACATTTGGTCAAATATTGACTTTTGAATGACCGATGTAACATCAGAAAGAGTCAATAAGTAGGTTTAGAAATTTCAAGATCCATGACTGAAACATGTTCAATGGGTCAAATATTGGCTACTCTATGGCTAATTTATCATCAGAAGGAGTCAATTGGGTAAAAATGGAAAGTTCAAAATTGACGATTCTTGGGCCCGATATTAGTACATTTGGTCAAATATGGATTTCTGAATGACTGACCTAAATTCAGAAAGAGTCAATGAGTAGGTATAAAAACTTCAAGATCCATGACTGAAACATGTCCAATGGGTAAAATATTGTTTACTCTAAGGCTAATGTATCACAAGAAGGAGTCAATTGGGTAGGAATAGAAAGTTCAAGATCAAGGACTGAAATATTTTCAGTGGGTCAAAAATTGGCTGAACTATCGCCAGAAGGAGTCAATACTCTATGGCTAATTTATCATCAGAAGGAGTCAATTGGGTAAAAATGGAAAGTTCAAAATTGACGATTCTTGGGCCCGATATTAGTACATTTGGTCAAATATGGATTTCTGAATGACTGACCTAAATTCAGAAAGAGTCAATGAGTAGGTATAAAAACTTCAAGATCCATGACTGAAACATGTCCAATGGGTAAAATATTGTTTACTCTAAGGCTAATATATCACAAGAAGGAGTCAATTGGGTAGGAATAGAAAGTTCAAGATCAAGGACTGAAATATTTTCAGTGGGTCAAAAACTGGCTGAACTATCTCCAGAAGAAGTCAATAGGGTAGAACTAAAAAGTTAAGAATAGACGACTCTTGGGCCTGATATTAGTACATTTGGTCAAAAATTGACTTTTGAATGACCGATGTAACATCAGAAAGAGTCAATAAGTAAGTTTAGAAATTTCACCATCCATGACTAAAACATGTTCAATGGGTCAATTATTGGCTAATCTATCGCTAATTTATCACCAGAAGGAGTCAATTGGGTAGAAATAGAAATTTCAAAATAGACGACTCTTGGGCCCGATATTAGTACATTTGGTCAAATAAGGATTTCTGAATGACTGACCTTAATTCAGAAAGAGTGAGTAGGTATAAAAACTTCAAGATCCATAACTGAAACATGTCCGATTGGAAAATATTGGCTACTCTAAGGCTAATGTATCACAAGAAGGAGTCAATTGGGTAGGAATAGAAAGTTCAAGATCAAAGACTGAAATATTTTCAGTGGGTCAAAAATTGGCTGAACTATCGCCAGAAGGAGTCAATAGGGTAGAACTAAAAAGTTCAACATAGACGACTCTTGGGCCGAGTGTTAGTACATTTGGTCAAATATTGACTTTTGAATGACCGATATAACATCAGAAAGAGTCAATAAATAGGTATAGAAATTTCAAGCTCCATGACTGAAACATGTTCAATGGGTCACATATTGGCTACTCTATGGCTAATTTATCACCAGAAGGAGTCAATTGGGTAGGAATAGAAAGTTCAAGATCAAGGACTGAAATATTTTCAGTGGGTCAAAAACTGGCTGAACTATCTCCAGAAGAAGTCAATAGGGTAGAACTAAAAAGTTAAGAATAGACGACTCTTGGGCCTGATATTAGTACATTTGGTCAAATATTGACTTTTGAATGACCGATGTAACATCAGAAAGAGTCAATAAGTAGGTTTAGAAATTTCAAGATCCCTGACTGAAACATGTTCAATGGGTCAAATATTGGCTACTCTATGGCTAATTTATCATCAGAAGGAGTCAATTGGGTAAAAATGGAAAGTTCAAAATTGACGATTCTTGGGCCCGATATTAGTACATTTGGTCAAATATGGATTTCTGAATGACTGACCTAAATTCAGAAAGAGTCAATGAGTAGGTGTAAAAACTTCAAGATCCATGACTGAAACATGTCCAATGGGTAAAATATTGTTTACTCTAAGGCTAATGTATCACAAGAAGGAGTCAATTGGGTAGGAATAGAAAGTTCAAGATCAAGGACTGAAATATTTTCAGTGGGTCAAAAATTGGCTGAACTATCGCCAGAAGGAGTCAATAGGGTAGAACTAAAAAGTTCAAAATAGACGACTCTTGGGCCCGATTTTAGTACATTTGGTCAAATATTGACTTTTGAATGACCGATGTAACATCAGAAGAGTCAATAAGTAGGTATAGAAATTTCAAGATCCATGACTGAAAAATATTCAATGGGTCAAATATTGGCTGCTCTATGGCTAATTTATCACCAGAAGGAGTCAATTGGGTAGGAATAGAAAGTTGAAGATCAAGGACTGAAATATTTTCAGTGGGTCAAAAATTGGCTTAACTATCTCCAGAAGGAGTCAATAGGGTAGAACTAAAAAGTTCAACATAGACGACTCTTGGGCCGAGTGTTAGTACATTTGGTCAAATATTGACTTTTGAATGACCAATGTAACATTAGAAAGAGTCAATAAGTAGGTATAGATATTTCAAGATCCATGACTGAAACATGTTCAATGGGTCAAATATTGGCTACTCTATGGCTAATTTATCACAAGAAGGAGTCTATTGGGTAGAAATAGAAAGTTCAAGATCAAGGACTGAAATATTTTCAGTGGGTCAAAAACTGGCTGAACTATCTCCAGAAGAAGTCAATAGGGTAGAACTAAAAAGTTAAGAATAGACGACTCTTGGGCCTGATATTAGTACATTTGGTCAAAAATTGACTTTTGAATGACCGATGTAACATCAGAAAGAGTCAATAAGTAGGTTTAGAAATTTCACCATCCATGACTAAAACATGTTCAATGGGTCAATTATTGGCTAATCTATCGCTAATTTATCACCAGAAGGAGTCAATTGGGTAGAAATAGAAATTTCAAAATAGACGACTCTTGGGCCCGATATTAGTACATTTGGTCAAATAAGGATTTCTGAATGACTGACCTTAATTCAGAAAGAGTGAGTAGGTATAAAAACTTCAAGATCCATAACTGAAACATGTGCGATTGGAAAATATTGGCTACTCTAAGGCTAATGTATCACAAGAAGGAGTCAATTGGGTAGGAATAGAAAGTTCAAGATCAAAGACTGAAATATTTTCAGTGGGTCAAAAATTGGCTGAACTATCGCCAGAAGGAGTCAATAGGGTAGAACTAAAAAGTTCAAAATAGACGACTCTTGGGCCCGATTTTAGTACATTTGGTCAAATATTGACTTTTGAATGACCGATGTAACATCAGATAGAGTCAATAAGTAGGTATAGAAATTTCAAGATCCATGACTGAAACATGTTCAAGGGGTCAAATATTGGCTCCACTATGGCTAATTTATCACCTGAAGGAGTCAAAGGGTAGAACTAAAAAGTTCAAAATAGACGACTCTTGGGCCCGATTTTAGTACATTTCGTCAAATATTGACTTTTGAATGACCGATATAACATCAGAAAGAGTCAATAAGTAGGTATAGAAATTTCAAGCTCCATGACTGAAACATGTTCATTGGGTCACATATTGGCTACTCTATGGCTAATTTATCACCAGAAGGAGTCAATTGGGTAGGAATAGAAAGTTCAAGATCAAGGACTGAAATATTTTCAGTGGGTCAAAAACTGGCTGAACTATCTCCAGAAGAAGTCAATAGGGTAGAACTAAAAAGTTAAAAATAGACGACTCTTGGGCCGGATATTAGTACATTTGGTCAAATATTGACTTTTGAATGACCGATGTAACATCAGAAAGAGTCAATAAGTAGGTTTAGAAATTTCAAGATCCATGACTGAAACATGTTCAATGGGTCAAATATTGGCTACTCTATGGCTAATTTATCATCAGAAGGAGTCAATTGGGTAAAAATGGAAAGTTCAAAATTGACGATTCTTGGGCCCGATATTAGTACATTTGGTCAAATATGGATTTCTGAATGACTGACCTAAATTCAGAAAGAGTCAATGAGTAGGTATAAAAACTTCAAGATCCATGACTGAAACATGTCCAATGGGTAAAATATTGTTTACTCTAAGGCTAATGTATCACAAGAAGGAGTCAATTGGGTAGGAATAGAAAGTTCAAGATCAAGGACTGAAATATTTTCAGTGGGTCAAAAATTGGCTGAACTATCGCCAGAAGGAGTCAATACTCTATGGCTAATTTATCATCAGAAGGAGTCAATTGGGTAAAAATGGAAAGTTCAAAATTGACGATTCTTGGGCCCGATATTAGTACATTTGGTCAAATATGGATTTCTGAATGACTGACCTAAATTCAGAAAGAGTCAATGAGTAGGTATAAAAACTTCAAGATCCATGACTGAAACATGTCCAATGGGTAAAATATTGTTTACTCTAAGGCTAATATATCACAAGAAGGAGTCAATTGGGTAGGAATAGAAAGTTCAAGATCAAGGACTGAAATATTTTCAGTGGGTCAAAAACTGGCTGAACTATCTCCAGAAGAAGTCAATAGGGTAGAACTAAAAAGTTAAGAATAGACGACTCTTGGGCCTGATATTAGTACATTTGGTCAAAAATTGACTTTTGAATGACCGATGTAACATCAGAAAGAGTCAATAAGTAAGTTTAGAAATTTCACCATCCATGACTAAAACATGTTCAATGGGTCAATTATTGGCTAATCTATCGCTAATTTATCACCAGAAGGAGTCAATTGGGTAGAAATAGAAATTTCAAAATAGACGACTCTTGGGCCCGATATTAGTACATTTGGTCAAATAAGGATTTCTGAATGACTGACCTTAATTCAGAAAGAGTGAGTAGGTATAAAAACTTCAAGATCCATAACTGAAACATGTCCGATTGGAAAATATTGGCTACTCTAAGGCTAATGTATCACAAGAAGGAGTCAATTGGGTAGGAATAGAAAGTTCAAGATCAAAGACTGAAATATTTTCAGTGGGTCAAAAATTGGCTGAACTATCGCCAGAAGGAGTCAATAGGGTAGAACTAAAAAGTTCAACATAGACGACTCTTGGGCCGAGTGTTAGTACATTTGGTCAAATATTGACTTTTGAATGACCGATGTAACATCAGACAGAGTCAATAAGTAGGTATAGAAATTTCAAGATCCATGACTGAAACATGTTCAATGGGTCAAATATTGGCTACTCTATGGCTAATTTATCACCAGAAGGAGTCAATTGGGTAAAAATGGAAAGTTCAAAATTGATGACTCTTGAGCCCGATATTAGTACATTTGGTCAAATATGGATTTCTGAATGACTGACCTAAATTCAGAAAGAGTCAATGAGTTAGGTATAAAAATGTCAAGATCCATAACTGAAACATGTCCAATGGGTAAAATATTAGCTACTCTAATGCTAATGTATCACAAGAAGGAGTCATTTGGGTAGGAATAGAAAGTTCAAGATCAAGGACTGAAATATTTTCAGTGGGTCAAAAATTGGCTGAAATATCGCCAGAAGGAGTCAATAGGGTAGAACTAAAAAGTTCAAAATAGACGACTCTTGGGCCCGATTTTAGTACATTTGGTCAAATATTGACTTTTGAATGACCGATGTAACATCAGAAAGAGTCAATAAGTAGGTATAGAAATTTCAAGATCCATGACTGAAACATCTTCAATGGGTCAAATATTGGCTACTCTATGGCTAATTTATCACCAGAAGGAGTCAATTGGGTCAAAATGAAAGTTCAAAATTGACGACTCTTGAGCCCGATATTAGTACATTTGGTAAAATATGGATTTCTGAATGACTGACCAAAATTCAGAAAGAGTCAATGAGTTAGGTATAAAAATGTCAAGATCCATAACTGAAACATGTCCAATGGGTAAAATATTAGCTACTCCAATGCTAATGTATCACAAGAAGGAGTCATTTGGGTAGGAATAGAAAGTACAAGATCAAGGACTGAAATATTTTCAGTGGGTCAAAAATTGGCTGAACTATCGCCAGAAGAAGTCAATAGGGTAGAACTAAAAAGTTCAAAATAGACGAATCTTGGGCCCGATTTTAGTACATTTGGTCAAATATTGACTTTTCAATGACCGATGTAACATCAGAAAGAGTCAATAAGTAGGTATAGAAATTTCAAGATCCATGACTGAAACATGTTCAAGGGGTCAAATATTGGCTCCACTATGGCTAATTTATCACCTGAAGGAGTCAAAGGGTAGAACTAAAAAGTTCAAAATAGACGACTCTTGGGCCCGATTTTAGTACATTTGGTCAAATATTGACTTTTGAATGACCGATATAACATTAGAAAGAGTCAATAAGTAGGTATAGAAATTTCAAGCTCCATGACTGAAACATGTTCAATGGGTCACATATTGGCTACTGTGTGGCTAATTTATGACCAGAAGGAGTCAATTGGGTAGGAATAGAAAGTTCAAGATCAAGGACTGAAATATTTTCAGTGGGTCAAAAATTGGCTGAACTATCGCCAGAAGGAGTCAATAGGGTAGAACTAAAAAGTTCAAAATAGACGACTCTTGGGCCCGATTTTAGTACATTTGGTCAAATATTGACTTTTGAATGACCGATGTATCATCAGAAAGAGTCAATAAGTAGGTATAGAAATTTCAAGATCCATGACTGAAAAATATTCAATGGGTCAAATATTGGCTGCTCTATGGCTAATTTATCACCAGAAGGAGTCAATTGGGTAGGAATAGAAAGTTGAAGATCAAGGACTGAAATATTTTCAGTGGGTCAAAAATTGGCTTAACTATCTCCAGAAGGAGTCAATAGGGTAGAACTAAAAAGTTCAACATAGACGACTCTTGGGCCGAGTGTTAGTACATTTGGTCAAATATTGACTTTTGAATGACCAATGTAACATCAGAAAGAGTCAATAAGTAGGTATAGATATTTCAAGATCCATGACTGAAACATGTTCAATGGGTCAAATATTGGCTACTCTATGGCTAATTTATCACAAGAAGGAGTCTATTGGGTAGGAATAGAAAGTTCAAGATCAAGGACTGAAATATTTTCAGTGGGTCAAAAACTGGCTGAACTATCTCCAGAAGAAGTCAATAGGGTAGAACTAAAAAGTTAATAATAGACGACTCTTGGGCCTGATATTAGTACATTTGGTCAAATATTGACTTTTGAATGACCGATGTAACATCAGAAAGAGTCAATAAGTAGGTTTAGAAATTTCAAGATCCATGACTGAAACATGTTCAATGGGTCAAATATTGGCTACTCTATGGCTAATTTATCATCAGAAGGAGTCAATTGGGTAAAAATGGAAAGTTCAAAATTGACGATTCTTGGGCCCGATATTAGTACATTTGGTCAAATATGGATTTCTGAATGACTGACCTAAATTCAGAAAGAGTCAATGAGTAGGTATAAAAACTTCAAGATCCATGACTGAAACATGTCCAATGGCTAAAATATTGTTTACTCTAAGGCTAATGTATCACAAGAAGGAGTCAATTGGGTAGGAATAGAAAGTTCAAGATCAAGGACTGAAATATTTTCAGTGGGTCAAAAATTGGCTGAACTATCGCCAGAAGGAGTCAATAGGGTAGAACTAAAAAGTTCAAAATAGACGACTCTTGGGCCCGATTTTAGTACATTTGGTCAAATATTGACTTTTGAATGACCGATGTAACATCAGAAAGAGTCAATAAGTAGGTATAGAAATTTCAAGATCCATGACTGAAAAATATTCAATGGGTCAAATATTGGCTGCTCTATGGCTAATTTATCACCAGAAGGAGTCAATTGGGTAGGAATAGAAAGTTGAAGATCAAGGACTGAAATATTTTCAGTGGGTCAAAAATTGGCTTAACTATCTCCAGAAGGAGTCAATAGGGTAGAACTAAAAAGTTCAACATAGACGACTCTTGGGCCGAGTGTTAGTACATTTGGTCAAATATTGACTTTTGAATGACCAATGTAACATCAGAAAGAGTCAATAAGTAGGTTTAGAAATTTCACCATCCATGACTAAAACATGTTCAATGGGTCAATTATTGGCTAATCTATCGCTAATTTATCACCAGAAGGAGTCAATTGGGTAGGAATAGAAATTTCAAGATCCATGACTGAAACATGTTCAAGGGGTCAAATATTGGCTCCACTATGGCTAATTTATCACCTGAAGGAGTCAAAGGGTAGAACTAAAAAGTTCAAAATAGACGACTCTTGGGCCCGATTTTAGTACATTTCGTCAAATATTGACTTTTGAATGACCGATATAACATCAGAAAGAGTCAATAAGTAGGTATAGAAATTTCAAGCTCCATGACTGAAACATGTTCAATGGGTCACATATTGGCTACTCTATGGCTAATTTATCACCAGAAGGAGTCAATTGGGTAGGAATAGAAAGTTCAAGATCAAGGACTGAAATATTTTCAGTGGGTCAAAAACTGGCTGAACTATCTCCAGAAGAAGTCAATAGGGTAGAACTAAAAAGTTAAAAATAGACGACTCTTGGGCCCGATATTAGTACATTTGGTCAAATATTGACTTTTGAATGACCGATGTAACATCAGAAAGAGTCAATAAGTAGGTATAGAAATTTCAAGATCCATGACTGAAACATGTTCAATGGGTCAAATATTGGCTACTCTATGGCTAATTTATCACAAGAAGGAGTCTATTGGGTAGAACTAAAAAGTTCAAAATCGACGACTCTTGGGCCCGATTTTAGTACATTTCGTCAAATATTGACTTTTGAATGACCGATATAACATCAGAAAGAGTCAATAAGTAGGTATAGAAATTTCAAGCTCCATGACTGAAACATGTTCAATGGGTCACATATTGGCTACTCTATGGCTAATTTATCACCAGAAGGAGTCAATTGGGTAGGAATAGAAAGTTCAAGATCAAGGACTGAAATATTTTCAGTGGGTCAAAAACTGGCTGAACTATCTCCAGAAGAAGTCAATAGGGTAGAACTAAAAAGTTAAAAATAGACGACTCTTGGGCCGGATATTAGTACATTTGGTCAAATATTGACTTTTGAATGACCGATGTAACATCAGAAAGAGTCAATAAGTAGGTATAGAAATTTCTAGATCCATGACTGAAACATGTTCAATGGGTCAAATATTGGCTACTCTATGGCTAATTTATCACAAGAAGGAGTCAATTGGGTAGGAATAGAAAGTTGAAGATCAAGGACTGAAATATTTTCAGTGGGTCAAAAATTGGCTTAACTATCTCCAGAAGGAGTCAATAGGGTAGAACTAAAAAGTTCAACATAGACGACTCTTGGGCCGAGTGTTAGTACATTTGGTCAAATATTGACTTTTGAATGACCAATGTAACATCAGAAAGAGTCAATAAGTAGGTATAGATATTTCAAGATCCATGACTGAAACATGTTCAATGGGTCAAATATTGGCTACTCTATGGCTAATTTATCACAAGAAGGAGTCTATTGGGTAGGAATAGAAAGTTCAAGATCAAGGACTGAAATATTTTCAGTGGGTCAAAAACCGGCTGAACTATCTCCAGAAGAAGTCAATAGGGTAGAACTAAAAAGTAAAAAATAGACGACTCTTGGGCCTGATATTAGTACATTTGGTCAAATATTGACTTTTGAATGACCGATGTAACATCAGAAAGAGTCAATAAGTAGGTATAGAAATTTCAAGATCCATGACTGAAACATGTTCAAGGGGTCAAATATTGGCTCCACTATGGCTAATTTATCACCTGATGGAGTCAAAGGGTAGAACTAAAAAGTTCAAGATAGACGACTCTTGGGCCCGATTTTAGTACATTTCGTCAAATATTGACTTTTGAATGACCGATATAACATCAGAAAGAGTCAATAAATAGGTATAGAAATTTCAAGCTCCATGACTGAAACATGTTCAATGGGTCACATATTGGCTACTCTATGGCTAATTTATCACCAGAAGGAGTCAATTGGGTAGGAATAGAAAGTTCAAGATCAAGGACTGAAATATTTTCAGTGGGTCAAAAACTGGCTGAACTATCTCCAGAAGAAGTCAATAGGGTAGAACTAAAAAGTTAAGAATAGACGACTCTTGGGCCTGATATTAGTACATTTGGTCAAATATTGACTTTTGAATGACCGATGTAACATCAGAAAGAGTCAATAAGTAGGTTTAGAAATTTCAAGATCCATGACTGAAACATGTTCAATGGGTCAAATATTGGCTACTCTATGGCTAATTTATCATCAGAAGGAGTCTATTGGGTAGAACTAAAAAGTTCAAAATCGATGACTCTTGGGCCCGATATTAGTACATTTTGTCAAATATGGATTTCTGAATGACTGACCTAAATTCAGAAAGAGTCAATGACTAGGTATAGAAATTTTAAGATCCATAACAGAAACATGTCCAATGGATAAAATATTGGCTACTCTAAGGCTAATGTATCACAAGAAGGAGTCAATTGGGTAGAAGTAGAAAGTTCAAAATCAAGGACTGAAATATTTTCAGTGGGTCAAAAATTGGCTGAACTATCTCCAGAAGGAGTCAATACGGTAGAACTAAAATTTTCAAAATCGACGACTCTTGGGCCTGATATTAGTACATTTGGTCAAATATTGACTTTTGAATGACCGATGTAACATCAGAAAGAGTCAATAAGTAGGTTTAGAAATTTCAAGATCCATGACTGAAACATGTTCAATGGGTCAAATATTGGCTACTCTATGGCTAATTTATCATCAGAAGGAGTCAATTAGGTAAAAATGGAAAGTTCAAAATTGACGATTCTTGGGCCCGATATTAGTACATTTGGTCAAATATTGACTTTTGAATGACCGATGTAACATCAGAAAGAGTCAATAAGTAGGTATAGAAATTTCAAGATCCATGACTGAAACATGTTCAAGGGGTCAAATATTGGCTCCACTATGGCTAATTTATCACCTGAAGGAGTCAATTGGGTAGGAATAGAAAGTTCAAGATCATGGACTGAAATATTTTCAGTGGGTCAAAAACTGGCTGAACTATCTCCAGAAGAAGTCAATAGGGTAGAACTAAAAAGTTCAAAATAGACGACTCTTGGGCCCGATTTTAGTACATTTCGTCAAATATTGACTTTTGAATGACCGATATAACATCAGAAAGAGTCAATAAGTAGGTATAGAAATTTCAAGCTCCATGACTGAAACATGTTCAATGGGTCACATATTGGCTACTCTATGGCTAATTTATCACCTGAAGGAGTCAATTGGGTAGGAATAGAAAGTTCAAGATCAAGGACTGAAATATTTTCAGTGGGTCAAAAACTGGCTGAACTATCTCCAGAAGAAGTCAATAGGGTAGAACTAAAAAGTTAAAAATAGACGACACTTGGGCCCAATTTTAGTACATTTGGTCAAATATTGACTTTTGAATGACCGATGTAACATCAGACAGAGTCAATAAGTAGGTATAGAAATTTCAAGATCCATGACTGAAACATGTTCAATGGGTCAAATATTGGCTACTCTATGGCTAATTTATCACCAGAAGGAGTCAATTGGGTAAAAATGGAAAGTTCAAAATTGATGACTCTTGAGCCCGATATTAGTACATTTGGTCAAATATGGATTTCTGAATGACTGACCTAAATTCAGAAAGAGTCAATGAGTTAGGTATAAAAATGTCAAGATCCATAACTGAAACATGTCCAATGGGTAAAATATTAGCTACTCTAATGCTAATGTATCACAAGAAGGAGTCATTTGGGTAGGAATAGAAAGTTCAAGATCAAGGACTGAAATATTTTCAGTGGGTCAAAAATTGGCTGAAATATCGCCAGAAGGAGTCAATAGGGTAGAACTAAAAAGTTCAAAATAGACGACTCTTGGGCCCGATTTTAGTACATTTGGTCAAATATTGACTTTTGAATGACCGATGTAACATCAGAAAGAGTCAATAAGTAGGTATAGAAATTTCAAGATGCATGACTGAAACATCTTCAATGGGTCAAATATTGGCTACTCTATGGCTAATTTATCACCAGAAGGAGTCAATTGGGTCAAAATGGAAAGTTCAAAATTGACGACTCTTGAGCCCGATATTAGTACATTTGGTCAAATATGGATTTCTGAATGACTGACCTAAATTCAGAAAGAGTCAATGACTTAGGTATAAAAATGTCAAGATCCATAACTGAAACATGTCCAATGGGTAAAATATTAGCTACTCCAATGCTAATGTATCACAAGAAGGAGTCATTTGGGTAGGAATAGAAAGTACAAGATCAAGGACTGAAATATTTTCAGTGGGTCAAAAATTGGCTGAACTATCGCCAGAAGAAGTCAATAGGGTAGAACTAAAAAGTTCAAAATAGACGAATCTTGGGCCCGATTTTAGTACATTTGGTCAAATATTGACTTTTCAATGACCGATGTAACATCAGAAAGAGTCAATAAGTAGGTATAGAAATTTCAAGATCCATGACTGAAACATGTTCAAGGGGTCAAATATTGGCTCCACTATGGCTAATTTATCACCTGAAGGAGTCAAAGGGTAGAACTAAAAAGTTCAAAATAGACGACTCTTGGGCCCGATTTTAGTACATTTGGTCAAATATTGACTTTTGAATGACCGATATAACATTAGAAAGAGTCAATAAGTAGGTATAGAAATTTCAAGCTCCATGACTGAAACATGTTCAATGGGTCACATATTGGCTACTGTATGGCTAATTTATGACCAGAAGGAGTCAATTGGGTAGGAATAGAAAGTTCAAGATCAAGGACTGAAATATTTTCAGTGGGTCAAAAACTGGCTGAACTATCTCCAGAAGAAGTCAATAGGGTAGAACTAAAAAGTAAAAAATAGACGACTCTTGGGCCTGATATTAGTACATTTGGTCAAATATTGACTTTTGAATGACCGATGTAACATCAGAAAGAGTCAATAAGTAGGTATAGAAATTTCAAGATCCATGACTGAAACATGTTCAAGGGGTCAAATATTGGCTCCACTATGGCTAATTTATCACCTGATGGAGTCAAAGGGTAGAACTAAAAAGTTCAAGATAGATGACTCTTGGGCCCGATTTTAGTACATTTCGTCAAATATTGACTTTTGAATGACCGATATAACATCAGAAAGAGTCAATAAATAGGTATAGAAATTTCAAGCTCCATGACTGAAACATGTTCAATGGGTCACATATTGGCTACTCTATGGCTAATTTATCACCAGAAGGAGTCAATTGGGTAGGAATAGAAAGTTCAAGATCAAGGACTGAAATATTTTCAGTGGGTCAAAAACTGGCTGAACTATCTCCAGAAGAAGTCAATAGGGTAGAACTAAAAAGTTAAGAATAGACGACTCTTGGGCCTGATATTAGTACATTTGGTCAAA
The DNA here is from genome assembly GCA_038088235.1 of Zacco platypus. NCBI lineage: Eukaryota > Metazoa > Chordata > Actinopteri > Cypriniformes > Xenocyprididae > Zacco > Zacco platypus. The sequence continues at coordinate 7,072,220 of CM076069.1, forward strand.
TATTGACTTTTGAATGACCGATGTAACATCAGAAAGAGTCAATAAGTAGGTTTAGAAATTTCAAGATCCCTGACTGAAACATGTTCAATGGGTCAAATATTGGCTACTCTATGGCTAATTTATCATCAGAAGGAGTCAATTGGGTAAAAATGGAAAGTTCAAAATTGACGATTCTTGGGCCCGATATTAGTACATTTGGTCAAATATGGATTTCTGAATGACTGACCTAAATTCAGAAAGAGTCAATGAGTAGGTGTAAAAACTTCAAGATCCATGACTGAAACATGTCCAATGGGTAAAATATTGTTTACTCTAAGGCTAATGTATCACAAGAAGGAGTCAATTGGGTAGGAATAGAAAGTTCAAGATCAAGGACTGAAATATTTTCAGTGGGTCAAAAATTGGCTGAACTATCGCCAGAAGGAGTCAATAGGGTAGAACTAAAAAGTTCAAAATAGACGACTCTTGGGCCCGATTTTAGTACATTTGGTCAAATATTGACTTTTGAATGACCGATGTAACATCAGAAGAGTCAATAAGTAGGTATAGAAATTTCAAGATCCATGACTGAAAAATATTCAATGGGTCAAATATTGGCTGCTCTATGGCTAATTTATCACCAGAAGGAGTCAATTGGGTAGGAATAGAAAGTTGAAGATCAAGGACTGAAATATTTTCAGTGGGTCAAAAATTGGCTTAACTATCTCCAGAAGGAGTCAATAGGGTAGAACTAAAAAGTTCAACATAGACGACTCTTGGGCCGAGTGTTAGTACATTTGGTCAAATATTGACTTTTGAATGACCAATGTAACATTAGAAAGAGTCAATAAGTAGGTATAGATATTTCAAGATCCATGACTGAAACATGTTCAATGGGTCAAATATTGGCTACTCTATGGCTAATTTATCACAAGAAGGAGTCTATTGGGTAGAAATAGAAAGTTCAAGATCAAGGACTGAAATATTTTCAGTGGGTCAAAAACTGGCTGAACTATCTCCAGAAGAAGTCAATAGGGTAGAACTAAAAAGTTAAGAATAGACGACTCTTGGGCCTGATATTAGTACATTTGGTCAAAAATTGACTTTTGAATGACCGATGTAACATCAGAAAGAGTCAATAAGTAGGTTTAGAAATTTCACCATCCATGACTAAAACATGTTCAATGGGTCAATTATTGGCTAATCTATCGCTAATTTATCACCAGAAGGAGTCAATTGGGTAGAAATAGAAATTTCAAAATAGACGACTCTTGGGCCCGATATTAGTACATTTGGTCAAATAAGGATTTCTGAATGACTGACCTTAATTCAGAAAGAGTGAGTAGGTATAAAAACTTCAAGATCCATAACTGAAACATGTGCGATTGGAAAATATTGGCTACTCTAAGGCTAATGTATCACAAGAAGGAGTCAATTGGGTAGGAATAGAAAGTTCAAGATCAAAGACTGAAATATTTTCAGTGGGTCAAAAATTGGCTGAACTATCGCCAGAAGGAATCAATAGGGTAGAACTAAAAAGTTCAAAATAGACGACTCTTGGGCCCGATTTTAGTACATTTGGTCAAATATTGACTTTTGAATGACCGATGTAACATCAGATAGAGTCAATAAGTAGGTATAGAAATTTCAAGATCCATGACTGAAACATGTTCAAGGGGTCAAATATTGGCTCCACTATGGCTAATTTATCACCTGAAGGAGTCAAAGGGTAGAACTAAAAAGTTCAAAATAGACGACTCTTGGGCCCGATTTTAGTACATTTCGTCAAATATTGACTTTTGAATGACCGATATAACATCAGAAAGAGTCAATAAGTAGGTATAGAAATTTCAAGCTCCATGACTGAAACATGTTCATTGGGTCACATATTGGCTACTCTATGGCTAATTTATCACCAGAAGGAGTCAATTGGGTAGGAATAGAAAGTTCAAGATCAAGGACTGAAATATTTTCAGTGGGTCAAAAACTGGCTGAACTATCTCCAGAAGAAGTCAATAGGGTAGAACTAAAAAGTTAAAAATAGACGACTCTTGGGCCGGATATTAGTACATTTGGTCAAATATTGACTTTTGAATGACCGATGTAACATCAGAAAGAGTCAATAAGTAGGTTTAGAAATTTCAAGATCCATGACTGAAACATGTTCAATGGGTCAAATATTGGCTACTCTATGGCTAATTTATCATCAGAAGGAGTCAATTGGGTAAAAATGGAAAGTTCAAAATTGACGATTCTTGGGCCCGATATTAGTACATTTGGTCAAATATGGATTTCTGAATGACTGACCTAAATTCAGAAAGAGTCAATGAGTAGGTATAAAAACTTCAAGATCCATGACTGAAACATGTCCAATGGGTAAAATATTGTTTACTCTAAGGCTAATGTATCACAAGAAGGAGTCAATTGGGTAGGAATAGAAAGTTCAAGATCAAGGACTGAAATATTTTCAGTGGGTCAAAAATTGGCTGAACTATCGCCAGAAGGAGTCAATACTCTATGGCTAATTTATCATCAGAAGGAGTCAATTGGGTAAAAATGGAAAGTTCAAAATTGACGATTCTTGGGCCCGATATTAGTACATTTGGTCAAATATGGATTTCTGAATGACTGACCTAAATTCAGAAAGAGTCAATGAGTAGGTATAAAAACTTCAAGATCCATGACTGAAACATGTCCAATGGGTAAAATATTGTTTACTCTAAGGCTAATATATCACAAGAAGGAGTCAATTGGGTAGGAATAGAAAGTTCAAGATCAAGGACTGAAATATTTTCAGTGGGTCAAAAACTGGCTGAACTATCTCCAGAAGAAGTCAATAGGGTAGAACTAAAAAGTTAAGAATAGACGACTCTTGGGCCTGATATTAGTACATTTGGTCAAAAATTGACTTTTGAATGACCGATGTAACATCAGAAAGAGTCAATAAGTAAGTTTAGAAATTTCACCATCCATGACTAAAACATGTTCAATGGGTCAATTATTGGCTAATCTATCGCTAATTTATCACCAGAAGGAGTCAATTGGGTAGAAATAGAAATTTCAAAATAGACGACTCTTGGGCCCGATATTAGTACATTTGGTCAAATAAGGATTTCTGAATGACTGACCTTAATTCAGAAAGAGTGAGTAGGTATAAAAACTTCAAGATCCATAACTGAAACATGTCCGATTGGAAAATATTGGCTACTCTAAGGCTAATGTATCACAAGAAGGAGTCAATTGGGTAGGAATAGAAAGTTCAAGATCAAAGACTGAAATATTTTCAGTGGGTCAAAAATTGGCTGAACTATCGCCAGAAGGAGTCAATAGGGTAGAACTAAAAAGTTCAACATAGACGACTCTTGGGCCGAGTGTTAGTACATTTGGTCAAATATTGACTTTTGAATGACCGATATAACATCAGAAAGAGTCAATAAATAGGTATAGAAATTTCAAGCTCCATGACTGAAACATGTTCAATGGGTCACATATTGGCTACTCTATGGCTAATTTATCACCAGAAGGAGTCAATTGGGTAGGAATAGAAAGTTCAAGATCAAGGACTGAAATATTTTCAGTGGGTCAAAAACTGGCTGAACTATCTCCAGAAGAAGTCAATAGGGTAGAACTAAAAAGTTAAGAATAGACGACTCTTGGGCCTGATATTAGTACATTTGGTCAAATATTGACTTTTGAATGACCGATGTAACATCAGAAAGAGTCAATAAGTAGGTTTAGAAATTTCAAGATCCCTGACTGAAACATGTTCAATGGGTCAAATATTGGCTACTCTATGGCTAATTTATCATCAGAAGGAGTCAATTGGGTAAAAATGGAAAGTTCAAAATTGACGATTCTTGGGCCCGATATTAGTACATTTGGTCAAATATGGATTTCTGAATGACTGACCTAAATTCAGAAAGAGTCAATGAGTAGGTGTAAAAACTTCAAGATCCATGACTGAAACATGTCCAATGGGTAAAATATTGTTTACTCTAAGGCTAATGTATCACAAGAAGGAGTCAATTGGGTAGGAATAGAAAGTTCAAGATCAAGGACTGAAATATTTTCAGTGGGTCAAAAATTGGCTGAACTATCGCCAGAAGGAGTCAATAGGGTAGAACTAAAAAGTTCAAAATAGACGACTCTTGGGCCCGATTTTAGTACATTTGGTCAAATATTGACTTTTGAATGACCGATGTAACATCAGAAGAGTCAATAAGTAGGTATAGAAATTTCAAGATCCATGACTGAAAAATATTCAATGGGTCAAATATTGGCTGCTCTATGGCTAATTTATCACCAGAAGGAGTCAATTGGGTAGGAATAGAAAGTTGAAGATCAAGGACTGAAATATTTTCAGTGGGTCAAAAATTGGCTTAACTATCTCCAGAAGGAGTCAATAGGGTAGAACTAAAAAGTTCAACATAGACGACTCTTGGGCCGAGTGTTAGTACATTTGGTCAAATATTGACTTTTGAATGACCAATGTAACATTAGAAAGAGTCAATAAGTAGGTATAGATATTTCAAGATCCATGACTGAAACATGTTCAATGGGTCAAATATTGGCTACTCTATGGCTAATTTATCACAAGAAGGAGTCTATTGGGTAGAAATAGAAAGTTCAAGATCAAGGACTGAAATATTTTCAGTGGGTCAAAAACTGGCTGAACTATCTCCAGAAGAAGTCAATAGGGTAGAACTAAAAAGTTAAGAATAGACGACTCTTGGGCCTGATATTAGTACATTTGGTCAAAAATTGACTTTTGAATGACCGATGTAACATCAGAAAGAGTCAATAAGTAGGTTTAGAAATTTCACCATCCATGACTAAAACATGTTCAATGGGTCAATTATTGGCTAATCTATCGCTAATTTATCACCAGAAGGAGTCAATTGGGTAGAAATAGAAATTTCAAAATAGACGACTCTTGGGCCCGATATTAGTACATTTGGTCAAATAAGGATTTCTGAATGACTGACCTTAATTCAGAAAGAGTGAGTAGGTATAAAAACTTCAAGATCCATAACTGAAACATGTGCGATTGGAAAATATTGGCTACTCTAAGGCTAATGTATCACAAGAAGGAGTCAATTGGGTAGGAATAGAAAGTTCAAGATCAAAGACTGAAATATTTTCAGTGGGTCAAAAATTGGCTGAACTATCGCCAGAAGGAGTCAATAGGGTAGAACTAAAAAGTTCAAAATAGACGACTCTTGGGCCCGATTTTAGTACATTTGGTCAAATATTGACTTTTGAATGACCGATGTAACATCAGATAGAGTCAATAAGTAGGTATAGAAATTTCAAGATCCATGACTGAAACATGTTCAAGGGGTCAAATATTGGCTCCACTATGGCTAATTTATCACCTGAAGGAGTCAAAGGGTAGAACTAAAAAGTTCAAAATAGACGACTCTTGGGCCCGATTTTAGTACATTTCGTCAAATATTGACTTTTGAATGACCGATATAACATCAGAAAGAGTCAATAAGTAGGTATAGAAATTTCAAGCTCCATGACTGAAACATGTTCATTGGGTCACATATTGGCTACTCTATGGCTAATTTATCACCAGAAGGAGTCAATTGGGTAGGAATAGAAAGTTCAAGATCAAGGACTGAAATATTTTCAGTGGGTCAAAAACTGGCTGAACTATCTCCAGAAGAAGTCAATAGGGTAGAACTAAAAAGTTAAAAATAGACGACTCTTGGGCCGGATATTAGTACATTTGGTCAAATATTGACTTTTGAATGACCGATGTAACATCAGAAAGAGTCAATAAGTAGGTTTAGAAATTTCAAGATCCATGACTGAAACATGTTCAATGGGTCAAATATTGGCTACTCTATGGCTAATTTATCATCAGAAGGAGTCAATTGGGTAAAAATGGAAAGTTCAAAATTGACGATTCTTGGGCCCGATATTAGTACATTTGGTCAAATATGGATTTCTGAATGACTGACCTAAATTCAGAAAGAGTCAATGAGTAGGTATAAAAACTTCAAGATCCATGACTGAAACATGTCCAATGGGTAAAATATTGTTTACTCTAAGGCTAATGTATCACAAGAAGGAGTCAATTGGGTAGGAATAGAAAGTTCAAGATCAAGGACTGAAATATTTTCAGTGGGTCAAAAATTGGCTGAACTATCGCCAGAAGGAGTCAATACTCTATGGCTAATTTATCATCAGAAGGAGTCAATTGGGTAAAAATGGAAAGTTCAAAATTGACGATTCTTGGGCCCGATATTAGTACATTTGGTCAAATATGGATTTCTGAATGACTGACCTAAATTCAGAAAGAGTCAATGAGTAGGTATAAAAACTTCAAGATCCATGACTGAAACATGTCCAATGGGTAAAATATTGTTTACTCTAAGGCTAATATATCACAAGAAGGAGTCAATTGGGTAGGAATAGAAAGTTCAAGATCAAGGACTGAAATATTTTCAGTGGGTCAAAAACTGGCTGAACTATCTCCAGAAGAAGTCAATAGGGTAGAACTAAAAAGTTAAGAATAGACGACTCTTGGGCCTGATATTAGTACATTTGGTCAAAAATTGACTTTTGAATGACCGATGTAACATCAGAAAGAGTCAATAAGTAAGTTTAGAAATTTCACCATCCATGACTAAAACATGTTCAATGGGTCAATTATTGGCTAATCTATCGCTAATTTATCACCAGAAGGAGTCAATTGGGTAGAAATAGAAATTTCAAAATAGACGACTCTTGGGCCCGATATTAGTACATTTGGTCAAATAAGGATTTCTGAATGACTGACCTTAATTCAGAAAGAGTGAGTAGGTATAAAAACTTCAAGATCCATAACTGAAACATGTCCGATTGGAAAATATTGGCTACTCTAAGGCTAATGTATCACAAGAAGGAGTCAATTGGGTAGGAATAGAAAGTTCAAGATCAAAGACTGAAATATTTTCAGTGGGTCAAAAATTGGCTGAACTATCGCCAGAAGGAGTCAATAGGGTAGAACTAAAAAGTTCAACATAGACGACTCTTGGGCCGAGTGTTAGTACATTTGGTCAAATATTGACTTTTGAATGACCGATGTAACATCAGACAGAGTCAATAAGTAGGTATAGAAATTTCAAGATCCATGACTGAAACATGTTCAATGGGTCAAATATTGGCTACTCTATGGCTAATTTATCACCAGAAGGAGTCAATTGGGTAAAAATGGAAAGTTCAAAATTGATGACTCTTGAGCCCGATATTAGTACATTTGGTCAAATATGGATTTCTGAATGACTGACCTAAATTCAGAAAGAGTCAATGAGTTAGGTATAAAAATGTCAAGATCCATAACTGAAACATGTCCAATGGGTAAAATATTAGCTACTCTAATGCTAATGTATCACAAGAAGGAGTCATTTGGGTAGGAATAGAAAGTTCAAGATCAAGGACTGAAATATTTTCAGTGGGTCAAAAATTGGCTGAAATATCGCCAGAAGGAGTCAATAGGGTAGAACTAAAAAGTTCAAAATAGACGACTCTTGGGCCCGATTTTAGTACATTTGGTCAAATATTGACTTTTGAATGACCGATGTAACATCAGAAAGAGTCAATAAGTAGGTATAGAAATTTCAAGATCCATGACTGAAACATCTTCAATGGGTCAAATATTGGCTACTCTATGGCTAATTTATCACCAGAAGGAGTCAATTCGGTCAAAATGGAAAGTTCAAAATTGACGACTCTTGAGCCCGATATTAGTACATTTGGTCAAATATGGATTTCTGAATGACTGACCTAAATTCAGAAAGAGTCAATGAGTTAGGTATAAAAATGTCAAGATCCATAACTGAAACATGTCCAATGGGTAAAATATTAGCTACTCCAATGCTAATGTATCACAAGAAGGAGTCATTTGGGTAGGAATAGAAAGTACAAGATCAAGGACTGAAATATTTTCAGTGGGTCAAAAATTGGCTGAACTATCGCCAGAAGAAGTCAATAGGGTAGAACTAAAAAGTTCAAAATAGACGACTCTTGGGCCCGATTTTAGTACATTTGGTCAAATATTGACTTTTCAATGACCGATGTAACATCAGAAAGAGTCAATAAGTAGGTATAGAAATTTCAAGATCCATGACTGAAACATGTTCAAGGGGTCAAATATTGGCTCCACTATGGCTAATTTATCACCTGAAGGAGTCAAAGGGTAGAACTAAAAAGTTCAAAATAGACGACTCTTGGGCCCGATTTTAGTACATTTGGTCAAATATTGACTTTTGAATGACCGATATAACATCAGAAAGAGTCAATAAATAGGTATAGAAATTTCAAGCTCCATGACTGAAACATGTTCAATGGGTCACATATTGGCTACTCTATGGCTAATTTATCACCAGAAGGAGTCAATTGGGTAGGAATAGAAAGTTCAAGATCAAGGACTGAAATATTTTCAGTGGGTCAAAAACTGGCTGAACTATCTCCAGAAGAAGTCAATAGGGTAGAACTAAAAAGTTAAGAATAGACGACTCTTGGGCCTGATATTAGTACATTTGGTCAAATATTGACTTTTGAATGACCGATGTAACATCAGAAAGAGTCAATAAGTAGGTTTAGAAATTTCAAGATCCATGACTGAAACATGTTCAATGGGTCAAATATTGGCTACTCTATGGCTAATTTATCATCAGAAGGAGTCAATTGGGTAAAAATGGAAAGTTCAAAATTGACGATTCTTGGGCCCGATATTAGTACATTTGGTCAAATATGGATTTCTGAATGACTGACCTAAATTCAGAAAGAGTCAATGAGTAGGTATAAAAACTTCAAGATCCATGACTGAAACATGTCCAATGGGTAAAATATTGTTTACTCTAAGGCTAATGTATCACAAGAAGGAGTCAATTGGGTAGGAATAGAAAGTTCAAGATCAAGGACTGAAATATTTTCAGTGGGTCAAAAATTGGCTGAACTATCGCCAGAAGGAGTCAATAGGGTAGAACTAAAAAGTTCAAAATAGACGACTCTTGGACCCGATTTTAGTACATTTGGTCAAATATTGACTTTTGAATGACCGATGTAACATCAGAAAGAGTCAATAAGTAGGTATAGAAATTTCAAGATCCATGACTGAAAAATATTCAATGGGTCAAATATTGGCTGCTCTATGGCTAATTTATCACCAGAAGGAGTCAATTGGGTAGGAATAGAAAGTTGAAGATCAAGGACTGAAATATTTTCAGTGGGTCAAAAATTGGCTTAACTATCTCCAGAAGGAGTCAATAGGGTAGAACTAAAAAGTTCAACATAGACGACTCTTGGGCCGAGTGTTAGTACATTTGGTCAAATATTGACTTTTGAATGACCAATGTAACATTAGAAAGAGTCAATAAGTAGGTATAGATATTTCAAGATCCATGACTGAAACATGTTCAATGGGTCAAATATTGGCTACTCTATGGCTAATTTATCACAAGAAGGAGTCTATTGGGTAGAAATAGAAAGTTCAAGATCAAGGACTGAAATATTTTCAGTGGGTCAAAAACTGGCTGAACTATCTCCAGAAGAAGTCAATAGGGTAGAACTAAAAAGTTAAGAATAGACGACTCTTGGGCCTGATATTAGTACATTTGGTCAAAAATTGACTTTTGAATGACCGATGTAACATCAGAAAGAGTCAATAAGTAGGTTTAGAAATTTCACCATCCATGACTAAAACATGTTCAATGGGTCAATTATTGGCTAATCTATCGCTAATTTATCACCAGAAGGAGTCAATTGGGTAGAAATAGAAATTTCAAAATAGACGACTCTTGGGCCCGATATTAGTACATTTGGTCAAATAAGGATTTCTGAATGACTGACCTTAATTCAGAAAGAGTGAGTAGGTATAAAAACTTCAAGATCCATAACTGAAACATGTCCGATTGGAAAATATTGGCTACTCTAAGGCTAATGTATCACAAGAAGGAGTCAATTGGGTAGGAATAGAAAGTTCAAGATCAAAGACTGAAACATTTTCAGTGGGTCAAAAATTGGCTGAACTATCGCCAGAAGGAGTCAATAGGGTAGAACTAAAAAGTTCAAAATAGACGACTCTTGGGCCCGATTTTAGTACATTTGATCAAATATTGACTTTTGAATGACCGATGTAACATCAGATAGAGTCAATAAGTAGGTATAGAAATTTCAAGATCCATGACTGAAACATGTTCAAGGGGTCAAATATTGGCTCCACTATGGCTAATTTATCACCTGAAGGAGTCAAAGGGTAGAACTAAAAAGTTCAAAATAGACGACTCTTGGGCCCGATTTTAGTACATTTCGTCAAATATTGACTTTTGAATGACCGATATAACATCAGAAAGAGTCAATAAGTAGGTTTAGAAATTTCAAGATCCATGACTGAAACATGTTCAATGGGTCAAATATTGGCTACTCTATGGCTAATTTATCATCAGAAGGAGTCAATTGGGTAAAAATGGAAAGTTCAAAATTGACGATTCTTGGGCCCGATATTAGTACATTTGGTCAAATATGGATTTCTGAATGACTGACCTAAATTCAGAAAGAGTCAATGAGTAGGTATAAAAACTTCAAGATCCATGACTGAAACATGTCCAATGGGTAAAATATTGTTTACTCTAAGGCTAATGTATCACAAGAAGGAGTCAATTGGGTAGGAATAGAAAGTTCAAGATCAAGGACTGAAATATTTTCAGTGGGTCAAAAATTGGCTGAACTATCGCCAGAAGGAGTCAATAGGGTAGAACTAAAAAGTTCAAAATAGACGACTCTTGGGCCCGATTTTAGTACATTTGGTCAAATATTGACTTTTGAATGACCGATGTAACATCAGAAAGAGTCAATAAGTAGGTATAGAAATTTCAAGATCCATGACTGAAAAATATTCAATGGGTCAAATATTGGCTGCTCTATGGCTAATTTATCACCAGAAGGAGTCAATTGGGTAGGAATAGAAAGTTGAAGATCAAGGACTGAAATATTTTCAGTGGGTCAAAAATTGGCTTAACTATCTCCAGAAGGAGTCAATAGGGTAGAACTAAAAAGTTCAACATAGACGACTCTTGGGCCGAGTGTTAGTACATTTGGTCAAATATTGACTTTTGAATGACCAATGTAACATCAGAAAGAGTCAATAAGTAGGTATAGATATTTCAAGATCCATGACTGAAACATGTTCAATGGGTCAAATATTGGCTACTCTATGGCTAATTTATCACAAGAAGGAGTCTATTGGGTAAAACTAAAAAGTTCAAAATCGACGACTCTTGGGCCTGATATTAGTACATTTTGTCAAATATGGATTTCTGAATGACTGACCTAAATTCAGAAAGAGTCAATGACTAGGTATAGAAATTTTAAGATCCATAACAGAAACATGTCCAATGGGTAAAATATTGGCTACTCTAAGGCTAATGTATCACAAGAAGGAGTCAATTGGGTAGAAGTAGAAAGTTCAAGATCAAGGACTGAAATATTTTCAGTGGGTCAAAAACTGGCTGAACTATCTCCAGAAGAAGTCAATAGGGTAGAACTAAAAAGTCAAAAATAGACGACTCTTGGGCCTGATATTAGTACATTTGGTCAAATATTGACTTTTGAATGACCAATGTAACATCAGAAAGAGTCAATAAGTAGGTATAGATATTTCAAGATCCATGACTGAAACATGTTCAATGGGTCAAATATTGGCTACTCTATGGCTAATTTATCACAAGAAGGAGTCTATTGGGTAGAAATAGAAAGTTCAAGATCAAGGACTGAAATATTTTCAGTGGGTCAAAAACTGGCTGAACTATCTCCAGAAGAAGTCAATAGGGTAGAACTAAAAAGTTAAGAATAGACGACTCTTGGGCCTGATATTAGTACATTTGGTCAAATATTGACTTTTGAATGACCGATGTAACATCAGAAAGAGTCAATAAGTAGGTTTAGAAATTTCACCATCCATGACTAAAACATGTTCAATGGGTCAATTATTGGCTAATCTATCGCTAATTTATCACCAGAAGGAGTCAATTGGGTAGGAATAGAAATTTCAAGATCCATGACTGAAACATGTTCATGGGGTCAAATATTGGCTCCACTATGGCTAATTTATCACCTGAAGGAGTCAAAGGGTAGAACTAAAAAGTTCAAAATAGACGACTCTTGAGCCCGATATTAGTACATTTGGTCAAATATGGATTTCTGAATGACTGACCTAAATTCAAAAAGAGTCAATGAGTAGGTATAAAAACTTCAAGATCCATGACTGAAACATGTCCAATGGGTAAAATATTGTTTACTCTAAGGCTAATGTATCACAAGAAGGAGTCAATTGGGTAGGAATAGAAAGTTCAAGATCAAGGACTGAAATATTTTCAGTGGGTCAAAAACTGGCTGAACTATCTCCAGAAGAAGTCAATAGGGTAGAACTAAAAAGTTAAAAATAGACGACTCTTGGGCCGGATATTAGTACATTTGGTCAAATATTGACTTTTGAATGACCGATGTAACATCAGAAAGAGTCAATAAGTAGGTATAGAAATTTCTAGATCCATGACTGAAACATGTTCAATGGGTCAAATATTGGCTACTCTATGGCTAATTTATCACAAGAAGGAGTCAATTGGGTAGGAATAGAAAGTTGAAGATCAAGGACTGAAATATTTTCAGTGGGTCAAAAATTGGCTTAACTATCTCCAGAAGGAGTCAATAGGGTAGAACTAAAAAGTTCAACATAGACGACTCTTGGGCCGAGTGTTAGTACATTTGGTCAAATATTGACTTTTGAATGACCAATGTAACATCAGAAAGAGTCAATAAGTAGGTATAGATATTTCAAGATCCATGACTGAAACATGTTCAATGGGTCAAATATTGGCTACTCTATGGCTAATTTATCACAAGAAGGAGTCTATTGGGTAGGAATAGAAAGTTCAAGATCAAGGACTGAAATATTTTCAGTGGGTCAAAAACCGGCTGAACTATCTCCAGAAGAAGTCAATAGGGTAGAACTAAAAAGTAAAAAATAGACGACTCTTGGGCCTGATATTAGTACATTTGGTCAAATATTGACTTTTGAATGACCGATGTAACATCAGAAAGAGTCAATAAGTAGGTATAGAAATTTCAAGATCCATGACTGAAACATGTTCAAGGGGTCAAATATTGGCTCCACTATGGCTAATTTATCACCTGATGGAGTCAAAGGGTAGAACTAAAAAGTTCAAGATAGACGACTCTTGGGCCCGATTTTAGTACATTTCGTCAAATATTGACTTTTGAATGACCGATATAACATCAGAAAGAGTCAATAAATAGGTATAGAAATTTCAAGCTCCATGACTGAAACATGTTCAATGGGTCACATATTGGCTACTCTATGGCTAATTTATCACCAGAAGGAGTCAATTGGGTAGGAATAGAAAGTTCAAGATCAAGGACTGAAATATTTTCAGTGGGTCAAAAACTGGCTGAACTATCTCCAGAAGAAGTCAATAGGGTAGAACTAAAAAGTTAAGAATAGACGACTCTTGGGCCTGATATTAGTACATTTGGTCAAATATTGACTTTTGAATGACCGATGTAACATCAGAAAGAGTCAATAAGTAGGTTTAGAAATTTCAAGATCCATGACTGAAACATGTTCAATGGGTCAAATATTGGCTACTCTATGGCTAATTTATCATCAGAAGGAGTCTATTGGGTAGAACTAAAAAGTTCAAAATCGATGACTCTTGGGCCCGATATTAGTACATTTTGTCAAATATGGATTTCTGAATGACTGACCTAAATTCAGAAAGAGTCAATGACTAGGTATAGAAATTTTAAGATCCATAACAGAAACATGTCCAATGGATAAAATATTGGCTACTCTAAGGCTAATGTATCACAAGAAGGAGTCAATTGGGTAGAAGTAGAAAGTTCAAAATCAAGGACTGAAATATTTTCAGTGGGTCAAAAATTGGCTGAACTATCTCCAGAAGGAGTCAATACGGTAGAACTAAAATTTTCAAAATCGACGACTCTTGGGCCTGATATTAGTACATTTGGTCAAATATTGACTTTTGAATGACCGATGTAACATCAGAAAGAGTCAATAAGTAGGTTTAGAAATTTCAAGATCCATGACTGAAACATGTTCAATGGGTCAAATATTGGCTACTCTATGGCTAATTTATCATCAGAAGGAGTCAATTAGGTAAAAATGGAAAGTTCAAAATTGACGATTCTTGGGCCCGATATTAGTACATTTGGTCAAATATTGACTTTTGAATGACCGATGTAACATCAGAAAGAGTCAATAAGTAGGTATAGAAATTTCAAGATCCATGACTGAAACATGTTCAAGGGGTCAAATATTGGCTCCACTATGGCTAATTTATCACCTGAAGGAGTCAATTGGGTAGGAATAGAAAGTTCAAGATCATGGACTGAAATATTTTCAGTGGGTCAAAAACTGGCTGAACTATCTCCAGAAGAAGTCAATAGGGTAGAACTAAAAAGTTCAAAATAGACGACTCTTGGGCCCGATTTTAGTACATTTCGTCAAATATTGACTTTTGAATGACCGATATAACATCAGAAAGAGTCAATAAGTAGGTATAGAAATTTCAAGCTCCATGACTGAAACATGTTCAATGGGTCACATATTGGCTACTCTATGGCTAATTTATCACCTGAAGGAGTCAATTGGGTAGGAATAGAAAGATCAAGATCATGGACTGAAATATTTTCAGTGGGTCAAAAACTGGCTGAACTATCTCCAGAAGAAGTCAATAGGGTAGAACTAAAAAGTTCAAAATAGACGACTCTTGGGCCCGATTTTAGTACATTTCGTCAAATATTGACTTTTGAATGACCGATATAACATCAGAAAGAGTCAATAAGTAGGTATAGAAATTTCAAGCTCCATGACTGAAACATGTTCAATGGGTCACATATTGACTACTGTATGGCTAATTTATGACCAGAAGGAGTCAATTGGGTAGGAATAGAAAGTTCAAGATCAGGGACTGAAATATTTTCAGTGGGTCAAAAACTGGCTGAACTATCTCCAGAAGAAGTCAATAGGGTAGAACTAAAAAGTTAAAAATAGACGACACTTGGGCCCAATTTTAGTACATTTGGTCAAATATTGACTTTTGAATGACCGATGTAACATCAGACAGAGTCAATAAGTAGGTATAGAAATTTCAAGATCCATGACTGAAACATGTTCAATGGGTCAAATATTGGCTACTCTATGGCTAATTTATCACCAGAAGGAGTCAATTGGGTAAAAATGGAAAGTTCAAAATTGATGACTCTTGAGCCCGATATTAGTACATTTGGTCAAATATGGATTTCTGAATGACTGACCTAAATTCAGAAAGAGTCAATGAGTTAGGTATAAAAATGTCAAGATCCATAACTGAAACATGTCCAATGGGTAAAATATTAGCTACTCTAATGCTAATGTATCACAAGAAGGAGTCATTTGGGTAGGAATAGAAAGTTCAAGATCAAGGACTGAAATATTTTCAGTGGGTCAAAAATTGGCTGAAATATCGCCAGAAGGAGTCAATAGGGTAGAACTAAAAAGTTCAAAATAGACGACTCTTGGGCCCGATTTTAGTACATTTGGTCAAATATTGACTTTTGAATGACCGATGTAACATCAGAAAGAGTCAATAAGTAGGTATAGAAATTTCAAGATGCATGACTGAAACATCTTCAATGGGTCAAATATTGGCTACTCTATGGCTAATTTATCACCAGAAGGAGTCAATTGGGTCAAAATGGAAAGTTCAAAATTGACGACTCTTGAGCCCGATATTAGTACATTTGGTCAAATATGGATTTCTGAATGACTGACCTAAATTCAGAAAGAGTCAATGACTTAGGTATAAAAATGTCAAGATCCATAACTGAAACATGTCCAATGGGTAAAATATTAGCTACTCCAATGCTAATGTATCACAAGAAGGAGTCATTTGGGTAGGAATAGAAAGTACAAGATCAAGGACTGAAATATTTTCAGTGGGTCAAAAATTGGCTGAACTATCGCCAGAAGAAGTCAATAGGGTAGAACTAAAAAGTTCAAAATAGACGAATCTTGGGCCCGATTTTAGTACATTTGGTCAAATATTGACTTTTCAATGACCGATGTAACATCAGAAAGAGTCAATAAGTAGGTATAGAAATTTCAAGATCCATGACTGAAACATGTTCAAGGGGTCAAATATTGGCTCCACTATGGCTAATTTATCACCTGAAGGAGTCAAAGGGTAGAACTAAAAAGTTCAAAATAGACGACTCTTGGGCCCGATTTTAGTACATTTGGTCAAATATTGACTTTTGAATGACCGATATAACATTAGAAAGAGTCAATAAGTAGGTATAGAAATTTCAAGCTCCATGACTGAAACATGTTCAATGGGTCACATATTGGCTACTGTATGGCTAATTTATGACCAGAAGGAGTCAATTGGGTAGGAATAGAAAGTTCAAGATCAAGGACTGAAATATTTTCAGTGGGTCAAAAACTGGCTGAACTATCTCCAGAAGAAGTCAATAGGGTAGAACTAAAAAGTAAAAAATAGACGACTCTTGGGCCTGATATTAGTACATTTGGTCAAATATTGACTTTTGAATGACCGATGTAACATCAGAAAGAGTCAATAAGTAGGTATAGAAATTTCAAGATCCATGACTGAAACATGTTCAAGGGGTCAAATATTGGCTCCACTATGGCTAATTTATCACCTGATGGAGTCAAAGGGTAGAACTAAAAAGTTCAAGATAGACGACTCTTGGGCCCGATTTTAGTACATTTCGTCAAATATTGACTTTTGAATGACCGATATAACATCAGAAAGAGTCAATAAATAGGTATAGAAATTTCAAGCTCCATGACTGAAACATGTTCAATGGGTCACATATTGGCTACTCTATGGCTAATTTATCACCAGAAGGAGTCAATTGGGTAGGAATAGAAAGTTCAAGATCAAGGACTGAAATATTTTCAGTGGGTCAAAAACTGGCTGAACTATCTCCAGAAGAAGTCAATAGGGTAGAACTAAAAAGTTAAGAATAGACGACTCTTGGGCCTGATATTAGTACATTTGGTCAAATATTGACTTTTGAATGACCGATGTAACATCAGAAAGAGTCAATAAGTAGGTTTAGAAATTTCAAGATCCCTGACTGAAACATGTTCAATGGGTCAAATATTGGCTACTCTATGGCTAATTTATCATCAGAAGGAGTCAATTGGGTAAAAATGGAAAGTTCAAAATTGACGATTCTTGGGCCCGATATTAGTACATTTGGTCAAATATGGATTTCTGAATGACTGACCTAAATTCAGAAAGAGTCAATGAGTAGGTGTAAAAACTTCAAGATCCATGACTGAAACATGTCCAATGGGTAAAATATTGTTTACTCTAAGGCTAATGTATCACAAGAAGGAGTCAATTGGGTAGGAATAGAAAGTTCAAGATCAAGGACTGAAATATTTTCAGTGGGTCAAAAATTGGCTGAACTATCGCCAGAAGGAGTCAATAGGGTAGAACTAAAAAGTTCAAAATAGACGACTCTTGGGCCCGATTTTAGTACATTTGGTCAAATATTGACTTTTGAATGACCGATGTAACATCAGAAGAGTCAATAAGTAGGTATAGAAATTTCAAGATCCATGACTGAAAAATATTCAATGGGTCAAATATTGGCTGCTCTATGGCTAATTTATCACCAGAAGGAGTCAATTGGGTAGGAATAGAAAGTTGAAGATCAAGGACTGAAATATTTTCAGTGGGTCAAAAATTGGCTTAACTATCTCCAGAAGGAGTCAATAGGGTAGAACTAAAAAGTTCAACATAGACGACTCTTGGGCCGAGTGTTAGTACATTTGGTCAAATATTGACTTTTGAATGACCAATGTAACATTAGAAAGAGTCAATAAGTAGGTATAGATATTTCAAGATCCATGACTGAAACATGTTCAATGGGTCAAATATTGGCTACTCTATGGCTAATTTATCACAAGAAGGAGTCTATTGGGTAGAAATAGAAAGTTCAAGATCAAGGACTGAAATATTTTCAGTGGGTCAAAAACTGGCTGAACTATCTCCAGAAGAAGTCAATAGGGTAGAACTAAAAAGTTAAGAATAGACGACTCTTGGGCCTGATATTAGTACATTTGGTCAAAAATTGACTTTTGAATGACCGATGTAACATCAGAAAGAGTCAATAAGTAGGTTTAGAAATTTCACCATCCATGACTAAAACATGTTCAATGGGTCAATTATTGGCTAATCTATCGCTAATTTATCACCAGAAGGAGTCAATTGGGTAGAAATAGAAATTTCAAAATAGACGACTCTTGGGCCCGATATTAGTACATTTGGTCAAATAAGGATTTCTGAATGACTGACCTTAATTCAGAAAGAGTGAGTAGGTATAAAAACTTCAAGATCCATAACTGAAACATGTGCGATTGGAAAATATTGGCTACTCTAAGGCTAATGTATCACAAGAAGGAGTCAATTGGGTAGGAATAGAAAGTTCAAGATCAAAGACTGAAATATTTTCAGTGGGTCAAAAATTGGCTGAACTATCGCCAGAAGGAGTCAATAGGGTAGAACTAAAAAGTTCAAAATAGACGACTCTTGGGCCCGATTTTAGTACATTTGGTCAAATATTGACTTTTGAATGACCGATGTAACATCAGATAGAGTCAATAAGTAGGTATAGAAATTTCAAGATCCATGACTGAAACATGTTCAAGGGGTCAAATATTGGCTCCACTATGGCTAATTTATCACCTGAAGGAGTCAAAGGGTAGAACTAAAAAGTTCAAAATAGACGACTCTTGGGCCCGATTTTAGTACATTTCGTCAAATATTGACTTTTGAATGACCGATATAACATCAGAAAGAGTCAATAAGTAGGTATAGAAATTTCAAGCTCCATGACTGAAACATGTTCATTGGGTCACATATTGGCTACTCTATGGCTAATTTATCACCAGAAGGAGTCAATTGGGTAGGAATAGAAAGTTCAAGATCAAGGACTGAAATATTTTCAGTGGGTCAAAAACTGGCTGAACTATCTCCAGAAGAAGTCAATAGGGTAGAACTAAAAAGTTAAAAATAGACGACTCTTGGGCCGGATATTAGTACATTTGGTCAAATATTGACTTTTGAATGACCGATGTAACATCAGAAAGAGTCAATAAGTAGGTTTAGAAATTTCAAGATCCATGACTGAAACATGTTCAATGGGTCAAATATTGGCTACTCTATGGCTAATTTATCATCAGAAGGAGTCAATTGGGTAAAAATGGAAAGTTCAAAATTGACGATTCTTGGGCCCGATATTAGTACATTTGGTCAAATATGGATTTCTGAATGACTGACCTAAATTCAGAAAGAGTCAATGAGTAGGTATAAAAACTTCAAGATCCATGACTGAAACATGTCCAATGGGTAAAATATTGTTTACTCTAAGGCTAATGTATCACAAGAAGGAGTCAATTGGGTAGGAATAGAAAGTTCAAGATCAAGGACTGAAATATTTTCAGTGGGTCAAAAATTGGCTGAACTATCGCCAGAAGGAGTCAATACTCTATGGCTAATTTATCATCAGAAGGAGTCAATTGGGTAAAAATGGAAAGTTCAAAATTGACGATTCTTGGGCCCGATATTAGTACATTTGGTCAAATATGGATTTCTGAATGACTGACCTAAATTCAGAAAGAGTCAATGAGTAGGTATAAAAACTTCAAGATCCATGACTGAAACATGTCCAATGGGTAAAATATTGTTTACTCTAAGGCTAATATATCACAAGAAGGAGTCAATTGGGTAGGAATAGAAAGTTCAAGATCAAGGACTGAAATATTTTCAGTGGGTCAAAAACTGGCTGAACTATCTCCAGAAGAAGTCAATAGGGTAGAACTAAAAAGTTAAGAATAGACGACTCTTGGGCCTGATATTAGTACATTTGGTCAAAAATTGACTTTTGAATGACCGATGTAACATCAGAAAGAGTCAATAAGTAAGTTTAGAAATTTCACCATCCATGACTAAAACATGTTCAATGGGTCAATTATTGGCTAATCTATCGCTAATTTATCACCAGAAGGAGTCAATTGGGTAGAAATAGAAATTTCAAAATAGACGACTCTTGGGCCCGATATTAGTACATTTGGTCAAATAAGGATTTCTGAATGACTGACCTTAATTCAGAAAGAGTGAGTAGGTATAAAAACTTCAAGATCCATAACTGAAACATGTCCGATTGGAAAATATTGGCTACTCTAAGGCTAATGTATCACAAGAAGGAGTCAATTGGGTAGGAATAGAAAGTTCAAGATCAAAGACTGAAATATTTTCAGTGGGTCAAAAATTGGCTGAACTATCGCCAGAAGGAGTCAATAGGGTAGAACTAAAAAGTTCAACATAGACGACTCTTGGGCCGAGTGTTAGTACATTTGGTCAAATATTGACTTTTGAATGACCGATGTAACATCAGACAGAGTCAATAAGTAGGTATAGAAATTTCAAGATCCATGACTGAAACATGTTCAATGGGTCAAATATTGGCTACTCTATGGCTAATTTATCACCAGAAGGAGTCAATTGGGTAAAAATGGAAAGTTCAAAATTGATGACTCTTGAGCCCGATATTAGTACATTTGGTCAAATATGGATTTCTGAATGACTGACCTAAATTCAGAAAGAGTCAATGAGTTAGGTATAAAAATGTCAAGATCCATAACTGAAACATGTCCAATGGGTAAAATATTAGCTACTCCAATGCTAATGTATCACAAGAAGGAGTCATTTGGGTAGGAATAGAAAGTACAAGATCAAGGACTGAAATATTTTCAGTGGGTCAAAAATTGGCTGAACTATCGCCAGAAGGAGTCAATAGGGTAGAACTAAAAAGTTCAAAATAGACGACTCTTGGACCCGATTTTAGTACATTTGGTCAAATATTGACTTTTGAATGACCGATGTAACATCAGAAAGAGTCAATAAGTAGGTATAGAAATTTCAAGATCCATGACTGAAAAATATTCAATGGGTCAAATATTGGCTGCTCTATGGCTAATTTATCACCAGAAGGAGTCAATTGGGTAGGAATAGAAAGTTGAAGATCAAGGACTGAAATATTTTCAGTGGGTCAAAAATTGGCTTAACTATCTCCAGAAGGAGTCAATAGGGTAGAACTAAAAAGTTCAACATAGACGACTCTTGGGCCGAGTGTTAGTACATTTGGTCAAATATTGACTTTTGAATGACCAATGTAACATTAGAAAGAGTCAATAAGTAGGTATAGATATTTCAAGATCCATGACTGAAACATGTTCAATGGGTCAAATATTGGCTACTCTATGGCTAATTTATCACAAGAAGGAGTCTATTGGGTAGAAATAGAAAGTTCAAGATCAAGGACTGAAATATTTTCAGTGGGTCAAAAACTGGCTGAACTATCTCCAGAAGAAGTCAATAGGGTAGAACTAAAAAGTTAAGAATAGACGACTCTTGGGCCTGATATTAGTACATTTGGTCAAAAATTGACTTTTGAATGACCGATGTAACATCAGAAAGAGTCAATAAGTAGGTTTAGAAATTTCACCATCCATGACTAAAACATGTTCAATGGGTCAATTATTGGCTAATCTATCGCTAATTTATCACCAGAAGGAGTCAATTGGGTAGAAATAGAAATTTCAAAATAGACGACTCTTGGGCCCGATATTAGTACATTTGGTCAAATAAGGATTTCTGAATGACTGACCTTAATTCAGAAAGAGTGAGTAGGTATAAAAACTTCAAGATCCATAACTGAAACATGTCCGATTGGAAAATATTGGCTACTCTAAGGCTAATGTATCACAAGAAGGAGTCAATTGGGTAGGAATAGAAAGTTCAAGATCAAAGACTGAAACATTTTCAGTGGGTCAAAAATTGGCTGAACTATCGCCAGAAGGAGTCAATAGGGTAGAACTAAAAAGTTCAAAATAGACGACTCTTGGGCCCGATTTTAGTACATTTGATCAAATATTGACTTTTGAATGACCGATGTAACATCAGATAGAGTCAATAAGTAGGTATAGAAATTTCAAGATCCATGACTGAAACATGTTCAAGGGGTCAAATATTGGCTCCACTATGGCTAATTTATCACCTGAAGGAGTCAAAGGGTAGAACTAAAAAGTTCAAAATAGACGACTCTTGGGCCCGATTTTAGTACATTTCGTCAAATATTGACTTTTGAATGACCGATATAACATCAGAAAGAGTCAATAAGTAGGTATAGAAATTTCAAGCTCCATGACTGAAACATGTTCAATGGGTCACATATTGGCTACTCTATGGCTAATTTATCACCAGAAGGAGTCAATTGGGTAGGAATAGAAAGTTCAAGATCAAGGACTGAAATATTTTCAGTGGGTCAAAAACTGGCTGAACTATCTCCAGAAGAAGTCAATAGGGTAGAACTAAAAAGTTAAAAATAGACGACTCTTGGGCCGGATATTAGTACATTTGGTCAAATATTGACTTTTGAATGACCGATGTAACATCAGAAAGAGTCAATAAGTAGGTTTAGAAATTTCAAGATCCATGACTGAAACATGTTCAATGGGTCAAATATTGGCTACTCTATGGCTAATTTATCATCAGAAGGAGTCAATTGGGTAAAAATGGAAAGTTCAAAATTGACGATTCTTGGGCCCGATATTAGTACATTTGGTCAAATATGGATTTCTGAATGACTGACCTAAATTCAGAAAGAGTCAATGAGTAGGTATAAAAACTTCAAGATCCATGACTGAAACATGTCCAATGGGTAAAATATTGTTTACTCTAAGGCTAATGTATCACAAGAAGGAGTCAATTGGGTAGGAATAGAAAGTTCAAGATCAAGGACTGAAATATTTTCAGTGGGTCAAAAATTGGCTGAACTATCGCCAGAAGGAGTCAATAGGGTAGAACTAAAAAGTTCAAAATAGACGACTCTTGGGCCCGATTTTAGTACATTTGGTCAAATATTGACTTTTGAATGACCGATGTAACATCAGAAAGAGTCAATAAGTAGGTATAGAAATTTCAAGATCCATGACTGAAAAATATTCAATGGGTCAAATATTGGCTGCTCTATGGCTAATTTATCACCAGAAGGAGTCAATTGGGTAGGAATAGAAAGTTGAAGATCAAGGACTGAAATATTTTCAGTGGGTCAAAAATTGGCTTAACTATCTCCAGAAGGAGTCAATAGGGTAGCACTAAAAAGTTCAACATAGACGACTCTTGGGCCGAGTGTTAGTACATTTGGTCAAATATTGACTTTTGAATGACCAATGTAACATCAGAAAGAGTCAATAAGTAGGTATAGATATTTCAAGATCCATGACTGAAACATGTTCAATGGGTCAAATATTGGCTACTCTATGGCTAATTTATCACAAGAAGGAGTCTATTGGGTAAAACTAAAAAGTTCAAAATCGACGACTCTTGGGCCTGATATTAGTACATTTTGTCAAATATGGATTTCTGAATGACTGACCTAAATTCAGAAAGAGTCAATGACTAGGTATAGAAATTTTAAGATCCATAACAGAAACATGTCCAATGGGTAAAATATTGGCTACTCTAAGGCTAATGTATCACAAGAAGGAGTCAATTGGGTAGAAGTAGAAAGTTCAAGATCAAGGACTGAAATATTTTCAGTGGGTCAAAAACTGGCTGAACTATCTCCAGAAGAAGTCAATAGGGTAGAACTAAAAAGTCAAAAATAGACGACTCTTGGGCCTGATATTAGTACATTTGGTCAAATATTGACTTTTGAATGACCAATGTAACATCAGAAAGAGTCAATAAGTAGGTATAGATATTTCAAGATCCATGACTGAAACATGTTCAATGGGTCAAATATTGGCTACTCTATGGCTAATTTATCACAAGAAGGAGTCTATTGGGTAGAAATAGAAAGTTCAAGATCAAGGACTGAAATATTTTCAGTGGGTCAAAAACTGGCTGAACTATCTCCAGAAGAAGTCAATAGGGTAGAACTAAAAAGTTAAGAATAGACGACTCTTGGGCCTGATATTAGTACATTTGGTCAAATATTGACTTTTGAATGACCGATGTAACATCAGAAAGAGTCAATAAGTAGGTTTAGAAATTTCACCATCCATGACTAAAACATGTTCAATGGGTCAATTATTGGCTAATCTATCGCTAATTTATCACCAGAAGGAGTCAATTGGGTAGGAATAGAAATTTCAAGATCCATGACTGAAACATGTTCATGGGGTCAAATATTGGCTCCACTATGGCTAATTTATCACCTGAAGGAGTCAAAGGGTAGAACTAAAAAGTTCAAAATAGACGACTCTTGAGCCCGATATTAGTACATTTGGTCAAATATGGATTTCTGAATGACTGACCTAAATTCAAAAAGAGTCAATGAGTAGGTATAAAAACTTCAAGATCCATGACTGA
The DNA here is from genome assembly GCA_038088235.1 of Zacco platypus. Taxonomy (NCBI): domain Eukaryota; kingdom Metazoa; phylum Chordata; class Actinopteri; order Cypriniformes; family Xenocyprididae; genus Zacco; species Zacco platypus. The sequence continues at coordinate 7,096,684 of CM076069.1, forward strand.
AACATGTCCAATGGGTAAAATATTGTTTACTCTAAGGCTAATGTATCACAAGAAGGAGTCAATTGGGTAGGAATAGAAAGTTCAAGATCAAGGACTGAAATATTTTCAGTGGGTCAAAAATTGGCTGAACTATCGCCAGAAGGAGTCAATAGGGTAGAACTAAAAAGTTCAAAATAGACGACTCTTGGGCCCGATTTTAGTACATTTGGTCAAATATTGACTTTTGAATGACCGATGTAACATCAGAAAGAGTCAATAAGTAGGTATAGAAATTTCAAGATCCATGACTGAAAAATATTCAATGGGTCAAATATTGGCTGCTCTATGGCTAATTTATCACCAGAAGGAGTCAATTGGGTAGGAATAGAAAGTTGAAGATCAAGGACTGAAATATTTTCAGTGGGTCAAAAATTGGCTTAACTATCTCCAGAAGGAGTCAATAGGGTAGAACTAAAAAGTAAAAAATAGACGACTCTTGGGCCTGATATTAGTACATTTGGTCAAATATTGACTTTTGAATAACCGATGTAACATCAGAAAGAGTCAATAAGTAGGTATAGAAATTTCAAGATCCATGACTGAAACATGTTCAAGGGGTCAAATATTGGCTCCACTATGGCTAATTTATCACCTGATGGAGTCAAAGGGTAGAACTAAAAAGTTCAAGATAGACGACTCTTGGGCCCGATTTTAGTACATTTCGTCAAATATTGACTTTTGAATGACCGATATAACATCAGAAAGAGTCAATAAATAGGTATAGAAATTTCAAGCTCCATGACTGAAACATGTTCAATGGGTCAAATATTGGCTACTCTATGGCTAATTTATCACCAGAAGGAGTCAATTGGGTAGGAATAGAAAGTTCAAGATCAAGGACTGAAATATTTTCAGTGGGTCAAAAACTGGCTGAACTATCTCCAGAAGAAATCAATAGGGTAGAACTAAAAAGTTAAAAATAGACGACTCTTGGGCCGGATATTAGTACATTTGGTCAAATATTGACTTTTGAATGACCGATGTAACATCAGAAAGACTCAATAAGTAGGTATAGAAATTTCAAGATCCATGACTGAAACATGTTCAATAGGTCAAATATTGGCTACTCTATGGCTAATTTATCACAAGAAGGAGTCTATTGGGTAGAACTAAAAAGTTCAAAATCGATGACTCTTGGGCCCGATATTAGTACATTTTGTCAAATATGGATTTCTGAATGACTGACCTAAATTCAGAAAGAGTCAATGACTAGGTATAGAAATTTTAAGATCCATAACAGAAACATGTCCAATGGATAAAATATTGGCTACTCTAAGGCTAATGTATCACAAGAAGGAGTCAATTGGGTAGAAGTAGAAAGTTCAAAATCAAGGACTGAAATATTTTCAGTGGGTCAAAAATTGGCTGAACTATCTCCAGAAGGAGTCAATACGGTAGAACTAAAAAGTTAAGAATAGACGACTCTTGGGCCTGATATTAGTACATTTGGTCAAATATTGACTTTTGAATGACCGATGTAACATCAGAAAGAGTCAATAAGTAGGTTTAGAAATTTCAAGATCCATGACTGAAAAATGTTCAATGGGTCAAATATTGGCTACTCTATGGCTAATTTATCATCAGAAGGAGTCAATTGGGTAAAAATGGAAAGTTCAAAATTGACGATTCTTGGGCCCGATATTAGTACATTTGGTCAAATATGGATTTCTGAATGACTGACCTAAATTCAGAAAGAGTCAATGAGTAGGTATAAAAACTTCAAGATCCATGACTGAAACATGTCCAATGGGTAAAATATTGTTTACTCTAAGGCTAATGTATCACAAGAAGGAGTCAATTGGGTAGGAATAGAAAGTTCAAGATCAAGGACTGAAATATTTTCAGTGGGTCAAAAATTGGCTGAACTATCGCCAGAAGGAGTCAATAGGCTAGAACTAAAAAGTTCAAAATAGACGACTCTTGGGCCCGATTTTAGTACATTTGGTCAAATATTGACTTTTGAATGACCGATGTAACATCAGAAAGAGTCAATAAGTAGGTATAGAAATTTCAAGATCCATGACTGAAACATGTTCAAGGGGTCAAATATTGGCTCCACTTTGGCTAATTTATCACCAGAAGGAGTCAATTGGGTAGGAATAGAAAGTTCAAGATCAAGGACTGAAATATTTTCAGTGGGTCAAAAATTGGCTTAACTATCTCCAGAAGGAGTCAATAGGGTAGAACTAAAAAGTTCAACATAGACGACTCTTGGGCCGAGTGTTAGTACATTTGGTCAAATATTGACTTTTGAATGACCAATGTAACATCAGAAAGAGTCAATAACTAGGTATAGATATTTCAAGATCCATGACTGAAACATGTTCAATGGGTCAAATATTGGCTACTCTATGGCTAATTTATCACAAGAAGGAGTCTATTGGGTAGAAATAGAAAGTTCAAGATCAAGGACTGAAATATTTTCAGTGGGTCAAAAACTGGCTGAACTATCTCCAGAAGAAGTCAATAGGGTAGAACTAAAAAGTTAAGAATAGACGACTCTTGGGCCTGATATTAGTACATTTGGTCAAATATTGACTTTTGAATGACCGATGTAACATCAGAAAGAGTCAATAAGTAGGTTTAGAAATTTCACCATCCATGACTAAAACATGTTCAATGGGTCAATTATTGGCTAATCTATCGCTAATTTATCACCAGAAGGAGTCAATTGGGTAGAAATAGAAATTTCAAAATAGACGACTCTTGGGCCCGATATTAGTACATTTGGTCAAATAAGGATTTCTGAATGACTGACCTAAATTCAGAAAGAGTGAGTAGGTATAAAAACTTCAAGATCCATAACAGAAACATGTCCAATGGATAAAATATTGGCTACTCTAAGGCTAATGTATCACAAGAAGGAGTCAATTGGGTAGAAGTAGAAAGTTCAAAATCAAGGACTGAAATATTTTCAGTGGGTCAAAAATTGGCTGAACTATCTCCAGAAGGAGTCAATACGGTAGAACTAAAATGTTCAAAATCGACGACTCTTGGGCCTGATATTAGTACATTTGGTCAAATATTGACTTTTGAATGACCGATGTAACATCAGAAAGAGTCAATAAGTAGGTTTAGAAATTTCAAGATCCATGACTGAAACATGTTCAATGGGTCAAATATTGGCTACTCTATGGCTAATTTATCACAAGAAGGAGTCTATTGGGTAGAAATAGAAAGTTCAAGATCAAGGACTGAAATATTTTCAGTGGGTCAAAAACTGGCTGAACTATCTCCAGAAGAAGTCAATAGGGTAGAACTAAAAAGTTAAGAATAGACGACTCTTGGGCCTGATATTAGTACATTTGGTCAAACATTGACTTTTGAATGACCTATGTAACATCAGAAAGAGTCAATAAGTAGGTTTAGAAATTTCACCATCCATGACTAAAACATGTTCAATGGGTCAATTATTGGCTAATCTATCGCTAATTTATCACCAGAAGGAGTCAATTGGGTAGAAATAGAAATTTCAAAATAGACGACTCTTGGGCCCGATATTAGTACATTTGGTCAAATATGGATTTCTGAATGACTGACCTAAATTCAGAAAGTGTCAATGAGTAGGTATAAAAACTTCAAGATCCATGACTGAAACATGTCCAATGGGTAAAATATTGTTTACTCTAAGGCTAATGTATCACAAGAAGGAGTCAACTGGGTAGGAATAGAAAGTTCAAGATCAAGGACTGAAATATTTTCAGTGGGTCAAAAATTGGCTGAACTATCGCCAGAAGGAGTCAATAGGGTAGAACTGAAAAGTTCAAAATAGACGACTCTTGGGCCCGATTTTAGTACATTTGGTCAAATATTGACTTTTGAATGACCGATGTAACATCAGAAATAGTCAATAAGTAGGTATAGAAATTTCAAGATCCATGACTGAAAAATATTCAATGTGTCAAATATTGGCTGCTCTTTGGCTAATTTATCACCAGAAGGAGTCAATTGGGTAGGAATAGAAAGTTGAAGATCAAGGACTGAAATATTTTCAGTGGGTCAAAAATTGGCTTAACTATCTCCAGAAGGAGTCAATAGGGTAGAACTAAAAAGTTCAACATAGACGACTCTTGGGCCGAGTGTTAGTACATTTGGTCAAATATTGACTTTTGAATGACCGATATAACATCAGAAAGAGTCAATAAGTAGGTATAGAAATTTCAAGCTCCATGACTGAAACATGTTCAATGGGTCACATATTGGCTACTCTATGGCTAATTTATCACAAGAAGGAGTCATTTGGGTAGGAATAGAAAGTTCAAGATCAAGGACTGAAATATTTTCAGTGGGTCAAAAATTGGCTGAAATATCGCCAGAAGGAGTCAATAGGGTAGAACTAAAAAGTTCAAAATAGACGACTCTTGGGCCCGATTTTAGTACATTTGGTCAAATATTGACTTTTGAAAGACCGATGTAACATCAGAAAGAGTCAATAAGTAGGTATAGAAATTTCAAGATCCATGACTGAAACATCATCAATGGGTCAAATATTGGCTACTCTATGGCTAATTTATCACCAGAAGGAGTCAATTGGGTAAAAATGGAAAGTTCAAAATTGACGACTCTTGAGCCCGATATTAGTACATTTGGTCAAATATGGATTTCTGAATGACTGACCTAAATTCAGAAAGAGTCAATGAGTTAGGTATAAAAATGTCAAGATCCATAACTGAAACATGTCCAATGGGTAAAATATTAGCTACTCTAATGCTAATGTATCACAAGAAGGAGTCATTTGGGTAGGAATAGAAAGTTCAAGATCAAGGACTGAAATATTTTCAGTGGGTCAAAAATTGGCTGAACTATCGCCAGAAGAAGTCAATAGGGTAGAACTAAAAAGTTCAAAATAGACGACTCTTGGGCCCAATTTTAGTACATTTGGTCAAATATTGACTTTTGAATGACCGATGTAACATCAGAAAGAGTCAATAAGTTGGTATAGAAATTTCAAGATCCATGACTGAAACATGTTCAAGGGGTCAAATATTGGCTCCACTATGGCTAATTTATCACCTGAAGGAGTCAAAGGGTAGAACTAAAAAGTTCAAAATAGACGACTCTTGGGCCCGATTTTAGTACATTTGGTCAAATATTGACTTTTGAATGACCGATATAACATTAGAAAGAGTCAATAAGTAGGTATAGAAATTTCAAGCTCCATGACTGAAACATGTTCAATGGGTCACATATTGGCTACTGTATGGCTAATTTATGACCAGAAGGAGTCAAAGGGTAGAACTAAAAAGTTCAAAATCGACGACTCTTGGGCCTGATATTAGTACATTTGGTCAAATATTGACTTTTGAATGACCAATATAACATCAGAAAGAGTCAATAAATAGGTATAGAAATTTCAAGCTCCATGACTGAAACATGTTCAAGGGGTCAAATATTGGCTCCACTATGGCTAATTTATCACCTGAAGGAGTCAATTGGGTAGGAATAGAAAGTTCAAGATCAAGGACTGAAATATTTTCAGTGGGTCAAAAACTGGCTGAACTATCTCCAGAAGAAGTCAATAGGGTAGAACTAAAAAGTTAAGAATAGACGACTCTTGGGCCTGATATTAGTACATTTGGTCAAATATTCACTTTTGAATGACCGATGTAACATCAGAAAGAGTCAATAAGTAGGTTTAGAAATTTCAAGATCCATGACTGAAACATGTTCAATGGGTCAAATATTGGCTACTCTATGGCTAATTTATCATCAGAAGGAGTCAATTGGGTAAAAATGGAAAGTTCAAAATTGACGACTCTTCGGCCCGATATTAGTACATTTGGTCAAATATGGATTTCTGAATGACTGACCTAAATTCAGAAAGAGTCAATGAGTAGGTATAAAAACTTCAAGATCCATGACTGAAACATGTCCAATGGGTAAAATATTGTTTACTCTAAGGCTAATGTATCACAAGAAGGAGTCAATTGGGTAGGAATAGAAAGTTCAAGATCAAGGACTGAAATATTTTCAGTGGGTCAAAAATTGGCTGAACTATCGCCAGAAGGAGTCAATAGGGTAGAACTAAAAAGTTCAAAATAGACGACTCTTGGGCCCGATTTTAGTACATTTGGTCAAATATTGACTTTTGAATGACCGATGTAACATCAGAAAGAGTCAATAAGTAGGTATAGAAATTTCAAGATCCATGACTGAAAAATATTCAATGGGTCAAATATTGGCTGCTCTATGGCTAATTTATCACCAGAAGGAGTCAATTGGGTAGGAATAGAAAGTAGAAGATCAAGGACTGAAATATTTTCAGTGGGTCAAAAATTGGCTTAACTATCTCCAGAAGGAGTCAATAGGGTAGAACTAAAAAGTTCAACATAGACGACTCTTGGGCCGAGTGTTAGTACATTTGGTCAAATATTGACTTTTGAATGACCAATGTAACATCAGAAAGAGTCAATAAGTAGGTTTAGAAATTTCACCATCCATGACTAAAACATGTTCAATGGGTCAATTATTGGCTAATCTATCGCTAATTTATCACCAGAAGGAGTCAATTGGGTAGAAATAGAAATTTCAAAATAGACGACTCTTGGGCCCGATATTAGTACATTTGGTCAAATAAGGATTTCTGAATGACTGACCTAAATTCAGAAAGAGTGAGTAGGTATAAAAACTTCAAGATCCATAACTGAAACATGTCCGATTGGAAAATATTGGCTACTCTAAGGCTAATGTATCACAAGAAGGAGTCAATTGGGTAGGAATAGAAAGTTCAAGATCAAAGACTGAAATATTTTCAGTGGGTCAAAAATTGGCTGAACTATCGCCAGAAGGAGTCAATAGGGTAGAACTAAAAAGTTCAAAATAGACGACTCTTGGGCCCAATTTTAGTACATTTGGTCAAATATTGACTTTTGAATGACCGATGTAACATCAGAAAGAGTCAATAAGTTGGTATAGAAATTTCAAGATCCATGACTGAAACATGTTCAAGGGGTCAAATATTGGCTCCACTATGGCTAATTTATCACCTGAAGGAGTCAAAGGGTAGAACTAAAAAGTTCAAAATAGACGACTCTTGGGCCCGATTTTAGTACATTTGGTCAAATATTGACTTTTGAATGACCGATATAACATTAGAAAGAGTCAATAAGTAGGTATAGAAATTTCAAGCTCCATGACTGAAACATGTTCAATGGGTCACATATTGGCTACTGTATGGCTAATTTATGACCAGAAGGAGTCAATTGGGTAGGAATAGAAAGTTCAAGATCAAGGACTGAAATATTTTCAGTGGGTCAAAAACTGGCTGAACTATCTCCAGAAGAAGTCAATAGGGTAGAACTAAAAAGTAAAAAATAGACGACTCTTGGGCCTGATATTAGTACATTTGGTCAAATATTGACTTTTGAATGACCGATGTAACATCAGAAAGAGTCAATAAGTAGGTATAGAAATTTCAAGATCCATGACTGAAACATGTTCAAGGGGTCAAATATTGGCTCCACTATGGCTAATTTATCACCTGATGGAGTCAAAGGGTAGAACTAAAAAGTTCAAGATAGACGACTCTTGGGCCCGATTTTAGTACATTTCGTCAAATATTGACTTTTGAATGACCAATATAACATCAGAAAGAGTCAATGAGTAGGTATAAAAACTTCAAGATCCATGACTGAAACATGTCCAATGGGTAAAATATTGTTTACTCTAAGGCTAATGTATCACAAGAAGGAGTCAATTGGGTAGGAATAGAAAGTTCAAGATCAAGGACTGAAATATTTTCAGTGGGTCAAAAATTGGCTGAACTATCGCCAGAAGGAGTCAATAGGGTAGAACTAAAAAGTTCAAAATAGACGACTCTTGGGCCCGATTTTAGTACATTTGGTCAAATATTGACTTTTGAATGACCGATGTAACATCAGAAAGAGTCAATAAGTAGGTATAGAAATTTCAAGATCCATGACTGAAACATGTTCAAGGGGTCAAATATTGGCTCCACTATGGCTAATTTATCACCTGAAGGAGTCAAAGGGTAGAACTAAAAAGTTCAAAATAGACGACTCTTGGGCCCGATTTTAGTACATTTGGTCAAATATTGACTTTTGAATGACCGATATAACATTAGAAAGAGTCAATAAGTAGGTATAGAAATTTCAAGCTCCATGACTGAAACATGTTCAATGGGTCACATATTGGCTACTGTATGGCTAATTTATGACCAGAAGGAGTCAATTGGGTAGGAATAGAAAGTTCAAGATCAAGGACTGAAATATTTTCAGTGGGTCAAAAACTGGCTGAACTATCTCCAGAAGAAGTCAATAGGGTAGAACTAAAAAGTAAAAAATAGACGACTCTTGGGCCTGATATTAGTACATTTGGTCAAATATTGACTTTTGAATGACCGATGTAACATCAGAAAGAGTCAATAAGTAGGTATAGAAATTTCAAGATCCATGACTGAAACATGTTCAAGGGGTCAAATATTGGCTCCACTATGGCTAATTTATCACCTGATGGAGTCAAAGGGTAGAACTAAAAAGTTCAAGATAGACGACTCTTGGGCCCGATTTTAGTACATTTCGTCAAATATTGACTTTTGAATGACCGATATAACATCAGAAAGAGTCAATAAATAGGTATAGAAATTTCAAGCTCCATGACTGAAACATGTTCAATGGGTCACATATTGGCTACTCTATGGCTAATTTATCACCAGAAGGAGTCAATTGGGTCTGAATAGAAAGTTCAAGATCAAGGACTGAAATATTTTCAGTGGGTCAAAAACTGGCTGAACTATCTCCAGAAGAAGTCAATAGGGTAGAACTAAAAAGTTAAGAATAGACGACTCTTGGGCCTGATATTAGTACATTTGGTCAAATATTGACTTTTGAATGACCGATGTAACATCAGAAAGAGTCAATAAGTAGGTTTAGAAATTTCAAGATCCATGACTGAAACATGTTCAATTTGTCAAATATTGGCTACTCTATGGCTAATTTATCATCAGAAGGAGTCAATTGGGTAAAAATGGAAAGTTCAAAATTGACGATTCTTGGGCCCAATATTAGTACATTTGGTCAAATATGGATTTCTGAATGACTGACCTAAATTCAGAAAGAGTCAATGAGTAGGTATAAAAACTTCAAGATCCATGACTGAAACATGTCCAATGGGTAAAATATTGTTTACTCTAAGGCTAATGTATCACAAGAAGGAGTCAATTGGGTAGGAATAGAAAGTTCAAGATCAAGGACTGAAATATTTTCAGTGGGTCAAAAATTGGCTGAACTATCGCCAGAAGGAGTCAATAGGGTAGAACTGAAAAGTTCAAAATAGACGACTCTTGGGCCCGATTTCAGTACTTTTGGTCAAATATTGACTTTTGAATGACCGATGTAACATCAGAAAGAGTCAATAAGTAGGTATAGAAATTTCAAGATCCATGACTGAAAAATATTCAATGGGTCAAATATTGGCTGCTCTTTGGCTAATTTATCACCAGAAGGAGTCAATTGGGTAGGAATAGAAAGTTGAAGATCAAGGACTGAAATATTTTCAGTGGGTCAAAAATTGGCTTAACTATCTCCAGAAGGAGTCAATAGGGTAGAACTAAAAAGTTCAACATAGACGACTCTTGGGCCGAGTGTTAGTACATTTGGTCAAATATTGACTTTTGAATGACCAATGTACCATCAAAAAGAGTCAATAACTAGGTATAGATATTTCAAGATCCATGACTGAAACATGTTCAATGGGTCAAATATTGGCTACTCTATGGCTAATTTATCACAAGAAGGAGTCTATTGGGTAGAAATAGAAAGTTCAAGATCAAGGACTGAAATATTTTCAGTGGGTCAAAAACTGGCTGAACTATCTCCAGAAGAAGTCAATAGGGTAGAACTAAAAAGTTAAGAATAGACGACTCTTGGGCCTGATATTAGTACATTTGGTCAAATATTGACTTTTGAATGACCGATGTAACATCAGAAAGAGTCAATAAGTAGGTTTAGAAATTTCACCATCCATGACTAAAACATGTTCAATGGGTCAATTATTGGCTAATCTATCGCTAATTTATCACCAGAAGGAGTCAATTGGGTAGAAATAGAAATTTCAAAATAGACGACTCTTGGGCCCGATATTAGTACATTTGGTCAAATAAGGATTTCTGAATGACTGACCTAAATTCAGAAAGAGTGAGTAGGTATAAAAACTTCAAGATCCATAACTGAAACATGTCCGATTGGAAAATATTGGCTACTCTAAGGCTAATGTATCACAAGAAGGAGTCAATTGGGTAGGAATAGAAAGTTCAAGATCAAAGCCTGAAATATTTTCAGTGGGTCAAAAATTGGCTGAACTATCGCCAGAAGAAGTCAATAGGGTAGAACTAAAAAGTTCAAAATAGACGACTCTTGGGCCCAATTTTAGTACATTTGGTCAAATATTGACTTTTGAATGACCGATGTAACATCAGAAAGAGTCAATAAGTTGGTATAGAAATTTCAAGATCCATGACTGAAACATGTTCAAGGGGTCAAATATTGGCTCCACTATGGCTAATTTATCACCTGAAGGAGTCAAAGGGTAGAACTAAAAAGTTCAAAATAGACGACTCTTGGGCCCGATTTTAGTACATTTGGTCAAATATTGACTTTTGAATGACCGATATAACATTAGAAAGAGTCAATAAGTAGGTATAGAAATTTCAAGCTCCATGACTGAAACATGTTCAATCGGTCACATATTGGCTACTGTATGGCTAATTTATGACCAGAAGGAGTCAATTGGGTAGGAATAGAAAGTTCAAGATCAAGGACTGAAATATTTTCAGTGGGTCAAAAACTGGCTGAACTATCTCCAGAAGAAGTCAATAGGGTAGAACTAAAAAGTAAAAAATAGACGACTCTTGGGCCTGATATTAGTACATTTGGTCAAATATTGACTTTTGAATGACCGATGTAACATCAGAAAGAGTCAATAAGTAGGTATAGAAATTTCAAGATCCATGACTGAAACATGTTCAAGGGGTCAAATATTGGCTCCACTATGGCTAATTTATCACCTGATGGAGTCTAAGGGTAGAACTAAAAAGTTCAAGATAGACGACTCTTGGGCCCGATTTTAGTACATTTGGTCAAATATTGACTTTTGAATGACCAATATAACATCAGAAAGAGTCAATAAATAGGTATAGAAATTTCAAGCTCCATGACTGAAACATGTTCAATGGGTCACATATTGGCTACTCTATGGCTAATTTATCACCAGAAGGAGTCAATTGGGTAGGAATAGAAAGTTCAAGATCAAGGACTGAAATATTTTCAGTGGGTCAAAAACTGGCTGAACTATCTCCAGAAGAAGTCAATAGGGTAGAACTAAAAAGTTAAGAATAGACGACTCTTGGGCCTGATATTAGTACATTTGGTCAAATATTGACTTTTGAATGACCGATGTAACATCAGAAAGAGTCAATAAGTAGGTTTAGAAATTTCAAGATCCATGACTGAAACATGTTCAATGGGTCAAATATTGGCTACTCTATGGCTAATTTATCATCAGAAGGAGTCAATTGGGTAAAAATGGAAAGTTCAAAATTGACGACTCTTCGGCCCGATATTAGTACATTTGGTCAAATATGGATTTCTGAATGACTGACCTAAATTCAGAAAGAGTCAATGAGTAGGTATAAAAACTTCAAGATCCATGACTGAAACATGTCCAATGGGTAAAATATTGTTTACTCTAAGGCTAATGTATCACAAGAAGGAGTCAATTGGGTAGGAATAGAAAGTTCAAGATCAAGGACTGAAATATTTTCAGTGGGTCAAAAATTGGCTGAACTATCGCCAGAAGGAGTCAATAGGGTAGAACTAAAAAGTTCAAAATAGACGACTCTTGGGCCCGATTTTAGTACATTTGGTCAAATATTGACTTTTGAATGACCGATGTAACATCAGAAAGAGTCAATAAGTAGGTATAGAAATTTCAAGATCCATGACTGAAAAATATTCAATGGGTCAAATATTGGCTGCTCTATGGCTAATTTATCACCAGAAGGAGTCAATTGGGTAGGAATAGAAAGTAGAAGATCAAGGACTGAAATATTTTCAGTGGGTCAAAAATTGGCTTAACTATCTCCAGAAGGAGTCAATAGGGTAGAACTAAAAAGTTCAACATAGACGACTCTTGGGCCGAGTGTTAGTACATTTGGTCAAATATTGACTTTTGAATGACCAATGTAACATCAGAAAGAGTCAATAAGTAGGTTTAGAAATTTCACCATCCATGACTAAAACATGTTCAATGGGTCAATTATTGGCTAATCTATCGCTAATTTATCACCAGAAGGAGTCAATTGGGTAGAAATAGAAATTTCAAAATAGACGACTCTTGGGCCCGATATTAGTACATTTGGTCAAATAAGGATTTCTGAATGACTGACCTAAATTCAGAAAGAGTGAGTAGGTATAAAAACTTCAAGATCCATAACTGAAACATGTCCGATTGGAAAATATTGGCTACTCTAAGGCTAATGTATCACAAGAAGGAGTCAATTGGGTAGGAATAGAAAGTTCAAGATCAAAGACTGAAATATTTTCAGTGGTTCAAAAATTGGCTGAACTATCGCCAGAAGGAGTCAATAGGGTAGAACTAAAAAGTTCAAAATAGACGACTCTTGGGCCCAATTTTAGTACATTTGGTCAAATATTGACTTTTGAATGACCGATGTAACATCAGAAAGAGTCAATAAGTTGGTATAGAAATTTCAAGATCCATGACTGAAACATGTTCAAGGGGTCAAATATTGGCTCCACTATGGCTAATTTATCACCTGAAGGAGTCAAAGGGTAGAACTAAAAAGTTCAAAATAGACGACTCTTGGGCCCGATTTTAGTACATTTGGTCAAATATTGACTTTTGAATGACCGATATAACATTAGAAAGAGTCAATAAGTAGGTATAGAAATTTCAAGCTCCATGACTGAAACATGTTCAATGGGTCACATATTGGCTACTGTATGGCTAATTTATGACCAGAAGGAGTCAATTGGGTAGGAATAGAAAGTTCAAGATCAAGGACTGAAATATTTTCAGTGGGTCAAAAACTGGCTGAACTATCTCCAGAAGAAGTCAATAGGGTAGAACTAAAAAGTTCAAAATAGACGACTCTTGGGCCCGATTTTAGTACATTTGGTCAAATATTGACTTTTGAATGACCGATGTAACATCAGAAAGAGTCAATAAGTAGGTATAGAAATTTCAAGATCCATGACTGAAACATGTTCAAGGGGTCAAATATTGGCTCCACTATGGCTAATTTATCACCTGAAGGAGTCAAAGGGTAGAACTAAAAAGTTCAAAATAGACGACTCTTGGGCCCGATTTTAGTACATTTCGTCAAATATTGACTTTTGAATGACCGATATAACATCAGAAAGAGTCAATAAGTAGGTATAGAAATTTCAAGCTCCATGACTGAAACATGTTCAATGGGTCAAATATTGGCTACTCTATGGCTAATTTATCACAAGAAGGAGTCTATTGGGTAGAACTAAAAAGTTCAAAATCGATGACTCTTGGGCCCGATATTAGTACATTTTGTCAAATATGGATTTCTGAATGACTGACCTAAATTCAGAAAGAGTCAATGACTAGGTATAGAAATTTTAAGATCCATAACAGAAACATGTCCAATGGATAAAATATTGGCTACTCTAAGGCTAATGTATCACAAGAAGGAGTCAATTGGGTAGAAGTAGAAAGTTCAAAATCAAGGACTGAAATATTTTCAGTGGGTCAAAAATTGGCTGAACTATCTCCAGAAGGAGTCAATACGGTAGAACTAAAATGTTCAAAATCGACTACTCTTGGGCCTGATATTAGTACATTTGGTCAAATATTGACTTTTGAATGACCGATGTAACATCAGAAAGAGTCAATAAGTAGGTTTAGAAATTTCAAGATCCATGACTGAAACATGTTCAATGGTCAAATATTGGCTACTCTATGGCTAATTTATCATCAGAAGGAGTCAATTGGGTAAAAATGGAAAGTTCAAAATTGACGATTCTTGGGCCCGATATTAGTACATTTGGTCAAATATGGATTTCTGAATGACTGACCTAAATTCAGAAAGAGTCAATGAGTAGGTATAAAAACTTCAAGATCCATGACTGAAACATGTCCAATGGGTAAAATATTGTTTACTCTAAGGCTAATATATCACAAGAAGGAGTCAATTGGGTAGGAATAGAAAGTTCAAGATCAAGGACTGAAATATTTTCAGTGGGTCAAAAATTGGCTGAACTATCGCCAGAAGGAGTCAATAGGCTAGAACTAAAAAGTTCAAAATAGACGACTCTTGGGCCCGATTTTAGTACATTTGGTCAAATATTGACTTTTGAATGACCGATGTAACATCAGAAAGAGTCAATAAGTAGGTATAGAAATTTCAAGATCCATGACTGAAACATGTTCAAGTGGTCAAATATTGGCTCCACTATGGCTAATTTATCACCTGAAGGAGTCAATTGGGTAGGAATAGAAAGTTCAAGATCATGGACTGAAATATTTTCAGTGGGTCAAAAACTGGCTGAACTGTCTCCAGAAGAAGTCAATAGGGTAGAACTAAAAAGTTCAAAATAGACGACTCTTGGGCCCGATTTTAGTACATTTCGTCAAATATTGACTTTTGAATGACCGATAAAACATCAGAAAGAGTCAATAAGTAGGTATAGAAATTTCAAGCTCCATGACTGAAACATGTTCAATGGGTCACATATTGGCTACTCTATGGCTAATTTATCACCAGAAGGAGTCAATTGGGTAGGAATAGAAAGTTGAAGATCAAGGACTGAAATATTTTCAGTGGGTCAAAAATTGGCTTAACTATCTCCAGAAGGAGTCAATAGGGTAGAACTAAAAAGTTCAACATAGACGACTCTTGGGCCCGATTTTAGTACATTTGGTCAAATATTGACTTTTGAATGACCAATGTAACATCAGAAAGAGTCAATAAGTAGGTATAGATATTTCAAGATCCATGACTGAAACATGTTCAATGGGTCAAATATTGGCTACTCTATGGCTAATTTATCACCAGAAGGAGTCAATTGGGTAGAAATAGAAATTTCAAAATAGACGACTCTTGGGCCCGATATTAGTACATTTGGTCAAATAAGGATTTCTGAATGACTGACCTAAATTCAGAAAGAGTGAGTAGGTATAAAAACTTCAAGATCCATAACTGAAACATGTCCGATTGGAAAATATTGGCTACTCTAAGGCTAATGTATCACAAGAAGGAGTCAATTGGGTAGGAATAGAAAGTTCAAGATCAAAGACTGAAATATTTTCAGTGGGTCAAAAATTGGCTGAACTATCGCCAGAAGGAGTCAATAGGGTAGAACTAAAAAGTTCAAAATAGACGACTCTTGGGCCCGATTTTAGTACATTTGGTCAAATATTGACTTTTGAATGACCGATGTAACATCAGATAGAGTCAATAAGTAGGTATAGAAATTTCAAGATCCATGACTGAAACATGTTCAAGGGGTCAAATATTGGCTCCACTATGGCTAATTTATCACCTGAAGGAGTCAAAGGGTAGAACTAAAAAGTTCAAAATAGACGACTCTTGGGCCCGATTTTAGTACATTTCGTCAAATATTGACTTTTGAATGACCGATATAACATCAGAAAGAGTCAATAAGTAGGTATAGAAATTTCAAGCTCCATGACTGAAACATGTTCAAGGGGTCAAATATTGGCTCCACTATGGCTAATTTATCACCTGAAGGAGTCAAAGGGTAGAACTAAAAAGTTCAAAATAGACGACTCTTGGGCACGATTTTAGTACATTTCGTCAAATATTGACTTTTGAATGACCGATATAACATCAGAAAGAGTCAATAAGTAGGTATAGAAATTTCAAGCTCCATGACTGAAACATGTTCAATGGGTCACATATTGGCTACTCTACGGCTAATTTATCACCAGAAGGAGTCAATTGGGTAGGAATAGAAAGTTCAAGATCAAGGACTGAAATATTTTCAGTGGGTCAAAAACTGGCTGAACTATCTCCAGAAGAAGTCAATAGGGTAGAACTAAAAAGTTAAAAATAGACGACTCTTGGGCCGGATATTAGTACATTTGGTCAAATATTGACTTTTGAATGACCGATGTAACATCAGAAAGAGTCAATAAGTAGGTATAGAAATTTCAAGATCCATGACTGAAACATGTTCAATGGGTCAAATATTGGCTACTCTATGGCTAATTTATCACAAGAAGGAGTCTATTGGGTAGAACTAAAAAGTTCAAAATCGACGACTCTTGGGCCCGATATTAGTATATTTTGTCAAATATGGATTTCTGAATGACTGACCTAAATTCAGAAAGAGTCAATGACTAGGTATAGAAATTTTAAGATCCATAACAGAAACATGTCCAATGGATAAAATATTGGCTACTCTAAGGCCAATGTATCACAAGAAGGAGTCAATTGGGTAGATGTAGAAAGTTCAAAATCAAGGACTGAAATATTTTCAGTGGGTCAAAAACTGGCTGAACTATCTCCAGAAGGACTCAATACGGTAGAACTAAAAAGTTCAAAATAGACGACTCTTGGGCCCGATTTTAGTACATTTGGTCAAATATTGACTTTTGAATGACTGATATAACATCAGAAAGAGTCAATAAGTAGGTATAGAAATTTCAAGCTCCATGACTGAAACATGTTCAATGGGTCACATTTTGGCTACTCTATGGCTAATTTATCACCAGAAGGAGTCAATTGGGTAGAAGTAGAAAGTTCAAAATCAAGGACTGAAATATTTTCAGTGGGTCAAAAATTGGCTGAACTATCTCCAGAAGAAGTCAACAGGGTAGAACTAAAAAGTTAAAAATAGACGACTCTTGGGCCCATTATTAGTACATTTGGTCAAATATTGACTTTTGAATGACCGATGTAACATCAGAAAGAGTCAATAAGTAGGTATAGAAATTTCAAGATCCATGACTGAAACATGTTCAATGGGTCAAATATTGGCTTCTCTATGGCTAATTTATCACAAGAAGGAGTCTATTGGGTAGAACTAAAAAGTTCAAAATCGACGACTCTTGGGCCCGATATTAGTACATTTTGTCAAATATGGATTTCTGAATGACTGACCTAAATTCAGAAAGAGTCAATGACTAGGTATAGAAATTTTAAGATCCATAACTGAAACATGTCCAATTGGTAAAATATTGGCTACTCTAAGGCTAATGTATCACAAGAAGGAGTCAATTGGGTAGGAATAGAAAGTTCAAGATCAAGGACTGAAATATTTTCAGTGGGTCAAAAATTGGCTGAACTATCGCCAGAAGGAGTCAATAGGGTAGAACTAAAAAGTTCAAAATAGACGACACTTGGGCCCAATTTTAGTACATTTGGTCAAATATTGACTTTTGAATGACCGATGTAACATCAGACAGAGTCAATAAGTAGGTATAGAAATTTCAAGATCCATGACTGAAACATGTTCAATGGGTCAAATATTGGCTACTCTATGGCTAATTTATCACCAGAAGGAGTCAATTGGGTAAAAATGGAAAGTTCAAAATTGATGACTCTTGAGCCCGATATTAGTACATTTGGTCAAATATGGATTTCTGAATGACTGACCTAAATTCAGAAAGAGTCAATGAGTTAGGTATAAAAATGTCAAGATCCATAACTGAAACATGTCCAATGGGTAAAATATTAGCTACTCTAATGCTAATGTATCACAAGAAGGAGTCAATTGGGTAGGAATAGAAAGTTCAAGATCATGGACTGAAATATTTTCAGTGGGTCAAAAATTGGCTTAACTATCTCCAGAAGAAGTCAATAGGGTAGAACTAAAAAGTTCAAAATAGACGACTCTTGGGCCCGATTTTAGTACATTTCGTCAAATATTGACTTTTGAATGACCGATATCACATCAGAAAGAGTCAATAAGTAGGTATAGAAATTTCAAGCTCCATGACTGAAACATGTTCAATGGGTCACATATTGGCTACTCTATGACTAATTTATCACCAGAAGGAGTCAATTGGGTAGGAATAGAAAGTTGAAGATCAAGGACTGAAATATTTTCAGTGGGTCAAAAATTGGCTTAACTATCTCCAGAAGGAGTCAATAGGGTAGAACTAAAAAGTTCAACATAGACGACTCTTGGGCCCGATTTTAGTACATTTGGTCAAATATTGACTTTTGAATGACCAATGTAACATCAGAAAGAGTCAATAAGTAGGTATAGATATTTCAAGATCCATGACTGAAACATGTTCAATGGGTCAAATATTGGCTACTCTATGGCTAATTTATCACAAGAAGGAGTCTATTGGGTAGAAATAGAAAGTTCAAAATCGACGACTCTTGGGCCGAGTGTTAGTACATTTGGTCAAATATTGACTTTTGAATGACCAATGTAACATCAGAAAGAGTCAATAAGTAGGTTTAGAAATTTCACCATCCATGACTAAAACATGTTCAATGGGTCAATTATTGGCTAATCTATCGCTAATTTATCACCAGAAGGAGTCAATTGGGTAGAAATAGAAATTTCAAAATAGACGACTCTTGGGCCCGATATTAGTACATTTGGTCAAATAAGGATTTCTGAATGACTGACCTAAATTCAGAAAGAGTGAGTAGGTATAAAAACTTCAAGATCCATAACTGAAACATGTCCGATTGGAAAATATTGGCTACTCTAAGGCTAATGTATCACAAGAAGGAGTCAATTGGGTAGGAATAGAAAGTTCAAGATCAAAGACTGAAATATTTTCAGTGGGTCAAAAATTGGCTGAACTATCGCCAGAAGGAGTCAATAGGGTAGAACTAAAAAGTTCAAAATAGACGACTCTTGGGCCCGATTTTAGTACATTTGGTCAAATATTGACTTTTGAATGACCGATGTAACATCAGATAGAGTCAATAAGTAGGTATAGAAATTTCAAGATCCATGACTGAAACATGTTCAAGGGGTCAAATATTGGCTCCACTATGGCTAATTTATCACCTGAAGGAGTCAAAGGGTAGAACTAAAAAGTTCAAAATAGACGACTCTTGGGCCCGATTTTAGTACATTTCGTCAAATATTGACTTTTGAATGACCGATATAACATCAGAAAGAGTCAATAAGTAGGTATAGAAATTTCAAGCTCCATGACTGAAACATGTTCAATGGGTCACATATTGGCTACTCTATGGCTAATTTATCACCAGAAGGAGTCAATTGGGTAGGAATAGAAAGTTCAAGATCAAGGACTGAAATATTTTCAGTGGGTCAAAAACTGGCTGAACTATCTCCAGAAGAAGTCAATAGGGTAGAACTAAAAAGTTAAAAATAGACGACTCTTGGGCCGGATATTAGTACATTTGGTCAAATATTGACTTTTGAATGACCGATGTAACATCAGAAAGACTCAATAAGTAGGTATAGAAATTTCAAGATCCAAGACTGAAACATGTTCAATGGGTCAAATATTGGCTACTCTATGGCTAATTTATCACAAGAAGGAGTCTATTGGGTAGAACTAAAAAGTTCAAAATCGATGACTCTTGGGCCCGATATTATTACATTTTGTCAAATATGGATTTCTGAATGACTGACCTAAATTCAGAAAGAGTCAATGACTAGGTATAGAAATTTTAAGATCCATAACAGAAACATGTCCAATGGATAAAATATTGGCTACTCTAAGGCTAATGTATCACAAGAAGGAGTCAATTGGGTAGAAGTAGAAAGTTCAAAATCAAGGACTGAAATATTTTCAGTGGGTCAAAAATTGGCTGAACTATCTCCAGAAGGAGTCAATACGGTAGAACTAAAATGTTCAAAATCGACTACTCTTGGGCCTGATATTAGTACATTTGGTCAAATATTGACTTTTGAATGACCGATGTAACATCAGAAAGAGTCAATAAGTAGGTTTAGAAATTTCAAGATCCATGACTGAAACATGTTCAATGGGTCAAATATTGGCTACTCTATGGCTAATTTATCATCAGAAGGAGTCAATTGGGTAAAAATGGAAAGTTCAAAATTGACGATTCTTGGGCCCGATATTAGTACATTTGGTCAAATATGGATTTCTGAATGACTGACCTAAATTCAGAAAGAGTCAATGAGTAGGTATAAAAACTTCAAGATCCATGACTGAAACATGTCCAATGGGTAAAATATTGTTTACTCTAAGGCTAATATATCACAAGAAGGAGTCAATTGGGTAGGAATAGAAAGTTCAAGATCAAGGACTGAAATATTTTCAGTGGGTCAAAAATTGGCTGAACTATCGCCAGAAGGAGTCAATAGGCTAGAACTAAAAAGTTCAAAATAGACGACTCTTGGGCCCGATTTTAGTACATTTGGTCAAATATTGACTTTTGAATGACCGATGTAACATCAGAAAGAGTCAATAAGTAGGTATAGAAATTTCAAGATCCATGACTGAAACATGTTCAAGGGGTCAAATATTGGCTCCACTATGGCTAATTTATCACCTGAAGGAGTCAATTGGGTAGGAATAGAAAGTTCAAGATCATGGACTGAAATATTTTCAGTGGGTCAAAAACTGGCTGAACTATCTCCAGAAGAAGTCAATAGGGTAGAACGTCTAGGTTACTAATGTAACCCCCGTTCCCTGAAGGAGGGAACGGAGACGTTACGTCGGACTGACGTCATGGGATCTCGCTTGGGAGCCCAATCACTTCCGCATAGTAAAAAACAAGCCAATGAGAATTGGCCAGTGAGATTTACATGCCGGGCCCCTCCCCCGGCATCCGGGTATAAATAGAGCCGGCATTACTCACTTCATTCATGCTTTGCTGAGGAGCCGAAAAACTGATCTCGGCCGCTCAGCAGTGACTCAGTGCTATGGCAAGGGGACGTAACGTCTCCGTTCCCTCCTTCAGGGAACGGGGGTTACATTAGTAACCTAGACGTTCCCTATCAGTCAGTCACGTTCGACGTTACGTCGGACTGACGTCATGGGATCCCGTGGAAAACGCCATAGCAACCGAGCCACGCTACGAGCGACGGGGAAGCAGATGCTGGCAGGCCGAGGCGTGCCACCTGCAAGTGCAACCTCGAATGTCGTAACCCTCCAGCGCCCGGAGCAAGCCCTACAATGTCTTCCATACCAGAGGGATGGAGAGGACAGGGTCTTACTCAGGAGGTGGTCGAAGCTGTTGTTCCGTACCTCAGGGGAAGAGTGCTTCGGCTGACTCAATTCCCACGTTTTTTCAGCTGACCAAAAAACGCCAGGAAAGCGTCCCTCTTGGGGAAGCTACGGAGACCACACCCTGCCCGAAGGGAGGTAACGTGTGGAGCACATATGCACTGACCCACGGGGCAGTATCTGCATATGGAGAGCTCCCTGAGGAAGGTCCTACCCAGGCTGGGGAGGAACGCTACACCTCAGGGGCAGGGGCTGGTTGCCCAGGGAAGACACGGGTTTACCCTCGGGGAAACCGTACCGTGGACCATACACATATGGGGTTACCCGCAGGGAACCACAGACATATGGGCATCTAGCCCAGTACAAGGACTGACCGCTGGGGGCATGTACACGAGTACTGGACCTAGCGTCTGACGCCTCCGCCGCGTCTGACTGCCACAATGATGCAGGAGGAGCTCCACAGGGTTCACCAACTGGGGAACTGAACTGAGGAGTAGACAAGCGCTCGCATCTCCTCGTGAAAGGAGAATGGCGCAGCAAGCGGTCTCACGTGGCTATCTTGAAGACAGCACACGAGAGGACACCGGGTCCACTCGGAGGTTATAAAACCTGGCGAATGTGTTCGGTGTCGCCCAGCCCGCAGCTCTGCAGATGTCTGCCAGAGAGGCGCCGCGCGCCAACGCCCAGGAGGAGGCAACACCCCGAGTGGAGTGTGCTCTCACCCCTAGGGGGCACGGCTCGCCTTGGGAATGGTACGCCAAGGCGATGGCATCCACTATCCAGTGGGCCAACCTCTGTTTGGAGACAGCCTTCCCTCTCTGCTGTCCTCCAAAGCAAACAAAGAGCTGCTCGGAGCTTCTCAAGCTCTGCGTGCGGTCCACGTAAGCGCGGAGAGCGCGAACAGGACATAGCAACGCAAGGGCTGGGTCTGCCTCCTCCCGGGGCAGCGCTTGCAGGTTCACCACCTGGTCCCGAAAGGGAGTGGTGGGAACCTTGGGCACGTATCCAGGCCGGGGTCTCAAGATCACGTGAGACAAAGCCGGCCCAAATTCCAGGCACGTTTCGCTGACCGAAAATGCTTGCAGGTCCCCTACCCTCTTAAAGGAAGCGAGCGCCGTCAGGAGCACTGTCTTAAGAGACAGGTGTTTCAGCTCAGCTGACTCAAGGGGCTCGAAGGGAGCTTTCTGTAGCCCAGCTAGGGCGACAGAAAGGTCCCAAGAGGGAATTACGGGAGGTCTAGGCGGGTTTAGCCGTCTAGCACCTCTCAGGAACCTGATGATCAGATCGTGCTTCCCTAGTGACTTGCCATCGACCACATCGTGATGTGCTGCGATGGCGGCCACATAGACCTTCAAGGTGGAGGGGGACAGTCTCCGCTCCAAACCACTTTGAAGGAAGGAAAGCACTGAACTGATCGGGCATCTCCGGGGGTCTTCCCGGCGGGAAGAACACCAAGCAGCGAAGAGACTCCACTTCAAAGCATAGGCGCGCCTCGTAGAGGGAGCTCTAGCCGAAGTGATAGTGTCAACTACCGCGGGCGGTAGGCCACTTAAGTCTTCCGCGTCCCGTCCAGGAACCACACGTGGAGGTTCCAGAGGTCGGGACGTGGGTGCCATATGGTGCCCCGTCCCTGAGAAAGCAGGTCCTTCCTCAGGGGAATTCGCCAGGGAGGGACTGTCGCGAGGAGCATGAGCTCTGGGAACCAGGTCCGGTTGGGCCAGTATGGCGCAACTAGCAAGACCTGCTCCTCGTCCTCCCTGACCTTGCACAGTAGCTGTGCAAGAAGGCTCACTGGGGGAAACGCATACTTGCGTAGACCCCGGGGCCAGCTGTGTGCCAGTGCATCCGTGCCGAGGGTCCCCTCGGTCAGGGAATAAAACCACTGGCAATGAGCAGATTCCTGAGAGGCAAACAGGTCTACCTGTGCGTCCCCGAATCTGCTCCAGATCAGCTGGACCGCCTGGGGGTGGAGTCTCCATTCCCCCGGGTGCGTGAGCTGTCGTGAGAGCGCGTCGGCCGCACGATTGAGCTCGCCCGGGATATACATGGCACGCAGCGACCTGAGTCGCCGCTGACTCCAGAGGAGAAGGTGGCGGGCGAGTTGCGACATGCGGCGTGAGCGTAGACCACCTTGATGGTTGATGTACGCTACTGCCGATGTGTTGTCCGTCCGGACCAGTACATGCTTGCCCTGCAGCAACGGCCGAAACCGGCGCAGGGCCAGCAGTACTGCTAGCAACTCGAGGCAATTGATATGCCACTGCTGGTGGGGTCCTGTCCAGGAGCCCGACGCAGCATGCCCATTGCACACAGCACCCCAGCCGGTGGTGGAGGCATCTGTTGTGACAACAACATGCCTGGACACTTGTCCTAGGGGCACCCCGGCCCGTAGGAAAGCAAGGTCCAACCACGGGCTGAATGTTTGGCGACAGCTCGGCGTGATGACCACACGGAGCTTGCCATGGTGCCATGCCCACCTCGGGACTCGGCCGTGTAGCCAGTGCTGAAGTGGTCTCATATGGAGTAATCCGAGCGGCGTGACTGCGGCTGCGGATGCCATATGCCCCAGGAGCCTCTGAAAATGTTTCAGTGGGACCACTGTTTTCTGCGAGAACGAATTCAGGCAGCTCAGCACCGACTGTGCACGCTCGTTGGTGAGACGTGCCGTCATGTTGACCGAGTCCAGCTCCACACCGAGAAAAGAGATCCTCTGTGTTGGACAGAGTTTGCTCTTTTCCCAGTTGACCCGAAGCCCCAACCGGCTGAGGTGCGTGAGCACCAGGTCCCTGTGTTCGCACAACTGTTCTCGGGACTGGGCCAGAATGAGCCAGTCGTCGAGGTAGTTGAGGATGCGAACGCCCACTTCCCTGAGTAGGGAAAGGGCCCCCTCCGCGACTTTGGTAAAGACACGGGGGGACAGAGACAGCCCGAAGGGTAGGACCTTGTACTGATATGCCCGACCCTCGAACGCAAAACGTAGAAACGGTCTGTGTCGGGGGAGGATCGAGACATGAAAGTACGCGTCCTTCAGGTCGATTGCTGCAAACCAATCTTGTGCGTGAATGCATGTGAGCATGCGCTTCACGGTGAGCATCTTGAACGGGAGCTTGTGAAGGGCCCGATTCAAGACACGTAAGTCCAAGATTGGCCGTAACCCTCCGCTTTTCTTGGGTACTATGAAGTACGGGCTGTAAAACCCTGACTTCATCTCGGCTAGTGGGACCGGCTCTATTGCGTCCTTCGCCAACAGGACCGCAATCTCCTCCCGCAAAACAGTGGCATCTCTGCCCACCACTGAGGTGGATAGGACGCCACTGAATCTGGGAGGACGCCTGGCAAACTGGATTGTGTAGCCGAGTCTGACTGTTCGAATGAGCCAACGGGACGGGATGGGAAGACCTAGCCAGGCCCCCAGACACCGTACGAGTGGTATCATCCGAACACCAGAAGTACCCGCGGGGGGGCAGCATGGAGCACTGGGGCCCAACCCGGGAAGCAGAGCGTCCCGAAGTAGAGGCAGTGAGTGATGTGAACTCACTTGGCTCCGTGTGTCCCGTGAGGGACAGAGCGGGCGGGCGTGGGGAGGCTGTGCGTCCCAAACACGTCCGTGACCTGCTCGTGGCGAATGCGGGAGTGGTTGAGAGTGAGGAGGCGGTGCGTCGCACACTGTCAACACAGACCCTTTTTGACTCAGAGATAGTGGAAATTGCTCTTTTATTGAGGATGTGGGTACCGCTGACCCGGAGGTCAGCGGCGGAACAAAAAGAAAAGGAAACGGAAGATTTACCCCCCGGCCCACTCCGGGGGGAAGGAGCGGTGCCTTCACCGTCTCCTGAGGGAGAGCAACCTCCACCATCTCTGGGCCACCCCTCTCAGGGCCGCTTCCTCTGCTTTCTTTTGGCAGATTTAGCGGCCTGAGAGGGTTGCGCCGCCTTCCTGCGGGAGGCTTGCGGGGGACGGGATTTCTCCGATCCACCCGAAGCCTGTGCAGCCGCAGGGGGGCGCCCTCGGCGACGAGCAGGCTGAGGACCAGCCCTAGGGGGGGCAGAAGCCACATCTCGCCGGGGCAAGATGTGACTAATGGCCTCAGTCTGCTTTTGTACTGCCGAGAACTGCTGGGCAAAGTCCTCGACAGTGTCGCCGAATAGGCCGGCCTGGGAAATGGGGCCGTCGAGAAAGCGAACTTTGTCGGCGTCCTTCATTTCAGCCAGGTCCAGCCAGAGATGGCGTTCCTGGACCACCAGGGTGGACATCGTCTGGCCCAGGGCACGTGCTGTGACTTTGGTCGCCCGGAGGGCGAGGTCGGTCGCAGCCCGCAGTTCTTGGAACACCCCTGGGTCAGAACTACCCTCGTGCAGCTCTTTAAGAGCTTTCGCCTGATGGACCTGAAGAATGGCCATGGCGTGCAAGGCAGAGGCCGCCTGTCCAGCGGCGGAGTAAGCCTTAGCGGCGAGAGCCGCTGTCGTCTTACCCGCCTTGGACGGGAGACGCGGACGATTCCTCCAGGTGGCGGCCGACTGCGGGCACAAGTGCACTGCAATCGCCCTCTCCACCTGTGGAACGTCCACGTACCCCCTGGCGGCCCCCCCATCGAGGGTAGTGAGAGTGGAGGAGGAAGAGGATCGGTTTCTGGCAGTGTGGGGTGCCATCCACGTCTTCTGGACCTCCTCGTGCAGCTCGGGAAAAAATGGCACTGGAGCGGGCCGCGGCTGTGAACCGCGCCCCGTCCCCAGAAACCAATCATCAAGCCGCGAGCGCTCGGGACACGGTGGAGGGTTCCACTCGAGCCCGATGCCCGCGGCGGCCCGAGCCAGCATCGCTGTCATTTCTGCCTCAGACTCAGCCTGAGCCACCACCCCGGAGGGCGGAAGTTCGGCTTCATCTTCGTCAGAAGATAACAGCGCACTCTCCGATGCAGCGATCGACATCCGATCCTCATCCGGAGCGCCAAACGAGATGCGGGGAACCTCACGAGAAGGGCCCGCACCAGCGCTCGGCAACTCGACGGCACATGGCATTGTGGAGGAGTGGGAGGTTCGTGGGGGCTGACCCGACGAAGAAGCTCCCACTGTAACCCTCAGATCTCCCAAAGTGCTAACCATCCCTGCAGCTCTCCCTTGGAAAGCTACAGAGGAATGGGTAGCAGCAGAGGGGGCTCCGCCTTCCGCATTGAAGAAGGAGAGCCGCGATCGCAACGCCAACATGGTCATGCTCTCGCAGTGAGAGCATGAACCATCCACGAGCGCTGTCTCAGCGTGCTGTCTGCCCAGACACATAACACAGCGCTCGTGGCCGTCAGATGAGGTCAGGAAACGACCACATCCAGAAACACACGGACGAAAAGCCATCTTGAAAAAGACGTCTTTTCACCCGTGCTGCTCTTTTAGAAGTGCTCTCCCGCTGGAACACCGAGGGATGGAATGCACGCCGGCCCGTTTCTCACACCAGCGTCCGCTGCACCCCACCGCTGCTGTGTTGTCGCGCCAACGAGAGAGAACAGAGCTTGCAGAGGAAATTTGAAATAGCAATAAAAATTGCTGTTGTTGGGAACCTGTCCCTAGCAATTAAAATTGCTGTTTTCGCTCTGTCTCAACGTTTCGAGGTGAAAGGAAGATCAGTTGTATCCCGATCGGCTCCGAAGCAAAAGTATGAATGAAGTGAGTAATGCCGGCTCTATTTATACCCGGATGCCGGGGGAGGGGCCCGGCATGTAAATCTCACTGGCCAATTCTCATTGGCTTGTTTTTTACTATGCGGAGGTGATTGGGCTCCCAAGCGAGATCCCATGACGTCAGTCCGACGTAACGTCGAACGTGACTGACTGATAGGGAACTAAAAAGTTCAAAATAGACGACTCTTGGGCCCGATTTTAGTACATTTCGTCAAATATTGACTTTTGAATGACCGATATAACATCAGAAAGAGTCAATAAGTAGGTATGGAAATTTCAAGCTCCATGACTGAAACATGTTCAATGGGTCACATATTGGCTACTCTATGGCTAATTTATCACCAGAAGGAGTCAATTGGGTAGGAATAGAAAGTTGAAGATCAAGGACTGAAATATTTTCAGTGGGTCAAAAATTGGCTTAACTATCTCCAGAAGGAGTCAATAGGGTAGAACTAAAAAGTTCAACATAGACGACTCTTGGGCCCGATTTTAGTACATTTGGTCAAATATTGACTTTTGAATGACCAATGTAACATCAGAAAGAGTCAATAAGTAGGTATAGATATTTCAAGATCCATGACTGAAACATGTTCAATGGGTCAAATATTGGCTACTCTATGGCTAATTTATCACAAGAAGGAGTCTATTGGGTAGAAATAGAAAGTTCAAAATCGACGACTCTTGGGCCTGATATTAGTACATTTGGTCAAATATTGACTTTTAAATGACCGATATAACATGAGAAAGAGTCAATAAGTAGGTTTAGAAATTTCACCATCCATGACTAAAATATGTTCAATGGGTCAATTATTGGCTAATCTATCGCTAATTTATCACCAGAAGGAGTCAATTGGGTAGAAATAGAAATTTCAAAATTGACGACTCTTGGGCCCGATATTAGTACATTTGGTCAAATAAGGATTTCTGAATGACTGACCTAAATTCAGAAAGAGTGAGTAGGTATAAAAACTTCAAGATCCATAACTGAAACATGTCCGATTGGAAAATATTGGCTACTCTAAGGCTAATGTATCACAAGAAGGAGTCAATTGGGTAGGAATAGAAAGTTCAAGATCAAAGACTGAAATATTTTCAGTGGGTCAAAAATTGGCTGAACTATCGCCAGAAGGAGTCAATAGGGTAGAACTAAAAAGTTCAAAATAGACGACTCTTGGGCCCGATTTTAGTACATTTTGTCAAATATTGACTTTTGAATGACCGATATAACATCAGAAAGAGTCAATAAGTAGGTATAGAAATTTCAAGCTCCATGACTGAAACATGTTCAATGGGTCACATATTGGCTACTCTATGGCTAATTTATCACCAGAAGGAGTCAATTGGGTAGGAATAGAAAGTTCAAGATCAAGGACTGAAATATTTTCAGTGGGTCAAAAACTGGCTGAACTATCTCCAGAAGAAGTCAATAGGGTAGAACTAAAAAGTTAAAAATAGACGACTCTTGGGCCGGATATTAGTACATTTGGTCAAATATTGACTTTTGAATGACCGATGTAACATCAGAAAGAGTCAATAAGTAGGTATAGAAATTTCAAGATCCATGACTGAAACATGTTCAATGGGTCAAATATTGGCTACTCTATGGCTAATTTATCACAAGAAGGAGTCTATTGGGTAGAACTAAAAAGTTCAAAATCGACGACTCTTGGGCCCGATATTAGTATATTTTGTCAAATATGGATTTCTGAATGACTGACCTAAATTCAGAAAGAGTCAATGACTAGGTATAGAAATTTTAAGATCCATAACAGAAACATGTCCAATGGATAAAATATTGGCTACTCTAAGGCTAATGTATCACAAGAAGGAGTCAATTGGGTAGATGTAGAAAGTTCAAAATCAAGGACTGAAATATTTTCAGTGGGTCAAAAACTGGCTGAACTATCTCCAGAAGGACTCAATACGGTAGAACTAAAAAGTTCAAAATAGACGACTCTTGGGCCCGATTTTAGTACATTTGGTCAAATATTGACTTTTGAATGACTGATATAACATCAGAAAGAGTCAATAAGTAGGTATAGAAATTTCAAGCTCCATGACTGAAACATGTTCAATGGGTCACATTTTGGCTACTCTATGGCTAATTTATCACCAGAAGGAGTCAATTGGGTAGAAGTAGAAAGTTCAAAATCAAGGACTGAAATATTTTCAGTGGGTCAAAAATTGGCTGAACTATCTCCAGAAGAAGTCAATAGGGTAGAACTAAAAAGTTAAAAATAGACGACTCTTGGGCCCGATATTAGTACATTTGGTCAAATATTGACTTTTGAATGACCGATGTAACATCAGAAAGAGTCAATAAGTAGGTATAGAAATTTCAAGATCCATGACTGAAACATGTTCAATGGGTCAAATATTGGCTACTCTATGGCTAATTTATCACAAGAAGGAGTCTATTGGGTAGAACTAAAAAGTTCAAAATCGACGACTCTTGGGCCCGATATTAGTACATTTGGTCAAATATGGATTTCTGAATGACTGACCTAAATTCAGAAAGAGTCAATGACTAGGTATAGAAATTTTAAGATCCATAACAGAAACATGTCCAATGGATAAAATATTGGCTAATCTAAGGCTAATGTATCACAAGAAGGAGTCAATTGGGTAGAAGTAGAAAGTTCAAAATCAAGGACTGAAATATTTTCAGTGGGTCAAAAATTGGCTGAACTATCTCCAGAAGGAGTCAATACGGTAGAACTAAAATGTTCAAAATCGACGACTCTTGGGCCTGATATTAGTACATTTGGTCAAATATTGACTTTTGAATGACCGATGTAACATCAGAAAGAGTCAATAAGTAGGTTTAGAAATTTCAAGATCCATGACTGAAACATGTTCAATGGGTCAAATATTGGCTACTCTATGGCTAATTTATCATCAGAAGGAGTCAATTGGGTAAAAATGGAAAGTTCAAAATTGACGATTCTTGGGCCCGATATTAGTACATTTGGTCAAATATGGATTTCTGAATGACTGACCTAAATTCAGAAAGTGTCAATGAGTAGGTATAAAAACTTCAAGATCCATGACTGAAACATGTCCAATAGGTAAAATATTGTTTACTCTAAGGCTAATGTATCACAAGAAGGAGTCAATTGGGTAGGAATAGAAAGTTCAAGATCAAGGACTGAAATATTTTCAGTGGGTCAAAAATTGGCTGAACTATCGCCAGAAGGAGTCAATAGGGTAGAACTGAAAAGTTCAAAATAGACGACTCTTGGGCCCGATTTTAGTACATTTGGTCAAATATTGACTTTTGAATGACCGATGTAACATCAGAAAGAGTCAATAAGTAGGTATAGAAATTTCAAGATCCATGACTGAAAAATATTCAATGGGTCAAATATTGGCTGCTCTCTGGCTAATTTATCACCAGAAGGAGTCAATTGGGTAGGAATAGAAAGTTGAAGATCAAGGACTGAAATATTTTCAGTGGGTCAAAAATTGGCTTAACTATCTCCAGAAGGAGTCAATAGGGTAGAACTAAAAAGTTCAACATAGACGACTCTTGGGCCGAGTGTTAGTACATTTGGTCAAATATTGACTTTTGAATGACCGATATAACATCAGAAAGAGTCAATAAGTAGGTATAGAAATTTCAAGCTCCATGTCTGAAACATGTTCAATCGGTCACATATTGGCTACTCTATGGCTAAGTTATCACCAGAAGGAGTCAATTGGGTAGGAATAGAAAGTTCAAGATCAAGGACTGAAATATTTTCAGTGGGTCAAAAACTGGCTGAACTATCTCCAGAAGAAGTCAATAGGGTAGAACTAAAAAGTTAAAAATAGACGACTCTTGGGCCCGATATTAGTACATTTGGTCAAATATTGACTTTTGAATGACCGATGTAACATCAGAAAGAGTCAATAAGTAGGTATAGAAATTTCAAGATCCATGACTGAAACATGTTCAATGGGTCAAATATTGGCTACTCTATGGCTAATTTATCACCAGAAGGAGTCAATTGGGTAAAAATGGAAAGTTCAAAATTGATGACTCTTGAGCCCGATATTAGTACATTTGGTCAAATATGGATTTCTGAATGACTGACCTAATTTCAGAAAGAGTCAATGAGTTAGGTATAAAAATGTCAAGATCCATAACTGAAACATGTCCAATGGGTAAAATATTAGCTACTCTAATGCTAATGTATCACAAGAAGGAGTCATTTGGGTAGGAATAGAAAGTTCAAGATCAAGGACTGAAATATTTTCAGTGGGTCAAAAATTGGCTGAAATATCGCCAGAAGGAGTCAATAGGGTAGAACTAAAAAGTTCATAATAGACTACTCTTGGGCCCGATTTTAGTACATTTGGTCAAATATTGACTTTTGAAAGACCGATGTAACATCAGAAAGAGTCAATAAGTAGGTATAGAAATTTCAAGATCCATGACTGAAACATCTTCAATGGGTCAAATATTGGCTACTCTATGGCTAATTTATCACCAGAAGGAGTCAATTGGGTAAAAATGGAAAGTTCAAAATTGACGACTCTTGACCCGATATTAGTACATTTGGTCAAATATGGATTTCTGAATGACTGACCTAAATTCAGAAAGAGTCAATAAGTAGGTATAGAAATTTCAAGATCCATGACTGAAACATGTTCAAGGGGTCAAATATTGGCTCCACTATGGCTAATTTATCACCTGATGGAGTCAAAGGGTAGAACTAAAAAGTTCAAGATAGACGACTCTTGGGCCCGATTTTAGTACATTTCATCAAATATTGACTTTTGAATGACCAATATAACATCAGAAAGAGTCAATAAATAGGTATAGAAATTTCAAGCTCCATGACTGAAACATGTTCAATGGGTCACATATTGGCTACTCTATGGCTAATTTATCACCAGAAGGAGTCAATTGGGTAGGAATAGAAAGTTCAAGATCAAGGACTGAAATATTTTCAGTGGGTCAAAAACTGGCTGAACTATCTCCAGAAGAAGTCAATAGGGTAGAACTAAAAAGTTAAGAATAGACGACTCTTGGGCCTGATATTAGTACATTTGGTCAAATATTGACTTTTGAATGACCGATGTAACATCAGAAAGAGTCAATAAGTAGGTTTAGAAATTTCAAGATCCATGACTGAAACATGTTCAATGGGTCAAATATTGGCTACTCTATGGCTAATTTATCATCAGAAGCGGTCAATTGGGTAAAAATGGAAAGTTCAAAATTGACGATTCTTCGGCCCGATATTAGTACATTTGGTCAAATATGGATTTCTGAATGACTGACCTAAATTCAGAAAGAGTCAATGAGTAGGTATAAAAACTTCAAGATCCATGACTGAAACATGTCCAATGGGTAAAATATTGTTTACTCTAAGGCTAATGTATCACAAGAAGGAGTCAATTGGGTAGGAATAGAAAGTTCAAGATCAAGGACTGAAATATTTTCAGTGGGTCAAAAATTGGCTGAACTATCGCCAGAAGGAGTCAATAGGGTAGAACTAAAAAGTTCAAAATAGACGACTCTTGGGCCCGATTTTAGTACATTTGGTCAAATATTGACTTTTGAATGACCGATGTAACATCAG
The DNA here is from genome assembly GCA_038088235.1 of Zacco platypus. NCBI lineage: Eukaryota > Metazoa > Chordata > Actinopteri > Cypriniformes > Xenocyprididae > Zacco > Zacco platypus. Next base: position 7,129,135 of record CM076069.1, read on the forward strand.
AAAGAGTCAATAAGTAGGTATAGAAATTTCAAGATCCATGACTGAAAAATATTCAATGGGTCAAATATTGGCTGCTCTATGGCTAATTTATCACCAGAAGGAGTCAATTGGGTAGGAATAGAAAGTAGAAGATCAAGGACTGAAATATTTTCAGTGGGTCAAAAATTGGCTTAACTATCTCCAGAAGGAGTCAATAGGGTAGAACTAAAAAGTTCAACATAGACGACTCTTGGGCCGAGTGTTAGTACATTTGGTCAAATATTGACTTTTGAATGACCGATATAACATTAGAAAGAGTCAATAAGTAGGTATAGAAATTTCAAGCTCCATGACTGAAACATGTTCAATGGGTCACATATTGGCTACTGTATGGCTAATTTATGACCAGAAGGAGTCAATTGGGTAGGAATAGAAAGTTCAAGATCAAGGACTGAAATATTTTCAGTGGGTCAAAAACTGGCTGAACTATCTCCAGAAGAAGTCAATAGGGTGGAACTAAAAAGTAAAAAATAGACGACTCTTGGGCCTGATATTAGTACATTTGGTCAAATATTGACTTTTGAATGACCGATGTAACATCAGAAAGAGTCAATAAGTAGGTATAGAAATTTCAAGATCCATGACTGAAACATGTTCAAGGGGTCAAATATTGGCTCCACTATGGCTAATTTATCACCTGATGGAGTCAAAGGGTAGAACTAAAAAGTTCAAGATAGACGACTCTTGGGCCCGATTTTAGTACATTTCGTCAAATATTGACTTTTGAATGACCGATATAACATCAGAAAGAGTCAATAAATAGGTATAGATATTTCAAGCTCCATGACTGAAACATGTTCAATGGGTCACATATTGGCTACTCTATGGCTAATTTATCACCAGAAGGAGTCAATTGGGTAGGAATAGAAAGTTCAAGATCAAGGACTGAAATATTTTCAGTGGGTCAAAAACTGGCTGAACTATCTCCAGAAGAAGTCAATAGGGTAGAACTAAAAAGTTAAGAATAGACGACTCTTGGGCCTGATATTAGTACATTTGGTCAAATATTGACTTTTGAATGACCGATGTAACATCAGAAAGAGTCAATAAGTAGGTTTAGAAATTTCAAGATCCATGACTGAAACATGTTCAATGGGTCAAATATTGGCTACTCTATGGCTAATTTATCATCAGAAGGAGTCAATTGGGTAAAAATGGAAAGTTCAAAATTGACGATTCTTCGGCCCGATATTAGTACATTTGGTCAAATATGGATTTCTGAATGACTGACCTAAATTCAGAAAGAGTCAATGAGTAGGTATAAAAACTTCAAGATCCATGACTGAAACATGTCCAATGGGTAAAATATTGGCTACTCTAAGGCTAATGTATCACAAGAAGGAGTCAATTGGGTAGAAGTAGAAAGTTCAAAATCAAGGACTGAAATATTTTCAGTGGGTCAAAAATTGGCTGAACTATCTCCAGAAGGAGTCAATACGGTAGAACTAAAATGTTCAAAATCGACTACTCTTGGGCCTGATATTAGTACATTTGGTCAAATATTGACTTTTGAATGACCGATGTAACATCAGAAAGAGTCAATAAGTAGGTTTAGAAATTTCAAGATCCATGACTGAAACATGTTCAATGGGTCAAATATTGGCTACTCTATGGCTAATTTATCATCAGAAGGAGTCAATTGGGTAAAAATGGAAAGTTCAAAATTGACGATTCTTGGGCCCGATATTAGTACATTTGGTCAAATATGGATTTCTGAATGACTGACCTAAATTCAGAAAGAGTCAATGAGTAGGTATAAAACCTTCAAGATCCATGACTGAAACATGTCCAATGGGTAAAATTTTGTTTACTCTAAGGCTAATATATCACAAGAAGGAGTCAATTGGGTAGGAATAGAAAGTTCAAGATCAAGGACTGAAATATTTTCAGTGGGTCAAAAATTGGCTGAACTATCGCCAGAAGGAGTCAATAGGCTAGAACTAAAAAGTTCAAAATAGACGACTCTTGGGCCCGATTTTAGTACATTTGGTCAAATATTGACTTTTGAATGACCGATATAACATCAGAAAGAGTCAATAAGTAGGTATAGAAATTTCAAGCTCCATGACTGAAACATGTTCAATGGGTCACATATTGGCTACTCTATGGCTAATTTATCACCTGAAGGAGTCAAAGGGTAGAAATAGAAATTTCAAAATGGATGACTCTTGGGCCCGATATTAGTACATTTGTTCAAATATGGATTTTTGAATGACTGACCTAAATTCAGAAAGAGTGAGTAGGTATAAAAACTTCAAAATCCATAACTGAAACAAGTCCAATTGGTAAAATATTGGCTACTCTAAGGCTAACGTATCACAAGAAGGAGTCAATTGGGTAGGAATAGAAAGTTCAAGATCAAAGACTGAAATATTTTCAGTGGGTCAAAAATTGGCGGAACTATCGCCAGAAGGAGTCAATAGGGTAGAACTAAAAAGTTAAAAATAGATGACTCTTGGGCCCGATTTTAGTACATTTGGTCAAATATTGACTTTTCAATGACCGATGTAACATCAGAAAGAGTCAATAAGTAGGTATAGAAATTTCAAGATCCATGACTGAAACATGTTCAAGGGGTCAAATATTGGCTCCACTATGGCTAATTTATCACCTGAAGGAGTCAATTGGGTAGGAATAGAAAGTTCAAGATCAAGGACTGAAATATTTTCAGTGGGTCAAAAACTGGCTGAACTATCTCCAGAAGAAGTCAATAGGGTAGAACTAAAAAGTTCAAAATAGACGACTCTTGGGCCCGATTTTAGTACATTTCGTCAAATATTGACTTTTGAATGACCGATATAACATCAGAAAGAGTCAATAAGTAGGTATAGAAATTTCAAGCTCCATGACTGAAACATGTTCAATGGGTCACATATTGGCTACTCTATGGCTAATTTATCACCAGAAGGAGTCAATTGGGTAGGAATAGAAAGTTCAAGATCAAGGACTGAAATATTTTCAGTGGGTCAAAAACTGGCTGAACTATCTCGAGAAGAAGTCAATAGGGTAGAACTAAAAAGTTAAAAATAGACGACTCTTGGGATTGATATTAGTACATTTGGTCAAATATTGACTTTTGAATGACCGATGTAACATCAGAAAGAGTCAATAAATAGGTATAGAAATTTCAAGATCCATGACTGAAACATGTTCAATGGGTCAAATATTGGCTACTCTATGGCTAATTTATCACAAGAAGGAGTCTATAGGGTAGAACTAAAAAGTTCAAAATCGACGACTCTTGGGCCCGATATTAGTACATTTTGTCAAATATGGATTTCTGAATGACTGACCTAAACTCAGAAAGAGTCAATGACTAGGTATAGAAATTTTAAGATCCATAACAGAAACATGTCCAATGGATAAAATATTGGTTACTCTAAGGCTAATGTATCACAAGAAGGAGTCAATTGGGTAGAAGTAGAAAGTTCAAAATCAAGGACTGAAATATTTTCAGTGGGTCAAAAATTGGCTGAACTATCTCCAGAAGGAGTCAATACGGTAGAACTAAAATGTTCAAAATCGACGACTCTTGGGCCTGATATTAGTACATTTGGTCAAATATTGACTTTTGAATGACCGATGTAACATCAGAAAGAGTCAATAAGTAGGTTTAGAAATTTCAAGATCCATGACTGAAACATGTTCAATGGGTCAAATATTGGCTACTCTATGGCTAATTTATCATCAGAAGGAGTCAATTGGGTAAAAATGGAAAGTTCAAAATTGACGATTCTTGGGCCCGATATTAGTACATTTGGTCAAATATGGATTTCTGAATGACTGACCTAAATTCAGAAAGTGTCAATGAGTAGGTATAAAAACTTCAAGATCCATGACTGAAACATGTCCAATAGGTAAAATATTGTTTACTCTAAGGCTAATGTATCACAAGAAGGAGTCAATTGGGTAGGAATAGAAAGTTCAAGATCAAGGACTGAAATATTTTCAGTGGGTCAAAAATTGGCTGAACTATCGCCAGAAGAAGTCAATAGGGTAGAACTAAAAAGTTAAAAATAGACGACTCTTGGGATTGATATTAGTACATTTGGTCAAATATTGACTTTTGAATGACCGATGTAACATCAGAAAGAGTCAATAAATAGGTATAGAAATTTCAAGATCCATGACTGAAACATGTTCAATGGGTCAAATATTGGCTACTCTATGGCTAATTTATCACAAGAAGGAGTCTATAGGGTAGAACTAAAAAGTTCAAAATCGACGACTCTTGGGCCCGATATTAGTACATTTTGTCAAATATGGATTTCTGAATGACTGACCTAAACTCAGAAAGAGTCAATGACTAGGTATAGAAATTTTAAGATCCATAACAGAAACATGTACAATGGGTAAAATATTGGCTACTCTAAGGCTAATTTATCACAAGAAGGAGTCAATTGGGTAGGAATAGAAAGTTCAAGATCAAAGACTGAAATATTTTCAGTGGGTCAAAAATTGGCGGAACTATCGCCAGAAGGAGTCAATAGGGTAGAACTAAAAAGTTAAAAATAGATGACTCTTGGGCCCGATTTTAGTACATTTGGTCAAATATTGACTTTTCAATGACCGATGTAACATCAGAAAGAGTCAATAAGTAGGTATAGAAATTTCAAGATCCATGACTGAAACATGTTCAAGGGGTCAAATATTGGCTCCACTATGGCTAATTTATCACCTGAAGGAGTCAATTGGGTAGGAATAGAAAGTTCAAGATCAAGGACTGAAATATTTTCAGTGGGTCAAAAACTGGCTGAACTATCTCCAGAAGAAGTCAATAGGGTAGAACTAAAAAGTTCAAAATAGACGACTCTTGGGCCCGATTTTAGTACATTTCGTCAAATATTGACTTTTGAATGACCGATATAACATCAGAAAGAGTCAATAAGTAGGTATAGAAATTTCAAGCTCCATGACTGAAACATGTTCAATGGGTCACATATTGGCTACTCTATGGCTAATTTATCACCAGAAGGAGTCAATTGGGTAGGAATAGAAAGTTCAAGATCAAGGACTGAAATATTTTCAGTGGGTCAAAAACTGGCTGAACTATCTCGAGAAGAAGTCAATAGGGTAGAACTAAAAAGTTAAAAATAGACGACTCTTGGGATTGATATTAGTACATTTGGTCAAATATTGACTTTTGAATGACCGATGTAACATCAGAAAGAGTCAATAAATAGGTATAGAAATTTCAAGATCCATGACTGAAACATGTTCAATGGGTCAAATATTGGCTACTCTATGGCTAATTTATCACAAGAAGGAGTCTATAGGGTAGAACTAAAAAGTTCAAAATCGACGACTCTTGGGCCCGATATTAGTACATTTTGTCAAATATGGATTTCTGAATGACTGACCTAAACTCAGAAAGAGTCAATGACTAGGTATAGAAATTTTAAGATCCATAACAGAAACATGTCCAATGGATAAAATATTGGCTACTCTAAGGCTAATGTATCACAAGAAGGAGTCAATTGGGTAGAAGTAGAAAGTTCAAAATCAAGGACTGAAATATTTTCAGTGGGTCAAAAATTGGCTGAACTATCTCCAGAAGGAGTCAATACGGTAGAACTAAAATGTTCAAAATCGACGACTCTTGGGCCTGATATTAGTACATTTGGTCAAATATTGACTTTTGAATGACCGATGTAACATCAGAAAGAGTCAATAAGTAGGTTTAGAAATTTCAAGATCCATGACTGAAACATGTTCAATGGGTCAAATATTGGCTACTCTATGGCTAATTTATCATCAGAAGGAGTCAATTGGGTAAAAATGGAAAGTTCAAAATTGACGATTCTTGGGCCCGATATTAGTACATTTGGTCAAATATGGATTTCTGAATGACTGACCTAAATTCAGAAAGTGTCAATGAGTAGGTATAAAAACTTCAAGATCCATGACTGAAACATGTCCAATAGGTAAAATATTGTTTACTCTAAGGCTAATGTATCACAAGAAGGAGTCAATTGGGTAGGAATAGAAAGTTCAAGATCAAGGACTGAAATATTTTCAGTGGGTCAAAAATTGGCTGAACTATCGCCAGAAGTCAATAGGGTAGAACTAAAAAGTTAAAAATAGACTACTCTTGGGATTGATATTAGTACATTTGGTCAAATATTGACTTTTGAATGACCGATGTAACATCAGAAAGAGTCAATAAATAGGTATAGAAATTTCAAGATCCATGACTGAAACATGTTCAATGGGTCAAATATTGGCTACTCTATGGCTAATTTATCACAAGAAGGAGTCTATAGGGTAGAACTAAAAAGTTCAAAATCGACGACTCTTGGGCCCGATATTAGTACATTTTGTCAAATATGGATTTCTGAATGACTGACCTAAACTCAGAAAGAGTCAATGACTAGGTATAGAAATTTTAAGATCCATAACAGAAACATGTACAATGGGTAAAATATTGGCTACTCTAAGGCTAATTTATCACAAGAAGGAGTCAATTGGGTAGGAATAGAAAGTTCAAGATCAAGGACTGAAATATTTTCAGTGGGTAAAAAATTGGCTGAACTATCGCCAGAAGGAGTCAATAGGGTAGAACTGAAAAGTTCAAAATAGACGACTCTTGGGCCCGATTTTAGTACATTTGGTCAAATATTGACTTTTGAATGACCGATGTAACATCAGAAAGAGTCAATAAGTAGGTATAGAAATTTCAAGATCCATGACTGAAAAATATTCAATGGGTCAAATATTGGCTGCTCTTTGGCTAATTTATCACCAGAAGGAGTCAATTGGGTAGGAATAGAAAGTTGAAGATCAAGGACTGAAATATTTTCAGTGGGTCAAAAATTGGCTTAACTATCTCCAGAAGGAGTCAATAGGGTAGAACTAAAAAGTTCAACATAGACGACTCTTGGGCCGAGTGTTAGTACATTTGGTCAAATATTGACTTTTGAATGACCAATGTAACATCAGAAAGAGTCAATAAGTAGGTATAGATATTTCAAGATCCATGACTGAAACATGTTCAATGGGTCAAATATTGGCTACTCTATGGCTAATTTATCACAAGAAGGAGTCTATTGGGTAGAAATAGAAAGTTCAAGATCAAGGACTGAAATATTTTCAGTGGGTCAAAAACTGGCTGAACTATCTCCAGAAGAAGTCAATAGGGTAGAACTAAAAAGTTAAGAATAGACGACTCTTGGGCCTGATATTAGTACATTTGGTCAAACATTGACTTTTGAATGACCGATGTAACATCAGAAAGAGTCAATAAGTAGGTTTAGAAATTTCACCATCCATGACTAAAACATGTTCAATGGGTCAATTATTGGCTAATCTATCGCTAATTTATCACCAGAAGGAGTCAATTGGGTAGAAATAGAAATTTCAAAATAGACGACTCTTGGGCCCGATATTAGTACATTTGGTCAAATATGGATTTCTGAATGACTGACCTAAATTCAGAAAGAGTCAATGACTAGGTATAGAAATTTTAAGATCCATAACAGAAACATGTCCAATGGATAAAATATTGGCTACTCTAAGGCTAATGTATCACAAGAAGGAGTCAATTGGGTAGAAGTAGAAAGTTCAAAATCAAGGACTGAAATATTTTCAGTGGGTCAAAAATTGGCTGAACTATCTCCAGAAGGAGTCAATACGGTAGAACTAAAATGTTCAAAATCGACGACTCTTGGGCCTGATATTAGTACATTTGGTCAAATATTGACTTTTGAATGACCGATGTAACATCAGAAAGAGTCAATAAGTAGGTTTAGAAATTTCAAGATCCATGACTGAAACATGTTCAATGGGTCAAATATTGGCTACTCTATGGCTAATTTATCATCAGAAGGAGTCAATTGGGTAAAAATGGAAAGTTCAAAATTGACGATTCTTGGGCCCGATATTAGTACATTTGGTCAAATATGGATTTCTGAATGACTGACCTAAATTCAGAAAGTGTCAATGAGTAGGTATAAAAACTTCAAGATCCATGACTGAAACATGTCCAATAGGTAAAATATTGTTTACTCTAAGGCTAATGTATCACAAGAAGGAGTCAATTGGGTAGGAATAGAAAGTTCAAGATCAAGGACTGAAATATTTTCAGTGGGTCAAAAATTGGCTGAACTATCGCCAGAAGGAGTCAATAGGGTAGAACTGAAAAGTTCAAAATAGACGACTCTTGGGCCCGATTTTAGTACATTTGGTCAAATATTGACTTTTGAATGACCGATGTAACATCAGAAAGAGTCAATAAGTAGGTATAGAAATTTCAAGATCCATGACTGAAAAATATTCAATGGGTCAAATATTGGCTGCTCTCTGGCTAATTTATCACCAGAAGGAGTCAATTGGGTAGGAATAGAAAGTTGAAGATCAAGGACTGAAATATTTTCAGTGGGTCAAAAATTGGCTTAACTATCTCCAGAAGGAGTCAATAGGGTAGAACTAAAAAGTTCAACATAGACGACTCTTGGGCCGAGTGTTAGTATATTTGGTCAAATATTGACTTTTGAATGACCGATATAACATCAGAAAGAGTCAATAAGTAGGTATAGAAATTTCAAGCTCCATGTCTGAAACATGTTCAATGGGTCAAATATTGGCTACTCTATGGCTAATTTATCACAAGAAGGAGTCTATTGGGTAGAACTAAAAAGTTCAAAATCGACGACTCTTGGGCCCGATATTAGTACATTTTGTCAAATATGGATTTCTGAATGACTGACCTAAATTCAGAAAGAGTCAATGACTAGGTATAGAAATTTTAAGATCCATAACTGAAACATGTCCAATTGGTAAAATATTGGCTACTCTAAGGCTAATGTATCACAAGAAGGAGTCAATTGGGTAGGAATAGAAAGTTCAAGATCAAGGACTGAAATATTTTCAGTGGGTCAAAAATTGGCTGAACTATCGCCAGAAGGAGTCAATAGGGTAGAACTAAAAAGTTCAAAATAGACGACACTTGGGCCCAATTTTAGTACATTTGGTCAAATATTGACTTTTGAATGACCGATGTAACATCAGACAGAGTCAATAAGTAGGTATAGAAATTTCAAGATCCATGACTGAAACATGTTCAATGGGTCAAATATTGGCTACTCTATGGCTAATTTATCACCAGAAGGAGTCAATTGGGTAAAAATGGAAAGTTCAAAATTGATGACTCTTGAGCCCGATATTAGTACATTTGGTCAAATATGGATTTCTGAATGACTGACCTAATTTCAGAAAGAGTAAATGAGTTAGGTATAAAAATGTCAAGATCCATAACTGAAACATGTCCAATGGGTAAAATATTAGCTACTCTAATGCTAATGTATCACAAGAAGGAGTCATTTGGGTAGGAATAGAAAGTTCAAGATCAAGGACTGAAATATTTTCAGTGGGTCAAAAATTGGCTGAAATATCGCCAGAAGGAGTCAATAGGGTAGAACTAAAAAGTTCAAAATAGACGACTCTTGGGCCCGATTTTAGTACATTTGGTCAAATATTGACTTTTGAAAGTCCGATGTAACATCAGAAAGAGTCAATAAGTAGGTATAGAAATTTCAAGATCCATGACTGAAACATCTTCAATGGGTCAAATATTGGCTACTCTATGGCTAATTTATCACCAGAAGGAGTCAATTGGGTAAAAATGGAAAGTTCAAAATTGACGACTCTTGAGCCCGATATTAGTACATTTGGTCAAATATGGATTTCTGAATGACTGACCTAAACTCAGAAAGAGTCAATGAGTTAGGTATAAAAATGTCAAGATCCATAACTGAAACATGTCCAATGGGTAAAAAATTAGCTACTCTAATGCTAATGTATCACAAGAAGGAGTCATTTGGGTAGGAATAGAAAGTTCAAGATCAAGGACTGAAATATTTTCAGTGGGTCAAAAATTGGCTGAACTATCGCCAGAAGAAGTCAATAGGGTAGAACTAAAAAGTTCAAAATAGACGACTCTTGGGCCCAATTTTAGTACATTTGGTCAAATATTGACTTTTGAATGACCGATGTAACATCAGAAAGAGTCAATAAGTTGGTATAGAAATTTCAAGATCCATGACTGAAACATGTTCAAGGGGTCAAATATTGGCTCCACTATGGCTAATTTATCACCTGAAGGAGTCAAAGGGTAGAACTAAAAAGTTCAAAATAGACGACTCTTGGGCCCGATTTTAGTACATTTGGTCAAATATTGACTTTTGAATGACCGATATAACATTAGAAAGAGTCAATAAGTAGGTATAGAAATTTCAAGCTCCATGACTGAAACATGTTCAATGGGTCACATATTGGCTACTGTATGGCTAATTTATGACCAGAAGGAGTCAATTGGGTAGGAATAGAAAGTTCAAGATCAAGGACTGAAATATTTTCAGTGGGTCAAAAACTGGCTGAACTATCTCCAGAAGAAGTCAATAGGGTAGAACTAAAAAGTAAAAAATAGACGACTCTTGGGCCTGATATTAGTACATTTGGTCAAATATTGACTTTTGAATGACCGATGTAACATCAGAAAGAGTCAATAAGTAGGTATAGAAATTTCAAGATCCATGACTGAAACATGTTCAAGGGGTCAAATATTGGCTCCACTATGGCTAATTTATCACCTGATGGAGTCAAAGGGTAGAACTAAAAAGTTCAAGATAGACGACTCTTGGGCCCGATTTTAGTACATTTCGTCAAATATTGACTTTTGAATGACCGATATAACATCAGAAAGAGTCAATAAATAGGTATAGAAATTTCAAGCTCCATGACTGAAACATGTTCAATGGGTCACATATTGGCTACTCTATGGCTAATTTATCACCAGAAGGAGTCAATTGGGTAGGAATAGAAAGTTCAAGATCAAGGACTGAAATATTTTCAGTGGGTCAAAAACTGGCTGAACTATCTCCAGAAGAAGTCAATAGGGTAGAACTAAAAAGTTAAGAATAGACGACTCTTGGGCCTGATATTAGTACATTTGGTCAAATATTGACTTTTGAATGACCGATGTAACATCAGAAAGAGTCAATAAGTAGGTTTAGAAATTTCAAGATCCATGACTGAAACATGTTCAATGGGTCAAATATTGGCTACTCTATGGCTAATTTATCATCAGAAGCAGTCAATTGGGTAAAAATGGAAAGTTCAAAATTGACGATTCTTCGGCCCGATATTAGTACATTTGGTCAAATATGGATTTCTGAATGACTGACCTAAATTCAGAAAGAGTCAATGAGTAGGTATAAAAACTTCAAGATCCATGACTGAAACATGTCCAATGGGTAAAATATTGTTTACTCTAAGGCTAATGTATCACAAGAAGGAGTCAATTGGGTAGGAATAGAAAGTTCAAGATCAAGGACTGAAATATTTTCAGTGGGTCAAAAATTGGCTGAACTATCGCCAGAAGGAGTCAATAGGGTAGAACTAAAAAGTTCAAAATAGACGACTCTTGGGCCCGATTTTAGTACATTTGGTCAAATATTGACTTTTGAATGACCGATGTAACATCAGAAAGAGTCAATAAGTAGGTATAGAAATTTCAAGATCCATGACTGAAAAATATTCAATGGGTCAAATATTGGCTGCTCTATGGCTAATTTATCACCAGAAGGAGTCAATTGGGTAGGAATAGAAAGTTCAAGATCAAGGACTGAAATATTTTCAGTGGGTCAAAAACTGGCTGAACTATCTCCAGAAGAAGTCAATAGGGTAGAACTAAAAAGTTAAGAATAGACGACTCTTGGGCCTGATATTAGTACATTTGGTCAAATATTGACTTTTGAATGACCGATGTAACATCAGAAAGAGTCAATAAGTAGGTTTAGAAATTTCAAGATCCATGACTGAAACATGTTCAATGGGTCAAATATTGGCTACTCTATGGCTAATTTATCATCAGAAGGAGTCAATTGGGTAAAAATGGAAAGTTCAAAATTGACGATTCTTCGGCCCGATATTAGTACATTTGGTCAAATATGGATTTCTGAATGACTGACCTAAATTCAGAAAGAGTCAATGAGTAGGTATAAAAACTTCAAGATCCATGACTGAAACATGTCCAATGGGTAAAATATTGTTTACTCTAAGGCTAATGTATCACAAGAAGAAGTCAATTGGGTAGGAATAGAAAGTTCAAGATCAAAGACTGAAATATTTTCAGTGGGTCAAAAATTGGCTGAACTATCGCCAGAAGGAGTCAATAGGGTAGAACTAAAAAGTTCAAAATAGACGACTCTTGGGCCCGATTTTAGTACATTTGGTCAAATATTGACTTTTGAATGACCGATGTAACATCAGATAGAGTTAATAAGTAGGTATAGAAATTTCAAGATCCATGACTGAAACATGTTCAAGGGGTCAAATATTGGCTCCACTATGGCTAATTTATCACCTGAAGGAGTCAAAGGGTAGAACTAAAAAGTTCAAAATAGACGACTCTTGGGCCCGATTTTAGTACATTTCGTCAAATATTGACTTTTGAATGACCGATATAACATCAGAAAGAGTCAATAAGTAGGTATAGAAATTTCAAGCTCCATGACTGAAACATGTTCAATGGGTCACATATTGGCTACTCTATGGCTAATTTATCACCAGAAGGAGTCAATTGGGTAGGAATAGAAAGTTCAAGATCAAGGACTGAAATATTTTCAGTGGGTCAAAAACTGGCTGAACTATCTCCAGAAGAAGTCAATAGGGTAGAACTAAAAAGTTAAAAATAGACGACTCTTGGGCCGGATATTAGTACATTTGGTCAAATATTGACTTTTGAATGACCGATGTAACATCAGAAAGAGTCAATAAGTAGGTATAGAAATTTCAAGATCCATGACTGAAACATGTTCAATGGGTCAAATATTGGCTACTCTATGGCTAATTTATCACAAGAAGGAGTCTATTGGGTAGAACTAAAAAGTTCAAAATCGATGACTCTTGGGCCCGATATTAGTACATTTTGTCAAATATGGATTTCTGAATGACTGACCTAAATTCAGAAAGAGTCAATGACTAGGTATAGAAATTTTAAGATCCATAACAGAAACATGTCCAATGGATAAAATATTGGCTACTCTAAGGCTAATGTATCACAAGAAGGAGTCAATTGGGTAGAAGTAGAAAGTTCAAAATCAAGGACTGAAATATTTTCAGTGGGTCAAAAATTGGCTGAACTATCTCCAGAAGGAGTCAATACGGTAGAACTAAAATGTTCAAAATCGACTACTCTTGGGCCTGATATTAGTACATTTGGTCAAATATTGACTTTTGAATGACCGATGTAACATCAGAAAGAGTCAATAAGTAGGTTTAGAAATTTCAAGATCCATGACTGAAACATGTTCAATGGGTCAAATATTGGCTACTCTATGGCTAATTTATCATCAGAAGGAGTCAATTGGGTAAAAATGGAAAGTTCAAAATTGATGATTCTTGGGCCCGATATTAGTACATTTGGTCAAATATGGATTTCTGAATGACTGACCTAAATTCAGAAAGAGTCAATGAGTAGGTATAAAAACTTCAAGATCCATGACTGAAACATGTCCAATGGGTAAAATTTTGTTTACTCTAAGGCTAATATATCAAAAGAAGGAGTCAATTGGGTAGGAATAGAAAGTTCAAGATCAAGGACTGAAATATTTTCAGTGGGTCAAAAATTGGCTGAACTATCGCCAGAAGGAGTCAATAGGCTAGAACTAAAAAGTTCAAAATAGACGACTCTTGGGCCCGATTTTAGTACATTTGGTCAAATATTGACTTTTGAATGACCGATATAACATCAGAAAGAGTCAATAAGTAGGTATAGAAATTTCAAGCTCCATGACTGAAACATGTTCAATGGGTCACATATTGGCTACTCTATGGCTAATTTATCAACTGAAGGAGTCAAAGGGTAGAACTAAAAAGTTCAAAATAGACGACTCTTGGGCCCGATTTTAGTACATTTCGTCAAATATTGACTTTTGAATGACCGATATAACATCAGAAAGAGTCAATAAGTAGGTATAGAAATTTCAAGCTCCATGACTGAAACATGTTCAATGGGTCACATATTGGCTACTCTATGGCTAATTTATCACCTGAAGGAGTCAATTGGGTAGGAATAGAAAGTTCAAGATCATGGACTGAAATATTTTCAGTGGGTCAAAAACTGGCTGAACTATCTCCAGAAGAAGTCAATAGGGTAGAACTAAAAATTTCAAAATAGACGACTCTTGGGCCCGATTTTAGTACATTTCGTCAAATATTGACTTTTGAATGACCGATATAACATCAGAAAGAGTCAATAAGTAGGTATAGAAATTTCAAGCTCCATGACTGAAACATGTTCAATGGGTCACATATTGGCTACTCTATGGCTAATTTATCACCAGAAGGAGTCAATTGGGTAGGAATAGAAAGTTGAAGATCAAGGACTGAAATATTTTCAGTGGGTCAAAAATTGGCTTAACTATCTCCAGAAGGAGTCAATAGGGTAGAACTAAAAAGTTCAACATAGACGACTCTTGGGCCGAGTGTTAGTACATTTGGTCAAATATTGACTTTTGAATGACCAATGTAACATCAGAAAGAGTCAATAAGTAGGTATAGATATTTCAAGATCCATGACTGAAACATGTTCAATGGGTCAAATATTGGCTACTCTATGGCTAATTTATCACAAGAAGGAGTCTATTGGGTAGAAATAGAAAGTTCAAGATCAAGGACTGAAATATTTTCAGTGGGTCAAAAACTGGCTGAACTATCTCCAGAAGAAGTCAATAGGGTAGAACTAAAAAGTTAAGAATAGACGACTCTTGGGCCGAGTGTTAGTACATTTGGTCAAACATTGACTTTTGAATGACCGATGTAACATCAGAAAGAGTCAATAAGTAGGTTTAGAAATTTCACCATCCATGACTAAAACATGTTCAATGGGTCAATTATTGGCTAATCTATCGCTAATTTATCACCAGAAGGAGTCAATTGGGTAGAAATAGAAATTTCAAAATAGACGACTCTTGGGCCCGATATTAGTACATTTGGTCAAATATGGATTTCTGAATGACTGACCTAAATTCAGAAAGAGTCAATGACTAGGTATAGAAATTTTAAGATCCATAACAGAAACATGTCCAATGGATAAAATATTGGCTACTCTAAGGCTAATGTATCACAAGAAGGAGTCAATTGGGTAGAAGTAGAAAGTTCAAAATCAAGGACTGAAATATTTTCAGTGGGTCAAAAATTGGCTGAACTATCTCCAGAAGGAGTCAATACGGTAGAACTAAAATGTTCAAAATCGACGACTCTTGGGCCTGATATTAGTACATTTGGTCAAATATTGACTTTTGAATGACCGATGTAACATCAGAAAGAGTCAATAAGTAGGTTTAGAAATTTCAAGATCCATGACTGAAACATGTTCAATGGGTCAAATATTGGCTACTCTATGGCTAATTTATCATCAGAAGGAGTCAATTGGGTAAAAATGGAAAGTTCAAAATTGACGATTCTTGGGCCCGATATTAGTACATTTGGTCAAATATGGATTTCTGAATGACTGACCTAAATTCAGAAAGTGTCAATGAGTAGGTATAAAAACTTCAAGATCCATGACTGAAACATGTCCAATAGGTAAAATATTGTTTACTCTAAGGCTAATGTATCACAAGAAGGAGTCAATTGGGTAGGAATAGAAAGTTCAAGATGAAGGACTGAAATATTTTCAGTGGGTCAAAAATTGGCTGAACTATCGCCAGAAGGAGTCAATAGGGTAGAACTGAAAAGTTCAAAATAGACGACTCTTGGGCCCGATTTTAGTACATTTGGTCAAATATTGACTTTTGAATGACCGATGTAACATCAGAAAGAGTCAATAAGTAGGTATAGAAATTTCAAGATCCATGACTGAAAAATATTCAATGGGTCAAATATTGGCTGCTCTCTGGCTAATTTATCACCAGAAGGAGTCAATTGGGTAGGAATAGAAAGTTGAAGATCAAGGACTGAAATATTTTCAGTGGGTCAAAAATTGGCTTAACTATCTCCAGAAGGAGTCAATAGGGTAGAACTAAAAAGTTCAACATAGACGACTCTTGGGCCGAGTGTTAGTATATTTGGTCAAATATTGACTTTTGAATGACCGATATAACATCAGAAAGAGTCAATAAGTAGGTATAGAAATTTCAAGCTCCATGTCTGAAACATGTTCAATCGGTCACATATTGGCTACTCTATGGCTAATTTATCACCAGAAGGAGTCAATTGGGTAGGAATAGAAAGTTCAAGATCAAGGACTGAAATATTTTCAGTGGGTCAAAAACTGGCTGAACTATCTCCAGAAGAAGTCAATAGGGTAGAACTAAAAAGTTAAAAATAGACGACTCTTGGGCCCGATATTAGTACATTTGGTCAAATATTGACTTTTGAATGACCGATGTAACATCAGAAAGAGTCAATAAGTAGGTATAGAAATTTCAAGATCCATGACTGAAACATGTTCAATGGGTCAAATATTGGCTACTCTATGGCTAATTTATCACAAGAAGGAGTCTATTGGGTAGAACTAAAAAGTTCAAAATCGACGACTCTTGGGCCCGATATTAGTACATTTTGTCAAATATGGATTTCTGAATGACTGACCTAAATTCAGAAAGAGTCAATGACTAGGTATAGAAATTTTAAGATCCATAACTGAAACATGTCCAATTGGTAAAATATTGGCTACTCTAAGGCTAATGTATCACAAGAAGGAGTCAATTGGGTAGGAATAGAAAGTTCAAGATCAAGGACTGAAATATTTTCAGTGGGTCAAAAATTGGCTGAACTATCGCCAGAAGGAGTCAATAGGGTAGAACTAAAAAGTTCAAAATAGACGACACTTGGGCCCAATTTTAGTACATTTGGTCAAATATTGACTTTTGAATGACCGATGTAACATCAGACAGAGTCAATAAGTAGGTATAGAAATTTCAAGATCCATGACTGAAACATGTTCAATGGGTCAAATATTGGCTACTCTATGGCTAATTTATCACCAGAAGGAGTCAATTGGGTAAAAATGGAAAGTTCAAAATTGATGACTCTTGAGCCCGATATTAGTACATTTGGTCAAATATGGATTTCTGAATGACTGACCTAATTTCAGAAAGAGTCAATGAGTTAGGTATAAAAATGTCAAGATCCATAACTGAAACATGTCCAATGGGTAAAATATTAGCTACTCTAATGCTAATGTATCACAAGAAGGAGTCATTTGGGTAGGAATAGAAAGTTCAAGATCAAGGACTGAAATATTTTCAGTGGGTCAAAAATTGGCTGAAATATCGCCAGAAGGAGTCAATAGGGTAGAACTAAAAAGTTCAAAATAGACGACTCTTGGGCCCGATTTTAGTACATTTGGTCAAATATTGACTTTTGAAAGACCGATGTAACATCAGAAAGAGTCAATAAGTAGGTATAGAAATTTCAAGATCCATGACTGAAACATCTTCAATGGGTCAAATATTGGCTACTCTATGGCTAATTTATCACCAGAAGGAGTCAATTGGGTAAAAATGGAAAGTTCAAAATTGACGACTCTTGAGCCCGATATTAGTACATTTGGTCAAATATGGATTTCTGAATGACTGACCTAAACTCAGAAAGAGTCAATGAGTTAGGTATAAAAATGTCAAGATCCATAACTGAAACATGTCCAATGGGTAAAAAATTAGCTACTCTAATGCTAATGTATCACAAGAAGGAGTCATTTGGGTAGGAATAGAAAGTTCAAGATCAAGGACTGAAATATTTTCAGTGGGCCAAAAATTGGCTGAACTATCGCCAGAAGAAGTCAATAGGGTAGAACTAAAAAGTTCAAAATAGACGACTCTTGGGCCCAATTTTAGTACATTTGGTCAAATATTGACTTTTGAATGACCGATGTAACATCAGAAAGAGTCAATAAGTTGGTATAGAAATTTCAAGATCCATGACTGAAACATGTTCAAGGGGTCAAATATTGGCTCCACTATGGCTAATTTATCACCTGAAGGAGTCAAAGGGTAGAACTAAAAAGTTCAAAATAGACGACTCTTGGGCCCGATTTTAGTACATTTGGTCAAATATTGACTTTTGAATGACCGATATAACATTAGAAATAGTCAATAAGTAGGTATAGAAATTTCAAGCTCCATGACTGAAACATGTTCAATGGGTCACATATTGGCTACTGTATGGCTAATTTATGACCAGAAGGAGTCAATTGGGTAGGAATAGAAAGTTCAAGATCAAGGACTGAAATATTTTCAGTGGGTCAAAAACTGGCTGAACTATCTCCAGAAGAAGTCAATAGGGTAGAACTAAAAAGTAAAAAATAGACGACTCTTGGGCCTGATATTAGTACATTTGGTCAAATATTGACTTTTGAATGACCGATGTAACATCAGAAAGAGTCAATAAGTAGGTATAGAAATTTCAAGATCCATGACTGAAACATGTTCAAGGGGTCAAATATTGGCTCCACTATGGCTAATTTATCACCTGATGGAGTCAAAGGGTAGAACTAAAAAGTTCAAGATAGACGACTCTTGGGCCCGATTTTAGTACATTTCGTCAAATATTGACTTTTGAATGACCGATATAACATCAGAAAGAGTCAATAAATAGGTATAGAAATTTCAAGCTCCATGACTGAAACATGTTCAATGGGTCACATATTGGCTACTCTATGGCTAATTTATCACCAGAAGGAGTCAATTGGGTAGGAATAGAAAGTTCAAGATCAAGGACTGAAATATTTTCAGTGGGTCAAAAACTGGCTGAACTATCTCCAGAAGAAGTCAATAGGGTAGAACTAAAAAGTTAAGAATAGACGACTCTTGGGCCTGATATTAGTACATTTGGTCAAATATTGACTTTTGAATGACCGATGTAACATCAGAAAGAGTCAATAAGTAGGTTTAGAAATTTCAAGATCCATGACTGAAACATGTTCAATGGGTCAAATATTGGCTACTCTATGGCTAATTTATCATCAGAAGCAGTCAATTGGGTAAAAATGGAAAGTTCAAAATTGACGATTCTTCGGCCCGATATTAGTACATTTGGTCAAATATGGATTTCTGAATGACTGACCTAAATTCAGAAAGAGTCAATGAGTAGGTATAAAAACTTCAAGATCCATGACTGAAACATGTCCAATGGGTAAAATATTGTTTACTCTAAGGCTAATGTATCACAAGAAGGAGTCAATTGGGTAGGAATAGAAAGTTCAAGATCAAGGACTGAAATATTTTCAGTGGGTCAAAAATTGGCTGAACTATCGCCAGAAGGAGTCAATAGGGTAGAACTAAAAAGTTCAACATAGACGACTCTTGGGCCGAGTGTTAGTATATTTGGTCAAATATTGACTTTTGAATGACCGATATAACATCAGAAAGAGTCAATAAGTAGGTATAGAAATTTCAAGCTCCATGTCTGAAACATGTTCAATCGGTCACATATTGGCTACTCTATGGCTAATTTATCACCAGAAGGAGTCAATTGGGTAGGAATAGAAAGTTCAAGATCAAGGACTGAAATATTTTCAGTGGGTCAAAAACTGGCTGAACTATCTCCAGAAGAAGTCAATAGGGTAGAACTAAAAAGTTAAAAATAGACGACTCTTGGGCCCGATATTAGTACATTTGGTCAAATATTGACTTTTGAATGACCGATGTAACATCAGAAAGAGTCAATAAGTAGGTATAGAAATTTCAAGATCCATGACTGAAACATGTTCAATGGGTCAAATATTGGCTACTCTATGGCTAATTTATCACAAGAAGGAGTCTATTGGGTAGAACTAAAAAGTTCAAAATCGACGACTCTTGGGCCCGATATTAGTACATTTTGTCAAATATGGATTTCTGAATGACTGACCTAAATTCAGAAAGAGTCAATGACTAGGTATAGAAATTTTAAGATCCATAACTGAAACATGTCCAATTGGTAAAATATTGGCTACTCTAAGGCTAATGTATCACAAGAAGGAGTCAATTGGGTAGGAATAGAAAGTTCAAGATCAAGGACTGAAATATTTTCAGTGGGTCAAAAATTGGCTGAACTATCGCCAGAAGGAGTCAATAGGGTAGAACTAAAAAGTTCAAAATAGACGACACTTGGGCCCAATTTTAGTACATTTGGTCAAATATTGACTTTTGAATGACCGATGTAACATCAGACAGAGTCAATAAGTAGGTATAGAAATTTCAAGATCCATGACTGAAACATGTTCAATGGGTCAAATATTGGCTACTCTATGGCTAATTTATCACCAGAAGGAGTCAATTGGGTAAAAATGGAAAGTTCAAAATTGATGACTCTTGAGCCCGATATTAGTACATTTGGTCAAATATGGATTTCTGAATGACTGACCTAATTTCAGAAAGAGTCAATGAGTTAGGTATAAAAATGTCAAGATCCATAACTGAAACATGTCCAATGGGTAAAATATTAGCTACTCTAATGCTAATGTATCACAAGAAGGAGTCATTTGGGTAGGAATAGAAAGTTCAAGATCAAGGACTGAAATATTTTCAGTGGGTCAAAAATTGGCTGAAATATCGCCAGAAGGAGTCAATAGGGTAGAACTAAAAAGTTCAAAATAGACGACTCTTGGGCCCGATTTTAGTACATTTGGTCAAATATTGACTTTTGAAAGACCGATGTAACATCAGAAAGAGTCAATAAGTAGGTATAGAAATTTCAAGATCCATGACTGAAACATCTTCAATGGGTCAAATATTGGCTACTCTATGGCTAATTTATCACCAGAAGGAGTCAATTGGGTAAAAATGGAAAGTTCAAAATTGACGACTCTTGAGCCCGATATTAGTACATTTGGTCAAATATGGATTTCTGAATGACTGACCTAAACTCAGAAAGAGTCAATGAGTTAGGTATAAAAATGTCAAGATCCATAACTGAAACATGTCCAATGGGTAAAAAATTAGCTACTCTAATGCTAATGTATCACAAGAAGGAGTCATTTGGGTAGGAATAGAAAGTTCAAGATCAAGGACTGAAATATTTTCAGTGGGCCAAAAATTGGCTGAACTATCGCCAGAAGAAGTCAATAGGGTAGAACTAAAAAGTTCAAAATAGACGACTCTTGGGCCCAATTTTAGTACATTTGGTCAAATATTGACTTTTGAATGACCGATGTAACATCAGAAAGAGTCAATAAGTTGGTATAGAAATTTCAAGATCCATGACTGAAACATGTTCAAGGGGTCAAATATTGGCTCCACTATGGCTAATTTATCACCTGAAGGAGTCAAAGGGTAGAACTAAAAAGTTCAAAATAGACGACTCTTGGGCCCGATTTTAGTACATTTGGTCAAATATTGACTTTTGAATGACCGATATAACATTAGAAATAGTCAATAAGTAGGTATAGAAATTTCAAGCTCCATGACTGAAACATGTTCAATGGGTCACATATTGGCTACTGTATGGCTAATTTATGACCAGAAGGAGTCAATTGGGTAGGAATAGAAAGTTCAAGATCAAGGACTGAAATATTTTCAGTGGGTCAAAAACTGGCTGAACTATCTCCAGAAGAAGTCAATAGGGTAGAACTAAAAAGTAAAAAATAGACGACTCTTGGGCCTGATATTAGTACATTTGGTCAAATATTGACTTTTGAATGACCGATGTAACATCAGAAAGAGTCAATAAGTAGGTATAGAAATTTCAAGATCCATGACTGAAACATGTTCAAGGGGTCAAATATTGGCTCCACTATGGCTAATTTATCACCTGATGGAGTCAAAGGGTAGAACTAAAAAGTTCAAGATAGACGACTCTTGGGCCCGATTTTAGTACATTTCGTCAAATATTGACTTTTGAATGACCGATATAACATCAGAAAGAGTCAATAAATAGGTATAGAAATTTCAAGCTCCATGACTGAAACATGTTCAATGGGTCACATATTGGCTACTCTATGGCTAATTTATCACCAGAAGGAGTCAATTGGGTAGGAATAGAAAGTTCAAGATCAAGGACTGAAATATTTTCAGTGGGTCAAAAACTGGCTGAACTATCTCCAGAAGAAGTCAATAGGGTAGAACTAAAAAGTTAAGAATAGACGACTCTTGGGCCTGATATTAGTACATTTGGTCAAATATTGACTTTTGAATGACCGATGTAACATCAGAAAGAGTCAATAAGTAGGTTTAGAAATTTCAAGATCCATGACTGAAACATGTTCAATGGGTCAAATATTGGCTACTCTATGGCTAATTTATCATCAGAAGCAGTCAATTGGGTAAAAATGGAAAGTTCAAAATTGACGATTCTTCGGCCCGATATTAGTACATTTGGTCAAATATGGATTTCTGAATGACTGACCTAAATTCAGAAAGAGTCAATGAGTAGGTATAAAAACTTCAAGATCCATGACTGAAACATGTCCAATGGGTAAAATATTGTTTACTCTAAGGCTAATGTATCACAAGAAGGAGTCAATTGGGTAGGAATAGAAAGTTCAAGATCAAGGACTGAAATATTTTCAGTGGGTCAAAAATTGGCTGAACTATCGCCAGAAGGAGTCAATAGGGTAGAACTAAAAAGTTCAAAATAGACGACTCTTGGGCCCGATTTTAGTACATTTGGTCAAATATTGACTTTTGAATGACCGATGTAACATCAGAAAGAGTCAATAAGTAGGTATAGAAATTTCAAGATCCATGACTGAAAAATATTCAATGGGTCAAATATTGGCTGCTCTATGGCTAATTTATCACCAGAAGGAGTCAATTGGGTAGGAATAGAAAGTAGAAGATCAAGGACTGAAATATTTTCAGTGGGTCAAAAATTGGCTTAACTATCTCCAGAAGGAGTCAATAGGGTAGAACTAAAAAGTTCAACATAGACGACTCTTGGGCCGAGTGTTAGTACATTTGGTCAAATATTGACTTTTGAATGACCGATATAACATTAGAAAGAGTCAATAAGTAGGTATAGAAATTTCAAGCTCCATGACTGAAACATGTTCAATGGGTCACATATTGGCTACTGTATGGCTAATTTATGACCAGAAGGAGTCAATTGGGTAGGAATAGAAAGTTCAAGATCAAGGACTGAAATATTTTCAGTGGGTCAAAAACTGGCTGAACTATCTCCAGAAGAAGTCAATAGGGTAGAACTAAAAAGTAAAAAATAGACGACTCTTGGGCCTGATATTAGTACATTTGGTCAAATATTGACTTTTGAATGACCGATGTAACATCAGAAAGAGTCAATAAGTAGGTATAGAAATTTCAAGATCCATGACTGAAACATGTTCAAGGGGTCAAATATTGGCTCCACTATGGCTAATTTATCACCTGATGGAGTCAAAGGGTAGAACTAAAAAGTACAAGATAGACGACCCTTGGGCCCGATTTTAGTACATTTCGTCAAATATTGACTTTTGAATGACCGATATAACATCAGAAAGAGTCAATAAATAGGTATAGATATTTCAAGCTCCATGACTGAAACATGTTCAATGGGTCACATATTGGCTACTCTATGGCTAATTTATCACCAGAAGGAGTCAATTGGGTAGGAATAGAAAGTTCAAGATCAAGGACTGAAATATTTTCAGTGGGTCAAAAACTGGCTGAACTATCTCCAGAAGAAGTCAATAGGGTAGAACTAAAAAGTTAAGAATAGACGACTCTTGGGCCTGATATTAGTACATTTGGTCAAATATTGACTTTTGAATGACCGATGTAACATCAGAAAGAGTCAATAAGTAGGTTTAGAAATTTCAAGATCCATGACTGAAACATGTTCAATGGGTCAAATATTGGCTACTCTATGGCTAATTTATCATCAGAAGGAGTCAATTGGGTAAAAATGGAAAGTTCAAAATTGACGATTCTTCGGCCCGATATTAGTACATTTGGTCAAATATGGATTTCTGAATGACTGACCTAAATTCAGAAAGAGTCAATGAGTAGGTATAAAAACTTCAAGATCCATGACTGAAACATGTCCAATGGGTAAAATATTGTTTACTCTAAGGCTAATGTATCACAAGAAGAAGTCAATTGGGTAGGAATAGAAAGTTCAAGATCAAAGACTGAAATATTTTCAGTGGGTCAAAAATTGGCTGAACTATCTCCAGAAGGAGTCAATAGGGTAGAACTAAAAAGTTCAACATAGACGACTCTTGGGCCGAGTGTTAGTATATTTGGTCAAATATTGACTTTTGAATGACCGATATAACATCAGAAAGAGTCAATAAGTAGGTATAGAAATTTCAAGCTCCATGTCTGAAACATGTTCAATCGGTCACATATTGGCTACTCTATGGCTAATTTATCACCAGAAGGAGTCAATTGGGTAGGAATAGAAAGTTCAAGATCAAGGACTGAAATATTTTCAGTGGGTCAAAAACTGGCTGAACTATCTCCAGAAGAAGTCAATAGGGTAGAACTAAAAAGTTAAAAATAGACGACTCTTGGGCCCGATATTAGTACATTTGGTCAAATATTGACTTTTGAATGACCGATGTAACATCAGAAAGAGTCAATAAGTAGGTATAGAAATTTCAAGATCCATGACTGAAACATGTTCAATGGGTCAAATATTGGCTACTCTATGGCTAATTTATCACAAGAAGGAGTCTATTGGGTAGAACTAAAAAGTTCAAAATCGACGACTCTTGGGCCCGATATTAGTACATTTTGTCAAATATGGATTTCTGAATGACTGACCTAAATTCAGAAAGAGTCAATGACTAGGTATAGAAATTTTAAGATCCATAACTGAAACATGTCCAATTGGTAAAATATTGGCTACTCTAAGGCTAATGTATCACAAGAAGGAGTCAATTGGGTAGGAATAGAAAGTTCAAGATCAAGGACTGAAATATTTTCAGTGGGTCAAAAATTGGCTGAACTATCGCCAGAAGGAGTCAATAGGGTAGAACTAAAAAGTTCAAAATAGACGACACTTGGGCCCAATTTTAGTACATTTGGTCAAATATTGACTTTTGAATGACCGATGTAACATCAGACAGAGTCAATAAGTAGGTATAGAAATTTCAAGATCCATGACTGAAACATGTTCAATGGGTCAAATATTGGCTACTCTATGGCTAATTTATCACCAGAAGGAGTCAATTGGGTAAAAATGGAAAGTTCAAAATTGATGACTCTTGAGCCCGATATTAG
The DNA here is from genome assembly GCA_038088235.1 of Zacco platypus. NCBI lineage: Eukaryota > Metazoa > Chordata > Actinopteri > Cypriniformes > Xenocyprididae > Zacco > Zacco platypus. Next base: position 7,154,319 of record CM076069.1, read on the forward strand.
TACATTTGGTCAAATATGGATTTCTGAATGACTGACCTAATTTCAGAAAGAGTCAATGAGTTAGGTATAAAAATGTCAAGATCCATAACTGAAACATGTCCAAAGGGTAAAATATTAGCTACTCTAATGCTAATGTATCACAAGAAGGAGTCATTTGGGTAGGAATAGAAAGTTCAAGATCAAGGACTGAAATATTTTCAGTGGGTCAAAAATTGGCTGAAATATCGCCAGAAGGAGTCAATAGGGTAGAACTAAAAAGTTCAAAATAGACGACTCTTGGGCCCGATTTTAGTACATTTGGTCAAATATTGACTTTTGAAAGACCGATGTAACATCAGAAAGAGTCAATAAGTAGGTATAGAAATTTCAAGATCCATGACTGAAACATCTTCAATGGGTCAAATATTGGCTACTCTATGGCTAATTTATCACCAGAAGGAGTCAATTGGGTAAAAATGGAAAGTTCAAAATTGACGACTCTTGAGCCCGATATTAGTACATTTGGTCAAATATGGATTTCTGAATGACTGACCTAAACTCAGAAAGAGTCAATGAGTTAGGTATAAAAATGTCAAGATCCATAACTGAAACATGTCCAATGGGTAAAAAATTAGCTACTCTAATGCTAATGTATCACAAGAAGGAGTCATTTGGGTAGGAATAGAAAGTTCAAGATCAAGGACTGAAATATTTTCAGTGGGCCAAAAATTGGCTGAACTATCGCCAGAAGAAGTCAATAGGGTAGAACTAAAAAGTTCAAAATAGACGACTCTTGGGCCTGATATTAGTACATTTGGTCAAATATTGACTTTTGAATGACCGATGTAACATCAGAAAGAGTCAATAAGTAGGTATAGAAATTTCAAGCTCCATGACTGAAACATGTTCAATGGGTCACATATTGGCTACTGTATGGCTAATTTATGACCAGAAGGAGTCAATTGGGTAGGAATAGAAAGTTCAAGATCAAGGACTGAAATATTTTCAGTGGGTCAAAAACTGGCTGAACTATCTCCAGAAGAAGTCAATAGGGTAGAACTAAAAAGTAAAAAATAGACGACTCTTGGGCCTGATATTAGTACATTTGGTCAAATATTGACTTTTGAATGACCGATGTAACATCAGAAAGAGTCAATAAGTAGGTATAGAAATTTCAAGATCCATGACTGAAACATGTTCAAGGGGTCAAATATTGGCTCCACTATGGCTAATTTATCACCTGATGGAGTCAAAGGGTAGAACTAAAAAGTTCAAGATAGACGACTCTTGGGCCCGATTTTAGTACATTTCGTCAAATATTGACTTTTGAATGACCGATATAACATCAGAAAGAGTCAATAAATAGGTATAGAAATTTCAAGCTCCATGACTGAAACATGTTCAATGGGTCACATATTGGCTACTCTATGGCTAATTTATCACCAGAAGGAGTCAATTGGGTAGGAATAGAAAGTTCAAGATCAAGGACTGAAATATTTTCAGTGGGTCAAAAACTGGCTGAACTATCTCCAGAAGAAGTCAATAGGGTAGAACTAAAAAGTTAAGAATAGACGACTCTTGGGCCTGATATTAGTACATTTGGTCAAATATTGACTTTTGAATGACCGATGTAACATCAGAAAGAGTCAATAAGTAGGTTTAGAAATTTCAAGATCCATGACTGAAACATGTTCAATGGGTCAAATATTGGCTACTCTATGGCTAATTTATCATCAGAAGCAGTCAATTGGGTAAAAATGGAAAGTTCAAAATTGACGATTCTTCGGCCCGATATTAGTACATTTGGTCAAATATGGATTTCTGAATGACTGACCTAAATTCAGAAAGAGTCAATGAGTAGGTATAAAAACTTCAAGATCCATGACTGAAACATGTCCAATGGGTAAAATATTGTTTACTCTAAGGCTAATGTATCACAAGAAGGAGTCAATTGGGTAGGAATAGAAAGTTCAAGATCAAGGACTGAAATATTTTCAGTGGGTCAAAAATTGGCTGAACTATCGCCAGAAGGAGTCAATAGGGTAGAACTAAAAAGTTCAAAATAGACGACTCTTGGGCCCGATTTTAGTACATTTGGTCAAATATTGACTTTTGAATGACCGATGTAACATCAGAAAGAGTCAATAAGTAGGTATAGAAATTTCAAGATCCATGACTGAAAAATATTCAATGGGTCAAATATTGGCTGCTCTATGGCTAATTTATCACCAGAAGGAGTCAATTGGGTAGGAATAGAAAGTAGAAGATCAAGGACTGAAATATTTTCAGTGGGTCAAAAATTGGCTTAACTATCTCCAGAAGGAGTCAATAGGGTAGAACTAAAAAGTTCAACATAGACGACTCTTGGGCCGAGTGTTAGTACATTTGGTCAAATATTGACTTTTGAATGACCGATATAACATTAGAAAGAGTCAATAAGTAGGTATAGAAATTTCAAGCTCCATGACTGAAACATGTTCAATGGGTCACATATTGGCTACTGTATGGCTAATTTATGACCAGAAGGAGTCAATTGGGTAGGAATAGAAAGTTCAAGATCAAGGACTGAAATATTTTCAGTGGGTCAAAAACTGGCTGAACTATCTCCAGAAGAAGTCAATAGGGTAGAACTAAAAAGTAAAAAATAGACGACTCTTGGGCCTGATATTAGTACATTTGGTCAAATATTGACTTTTGAATGACCGATGTAACATCAGAAAGAGTCAATAAGTAGGTATAGAAATTTCAAGATCCATGACTGAAACATGTTCAAGGGGTCAAATATTGGCTCCACTATGGCTAATTTATCACCTGATGGAGTCAAAGGGTAGAACTAAAAAGTACAAGATAGACGACCCTTGGGCCCGATTTTAGTACATTTCGTCAAATATTGACTTTTGAATGACCGATATAACATCAGAAAGAGTCAATAAATAGGTATAGATATTTCAAGCTCCATGACTGAAACATGTTCAATGGGTCACATATTGGCTACTGTATGGCTAATTTATGACCAGAAGGAGTCAATTGGGTAGGAATAGAAAGTTCAAGATCAAGGACTGAAATATTTTCAGTGGGTCAAAAACTGGCTGAACTATCTCCAGAAGAAGTCAATAGGGTAGAACTAAAAAGTAAAAAATAGACGACTCTTGGGCCTGATATTAGTACATTTGGTCAAATATTGACTTTTGAATGACCGATGTAACATCAGAAAGAGTCAATAAGTAGGTATAGAAATTTCAAGATCCATGACTGAAACATGTTCAAGGGGTCAAATATTGGCTCCACTATGGCTAATTTATCACCTGATGGAGTCAAAGGGTAGAACTAAAAAGTTCAAGATAGACGACTCTTGGGCCCGATTTTAGTACATTTCGTCAAATATTGACTTTTGAATGACCGATATAACATCAGAAAGAGTCAATAAATAGGTATAGAAATTTCAAGCTCCATGACTGAAACATGTTCAATGGGTCACATATTGGCTACTCTATGGCTAATTTATCACCAGAAGGAGTCAATTGGGTAGGAATAGAAAGTTCAAGATCAAGGACTGAAATATTTTCAGTGGGTCAAAAACTGGCTGAACTATCTCCAGAAGAAGTCAATAGGGTAGAACTAAAAAGTTAAGAATAGACGACTCTTGGGCCTGATATTAGTACATTTGGTCAAATATTGACTTTTGAATGACCGATGTAACATCAGAAAGAGTCAATAAGTAGGTTTAGAAATTTCAAGATCCATGACTGAAACATGTTCAATGGGTCAAATATTGGCTACTCTATGGCTAATTTATCATCAGAAGCAGTCAATTGGGTAAAAATGGAAAGTTCAAAATTGACGATTCTTCGGCCCGATATTAGTACATTTGGTCAAATATGGATTTCTGAATGACTGACCTAAATTCAGAAAGAGTCAATGAGTAGGTATAAAAACTTCAAGATCCATGACTGAAACATGTCCAATGGGTAAAATATTGTTTACTCTAAGGCTAATGTATCACAAGAAGGAGTCAATTGGGTAGGAATAGAAAGTTCAAGATCAAGGACTGAAATATTTTCAGTGGGTCAAAAATTGGCTGAACTATCGCCAGAAGGAGTCAATAGGGTAGAACTAAAAAGTTCAAAATAGACGACTCTTGGGCCCGATTTTAGTACATTTGGTCAAATATTGACTTTTGAATGACCGATGTAACATCAGAAAGAGTCAATAAGTAGGTATAGAAATTTCAAGATCCATGACTGAAAAATATTCAATGGGTCAAATATTGGCTGCTCTATGGCTAATTTATCACCAGAAGGAGTCAATTGGGTAGGAATAGAAAGTAGAAGATCAAGGACTGAAATATTTTCAGTGGGTCAAAAATTGGCTTAACTATCTCCAGAAGGAGTCAATAGGGTAGAACTAAAAAGTTCAACATAGACGACTCTTGGGCCGAGTGTTAGTACATTTGGTCAAATATTGACTTTTGAATGACCGATATAACATTAGAAAGAGTCAATAAGTAGGTATAGAAATTTCAAGCTCCATGACTGAAACATGTTCAATGGGTCACATATTGGCTACTGTATGGCTAATTTATGACCAGAAGGAGTCAATTGGGTAGGAATAGAAAGTTCAAGATCAAGGACTGAAATATTTTCAGTGGGTCAAAAACTGGCTGAACTATCTCCAGAAGAAGTCAATAGGGTAGAACTAAAAAGTAAAAAATAGACGACTCTTGGGCCTGATATTAGTACATTTGGTCAAATATTGACTTTTGAATGACCGATGTAACATCAGAAAGAGTCAATAAGTAGGTATAGAAATTTCAAGATCCATGACTGAAACATGTTCAAGGGGTCAAATATTGGCTCCACTATGGCTAATTTATCACCTGATGGAGTCAAAGGGTAGAACTAAAAAGTACAAGATAGACGACCCTTGGGCCCGATTTTAGTACATTTCGTCAAATATTGACTTTTGAATGACCGATATAACATCAGAAAGAGTCAATAAATAGGTATAGATATTTCAAGCTCCATGACTGAAACATGTTCAATGGGTCACATATTGGCTACTCTATGGCTAATTTATCACCAGAAGGAGTCAATTGGGTAGGAATAGAAAGTTCAAGATCAAGGACTGAAATATTTTCAGTGGGTCAAAAACTGGCTGAACTATCTCCAGAAGAAGTCAATAGGGTAGAACTAAAAAGTTAAGAATAGACGACTCTTGGGCCTGATATTAGTACATTTGGTCAAATATTGACTTTTGAATGACCGATGTAACATCAGAAAGAGTCAATAAGTAGGTTTAGAAATTTCAAGATCCATGACTGAAACATGTTCAATGGGTCAAATATTGGCTACTCTATGGCTAATTTATCATCAGAAGGAGTCAATTGGGTAAAAATGGAAAGTTCAAAATTGACGATTCTTCGGCCCGATATTAGTACATTTGGTCAAATATGGATTTCTGAATGACTGACCTAAATTCAGAAAGAGTCAATGAGTAGGTATAAAAACTTCAAGATCCATGACTGAAACATGTCCAATGGGTAAAATATTGTTTACTCTAAGGCTAATGTATCACAAGAAGAAGTCAATTGGGTAGGAATAGAAAGTTCAAGATCAAAGACTGAAATATTTTCAGTGGGTCAAAAATTGGCTGAACTATCGCCAGAAGGAGTCAATAGGGTAGAACTAAAAAGTTCAAAATAGACGACTCTTGGGCCCGATTTTAGTACATTTGGTCAAATATTGACTTTTGAATGACCGATGTAACATCAGATAGAGTCAATAAGTAGGTATAGAAATTTCAAGATCCATGACTGAAACATGTTCAAGGGGTCAAATATTGGCTCCACTATGGCTAATTTATCACCTGAAGGAGTCAAAGGGTAGAACTAAAAAGTTCAAAATAGACGACTCTTGGGCCCGATTTTAGTACATTTCGTCAAATATTGACTTTTGAATGACCGATATAACATCAGAAAGAGTCAATAAGTAGGTATAGAAATTTCAAGCTCCATGACTGAAACATGTTCAATGGGTCACATATTGGCTACTCTATGGCTAATTTATCACCAGAAGGAGTCAATTGGGTAGGAATAGAAAGTTCAAGATCAAGGACTGAAATATTTTCAGTGGGTCAAAAACTGGCTGAACTATCTCCAGAAGAAGTCAATAGGGTAGAACTAAAAAGTTAAAAATAGACTACTCTTGGGCCGGATATTAGTACATTTGGTCAAATATTGACTTTTGAATGACCGATGTAACATCAGAAAGAGTCAATAAGTAGGTATAGAAATTTCAAGATCCATGACTGAAACATGTTCAATGGGTCAAATATTGGCTACTCTATGGCTAATTTATCACAAGAAGGAGTCTATTGGGTAGAACTAAAAAGTTCAAAATCGATGACTCTTGGGCCCGATATTAGTACATTTTGTCAAATATGGATTTCTGAATGACTGACCTAAATTCAGAAAGAGTCAATGACTAGGTATAGAAATTTTAAGATCCATAACAGAAACATGTCCAATGGATAAAATATTGGCTACTCTAAGGCTAATGTATCACAAGAAGGAGTCAATTGGGTAGAAGTAGAAAGTTCAAAATCAAGGACTGAAATATTTTCAGTGGGTCAAAAATTGGCTGAACTATCTCCAGAAGGAGTCAATACGGTAGAACTAAAATGTTCAAAATCGACTACTCTTGGGCCTGATATTAGTACATTTGGTCAAATATTGACTTTTGAATGACCGATGTAACATCAGAAAGAGTCAATAAGTAGGTTTAGAAATTTCAAGATCCATGACTGAAACATGTTCAATGGGTCAAATATTGGCTACTCTATGGCTAATTTATCATCAGAAGGAGTCAATTGGGTAAAAATGGAAAGTTCAAAATTGATGATTCTTGGGCCCGATATTAGTACATTTGGTCAAATATGGATTTCTGAATGACTGACCTAAATTCAGAAAGAGTCAATGAGTAGGTATAAAAACTTCAAGATCCATGACTGAAACATGTCCAATGGGTAAAATTTTGTTTACTCTAAGGCTAATATATCAAAAGAAGGAGTCAATTGGGTAGGAATAGAAAGTTCAAGATCAAGGACTGAAATATTTTCAGTGGGTCAAAAATTGGCTGAACTATCGCCAGAAGGAGTCAATAGGCTAGAACTAAAAAGTTCAAAATAGACGACTCTTGGGCCCGATTTTAGTACATTTGGTCAAATATTGACTTTTGAATGACCGATATAACATCAGAAAGAGTCAATAAGTAGGTATAGAAATTTCAAGCTCCATGACTGAAACATGTTCAATGGGTCACATATTGGCTACTCTATGGCTAATTTATCAACTGAAGGAGTCAAAGGGTAGAACTAAAAAGTTCAAAATAGACGACTCTTGGGCCCGATTTTAGTACATTTCGTCAAATATTGACTTTTGAATGACCGATATAACATCAGAAAGAGTCAATAAGTAGGTATAGAAATTTCAAGCTCCATGACTGAAACATGTTCAATGGGTCACATATTGGCTACTCTATGGCTAATTTATCACCTGAAGGAGTCAATTGGGTAGGAATAGAAAGTTCAAGATCATGGACTGAAATATTTTCAGTGGGTCAAAAACTGGCTGAACTATCTCCAGAAGAAGTCAATAGGGTAGAACTAAAAATTTCAAAATAGACGACTCTTGGGCCCGATTTTAGTACATTTCGTCAAATATTGACTTTTGAATGACCGATATAACATCAGAAAGAGTCAATAAGTAGGTATAGAAATTTCAAGCTCCATGACTGAAACATGTTCAATGGGTCACATATTGGCTACTCTATGGCTAATTTATCACCAGAAGGAGTCAATTGGGTAGGAATAGAAAGTTGAAGATCAAGGACTGAAATATTTTCAGTGGGTCAAAAATTGGCTTAACTATCTCCAGAAGGAGTCAATAGGGTAGAACTAAAAAGTTCAACATAGACGACTCTTGGGCCCGATTTTAGTACATTTGGTCAAATATTGACTTTTGAATGACCAATGTAACATCAGAAAGAGTCAATAAGTAGGTATAGATATTTCAAGATCCATGACTGAAACATGTTCAATGGGTCAAATATTGGCTACTCTATGGCTAATTTATCACAAGAAGGAGTCTATTGGGTAGAAATAGAAAGTTCAAAATCGACGACTCTTGGGCCGAGTGTTAGTACATTTGGTCAAATATTGACTTTTGAATGAACAATGTAACATCAGAAAGAGTCAATAAGTAGGTTTAGAAATTTCACCATCCATGACTAAAACATGTTCAATGGGTCAATTATTGGCTAATCTATCGCTAATTTATCACCAGAAGGAGTCAATTGGGTAGAAATAGAAATTTCAAAATAGACGACTCTTGGGCCCGATATTAGTACATTTGGTCAAATAAGGATTTCTGAATGACTGACCTAAATTCAGAAAGAGTGAGTAGGTATAAAAACTTCAAGATCCATAACTGAAACATGTCCGATTGGAAAATATTGGCTACTCTAAGGCTAATGTATCACAAGAAGGAGTCAATTGGGTAGGAATAGAAAGTTCAAGATCAAAGACTGAAATATTTTCAGTGGGTCAAAAATTGGCTGAACTATCGCCAGAAGGAGTCAATAGGGTAGAACTAAAAAGTTCAAAATAGACGACTCTTGGGCCCGATTTTAGTACATTTGGTCAAATATTGACTTTTGAATGACCGATGTAACATCAGATAGAGTCAATAAGTAGGTATAGAAATTTCAAGATCCATGACTGAAACATGTTCAAGGGGTCAAATATTGGCTCCACTATGGCTAATTTATCACCTGAAGGAGTCAAAGGGTAGAACTAAAAAGTTCAAAATAGACGACTCTTGGGCCCGATTTTAGTACATTTCGTCAAATATTGACTTTTGAATGACCGATATAACATCAGAAAGAGTCAATAAGTAGGTATAGAAATTTCAAGCTCCATGACTGAAACATGTTCAATGGGTCACATATTGGCTACTCTATGGCTAATTTATCACCAGAAGGAGTCAATTGGGTAGGAATAGAAAGTTCAAGATCAAGGACTGAAATATTTTCAGTGGGTCAAAAACTGGCTGAACTATCTCCAGAAGAAGTCAATAGGGTAGAACTAAAAAGTTAAAAATAGACGACTCTTGGGCCGGATATTAGTACATTTGGTCAAATATTGACTTTTGAATGACCGATGTAACATCAGAAAGAGTCAATAAGTAGGTATAGAAATTTCAAGATCCAAGACTGAAACATGTTCAATGGGTCAAATATTGGCTACTCTATGGCTAATTTATCACAAGAAGGAGTCTATTGGGTAGAACTAAAAAGTTCAAAATCGATGACTCTTGGGCCCGATATTAGTACATTTTGTCAAATATGGATTTCTGAATGACTGACCTAAATTCAGAAAGAGTCAATGACTAGGTATAGAAATTTTAAGATCCATAACAGAAACATGTCCAATGGATAAAATATTGGCTACTCTAAGGCTAATGTATCACAAGAAGGAGTCAATTGGGTAGAAGTAGAAAGTTCAAAATCAAGGACTGAAACATTTTCAGTGGGTCAAAAATTGGCTGAACTATCTCCAGAAGGAGTCAATACGGTAGAACTAAAATGTTCAAAATCGACTACTCTTGGGCCTGATATTAGTACATTTGGTCAAATATTGACTTTTGAATGACCGATGTAACATCAGAAAGAGTCAATAAGTAGGTTTAGAAATTTCAAGATCCATGACTGAAACATGTTCAATGGGTCAAATATTGGCTACTCTATGGCTAATTTATCATCAGAAGGAGTCAATTGGGTAAAAATGGAAAGTTCAAAATTGACGATTCTTGGGCCCGATATTAGTACATTTGGTCAAATATGGATTTCTGAATGACTGACCTAAATTCAGAAAGAGTCAATGAGTAGGTATAAAAACTTCAAGATCCATGACTGAAACATGTCCAATGGGTAAAATATTGTTTACTCTAAGGCTAATATATCACAAGAAGGAGTCAATGGGGTAGGAATAGAAAGTTCAAGATCAAGGACTGAAATATTTTCAGTGGGTCAAAAATTGGCTGAACTATCGCCAGAAGGAGTCAATAGGCTAGAACTAAAAAGTTCAAAATAGACGACTCTTGGCCCGATTTTAGTACATTTGGTCAAATATTGACTTTTGAATGACCGATGTAACATCAGAAAGAGTCAATAAGTAGGTATAGAAATTTCAAGATCCATGACTGAAACATGTTCAAGGGGTCAAATATTGGCTCCACTATGGCTAATTTATCACCTGAAGGAGTCAATTGGGTAGGAATAGAAAGTTCAAGATCATGGACTGAAATATTTTCAGTGGGTCAAAAACTGGCTGAACTATCTCCAGAAGAAGTCAATAGGGTAGAACTAAAAAGTTCAAAATAGACGACTCTTGGGCCCGATTTTAGTACATTTCGTCAAATATTGACTTTTGAATTACCGATATAACATCAGAAAGAGTCAATAAGTAGGTATAGAAATTTCAAGCTCCATGACTGAAACATGTTCAATGGGTCACATATTGGCTACTCTATGGCTAATTTATCACCAGAAGGAGTCAATTGGGTAGGAATAGAAAGTTGAAGATCAAGGACTGAAATATTTTCAGTGGGTCAAAAATTGGCTTAACTATCTCCAGAAGGAGTCAATAGGGTAGAACTAAAAAGTTCAACATAGACGACTCTTGGGCCCGATTTTAGTACATTTGGTCAAATATTGACTTTTGAATGACCAATGTAACATCAGAAAGAGTCAATAAGTAGGTATAGATATTTCAAGATCCATGACTGAAACATGTTCAATGGGTCAAATATTGGCTACTCTATGGCTAATTTATCACAAGAAGGAGTCTATTGGGTAGAAATAGAAAGTTCAAAATCGACGACTCTTGGGCCTGATATTAGTACATTTGGTCAAATATTGACTTTAAAATGACCGATATAACATGAGAAAGAGTCAATAAGTAGGTTTAGAAATTTCACCATCCATGACTAAAATATGTTCAATGGGTCAATTATTGGCTAATCTATCGCTAATTTATCACCAGAAGGAGTCAATTGGGTAGAAATAGAAATTTCAAAATAGACGACTCTTGGGCCCGATATTAGTACATTTGGTCAAATAAGGATTTCTGAATGACTGACCTAAATTCAGAAAGAGTGAGTAGGTATAAAAACTTCAAGATCCATAACTGAAACATGTCCGATTGGAAAATATTGGCTACTCTAAGGCTAATGTATCACAAGAAGGAGTCAATTGGGTAGGAATAGAAAGTTCAAGATCAAAGACTGAAATATTTTCAGTGGGTCAAAAATTGGCTGAACTATCGCCAGAAGGAGTCAATAGGGTAGAACTAAAAAGTTCAAAATAGACGACTCTTGGGCCCGATTTTAGTACATTTGGTCAAATATTGACTTTTGAATGACCGATGTAACATCAGATAGAGTCAATAAGTAGGTATAGAAATTTCAAGATCCATGACTGAAACATGTTCAAGGGGTCAAATATTGGCTCCACTATGGCTAATTTATCACCTGAAGGAGTCAAAGGGTAGAACTAAAAAGTTCAAAATAGACGACTCTTGGGCCCGATTTTAGTACATTTCGTCAAATATTGACTTTTGAATGACCGATATAACATCAGAAAGAGTCAATAAGTAGGTATAGAAATTTCAAGCTCCATGACTGAAACATGTTCAATGGGTCACATATTGGCTACTCTATGGCTAATTTATCACCAGAAGGAGTCAATTGGGTAGGAATAGAAAGTTCAAGATCAAGGACTGAAATATTTTCAGTGGGTCAAAAACTGGCTGAACTATCTCCAGAAGAAGTCAATAGGGTAGAACTAAAAAGTTAAAAATAGACGACTCTTGGGCCGGATATTAGTACATTTGGTCAAATATTGACTTTTGAATGACCGATGTAACATCAGAAAGAGTCAATAAGTAGGTATAGAAATTTCAAGATCCAAGACTGAAACATGTTCAATGGGTCAAATATTGGCTACTCTATGGCTAATTTATCACAAGAAGGAGTCTATTGGGTAGAACTAAAAAGTTCAAAATCGATGACTCTTGGGCCCGATATTAGTACATTTTGTCAAATATGGATTTCTGAATGACTGACCTAAATTCAGAAAGAGTCAATGACTAGGTATAGAAATTTTAAGATCCATAACAGAAACATGTCCAATGGATAAAATATTGGCTACTCTAAGGCTAATGTATCACAAGAAGGAGTCAATTGGGTAGAAGTAGAAAGTTCAAAATCAAGGACTGAAATATTTTCAGTGGGTCAAAAATTGGCTGAACTATCTCCAGAAGGAGTCAATACGGTAGAACTAAAATGTTCAAAATCGACTACTCTTGGGCCTGATATTAGTACATTTGGTCAAATATTGACTTTTGAATGACCGATGTAACATCAGAAAGAGTCAATAAGTAGGTTTAGAAATTTCAAGATCCATGACTGAAACATGTTCAATGGGTCAAATATTGGCTACTCTATGGCTAATTTATCATCAGAAGGAGTCAATTGGGTAAAAATGGAAAGTTCAAAATTGATGATTCTTGGGCCCGATATTAGTACATTTGGTCAAATATGGATTTCTGAATGACTGACCTAAATTCAGAAAGAGTCAATGAGTAGGTATAAAAACTTCAAGATCCATGACTGAAACATGTCCAATGGGTAAAATTTAGTTTACTCTAAGGCTAATATATCACAAGAAGGAGTCAATTGGGTAGGAATAGAAAGTTCAAGATCAAGGACTGAAATATTTTCAGTGGGTCAAAAATTGGCTGAACTATCGCCAGAAGGAGTCAATAGGCTAGAACTAAAAAGTTCAAAATAGACGACTCTTGGGCCCGATTTTAGTACATTTGGTCAAATATTGACTTTTGAATGACCGATATAACATCAGAAAGAGTCAATAAGTAGGTATAGAAATTTCAAGCTCCATGACTGAAACATGTTCAATGGGTCACATATTGGCTACTCTATGGCTAATTTATCACCTGAAGGAGTCAAAGGGTAGAACTAAAAAGTTCAAAATAGACGACTCTTGGGCCCGATTTTAGTACATTTCGTCAAATATTGACTTTTGAATGACCGATATAACATCAGAAAGAGTCAATAAGTAGGTATAGAAATTTCAAGCTCCATGACTGAAACATGTTCAATGGGTCACATATTGGCTACTCTATGGCTAATTTATCACCTGAAGGAGTCAATTGGGTAGGAATAGAAAGTTCAAGATCATGGACTGAAATATTTTCAGTGGGTCAAAAACTGGCTGAACTATCTCCAGAAGAAGTCAATAGGGTAGAACTAAAAAGTTCAAAATAGACGACTCTTGGGCCCGATTTTAGTACATTTCGTCAAATATTGACTTTTGAATGACCGATATAACATCAGAAAGAGTCAATAAGTAGGTATAGAAATTTCAAGCTCCATGACTGAAACATGTTCAATGGGTCACATATTGGCTACTCTATGGCTAATTTATCACCAGAAGGAGTCAATTGGGTAGGAATAGAAAGTTGAAGATCAAGGACTGAAATATTTTCAGTGGGTCAAAAATTGGCTTAACTATCTCCAGAAGGAGTCAATAGGGTAGAACTAAAAAGTTCAACATAGACGACTCTTGGGCCCGATTTTAGTACATTTGGTCAAATATTGACTTTTGAATGACCAATGTAACATCAGAAAGAGTCAATAAGTAGGTATAGATATTTCAAGATCCATGACTGAAACATGTTCAATGGGTCAAATATTGGCTACTCTATGGCTAATTTATCACAAGAAGGAGTCTATTGGGTAGAAATAGAAAGTTCAAAATCGACGACTCTTGGGCCGAGTGTTAGTACATTTGGTCAAATATTGACTTTTGAATGAACAATGTAACATCAGAAAGAGTCAATAAGTAGGTTTAGAAATTTCACCATCCATGACTAAAACATGTTCAATGGGTCAATTATTGGCTAATCTATCGCTAATTTATCACCAGAAGGAGTCAATTGGGTAGAAATAGAAATTTCAAAATAGACGACTCTTGGGCCCGATATTAGTACATTTGGTCAAATAAGGATTTCTGAATGACTGACCTAAATTCAGAAAGAGTGAGTAGGTATAAAAACTTCAAGATCCATAACTGAAACATGTCCGATTGGAAAATATTGGCTACTCTAAGGCTAATGTATCACAAGAAGGAGTCAATTGGGTAGGAATAGAAAGTTCAAGATCAAAGACTGAAATATTTTCAGTGGGTCAAAAATTGGCTGAACTATCGCCAGAAGGAGTCAATAGGGTAGAACTAAAAAGTTCAAAATAGACGACTCTTGGGCCCGATTTTAGTACATTTGGTCAAATATTGACTTTTGAATGACCGATGTAACATCAGATAGAGTCAATAAGTAGGTATAGAAATTTCAAGATCCATGACTGAAACATGTTCAAGGGGTCAAATATTGGCTCCACTATGGCTAATTTATCACCTGAAGGAGTCAAAGGGTAGAACTAAAAAGTTCAAAATAGACGACTCTTGGGCCCGATTTTAGTACATTTCGTCAAATATTGACTTTTGAATGACCGATATAACATCAGAAAGAGTCAATAAGTAGGTATAGAAATTTCAAGCTCCATGACTGAAACATGTTCAATGGGTCACATATTGGCTACTCTATGGCTAATTTATCACCAGAAGGAGTCAATTGGGTAGGAATAGAAAGTTCAAGATCAAGGACTGAAATATTTTCAGTGGGTCAAAAACTGGCTGAACTATCTCCAGAAGAAGTCAATAGGGTAGAACTAAAAAGTTAAAAATAGACGACTCTTGGGCCGGATATTAGTACATTTGGTCAAATATTGACTTTTGAATGACCGATGTAACATCAGAAAGAGTCAATAAGTAGGTATAGAAATTTCAAGATCCAAGACTGAAACATGTTCAATGGGTCAAATATTGGCTACTCTATGGCTAATTTATCACAAGAAGGAGTCTATTGGGTAGAACTAAAAAGTTCAAAATCGATGACTCTTGGGCCCGATATTAGTACATTTTGTCAAATATGGATTTCTGAATGACTGACCTAAATTCAGAAAGAGTCAATGACTAGGTATAGAAATTTTAAGATCCATAACAGAAACATGTCCAATGGATAAAATATTGGCTACTCTAAGGCTAATGTATCACAAGAAGGAGTCAATTGGGTAGAAGTAGAAAGTTCAAAATCAAGGACTGAAATATTTTCAGTGGGTCAAAAATTGGCTGAACTATCTCCAGAAGGAGTCAATACGGTAGAACTAAAATGTTCAAAATCGACTACTCTTGGGCCTGATATTAGTACATTTGGTCAAATATTGACTTTTGAATGACCGATGTAACATCAGAAAGAGTCAATAAGTAGGTTTAGAAATTTCAAGATCCATGACTGAAACATGTTCAATGGGTCAAATATTGGCTACTCTATGGCTAATTTATCATCAGAAGGAGTCAATTGGGTAAAAATGGAAAGTTCAAAATTGACGATTCTTGGGCCCGATATTAGTACATTTGGTCAAATATGGATTTCTGAATGACTGACCTAAATTCAGAAAGAGTCAATGAGTAGGTATAAAAACTTCAAGATCCATGACTGAAACATGTCCAATGGGTAAAATATTGTTTACTCTAAGGCTAATATATCACAAGAAGGAGTCAATGGGGTAGGAATAGAAAGTTCAAGATCAAGGACTGAAATATTTTCAGTGGGTCAAAAATTGGCTGAACTATCGCCAGAAGGAGTCAATAGGCTAGAACTAAAAAGTTCAAAATCGACGACTCTTGGGCCCAATTTTAGTACATTTGGTCAAATATTGACTTTTGAATGACCGATGTAACATCAGAAAGAGTCAATAAGTAGGTATAGAAATTTCAAGATCCATGACTGAAACATGTTGAAGGGGTCAAATATTGGCTCCACTATGGCTAATTTATCACCTGAAGGAGTCAATTGGGTAGGAATAGAAAGTTCAAGATCATGGACTGAAATATTTTCAGTGGGTCAAAAACTGGCTGAACTATCTCCAGAAGAAGTCAATAGGGTAGAACTAAAAAGTTCAAAATAGACGACTCTTGGGCCCGATTTTAGTACATTTCGTCAAATATTGACTTTTGAATGACCGATATAACATCAGAAAGAGTCAATAAGTAGGTATAGAAATTTCAAGCTCCATGACTGAAACATGTTCAATGGGTCACATATTGGCTACTCTATGGCTAATTTATCACCAGAAGGAGTCAATTGGGTAGGAATAGAAAGTTGAAGATCAAGGACTGAAATATTTTCAGTGGGTCAAAAATTGGCTTAACTATCTCCAGAAGGAGTCAATAGGGTAGAACTAAAAAGTTCAACATAGACGACTCTTGGGCCCGATTTTAGTACATTTGGTCAAATATTGACTTTTGAATGACCAATGTAACATCAGAAAGAGTCAATAAGTAGGTATAGATATTTCAAGATCCATGACTGAAACATGTTCAATGGGTCAAATATTGGCTACTCTATGGCTAATTTATCACAAGAAGGAGTCTATTGGGTAGAAATAGAAAGTTCAAAATCGACGACTCTTGGGCCGTATATTAGTACATTTGGTCAAATATTGACTTTTAAATGACCGATATAACATGAGAAAGAGTCAATAAGTAGGTTTAGAAATTTCACCATCCATGACTAAAATATGTTCAATGGGTCAATTATTGGCTAATCTATCGCTAATTTATCACCAGAAGGAGTCAATTGGGTAGAAATAGAAATTTCAAAATAGACGACTCTTGGGCCCGATATTAGTACATTTGGTCAAATAAGGATTTCTGAATGACTGACCTAAATTCAGAAAGAGTGAGTAGGTATAAAAACTTCAAGATCCATAACTGAAACATGTCCGATTGGAAAATATTGGCTACTCTAAGGCTAATGTATCACAAGAAGGAGTCAATTGGGTAGGAATAGAAAGTTCAAGATCAAAGACTGAAATATTTTCAGTGGGTCAAAAACTGGCTGAACTATCTCCAGAAGAAGTCAATAGGGTAGAACTAAAAAGTAAAAAATAGACGACTCTTGGGCCTGATATTAGTACATTTGGTCAAATATTGACTTTTGAATGACCGATGTAACATCAGAAAGAGTCAATAAGTAGGTATAGAAATTTCAAGATCCATGACTGAAACATGTTCAAGGGGTCAAATATTGGCTCCACTATGGCTAATTTATCACCTGATGGAGTCAAAGGGTAGAACTAAAAAGTTCAAGATAGACGACTCTTGGGCCCGTTTTTAGTACATTTTGTCAAATATTGACTTTTGAATGACCGATATAACATCAGAAAGAGTCAATAAATAGGTATAGAAATTTCAAGCTCCATGACTGAAACATGTTCAATGGGTCACATATTGGCTACTCTATGGCTAATTTATCACCAGAAGGAGTCAATTGGGTAGGAATAGAAAGTTCAAGATCAAGGACTGAAATATTTTCAGTGGGTCAAAAACTGGCTGAACTATCTCCAGAAGAAGTCAATAGGGTAGAACTAAAAGGTTAAGAATAGACGACTCTTGGGCCTGATATTAGTACATTTGGTCAAATATTGACTTTTGAATGACCGATGTAACATCAGAAAGAGTCAATAAGTAGGTTTAGAAATTTCAAGATCCATGACTGAAACATGTTCAATGGGTCAAATATTGGCTACTCTATGGCTAATTTATCATCAGAAGGACTCAATTGGGTAAAAATGGAAAGTTCAAAATTGACGATTCTTGGGCCCGATATTAGTACATTTGGTCAAATATGGATTTCTGAATGACTGACCTAAATTCAGAAAGAGTCAATGAGTAGGTATAAAAACTTCAAGATCCATGACTGAAACATGTCCAATGGGTAAAATATTGTTTACTCTAAGGCTAATGTATCACAAGAAGGAGTCAATTGGGTAGGAATAGAAAGTTCAAGATCAAGGACTGAAATATTTTCAGTGGGTCAAAAATTGGCTGAACTATCGCCAGAAGGAGTCAATAGGGTAGAACTAAAAAGTTCAAAATAGACGACTCTCGGGCCCGATTTTAGTACATTTGGTCAAATATTGACTTTTGAATGACCGATGTAACATCAGAAAGAGTCAATAAGTAGGTATAGAAATTTCAAGATCCATGACTGAAAAATATTCAATGGGTCAAATATTGGCTGCTCTATGGCTAATTTATCACCAGAAGGAGTCAACTGGGTAGGAATAGAAAGTTGAAGATCAAGGACTGAAATATTTTCAGTGGGTCAAAAATTGGCTTAACTATCTCCAGAAGGAGTCAATAGGGTAGAACTAAAAAGTTCAACATAGACGACTCTTGGGCCGAGTGTTAGTACATTTGGTCAAATATTGACTTTTGAATGACCAATGTAACATCAGAAAGAGTCAATAAGTAGGTATAGATATTTCAAGATCCATGACTGAAACATGTTCAATGGGTCAAATATTGGCTACTCTATGGCTAATTTATCACAAGAAGGAGTCTATTGGGTAGAAATAGAAAGTTCAAAATCGACGACTCTTGGGCCTGATATTAGTACATTTGGTCAAATATTGACTTTTAAATGACCGATATAACATGAGAAAGAGTCAATAAGTAGGTTTAGAAATTTCACCATCCATGACTAAAACATGTTCAATGGGTCAATTATTGGCTAATCTATCGCTAATTTATCACCAGAAGGAGTCAATTGGGTAGAAATAGAAATTTCAAAATAGACGACTCTTGGGCCCGAAATTAGTACATTTGGTCAAATAAGGATTTCTGAATGACTGACCTAAATTCAGAAAGAGTGAGTAGGTATAAAAACTTCAAGATCCATAACTGAAACATGTCCGATTGGAAAATATTGGCTACTCTAAGGCTAATGTATCACAAGAAGGAGTCAATTGGGTAGGAATAGAAAGTTCAAGATCAAGGACTGAAATATTTTCAGTGGGTCAAAAACTGGCTGAACTATCTCCAGAAGAAGTCAATAGGGTAGAACTAAAAAGTAAAAAATAGACGACTCTTGGGCCTGATATTAGTACATTTGGTCAAATATTGACTTTTGAATGACCGATGTAACATCAGAAAGAGTCAATAAGTAGGTATAGAAATTTCAAGATCCATGACTGAAACATGTTCAAGGGGTCAAATATTGGCTCCACTATGGCTAATTTATCACCTGAAGGAGTCAAAGGGTAGAACTAAAAAGTTCAAAATAGACGACTCTTGGGCCCGATTTTAGTACATTTCGTCAAATATTGACTTTTGAATGACCGATATAACATCAGAAAGAGTCAATAAGTAGGTATAGAAATTTCAAGCTCCATGACTGAAACATGTTCAATGGGTCACATATTGGCTACTCTATGGCTAATTTATCACAAGAAGGAGTCTATTGGGTAGAACTAAAAAGTTCAAAATCGACGACTCTTGGGCCCGATATTAGTATATTTTGTCAAATATGGATTTCTGAATGACTGACCTAAATTCAGAAAGAGTCAATGACTAGGTATAGAAATTTTAAGATCCATAACAGAAACATGTCCAATGGATAAAATATTGGCTACTCTAAGGCTAATGTATCACAAGAAGGAGTCAATTGGGTAGATGTAGAAAGTTCAAAATCAAGGACTGAAATATTTTCAGTGGGTCAAAAACTGGCTGAACTATCTCCAGAAGGACTCAATACGGTAGAACTAAAAAGTTCAAAATAGACGACTCTTGGGCCCGATTTTAGTACATTTGGTCAAATATTGACTTTTGAATGACTGATATAACATCAGAAAGAGTCAATAAGTAGGTATAGAAATTTCAAGCTCCATGACTGAAACATGTTCAATGGGTCACATTTTGGCTACTCTATGGCTAATTTATCACCAGAAGGAGTCAATTGGGTAGAAGTAGAAAGTTCAAAATCAAGGACTGAAATATTTTCAGTGGGTCAAAAATTGGCTGAACTATCTCCAGAAGGAGTCAATACGGTAGAACTAATAAGTTCAAAATCGACGACTCTTGGGCCTGATATTAGTACATTTGGTCAAATATTGACTTTTGAATGACCGATATAACATCAGAAAGAGTCAATAAGTAGATATAGAAATTTCAAGCTCCATGACTGAAAAATATTCAATGGGTCAAATATTGGCTGCTGTATGGCTAATTTATCACCTGAAGGAGTCAAAGGGTAGAACTAAAAAGTTCAAAATAGACGACTCTTGGGCCCGATTTTAGTACATTTGGTCAAATATTGACTTTTGAATGACCGATATAACATTAGAAAGAGTCAATAAGTAGGTATAGAAATTTCAAGCTCCATGACTGAAACATGTTCAATGGGTCACATATTGGCTACTGTATGGCTAATTTATGACCAGAAGGAGTCAATTGGGTAGGAATAGAAAGTTCAAGATCAAGGACTGAAATATTTTCAGTGGGTCAAAAACTGGCTGAACTATCTCCAGAAGAAGTCAATAGGGTAGAACTAAAAAGTAAAAAATAGACAACTCTTGGGCCTGATATTAGTACATTTGGTCAAATATTGACTTTTGAATGACCGATGTAACATCAGAAAGAGTCAATAAGTAGGTATAGAAATTTCAAGATCCATGACTGAAACATGTTCAAGGGGTCAAATATTGGCTCCACTATGGCTAATTTATCACCTGATGGAGTCAAAAGGTAGAACTAAAAAGTTCAAGATAGACGACTCTTGGGCCCGATTTTAGTACATTTTGTCAAATATTGACTTTTGAATGACCGATATAACATCAGAAAGAGTCAATAAATAGGTATAGAAATTTCAAGCTCCATGACTGAAACATGTTCAATGGGTCACATATTGGCTACTCTATGGCTAATTTATCACCAGAAGGAGTCAATTGGGTAGGAATAGAAAGTTCAAGATCAAGGACTGAAATATTTTCAGTGGGTCAAAAACTGGCTGAACTATCTCCAGAAGAAGTCAATAGGGTAGAACTAAAAAGTTAAGAATAGACGACTCTTGGGCCTGATATTAGTACATTTGGTCAAATATTGACTTTTGAATGACCGATGTAACATCAGAAAGAGTCAATAAGTAGGTTTAGAAATTTCAAGATCCATGACTGAAACATGTTCAATGGGTCAAATATTGGCTACTCTATGGCTAATTTATCATCAGAAGGACTCAATTGGGTAAAAATGGAAAGTTCAAAATTGACGATTCTTGGGCCCGATATTAGTACATTTGGTCAAATATGGATTTCTGAATGACTGACCTAAATTCAGAAAGAGTCAATGAGTAGGTATAAAAACTTCAAGATCCATGACTGAAACATGTCCAATGGGTAAAATATTGTTTACTCTAAGGCTAATGTATCACAAGAAGGAGTCAATTGGGTAGGAATAGAAAGTTCAAGATCAAGGACTGAAATATTTTCAGTGGGTCAAAAATTGGCTGAACTATCGCCAGAAGGAGTCAATAGGGTAGAACTAAAAAGTTCAAAATAGACGACTCTCGGGCCCGATTTTAGTACATTTGGTCAAATATTGACTTTTGAATGACCGATGTAACATCAGAAAGAGTCAATAAGTAGGTATAGAAATTTCAAGATCCATGACTGAAAAATATTCAATGGGTCAAATATTGGCTGCTCTATGGCTAATTTATCCCCAGAAGGAGTCAACTGGGTAGGAATAGAAAGTTGAAGATCAAGGACTGAAATATTTTCAGTGGGTCAAAAATTGGCTTAACTATCTCCAGAAGGAGTCAATAGGGTAGAACTAAAAAGTTCAACATAGACGACTCTTGGGCCGAGTGTTAGTACATTTGGTCAAATATTGACTTTTGAATGACCAATGTAACATCAGAAAGAGTCAATAAGTAGGTATAGATATTTCAAGATCCATGACTGAAACATGTTCAATGGGTCAAATATTGGCTACTCTATGGCTAATTTATCACAAGAAGGAGTCTATTGGGTAGAAATAGAAAGTTCAAAATCGACGACTCTTGGGCCTGATATTAGTACATTTGGTCAAATATTGACTTTTAAATGACCGATATAACATGAGAAAGAGTCAATAAGTAGGTTTAGAAATTTCACCATCCATGACTAAAACATGTTCAATGGGTCAATTATTGGCTAATCTATCGCTAATTTATCACCAGAAGGAGTCAATTGGGTAGAAATAGAAATTTCAAAATAGACGACTCTTGGGCCCGAAATTAGTACATTTGGTCAAATAAGGATTTCTGAATGACTGACCTAAATTCAGAAAGAGTGAGTAGGTATAAAAACTTCAAGATCCATAACTGAAACATGTCCGATTGGAAAATATTGGCTACTCTAAGGCTAATGTATCACAAGAAGGAGTCAATTGGGTAGGAATAGAAAGTTCAAGATCAAGGACTGAAATATTTTCAGTGGGTCAAAAACTGGCTGAACTATCTCCAGAAGAAGTCAATAGGGTAGAACTAAAAAGTTAAAAATAGACGACTCTTGGGCCTGATATTAGTACATTTGGTCAAATATTGACTTTTGAATGACCGATGTAACATCAGAAAGAGTCAATAAGTAGGTATAGAAATTTCAAGATCCATGACTGAAACATGTTCAATGGGTCAAATATTGGCTACTCTATGGCTAATTTATCACAAGAAGGAGTCTATTGGGTAGAACTAAAAAGTTCAAAATCGACGACTCTTGGGCCCGATATTAGTACATTTTGTCAAATATGGATTTCTGAATGACTGACCTAAATTCAGAAAGAGTCAATGACTAGGTATAGAAATTTTAAGATCCATAACTGAAACATGTCCAATTGGTAAAATATTGGCTACTCTAAGGCTAATGTATCACAAGAAGGAGTCAATTGGGTAGGAATAGAAAGTTCAAAATAGACGACACTTGGGCCCAATTTTAGTACATTTGGTCAAATATTGACTTTTGAATGACCGATGTAACATCAGACAGAGTCAATAAGTAGGTATAGAAATTTCAAGATCCATGACTGAAACATGTTCAATGGGTCAAATATTGGCTACTCTATGGCTAATTTATCACCAGAAGGAGTCAATTGGGTAAAAATGGAAAGTTCAAAATTGATGACGCTTGAGCCCGATATTAGTACATTTGGTCAAATATGGATTTCTGAATGACTGACCTAAATTCAGAAAGAGTCAATGAGTTAGGTATAAAAATGTCAAGATCCATAACTGAAACATGTCCAATGGGTAAAATATTAGCTACTCTAATGCTAATGTATCACAAGAAGGAGTCATTTGGGTAGGAATAGAAAGTTCAAGATCAAGGACTGAAATATTTTCAGTGGGTCAAAAATTGGCTGAAATATCGCCAGAAGGAGTCAATAGGGTAGAACTAAAAAGTTCAAAATAGACGACTCTTGGGCCCGATTTTAGTACATTTGGTCAAATATTGACTTTTGAATGACCGATGTAACATCAGAAAGAGTCAATAAGTAGGTATAGAAATTTCAAGATCCATGACTGAAACATGTTCAAGGGGTCAAATATTGGCTCCACTATGGCTAATTTATCACCTGAAGGAGTCAATTGGGTAGGAATAGAAAGTTCAAGATCAAGGACTGAAATATTTTCAGTGGGTCAAAAACTGGCTGAACTATCTCCAGAAGAAGTCAATAGGGTAGAACTAAAAAGTTCAAAATAGACGACTATTGGGCCCGATTTTAGTACATTTGGTCAAATATTGAGTTTTGAATGACTGATATAACATCAGAAAGAGTCAATAAGTAGGTATAGAAATTTCAAGCTCCATGACTGAAACATGTTCAATGGGTCACATATTGGCTACTCTATGGCTAATTTATCACCAGAAGGAGTCAATTGGGTAGAAGTAGAAAGTTCAAAATCAAGGACTAAAATATTTTCAGTGGGTCAACAATTGGCTAAACTATCTCCAGAAGGAGTCAATACGGTAGAACTAAAAAGTTAAAAATCGACGACTCTTGGGCCTGATATTAGTACATTTGGTCAAATATTGACTTTTGAATGACCGATGTAACATCAGAAAGAGTCAATAAGTAGGTATAGAAATTTCAAGATCCATGACTGAAAAATTTTCAATGGGTCAAATATTGGCTGCTCTATGGCTAATTTATCACCAGAAGGAGTCAATTGGGTAGGAATAGAAAGTTGAAGATCAAGGACTGAAATATTTTCAGTGGGTCAAAAATTGGCTTAACTATCTCCAGAAGGAGTCAATAGGGTAGAACCAAAAAGTTCAACATAGACGATTCTTGGGCCGAGTGTTAGTACATTTGGCCAAATATTGACTTTTGAATGACCAATGTAACATCAGAAAGAGTCAATAAGTAGGTATAGATATTTCAAGATCCATGACTGAAACATGTTCAATGGGTCAAATATTGGCTACTCTATGGCTAATTTATCACAAGAAGGAGTCTATTGGGTAGAACTAAAAAGTTCAAAATCGATGACTCTTGGGTCCGATATTAGTACATTTTGTCAAATATGGATTTCTGAATGACTGACCTAAATTCAGAAAGAGTCAATGACTAGGTATAGAAATTTTAAGATCCATAACAGAAATATTTCCAATGGATAAAATATTGGCTACTCTAAGGCTAATGTATCACAAGAAGGAGTCAATTGGGTAGAAGTAGAAAGTTCAAAATCAAGGACTGAAATATTTTCAGTGGGTCAAAAATTGGCTGAACTATCTCCAGAAGGAGTCAATACGGTAGAACTAAAATGTTCAAAATCGACGACTCTTGGGCCTGATATTAGTACATTTGGTCAAATATTGACTTTTGAATGACCGATGTAACATCAGAAAGAGTCAATAAGTAGGTTTAGAAATTTCAAGATCCATGACTGAAACATGTTCAATAGGTCAAATATTGGCTACTCTATGGCTAATTTATCATCAGAAGGAGTCAATTGGGTAAAAATGGAAAGTTCAAAATTGACGATTCTTGGGCCCGATTTTAGTACATTTCGTCAAATATTGACTTTTGAATGACCGATATAACATCAGAAAGAGTCAATAAGTAGGTATAGAAATTTCAAGCTCCATGACTGAAACATGTTCAATGGGTCACATATTGGCTACTCTATGGCTAATTTATCACCAGAAGGAGTCAATTGGGTAGAAGTAGAAAGTTCAAAATCAAGGACTGAAATATTTTCAGTGGGTCAAAAATTGGCTGAACTATCTCCAGAAGGAGTCAATACGGTAGAACTAAAAAGTTCAAAATCGACGACTCTTCGGCCTGATATTAGTACATTTGGTCAAATATTGACTTTTGAATGACCGATATAACATCAGAAAGAGTCAATAAGTAGGTATATAAATTTCAAGCTCCATGACTGAAAAATATTCAATGGGTCAAATATTGGCTGCTCTATGGCTAATTTATCACCAGAAGGAGTCAATTGGGTAGGAATAGAAAGTTGAAGATCAAGGACTGAAATATTTTCAGTGGGTCAAAAATTGGCTTAACTATCTCCAGAAGGAGTCAATAGGGTAGAACTAAAAAGTTCAACATAGACGACTCTTGGGCCGAGTGTTAGTACATTTGGCCAAATATTGACTTTTGAATGACCGATGTAACATCAGAAAGAGTCAATAAGTAGGTTTAGAAATTTCACCATCCATGACTAAAACATGTTCAATGGGTCAATTATTGGCTAATCTATCGCTAATTTATCACCAGAAGGAGTCAATTGGGTAGAAATAGAAATTTCAAAATAGACGACTCTTGGGCCCGATATTAGTACATTTGGTCAAATAAGGATTTCTGAATGACTGAACTAAATTCAGAAAGAGTGAGTAGGTATAAAAACTTCAAGATCCATAACTGAAACATGTCCGATTGGAAAATATTGGCTACTCTAAGGCTAATGTATCACAAGAAGGAGTCAATTGGGTAGGAATAGAAAGTTCAAGATCAAAGACTGAAATATTTTCAGTGGGTCAAAAACTGGCTGAACTATCGCCAGAAGGAGTCAATAGGGTAGAACTAAAAAGTTCAAAATAGACGACTCTTGGGCCTGATATTAGTACATTTGGTCAAATATTGACTTTTGAATGACCGATGTAACATCAGAAAGAGTCAATAAGTAGGTATAGAAATTTCAAGATCCATGACTGAAACATGTTCAAGGGGTCAAATATTGGCTCCACTATGGCTAATTTATCACCTGAAGGAGTCAAAGGGTAGAACTAAAAAGTTCAAAATAGACGACTCTTGGGCCCGATTTTAGTACATTTCGTCAAATATTGACTTTTGAATGACCGATATAACATCAGAAAGAGTCAATAAGTAGGTATAGAAATTTCAAGCTCCATGACTGAAACATGTTCAATGGGTCACATATTGGCTACTCTATGGCTAATTTATCACCAGAAGGAGTCAATTGGGTAGGAATAGAAAGTTCAAGATCAAGGACTGAAATATTTTCAGTGGTTCAAAAACTGGCTGAACTATCTCCAGAAGAAGTCAATAGGGTAGAACTAAAAAGTAAAAAATAGACGACTCTTGGGCCGGATATTAGTACATTTGGTCAAATATTGACTTTTGAATGACCGATGTAACATCAGAAAGAGTCAATAAGTAGGTATAGAAATTTCAAGATCCATGACTGAAACATGTTCAATGGGTCAAATATTGGCTACTCTATGGCTAATTTATCACAAGAAGGAGTCTATTGGGTAGAACTAAAAAGTTCAAAATCGACGACTCTTGGGCCCGATATTAGTATATTTTGTCAAATATGGATTTCTGAATGACTGACCTAAATTCAGAAAGAGTCAATGACTAGGTATAGAAATTTTAAGATCCATAACAGAAACATGTCCAATGGATAAAATATTGGCTACTCTAAGGCTAATGTATCACAAGAAGGAGTCAATTGGGTAGATGTAGAAAGTTCAAAATCAAGGACTGAAATATTTTCAGTGGGTCAAAAACTGGCTGAACTATCTCCAGAAGGACTCAATACGGTAGAACTAAAAAGTTCAAAATAGACGACTCTTGGGCCCGATTTTAGTACATTTGGTCAAATATTGACTTTTGAATGACTGATATAACATCAGAAAGAGTCAATAAGTAGGTATAGAAATTTCAAGCTCCATGACTGAAACATGTTCAATGGGTCACATTTTGGCTACTCTATGGCTAATTTATCACCAGAAGGAGTCAATTGGGTAGAAGTAGAAAGTTCAAAATCAAGGACTGAAATATTTTCAGTGGGTCAAAAATTGGCTGAACTATCTCCAGAAGGAGTCAATACGGTAGAACTAATAAGTTCAAAATCGACGACTCTTGGGCCTGATATTAGTACATTTGGTCAAATATTGACTTTTGAATGACCGATATAACATCAGAAAGAGTCAATAAGTAGATATAGAAATTTCAAGCTCCATGACTGAAAAATATTCAATGGGTCAAATATTGGCTGCTGTATGGCTAATTTATCACCTGAAGGAGTCAAAGGGTAGAACTAAAAAGTTCAAAATAGACGACTCTTGGGCCCGATTTTAGTACATTTGGTCAAATATTGACTTTTGAATGACCGATATAACATTAGAAAGAGTCAATAAGTAGGTATAGAAATTTCAAGCTCCATGACTGAAACATGTTCAATGGGTCACATATTGGCTACTGTATGGCTAATTTATGACCAGAAGGAGTCAATTGGGTAGGAATAGAAAGTTCAAGATCAAGGACTGAAATATTTTCAGTGGGTCAAAAACTGGCTGAACTATCTCCAGAAGAAGTCAATAGGGTAGAACTAAAAAGTAAAAAATAGACAACTCTTGGGCCTGATATTAGTACATTTGGTCAAATATTGACTTTTGAATGACCGATGTAACATCAGAAAGAGTCAATAAGTAGGTATAGAAATTTCAAGATCCATGACTGAAACATGTTCAAGGGGTCAAATATTGGCTCCACTATGGCTAATTTATCACCTGATGGAGTCAAAAGGTAGAACTAAAAAGTTCAAGATAGACGACTCTTGGGCCCGATTTTAGTACATTTTGTCAAATATTGACTTTTGAATGACCGATATAACATCAGAAAGAGTCAATAAATAGGTATAGAAATTTCAAGCTCCATGACTGAAACATGTTCAATGGGTCACATATTGGCTACTCTATGGCTAATTTATCACCAGAAGGAGTCAATTGGGTAGGAATAGATAGTTCAAGATCAAGGACTGAAATATTTTCAGTGGGTCAAAAACTGGCTGAACTATCTCCAGAAGAAGTCAATAGGGTAGAACTAAAAAGTTAAGAATAGACGACTCTTGGGCCTGATATTAGTACATTTGGTCAAATATTGACTTTTGAATGACCGATGTAACATCAGAAAGAGTCAATAAGTAGGTTTAGAAATTTCAAGATCCATGACTGAAACATGTTCAATGGGTCAAATATTGGCTACTCTATGGCTAATTTATCATCAGAAGGACTCAATTGGGTAAAAATGGAAAGTTCAAAATTGACGATTCTTGGGCCCGATATTAGTACATTTGGTCAAATATGGATTTCTGAATGACTGACCTAAATTCAGAAAGAGTCAATGAGTAGGTATAAAAACTTCAAGATCCATGACTGAAACATGTCCAATGGGTAAAATATTGTTTACTCTAAGGCTAATGTATCACAAGAAGGAGTCAATTGGGTAGGAATAGAAAGTTCAAGATCAAGGACTGAAATATTTTCAGTGGGTCAAAAATTGGCTGAACTATCGCCAGAAGGAGTCAATAGGGTAGAACTAAAAAGTTCAAAATAGACGACTCTCGGGCCCGATTTTAGTACATTTGGTCAAATATTGACTTTTGAATGACCGATGTAACATCAGAAAGAGTCAATAAGTAGGTATAGAAATTTCAAGATCCATGACTGAAAAATATTCAATGGGTCAAATATTGGCTGCTCTATGGCTAATTTATCCCCAGAAGGAGTCAACTGGGTAGGAATAGAAAGTTGAAGATCAAGGACTGAAATATTTTCAGTGGGTCAAAAATTGGCTTAACTATCTCCAGAAGGAGTCAATAGGGTAGAACTAAAAAGTTCAACATAGACGACTCTTGGGCCGAGTGTTAGTACATTTGGTCAAATATTGACTTTTGAATGACCAATGTAACATCAGAAAGAGTCAATAAGTAGGTATAGATATTTCAAGATCCATGACTGAAACATGTTCAATGGGTCAAATATTGGCTACTCTATGGCTAATTTATCACAAGAAGGAGTCTATTGGGTAGAAATAGAAAGTTCAAAATCGACGACTCTTGGGCCTGATATTAGTACATTTGGTCAAATATTGACTTTTAAATGACCGATATAACATGAGAAAGAGTCAATAAGTAGGTTTAGAAATTTCACCATCCATGACTAAAACATGTTCAATGGGTCAATTATTGGCTAATCTATCGCTAATTTATCACCAGAAGGAGTCAATTGGGTAGAAATAGAAATTTCAAAATAGACGACTCTTGGGCCCGAAATTAGTACATTTGGTCAAATAAGGATTTCTGAATGACTGACCTAAATTCAGAAAGAGTGAGTAGGTATAAAAACTTCAAGATCCATAACTGAAACATGTCCGATTGGAAAATATTGGCTACTCTAAGGCTAATGTATCACAAGAAGGAGTCAATTGGGTAGGAATAGAAAGTTCAAGATCAAGGACTGAAATATTTTCAGTGGGTCAAAAACTGGCTGAACTATCTCCAGAAGAAGTCAATAGGGTAGAACTAAAAAGTTAAAAATAGACGACTCTTGGGCCTGATATTAGTACATTTGGTCAAATATTGACTTTTGAATGACCGATGTAACATCAGAAAGAGTCAATAAGTAGGTATAGAAATTTCAAGATCCATGACTGAAACATGTTCAATGGGTCAAATATTGGCTACTCTATGGCTAATTTATCACAAGAAGGAGTCTATTGGGTAGAACTAAAAAGTTCAAAATCGACGACTCTTGGGCCCGATATTAGTACATTTTGTCAAATATGGATTTCTGAATGACTGACCTAAATTCAGAAAGAGTCAATGACTAGGTATAGAAATTTTAAGATCCATAACTGAAACATGTCCAATTGGTAAAATATTGGCTACTCTAAGGCTAATGTATCACAAGAAGGAGTCAATTGGGTAGGAATAGAAAGTTCAAAATAGACGACACTTGGGCCCAATTTTAGTACATTTGGTCAAATATTGACTTTTGAATGACCGATGTAACATCAGACAGAGTCAATAAGTAGGTATAGAAATTTCAAGATCCATGACTGAAACATGTTCAATGGGTCAAATATTGGCTACTCTATGGCTAATTTATCACCAGAAGGAGTCAATTGGGTAAAAATGGAAAGTTCAAAATTGATGACGCTTGAGCCCGATATTAGTACATTTGGTCAAATATGGATTTCTGAATGACTGACCTAAATTCAGAAAGAGTCAATGAGTTAGGTATAAAAATGTCAAGATCCATAACTGAAACATGTCCAATGGGTAAAATATTAGCTACTCTAATGCTAATGTATCACAAGAAGGAGTCATTTGGGTAGGAATAGAAAGTTCAAGATCAAGGACTGAAATATTTTCAGTGGGTCAAAAATTGGCTGAAATATCGCCAGAAGGAGTCAATAGGGTAGAACTAAAAAGTTCAAAATAGACGACTCTTGGGCCCGATTTTAGTACATTTGGTCAAATATTGACTTTTGAATGACCGATGTAACATCAGAAAGAGTCAATAAGTAGGTATAGAAATTTCAAGATCCATGACTGAAACATGTTCAAGGGGTCAAATATTGGCTCCACTATGGCTAATTTATCACCTGAAGGAGTCAATTGGGTAGGAATAGAAAGTTCAAGATCAAGGACTGAAATATTTTCAGTGGGTCAAAAACTGGCTGAACTATCTCCAGAAGAAGTCAATAGGGTAGAACTAAAAAGTTCAAAATAGACGACTATTGGGCCCGATTTTAGTACATTTGGTCAAATATTGAGTTTTGAATGACTGATATAACATCAGAAAGAGTCAATAAGTAGGTATAGAAATTTCAAGCTCCATGACTGAAACATGTTCAATGGGTCACATATTGGCTACTCTATGGCTAATTTATCACCAGAAGGAGTCAATTGGGTAGAAGTAGAAAGTTCAAAATCAAGGACTAAAATATTTTCAGTGGGTCAACAATTGGCTAAACTATCTCCAGAAGGAGTCAATACGGTAGAACTAAAAAGTTAAAAATCGACGACTCTTGGGCCTGATATTAGTACATTTGGTCAAATATTGACTTTTGAATGACCGATGTAACATCAGAAAGAGTCAATAAGTAGGTATAGAAATTTCAAGATCCATGACTGAAAAATTTTCAATGGGTCAAATATTGGCTGCTCTATGGCTAATTTATCACCAGAAGGAGTCAATTGGGTAGGAATAGAAAGTTGAAGATCAAGGACTGAAATATTTTCAGTGGGTCAAAAATTGGCTTAACTATCTCCAGAAGGAGTCAATAGGGTAGAACCAAAAAGTTCAACATAGACGATTCTTGGGCCGAGTGTTAGTACATTTGGCCAAATATTGACTTTTGAATGACCAATGTAACATCAGAAAGAGTCAATAAGTAGGTATAGATATTTCAAGATCCATGACTGAAACATGTTCAATGGGTCAAATATTGGCTACTCTATGGCTAATTTATCACAAGAAGGAGTCTATTGGGTAGAACTAAAAAGTTCAAAATCGATGACTCTTGGGTCCGATATTAGTACATTTTGTCAAATATGGATTTCTGAATGACTGACCTAAATTCAGAAAGAGTCAATGACTAGGTATAGAAATTTTAAGATCCATAACAGAAATATTTCCAATGGATAAAATATTGGCTACTCTAAGGCTAATGTATCACAAGAAGGAGTCAATTGGGTAGAAGTAGAAAGTTCAAAATCAAGGACTGAAATATTTTCAGTGGGTCAAAAATTGGCTGAACTATCTCCAGAAGGAGTCAATACGGTAGAACTAAAATGTTCAAAATCGACGACTCTTGGGCCTGATATTAGTACATTTGGTCAAATATTGACTTTTGAATGACCGATGTAACATCAGAAAGAGTCAATAAGTAGGTTTAGAAATTTCAAGATCCATGACTGAAACATGTTCAATAGGTCAAATATTGGCTACTCTATGGCTAATTTATCATCAGAAGGAGTCAATTGGGTAAAAATGGAAAGTTCAAAATTGACGATTCTTGGGCCCGATTTTAGTACATTTCGTCAAATATTGACTTTTGAATGACCGATATAACATCAGAAAGAGTCAATAAGTAGGTATAGAAATTTCAAGCTCCATGACTGAAACATGTTCAATGGGTCACATATTGGCTACTCTATGGCTAATTTATCACCAGAAGGAGTCAATTGGGTAGAAGTAGAAAGTTCAAAATCAAGGACTGAAATATTTTCAGTGGGTCAAAAATTGGCTGAACTATCTCCAGAAGGAGTAAATACGGTAGAACTAAAAAGTTCAAAATCGACGACTCTTCGGCCTGATATTAGTACATTTGGTCAAATATTGACTTTTGAATGACCGATATAACATCAGAAAGAGTCAATAAGTAGGTATATAAATTTCAAGCTCCATGACTGAAAAATATTCAATGGGTCAAATATTGGCTGCTCTATGGCTAATTTATCACCAGAAGGAGTCAATTGGGTAGGAATAGAAAGTTGAAGATCAAGGACTGAAATATTTTCAGTGGGTCAAAAATTGGCTTAACTATCTCCAGAAGGAGTCAATAGGGTAGAACTAAAAAGTTCAACATAGACGACTCTTGGGCCGAGTGTTAGTACATTTGGCCAAATATTGACTTTTGAATGACCGATGTAACATCAGAAAGAGTCAATAAGTAGGTTTAGAAATTTCACCATCCATGACTAAAACATGTTCAATGGGTCAATTATTGGCTAATCTATCGCTAATTTATCACCAGAAGGAGTCAATTGGGTAGAAATAGAAATTTCAAAATAGACGACTCTTGGGCCCGATATTAGTACATTTGGTCAAATAAGGATTTCTGAATGACTGAACTAAATTCAGAAAGAGTGAGTAGGTATAAAAACTTCAAGATCCATAACTGAAACATGTCCGATTGGAAAATATTGGCTACTCTAAGGCTAATGTATCACAAGAAGGAGTCAATTGGGTAGGAATAGAAAGTTCAAGATCAAAGACTGAAATATTTTCAGTGGGTCAAAAACTGGCTGAACTATCGCCAGAAGGAGTCAATAGGGTAGAACTAAAAAGTTCAAAATAGACGACTCTTGGGCCCGATTTTAGTACATTTGGTCAAATATTGACTTTTGAATGACCGATGTAACATAAGAAAGAGTCAATAAGTAGGTATAGAAATTTCAAGATCCATGACTGAAACATGTTCAATGGGTCAAATATTTTCTAATCTATCGCTAATTTATCACCAGAAGGAGTCAATTGGGTAGAAATAGAAATTTCAAAATGGATGACTCTTGGGCCTAATATTAGTACATTTGGTCAAATAAGGATTTCTGAATGACTGACCTAAATTTAGAAAGAGTGAGTAGGTATAAAAACTTCAAGAACCATAACTGAAACAAGTCCAATTGGTAAAATATTGGCTACTCTAAGGCTAATGTATCACAAGAAGGAGTCAATTGGGGAGGAATAGAAAGTTCAAGATCAAAGACTGAAATATTTTCAGTGGGTCAAAAATTGGCTGAACTATCGCCAGAAGGAGTCAATAGGGTAGAACTAAAAAGTTCAAAATAGACGACTCTTGGGCCCGATTTTAGTACATTTCGTCAAATACTGACTTTTGAATGACCTATATACCATCAGAAAGAGTCAATAAGTGGGTATAGAAATTTCAAGATCCATGACTGAAACATGTTCAATGGGTCAAATATTGGCTACTCTATGGCTAATTTATCACAAGAAGGAGTCTATTGGGTAGAACTAAAAAGTTCAAAATCGACCACTCTTGGGCCCGATATTAGTACATTTTTTCAAATATGGATTTCTGAATGACTGACCTAAATTCAGAAAGAGTCAATGACTAGGTATAGAAATTTTAAGATCCATAACAGAAACATGTCCAATGGGTAAAATATTGGCTACTTTAAGGCTAATGTATCACAAGAAGGAGTCAATTGGGTAGAAGTTGAAAGTTCAAAATCAAGGACTGAAATATTTTCAGTGGGTCAAAAATTGGCTGAACTATCTCCAGAAGGAGTCAATATGGTAGAACTAAAAAGTTTAAAATCGACGACTCTTGGGCCTGATATTAGTACATTTGGTCAAATATTGACTTTTGAATGACCGATATAAAATCAGAAAGAGTCAATAAGTAGGTATAGAAATTTCAAGCTCCATGACTGAAAAATATTCAATGGGTCAAATATTGGCTACTCTATGGCTAATTTATCACCAGAAGGAGTCAATTGGGTAGGAATAGAAAGTTGAAGATCAAGGACTGAAATATTTTCAGTGGGTCAAAAATTGGCTGAACTATCTCCAGAAGGAGTCAATAGGGTAGAACTAAAAAGTTCAACATAGACGACTCTTGGGCCCAGTTTTAGTACATTTGGTCAAATATTGACTTTTGAATGACCAATGTAACATCAGAAAGAGTCAATAAGTAGGTATAGAAATTTCAAGATCCATTACTGAAACATGTTCAATGGGTCAAATATTGGCTACTCTATGGCTAATTTATCACCAGAAGGAGTCAAAGGGTAGAACTAAAAAGTTCAAAATCGACGACTCTTGGGCCTGATATTAGTACATTTGGTCAAATATTGACTTTTGAATGACCAATGTAACATCAGAAAGAGTCAATAAGTAGGTATAGAAATTTCAAGCTCCATGACTGAAACATGTTCAATGGGTCACATATTGGCTACTCTGGCTAATTTATCACCAGAAGGAGTCAATTGGGTAGGAATAGAAAGTTCAAGATCAAGGACTCAAATATTTTCAGTGGGTCAAAAACTTGCTGAACTATCTCCAGAAGAAGTCAATAGGGTAGAACTAAAAAGTTAAAAATAGACGACTCTTGGGCCTGATATTAGTACATTTGGTCAAATATTGACTTTTGAATGACCGATGTAACATCAGAAAGAGTCAATAAGTAGGTATAGAAATTTCAAGATCCATTACTGAAACATGTTCAATGGGTCAAATATTGGCTACTCTATGGCTAATTTATCAAAAGAAGGAGTCTATTGGGTAGTACTAAAAAGTTCAAAATCGACGACTCTTGGGCCCGATATTAGTACATTTTGTCAAATATGGATTTCTGAATGACTGACCTAAATTCAGAAAGAGTCAATGACTAGGTATAGAAATTTTAAGATCCATAATAGAAACATGTCCAATGGGTAAAATATTGGCTACTCTAAGGCTAATGTATCACAAGAAGGAGTCAATTGGATAGAGGTAGAAAGTTCAAAATCAAGGACTGAAATATTTTCAGTGGGTCAAAAATTGGCTGAACTATCTCCAGAAGGAGTCAATAGGGTAGAACTAAAAAGTTCAAAATAGACGACTCTTGGGCCCAGTGTTAGTACATTTGGTCAAATATTGACTTTTGAATGACCAATGTAACATCAGAAAGAGTCAATAAGTAGGTATAGAAATTTCAAGATCCATGACTGAAACATGTTCAATGGGTCAAATATTGGCTACTCTATGGCTAATTTATCACCAGAAGGAGTCAAAGGGTAGAACTAAAAAGTTCAAAATCGACGACTCTTGGGCCTGATATTAGTACATTTGGTCAAATATTGACTTTTGAATGATCGATATAACATCAGAAAGAGTCAATAAGTAGGTATAGAAATTTCAAGCTCCATGACTGAAACATGTTCAATGGGTCACATATTGGCTACTATGGCTAATTTATCACCAGAAGGAGTCGATTGGGTAGGAATAGAAAGTTCAAGATCAAGGACTGGAATATTTTCAGTGGGTCAGAAACTGGCTGAACTATCTCCAGAAGAAGTCAATAGGGTAGAACTAAAAAGTTAAAAATAGACGACTCTTGGGCCTGATATTAGTACATTTGGTCAAATATTGACTTTTGAATGACCGATGTAACATCAGAAAGAGTCAATAAGTAGGTATAGAAATTTCAAGATCCATGACTGAAACATGTTCAATATGTCAAATATTGGCTACTCTATGGCTAATTTATCACAAGAAGGAGTCTATTGGGTAGAACTAAAAAGTTCAAAATCGACGACTCTTGGGCCCGATATTAGTACATTTTGTCAAATATGGATTTCTGAATGACTGACCTAAATTCAGAAAGAGTCAATGACTAGGTATAGAAATTCTAAGATCCATAATAGAAACATGTCCAATGGGTAAAATATTGGCTACTCTAAGGCTAATGTATCACAAGAAGGAGTCAATTGGATAGAAGTAGAAAGTTCAAAATCAAGAACTGATATATTTTCAGTGGGTCAAAAATTGGCTGAACTATCTCCAGAAGGAGTCAATAGGGTAGAACTAAAAAGTTCAACATAGACGACTCTTGGGCCCAGTGTTGGTACATTTGGTCAAATATTGACTTTTGAATGACCAATGTAACATCAGAAAGAGTCAATAAGTAGGTATAGATATTTCAAGATCCATGACTGAAACATGTTCAATGGGTCAAATATTGGCTACTCTATGGCTAATTTATCACAAGAAGGAATCTATTGGGTAGAAATAGAAATTTCAAAATAGACGACTCTTGAGCCCGATATTAGTACGTTTGGTCAAATAAGGATTTCTGAATGACTGACCTAAATTTGGAAAGAGTGAGTAGGTATAAAAACTTCAAGATCCATAACTGAAACATGTCCAATGGGTAAAATATTGGCTACTCTAAGGCTAATGTATCACAAGAAGGAGTCAATTGGGAAGGAATAGAAAGTTCAAGATCAAGGACTGAAATATTTTCAGTGGGTCAAAAATTGGCTGAACTATCGCCAGAAGGAGTCAATAGGGTAGAACTAAAAAGTTCAAAATAGACGACTCTTCGGCCCAATTTTAGTACATTTGGTCAAATATTGACTTTTGAATGACTGATGTAACATCAGAAAGAGTCAATAAGTAGGTTTAGAAATTTCAAGATCCATGACTGAAACATGTCCAATGGGTCAAATATTGGCTACTCTATGGCTAATTTATCATCAGAAGGAGTCAATTAGGTAAAAATGGAAAGTTCAAAATTGACGATTCTTGGGCCCGATATTAGTACATTTGGTCAAATATGGATATCTGAATGACTGACCTAAATTCAGAAAGAGTCAATGAGTAGGTATAAAATCTTCAAGATCCATGACTGAAACATGTCCAATGGGTAAAATATTGGCTACTCTAAGGCTAATGTATCACAAGAAGGAGTCAATTGGGTAAGAATAGAAAGTTCAAGATCAAGGACTGAAATATTTTCAGTGGGTCAAAAATTGGCTTACTATCGCCAGAAGGAGTCAATAGGGTAGAACTAAAAAGTTCAAAATAGACGACTCTTGGGCCCGATTTTAGTACATTTGGTCAAATATTGACTTTTGAATGACCGATGTAACATCAGAAAGAGTCAATAAGTAGGTATAGAAATTTCAAGATCCATGACTGAAACATGTTCAATGGGTCACATATTGGCTACTCTGGCTAATTTATCACCAGGAGGAGTCAATTGGGTAGGAATAGAAAGTTCAAGATCAAGGACTGAAATATTTTCAGTGGGTCAAAAACTGGCTGAACTATCTCCAGTAGAAGTCAATAGGGTAGAACTAAAAAGTTAAAAATAGACGACTCTTGGGCCTGACATTAGTAAATTTGGTCAATAGGGTAGAACTAATATTTTCAGTGGGTCAAAAATTGGCTGAACTATCTCCAGAAGGAGTCAATAGGGTAGAACTTAAAAGTTCAACATAGACGACTCTTGGGCCCAGTGTTGGTACATTTGGTCAAATATTGACTTTTGAATGACCAATGTAAAATCAGAAAGAGTCAATAAGTAGGTATAGATATTTCAAGATCCATGACTGAAACATGTTCAATGGGTCAAATATTGGCTACTCTATGGCTAATTTATCACAAGAAGGAATCTATTGGGTAGAAATAGAAATTTCAAAATAGACGACTCTTGAGCCCGATATTAGTACGTTTGGTCAAATAAGGATTTCTGAATGACTGACCTAAATTTGGAAAGAGTGAGTAGGTATAAAAACTTCAAGATCCATAACTGAAACATGTCCAATTGGTAAAATATTGGCTACTCTAAGGCTAATGTATCACAAGAAGGAGTCAATTGGGAAGGAATAGAAAGTTCAAGATCAAGGACTGAAATATTTTCAGTGGGTCAAAAATTGGCTGAACTATCGCCAGAAGGAGTCAATAGGGTAGAACTAAAAAGTTCAAAATAGACGACTCTTCGGCCCAATTTTAGTAAATTTGGTCAAATATTGACTTTTGAATGACTGATGTAACATCAGAAAGAGTCAATAAGTAGGTATAGAAATTTCAAGATCCATGACTGAAACATGTTCAAGGGGTCAAATATTGGCTCCACTATGGCTAATTTATCACCTGAAGGAGTCAAAGGGTAGAACTAAAAAGTTCAAAATAGACGACTCTTGGGCCCGATTTTAGTACATTTCGTCAAATATTGACTTTTGAATGACCGATATGACATCAGAAAGAGTCAATAAGTAGGTATAGAAATTTCAAGCTCCATGACTGAAACATGTTCAATGGGTCACATATTGGCTACTCTGGCTAATTTATCACCAGGAGGAGTCTATTGGGTAGAACTAAAAAGTTCAAAATCGACGACTCTTGGGCCCGATATTAGTACATTTTGTCAAATATGGATTTCTGAATGACTGACCTAAATTCAGAAAGAGTCAATGACTAGGTATAGAAATTTTAAGATCCATAATAGAAACATGTCCAATGGGTAAAATATTGGCTACTCTAAGGCTAATGTATCACAAGAAGGAGTCAATTGGATAGAAGTAGAAAGTTCAAAATCAAGAACTGATATATTTTCAGTGGGTCAAAAATTGGCTGAACTATCTCCAGAAGGAGTCAATAGGGTAGAACTTAAAAGTTCAACATAGACGACTCTTGGGCCCAGTGTTGGTACATTTGGTCAAATATTGACTTTTGAATGACCAATGTAACATCAGAAAGAGTCAATAAGTAGGTATAGATATTTCAAGATCCATGACTGAAACATGTTCAATGGGTCAAATATTGGCTACTCTATGGCTAATTTATCACAAGAAGGAATCTATTGGGTAGAAATAGAAATTTCAAAATAGACGACTCTTGAGCCCGATATTAGTACGTTTGGTCAAATAAGGATTTCTGAATGACTGACCTAAATTTGGAAAGAGTGAGTAGGTATAAAAACTTCAAGATCCATAACTGAAACATGTCCAATTGGTAAAATATTGGCTACTCTAAGGCTAATGTATCACAAGAAGGAGTCAATTGGGAAGGAATAGAAAGTTCAAGATCAAGGACTGAAATATTTTCAGTGGGTCAAAAATTGGCTGAACTATCGCCAGAAGGAGTCAATAGGGTAGAACTAAAAAGTTCAAAATAGACGACTCTTCGGCCCAATTTTAGTACATTTGGTCAAATATTGACTTTTGAATGACTGATGTAACATCAGAAAGAGTCAATAAGTAGGTTTAGAAATTTCAAGATCCATGACTGAAACATGTCCAATGGGTCAAATATTGGCTACTCTATGGCTAATTTATCATCAGAAGGAGTCAATTAGGTAAAAATGGAAAGTTCAAAATTGACGATTCTTGGGCCCGATATTAGTACATTTGGTCAAATATGGATATCTGAATGACTGACCTAAATTCAGAAAGAGTCAATGAGTAGGTATAAAATCTTCAAGATCCATAACTGAAACATGTCCAATGGGTAAAATATTAGCTACTCTAATGTTAATGTATCACAAGAAGGAGTCATTTGTGTAGGAATAGAAAGTTCAAGATCAAGGACTGAAATATTTTCAGTGGGTCAAAAATTGGCTTAACTATCGCAAGAAGGAGTCAATAGGGTAGAACTAAAAAGTTCAAAATCGACGACTCTTGGGCCTGATATTAGTACATTTGGTCAAATATTGACTTTTGAATGACCGATATAACATCAGAAAGAGTCAATAAGTAGGTATAGAAATTTCAAGATCCATTACTGAAACATGTTCAATGGGTCAAATATTGGCTACTCTATGGCTAATTTATCACCAGAAGGAGTCAAAGGGTAGAACTAAAAAGTTCAAAATCGACGACTCTTGGGCCTGATATTAGTACATTTGGTCAAATATTGACTTTTGAATGACCGATATAACATCAGAAAGAGTCAATAAGTACGTATAGATATTTCAAGATCCATGAGTGAAACATGTTCAATGGGTCAATTATTGGCTAATCTATCGCTAATTTATCACCAGAAGGAGTCAATTGGGTAGAAATAGAAATTTCAAAATGGATGACTCTTGGGCCCGATATTAGTACATTTGTTCAAATATGGATTTCTGAATGACTGACCTAAATTCAGAAAGAGTGAGTAGGTATAAAAACTTCAAAATCAATAACTGTAACAAGTCCATCTGGTAAAATATTGGCTACTCTAAGGCTAATGTATCACAAGAAGGAGTCAATTGGGTAGGAATAGAAAGTTCAAGATCAAAGACTGAAATATTTTCAGTGGGTCAAAAATTGGCTGAACTATCGCCAGAAGGAGTCAATAGGGTAGAACTAAAAAGTTCAAAATAGACGACTCTTGGGCCCGATTTTAGTAAATTTGGTCAAATATTGACTTTTCAATGAATGATATAACATCAGAAAGAGTCAATAAGTAGGTATAGAAATTTCAAGATCCATGACTGAAACATGTTCAAGGGGTCAAATATTGGCTCCACTATGGCTAATTTATCAGCTGAAGGAGTCAAAGGGTAGAACTAAAAAGTTCAAAATAGACGACTCTTGGGCCCGATTTTAGTACATTTCGTCAAATATTGACTTTTGAATGACCGATATGACATCAGAAAGAGTCAATAAGTAGGTATAGAAATTTCAAGCTCCATGACTGAAACATGTTCAATGGGTCAAATATTGGCTACTCTATGGCTAATTTATCACAAGAAGGAATCTATTGGGTAGAAATAGAAATTTCAAAATAGACGACTCTTGAGCCCGATATTAGTACGTTTGGTCAAATAAGGATTTCTGAATGACTGACCTAAATTTGGAAAGAGTGAGTAGGTATAAAAACTTCAAGATCCATAACTGAAACATGTCCAATTGGTAAAATATTGGCTACTCTAAGGCTAATGTATCACAAGAAGGAGTCAATTGGGAAGGAATAGAAAGTTCAAGATCAAGGACTGAAATATTTTCAGTGGGTCAAAAACTGGCTGAACTATCTCCAGTAGAAGTCAATAGGGTAGAACTAAAAAGTTAAAAATAGACGACTCTTTGGACTGACATTAGTACAATTGGTCAAATATTGACTTTTGAATGACCGGTGTAACATCAGAAAGAGTCAATAAGTAGGTATAGAAATTTCAAGATCCATGACTGAAACATGTTCAATGGGTCAAATATTGACTACTCTATGGCTAATTTATCACAAGAAGGAGTCTATTGGGTAGAACTAAAAAGTTCAAAATCGACGACTCTTGGGCCCGATATTAGTACATTTTGTCAAATATGGATTTCTGAATGACTGACCTAAATTCAGAAAGAGTCAATGACAAGGTATAGAAATTTTAAGATCCATAACTGAAACATGTCCAATGGGTAAAATATTGGCTACTCTAAGGCTAATGTATCACAAGAAGGAGTCAATTGGGTAGGAATAGAAAGTTCAACATCAAGGACTGAAATATTTTCAGTGGGTCAAAAATTGGCTTACTATCGCCAGAAGGAGTCAATAGGGTAGAACTAAAAAGTTCAAAATAGACGACTCTTGGGCCCGATTTTAGTACATTTGGTCAAATATTGACTTTTGAATGACCGATGTAACATCAGAAAGAGTCAATAAGTAGGTATAGAAATTTCAAGATCCATGACTGAAACATGTTCAATGGGTCAAATATTGGCTACTCTATGGCTAATTTATCACCAGAAGGAGTCAATTGGGTAAAAATGGAAAGTTCAAAATTGACGACTCTTGAGCCCGATATTAGTACATTTGGTCAAATATGGATTTCTGAATGACTGACCTAAATTCAGAAAGAGTCAATGAGTTAGGTATAAAAATGTCAAGATCCATGACTGAAACATGTCCAATGGGTAAAATATTAGCTACTCTAATGTTAATGTATCACAAGAAGGAGTCATTTGTGTAGGAACAGAAAGTTCAAGATCAAGGACTGAAATATTTTCAGTGGGTCAAAAATTGGCTGAACTATCTCCAGAAGGAGTCAATACGGTAGAACTAAAAAGTTCAAAATCGACGACTCTTGGGCCTGATATTAGTATATTTGGTCAAATATTGACTTTTGAATGACCGATATAACATCAGAAAGAGTCAATAAGTAGGTATAGAAATTTCAAGCTCCATGACTGAAAAATATTCAATGGGTCAAATATTGGCTACTCTATGGCTAATTTATCACCAGAAGGAGTCAATTGGGTAGGAATAGAAAGTTGAAGATCAAGGACTGAAATAATTTCAGTTGGTCAAAAATTGGCTGAACTATCTCCAGAAGGAGTCAATAGGGTAGAACTAAAAAGTTCAACATAGACGACTCTTGGGCCAAGTGTTAGTACATTTGGTCAAATATTGACTTTTGAATGACCAATGTAACATCAGAAAGAGTCAATAAGTAGGTATAGATATTTCAAGATCCATGACTGAAACATGTTCAATGGGTCAAATATTGTCTACTCTATGGCTAATTTATCACAAGAAGGAGTCTATTGGGTAGAAATAGAAAGTTCAAAATCGACGACTCTTGGGCCTGATATTAGTACATTTGGTCAAATATTGACTTTTGAATGACCGATATAACATGAGAAAGAGTCAATAAGTAGGTTTAGAAATTTCACCATCCATGACTAAAACATGTTCAATGGGTCAATTATTTGCTAATCTATCGCTAATTTATCACCAGAAGGAGTCAATTGGGTAAAAATGGAAAGTTCAAAATTGACGATTCTTGGGCCCGATATTAGTACATTTGGTCAAATATGGATTTCTGAATGACTGACCTAAATTCAGAAAGAGTCAATGAGTAGGTATAGAAATTTTAAGATCCATAATAGAAACATGTCCAATGGGTAAAATATTGGCTACTCTAAGGCTAATGTATCACAAGAAGGAGTCAATTGGATAGAAGTAGAAAGTTCAAAATCAAGGACTGAAATATTTTCAGTGGGTCAAAAATTGGCTGAACTATCTCCAGAAGGAGTCAATAGGGTAGAACTAAAAAGTTCAACATAGACGACTCTTGGGCCCAGTGTTGGTACATTTGGTCAAATATTGACTTTTGAATGACCAATGTAACATCAGAAAGAGTCAATAAGTAGGTATAGATATTTCAAGATCCATGACTGAAACATGTTCAATGGGTCAAATATTGGCTACTCTATGGCTAATTTATCACCAGAAGGAGTCAATTGGGTAGAAATAGAAATTTCAAAATAGATGACTCTTGAGCCCGATATTAGTACATTTGGTCAAATAAGGATTTCTGAATGACTGACCTAAATTTAGAAAGAGTGAGTAGGTATAAAAACTTCAAGATCCATAACTGAAACATGTCCAATGGGTAAAATATTGGCTACTCTAAGGCTAATGTATCACAAGAAGGAGTCAATTGGGTAGGAATAGAAAGTTCAACATCAAGGACTGAAATATTTTCAGTGGGTCAAAAATTGGCTTACTATCGCCAGAAGGAGTCAATAGGGTAGAACTAAAAAGTTCAAAATAGACGACTCTTGGGCCCGATTTTAGTACATTTGGTCAAATATTGACTTTTGAATGACCGATGTAACATCAGAAAGAGTCAATAAGTAGGTATAGAAATTTCAAGATCCATGACTGAAACATGTTCAATGGGTCAAATATTGGCTACTCTATGGCTAATTTATCACCAGAAGGAGTCAATTGGGTAAAAATGGAAAGTTCAAAATTGACGACTCTTGAGCCCGATATTAGTACATTTGGTCAAATATGGATTTCTGAATGACTGACCTAAATTCAGAAAGAGTCAATGAGTTAGGTATAAAAATGTCAAGATCCATGACTGAAACATGTCCAATGGGTAAAATATTAGCTACTCTAATGTTAATGTATCACAAGAAGGAGTCATTTGTGTAGGAACAGAAAGTTCAAGATCAAGGACTGAAATATTTTCAGTGGGTCAAAAATTGGCTGAACTATCTCCAGAAGGAGTCAATACGGTAGAACTAAAAAGTTCAAAATCGACGACTCTTGGGCCTGATATTAGTATATTTGGTCAAATATTGACTTTTGAATGACCGATATAACATCAGAAAGAGTCAATAAGTAGGTATAGAAATTTCAAGCTCCATGACTG
Organism: Zacco platypus; assembly: GCA_038088235.1. Classification (NCBI taxonomy): domain Eukaryota; kingdom Metazoa; phylum Chordata; class Actinopteri; order Cypriniformes; family Xenocyprididae; genus Zacco; species Zacco platypus. The sequence goes on from CM076069.1 coordinate 7,199,012, forward strand.
AAAAATATTCAATGGGTCAAATATTGGCTACTCTATGGCTAATTTATCACCAGAAGGAGTCAATTGGGTAGGAATAGAAAGTTGAAGATCAAGGACTGAAATAATTTCAGTGGGTCAAAAATTGGCTGAACTATCTCCAGAAGGAGTCAATAGGGTAGAACTAAAAAGTTCAACATAGACGACTCTTGGGCCAAGTGTTAGTACATTTGGTCAAATATTGACTTTTGAATGACCAATGTAACATCAGAAAGAGTCAATAAGTAGGTATAGATATTTCAAGATCCATGACTGAAACATGTTCAATGGGTCAAATATTGTCTACTCTATGGCTAATTTATCACAAGAAGGAGTCTATTGGGTAGAAATAGAAAGTTCAAAATCGACGACTCTTGGGCCTGATATTAGTACATTTGGTCAAATACTGACTTTTGAATGACCGATATAACATGAGAAAGAGTCAATAAGTAGGTTTAGAAATTTCACCATCCATGACTAAAACATGTTCAATGGGTCAATTATTTGCTAATCTATCGCTAATTTATCACCAGAATTAGTCAATTGGGTAAAAATGAAAAGTTCAAAATTGACGATTCTTGGGCCCGATATTAGTACATTTGGTCAAATATGGATTTCTGAATGACTGACCTAAATTCAGAAAGAGTCAATGAGTAGGTATAGAAATTTTAAGATCCATAATAGAAACATGTCCAATGGGTAAAATATTGGCTACTCTAAGGCTAATGTATCACAAGAAGGAGTCAATTGGATAGAAGTAGAAAGTTCAAAATCAAGGACTGAAATATTTTCAGTGGGTCAAAAATTGGCTGAACTATCTCCAGAAGGAGTCAATAGGGTAGAACTAAAAAGTTCAACATAGACGACTCTTGGGCCCAGTGTTGGTACATTTGGTCAAATATTGACTTTTGAATGACCAATGTAACATCAGAAAGAGTCAATAAGTAGGTATAGATATTTCAAGATCCATGACTGAAACATGTTCAATGGGTCAAATATTGGCTACTCTATGGCTAATTTATCACCAGAAGGAGTCAATTGGGTAGAAATAGAAATTTCAAAATAGATGACTCTTGAGCCCGATATTAGTACATTTGGTCAAATAAGGATTTCTGAATGACTGACCTAAATTTAGAAAGAGTGAGTAGGTATAAAAACTTCAAGATCCATAACTGAAACATGTCCAATTGGTAAAATATTGGCTACTCTAAGGCTAATGTATCACAAGAAGGAGTCAATTGGGAAGGAATAGAAAGTTCAAGATCAAGGACTGAAATATTTTCAGTGGGTCAAAAATTGGCTGAACTATCGCAAGAAGGAGTCAATAGGGTAGAACTAAAAAGTTCAAAATAGACTACTCTTCGGCCCAATTTTAGTACATTTGGTCAAATATTGACTTTTGAATGACCGATGTAACATCAGAAAGAGTCAATAAGTAGGTTTAGAAATTTCAAGATCCATGATTGAAACATGTCCAATGGGTCAAATATCGGCTACTCTATGGCTAATTTATCATCAGAAGGAGTCAATTAGGTAAAACTGGAAAGTTCAAAATTGACGATTCTTGGGCCCGATATTAGTACATTTGGTCAAATACTGACTTTTGAATGACCGATATAACATGAGAAAGAGTCAATAAGTAGGTTTAGAAATTTCACCATCCATGACTAAAACATGTTCAATGGGTCAATTATTTGCTAATCTATCGCTAATTTATCACCAGAAGGAGTCAATTGGGTAAAAATGGAAAGTTCAAAATTGACGATTCTTGGGCCCGATATTAGTACATTTGGTCAAATATGGATTTCTGAATGACTGACCTAAATTCAGAAAAAGTCAATGAGTAGGTATAAAAACTTCAAGATCCATGACTGAAACATGTCCAATGGGTAAAATATTGTTTTCTCTAAGGCTAATGTATCACAAGAAGGAGTCATTTGGGTAGGAATAGAAAGTTCAAGATCAAAGACTGAAATATTTTCAGTGGGTCAAAAATTGGCTGAACTATCGCCAGAAGGAGTCAATAGGGCAGAACTAAAAAGTTCAAAATAGACGACTCTTGGGCCCGATTTTAGTACATTTGGTCAAATATTGACTTTTCAATGACCGATGTAACATCAGAAAGAGTCAATAAGTAGGTATAGAAATTTCAAGATCCATGACTGAAACATGTTCAATGGGTCAAATATTGGCTACTCTATGGCTAATTTATCACAAGAAGGAGTCAATTGGGTAAAAATGGAAAGTTCAAAATTGACGATTTTTGGGCCCGATATTAGTACATTTGGTCAAATATGGATTTCTGAATGACTGACCTAAATTCAGAAAGAGTCAATGAGTAGGTATAAAATCTTCAAGATCCATGACTGAAACATGTCCAATGGGTAAAATATTGGCTACTCTAAGGCTAAAGTATCACAAGAAGGAGTCAATTGGGTAGGAATAGAAAGTTCAAGATCAAGGACTGAAATATTTTCAGTGGGTCAAAAATTGGCTGAAATATCGCCAGAAGGAGTCAATAGGGTAGAACTAAAAAGTTCAAAATAGAAGACTCTTGGGCCCGATTTTAGTACATTTGGTCAAATATTGACTTTTGAATGACCGATGTAACATCAGAAAGAGTCAATAAGTAGGTATAGAAATTTCAAGATCCATGACTGAAACATCTTCAATGGGTCAAATATTGGCTACTCTATGGCTAATTTATCACCAGAAGGAGTCAATTGGGTAAAAATGGAAAGTTCAAAATTGACGACTCTTGAGCCCGATATTAGTACATTTGGTCAAATATGGATTTCTGAATGACTGACCTAAATTCAGAAAGAGTCAATGAGTTAGGCATAAAAATGTCAAGATCCATAACTGAAACATGTCCAATGGGTAAAATGTTAGCTACTCTAATGCTAATGTATCACAAGAAGGAGTCATTTGGGTAGGAATAGAAAGTTCAAGATCAAGGACTGAAATATTTTCAGTGGGTCAAAAATTGGCTGAACTATCGCCAGAAGGAGTCAATAGGGTAGAACTAAAAAGTTTAAAATCGACGACTCTTGGGCCTGATATTAGTACATTTGGTCAAATATTGACTTTTGAATGACCGATATAACATAGGAAAGAGTCAATAAGTAGGTATAGATATTTCAAGATCCATGACTGAAACATGTTCAAGGGGTCAAATATTGGCTCCACTATGGCTAACTTATCACAAGAAGGAGTCTATTGGGTAGAACTAAAAAGTTCAAAATCGACGACTCTTGGGCCCGATATTAGTACATTTTGTCAAATATGGATTTCTGAATGACTGACCTAAATTCAGAAAGAGTCAATGACAAGGTATAGAAATTTTAAGATCCATAATAGAAACATGTCCAATAGGTAAAATATTGGCTACTCTAAGGCTAATGTATCACCAGGAGTCAATTGGGTAAAAATGGAAATTTCAAAATAGAAGACTCTTGGGCCCGATATTAGTACATTTGGTCAAATAAGGATTTCTGAATGACTGACCTAAATTCAGAAAGAGTGAGTAGGTATAAAAACTTCAAGATCCATATCTGAAACTTGTCCAATTGGTAAAATATTGGCTACTCTAAGGCTAATGTATCATAAGAAGGAGTCAATTGGGTAGGAATAGAAAGTTCAAGATCAAGGACTGAAATATGTTCAGTGGTTCAAAAATTGGCTGAACTATCGCCAGAAGGAGTCAATAGGGTAGAACTGAAAAGTTCAAAATCGACGACTCTTGGGCCTGATATTAGTACATTTGGTCAAATATTGACTTTTGAATGACCGATATAACATCAGAAAGAGTCAATAAGTAGGTATAGAAATTTCAAGCTCCATGACTGAAAAATATTCAATGGGTCAAATATTGGCTACTCTATGGCTAATTTATCACCAGAAGGAGTCAATTGGGTAGGAATAGAAAGTTGAAGATCAAGGACTGAAATAATTTCAGTGGGTCAAAAATTGGCTGAACTATCTCCAGAAGGAGTCAATAGGGTAGAACTAAAAAGTTCAACATAGACGACTCTTGGGCCAAGTGTTAGTACATTTGGTCAAATATTGACTTTTGAATGACCAATGTAACATCAGAAAGAGTCAATAAGTAGGTATAGATATTTCAAGATCCATGACTGAAACATGTTCAATGGGTCAAATATTGTCTACTCTATGGCTAATTTATCACAAGAAGGAGTCTATTGGGTAGAAATAGAAAGTTCAAAATCGACGACTCTTGGGCCTGATATTAGTACATTTGGTCAAATATTGACTTTTGAATGACCGATATAACATGAGAAAGAGTCAATAAGTAGGTTTAGAAATTTCACCATCCATGACTAAAACATGTTCAATGGGTCAATTATTTGCTAATCTATCGCTAATTTATCACCAGAATTAGTCAATTGGGTAAAAATGGAAAGTTCAAAATTGACGATTCTTGGGCCCGATATTAGTACATTTGGTCAAATATGGATTTCTGAATGACTGACCTAAATTCAGAAAGAGTCAATGAGTAGGTATAGAAATTTTAAGATCCATAATAGAAACATGTCCAATGGGTAAAATATTGGCTACTCTAAGGCTAATGTATCACAAGAAGGAGTCAATTGGATAGAAGTAGAAAGTTCAAAATCAAGGACTGAAATATTTTCAGTGGGTCAAAAATTGGCTGAACTATCTCCAGAAGGAGTCAATAGGGTAGAACTAAAAAGTTCAACATAGACGACTCTTGGGCCCAGTGTTGGTACATTTGGTCAAATATTGACTTTTGAATGACCAATGTAACATCAGAAAGAGTCAATAAGTAGGTATAGATATTTCAAGATCCATGACTGAAACATGTTCAATGGGTCAAATATTGGCTACTCTATGGCTAATTTATCACCAGAAGGAGTCAATTGGGTAGAAATAGAAATTTCAAAATAGATGACTCTTGAGCCCGATATTAGTACATTTGGTCAAATAAGGATTTCTGAATGACTGACCTAAATTTAGAAAGAGTGAGTAGGTATAAAAACTTCAAGATCCATAACTGAAACATGTCCAATTGGTAAAATATTGGCTACTCTAAGGCTAATGTATCACAAGAAGGAGTCAATTGGGAAGGAATAGAAAGTTCAAGATCAAGGACTGAAATATTTTCAGTGGGTCAAAAATTGGCTGAACTATCGCAAGAAGGAGTCAATAGGGTAGAACTAAAAAGTTCAAAATAGACTACTCTTCGGCCCAATTTTAGTACATTTGGTCAAATATTGACTTTTGAATGACCGATGTAACATCAGAAAGAGTCAATAAGTAGGTTTAGAAATTTCAAGATCCATGATTGAAACATGTCCAATGGGTCAAATATCGGCTACTCTATGGCTAATTTATCATCAGAAGGAGTCAATTAGGTAAAACTGGAAAGTTCAAAATTGACGATTCTTGGGCCCGATATTAGTACATTTGGTCAAATATGGATATCTGAATGACTGACCTAAATTCAGAAAAAGTCAATGAGTAGGTATTAAATCTTCAAGATCCATATCTGAAACTTGTCCAATTGGTAAAATATTGGCTACTCTAAGGCTAATGTATCATAAGAAGGAGTCAATTGGGTAGGAATAGAAAGTTCAAGATCAAGGACTGAAATATGTTCAGTGGTTCAAAAATTGGCTGAACTATCGCCAGAAGGAGTCAATAGGGTAGAACTGAAAAGTTCAAAATCGACGACTCTTGGGCCTGATATTAGTACATTTGGTCAAATATTGACTTTTGAATGACCGATATAACATCAGAAAGAGTCAATAAGTAGGTATAGAAATTTCAAGCTCCATGACTGAAAAATATTCAATGGGTCAAATATTGGCTACTCTATGGCTAATTTATCACCAGAAGGAGTCAATTGGGTAGGAATAGAAAGTTGAAGATCAAGGACTGAAATAATTTCAGTGGGTCAAAAATTGGCTGAACTATCTCCAGAAGGAGTCAATAGGGTAGAACTAAAAAGTTCAACATAGACGACTCTTGGGCCAAGTGTTAGTACATTTGGTCAAATATTGACTTTTGAATGACCAATGTAACATCAGAAAGAGTCAATAAGTAGGTATAGATATTTCAAGATCCATGACTGAAACATGTTCAATGGGTCAAATATTGTCTACTCTATGGCTAATTTATCACAAGAAGGAGTCTATTGGGTAGAAATAGAAAGTTCAAAATCGACGACTCTTGGGCCTGATATTAGTACATTTGGTCAAATATTGACTTTTGAATGACCGATATAACATGAGAAAGAGTCAATAAGTAGGTTTAGAAATTTCACCATCCATGACTAAAACATGTTCAATGGGTCAATTATTTGCTAATCTATCGCTAATTTATCACCAGAATTAGTCAATTGGGTAAAAATGGAAAGTTCAAAATTGACGATTCTTGGGCCCGATATTAGTACATTTGGTCAAATATGGATTTCTGAATGACTGACCTAAATTCAGAAAGAGTCAATGAGTAGGTATAGAAATTTTAAGATCCATAATAGAAACATGTCCAATGGGTAAAATATTGGCTACTCTAAGGCTAATGTATCACAAGAAGGAGTCAATTGGATAGAAGTAGAAAGTTCAAAATCAAGGACTGAAATATTTTCAGTGGGTCAAAAATTGGCTGAACTATCTCCAGAAGGAGTCAATAGGGTAGAACTAAAAAGTTCAACATAGACGACTCTTGGGCCCAGTGTTGGTACATTTGGTCAAATATTGACTTTTGAATGACCAATGTAACATCAGAAAGAGTCAATAAGTAGGTATAGATATTTCAAGATCCATGACTGAAACATGTTCAATGGGTCAAATATTGGCTACTCTATGGCTAATTTATCACCAGAAGGAGTCAATTGGGTAGAAATAGAAATTTCAAAATAGATGACTCTTGAGCCCGATATTAGTACATTTGGTCAAATAAGGATTTCTGAATGACTGACCTAAATTTAGAAAGAGTGAGTAGGTATAAAAACTTCAAGATCCATAACTGAAACATGTCCAATTGGTAAAATATTGGCTACTCTAAGGCTAATGTATCACAAGAAGGAGTCAATTGGGAAGGAATAGAAAGTTCAAGATCAAGGACTGAAATATTTTCAGTGGGTCAAAAATTGGCTGAACTATCGCAAGAAGGAGTCAATAGGGTAGAACTAAAAAGTTCAAAATAGACTACTCTTCGGCCCAATTTTAGTACATTTGGTCAAATATTGACTTTTGAATGACCGATGTAACATCAGAAAGAGTCAATAAGTAGGTTTAGAAATTTCAAGATCCATGATTGAAACATGTCCAATGGGTCAAATATCGGCTACTCTATGGCTAATTTATCATCAGAAGGAGTCAATTAGGTAAAACTGGAAAGTTCAAAATTGACGATTCTTGGGCCCGATATTAGTACATTTGGTCAAATATGGATATCTGAATGACTGACCTAAATTCAGAAAAAGTCAATGAGTAGGTATTAAATCTTCAAGATCCATGACTGAAACATGTCCAATGGGTAAAATATTGGCTACTCTAAGGCTAATGTATCACAAGAAGGAGTCAATTGGGTAGGAATAGAAAGTTCAAGATCAAGGACTGAAATATTTTCAGTGGGTCAAAAATTGGCTTACTATCGCCAGAAGGAGTCAATAGGGTAGAACTAAAAAGTTCAAAATAGACGACTCTTGGGCCCGATTTTAGTACATTTGGTCAAATATTGACTTTTGAATGACCGATGTAACATCAGAAAGAGTCAATAAGTAGGTATAGAAATTTCAAGATCCATGACTGAAACATGTTCAATGGGTCAAATATTGGCTACTCTATGGCTAATTTATCACCAGAAGGAGTCAATTGGGTAAAAATGGAAAGTTCAAAATTGACGACTCTTGAGCCCGATATTAGTACATTTGGTCAAATATGGATTTCTGAATGACTGACCTAAATTCAGAAAGAGTCAATGAGTTAGGTATAAAAATGTCAAGATCCATAACTGAAACATGTCCAATGGGTAAAATATTAGCTACTCTAATGTTAATGTATCACAAGAAGGAGTCATTTGTGTAGGAACAGAAAGTTCAAGATCAAGGACTGAAATATTTTCAGTGGGTCAAAAATTGGCTGAACTATCTCCAGAAGGAGTCAATACGGTAGAACTAAAAAGTTCAAAATCGACGACTCTTGGGCCTGATATTAGTACATTTGGTCAAATATTGACTTTTGAATGACCGATATAACATCAGAAAGAGTCAATAAGTAGGTATAGAAATTTCAAGCTCCATGACTGAAAAATATTCAATGGGTCAAATATTGGCTACTCTATGGCTAATTTATCACCAGAAGGAGTCAATTGGGTAGGAATAGAAAGTTGAAGATCAAGGACTGAAATAATTTCAGTGGGTCAAAAATTGGCTAAACTATCTCCAGAAGGAGTCAATAGGGTAGAACTAAAAAGTTCAACATAGACGACTCTTGGGCCAAGTGTTAGTACATTTGGTCAAATATTGACTTTTGAATGACCAATGTAACATCAGAAAGAGTCAATAAGTAGGTATAGATATTTCAAGATCCATGACTGAAACATGTTCAATGGGTCAAATATTGTCTACTCTATGGCTAATTTATCACAAGAAGGAGTCTATTGGGTAGAAATAGAAAGTTCAAAATCGACGACTCTTGGGCCTGATATTAGTACATTTGGTCAAATATGGATTTCTGAATGACTGACCTAAATTCAGAAAAAGTCAATGAGTAGGTATAAAAACTTCAAGATCCATGACTGAAACATGTCCAATGGGTAAAATATTGTTTTCTCTAAGGCTAATGTATCACAAGAAGGAGTCATTTGGGTAGGAATAGAAAGTTCAAGATCAAAGACTGAAATATTTTCAGTGGGTCAAAAATTGGCTGAACTATCGCCAGAAGGAGTCAATAGGGTAGAACTAAAAAGTTCAAAATAGACGACTCTTGGGCCCGATTTCAGTACATTTGGTCAAATATTGACTTTTCAATGACCGATGTAACATCAGAAAGAGTCAATAAGTAGGTATAGAAATTTCAAGATCCATGACTGAAACATGTTCAATGGGTCAAATATTGGCTACTCTATGGCTAATTTATCACAAGAAGGAGTCAATTGGGTAAAAATAGAAAGTTCAAAATTGACGATTTTTGGGCCCGATATTAGTACATTTGGTCAAATATGGATTTCTGAATGACTGACCTAAATTCAGAAAGAGTCAATGAGTAGGTATAAAATCTTCAAGATCCATGACTGAAACATGTCCAATGGGTAAAATATTGGCTACTCTAAGGCTAAAGTATCACAAGAAGGAGTCAATTGGGTAGGAATAGAAAGTTCAAGATCAAGGACTGAAATATTTTCAGTGGGTCAAAAATTGGCTGAAATATCGCCAGAAGGAGTCAATAGGGTAGAACTAAAAAGTTCAAAATAGAAGACTCTTGGGCCCGATTTTAGTACATTTGGTCAAATATTGACTTTTGAATGACCGATGTAACATCAGAAAGAGTCAATAAGTAGGTATAGAAATTTCAAGATCCATGACTGAAACATCTTCAATGGGTCAAATATTGGCTACTCTATGGCTAATTTATCACCAGAAGGAGTCAATTGGGTAAAAATGGAAAGTTCAAAATTGACGACTCTTGAGCCCGATATTAGTACATTTGGTCAAATATGGATTTCTGAATGACTGACCTAAATTCAGAAAGAGTCAATGAGTTAGGCATAAAAATGTCAAGATCCATAACTGAAACATGTCCAATGGGTAAAATGTTAGCTACTCTAATGCTAATGTATCACAAGAAGGAGTCATTTGGGTAGGAATAGAAAGTTCAAGATCAAGGACTGAAATATTTTCAGTGGGTCAAAAATTGGCTGAACTATCGCCAGAAGGAGTCAATAGGGTAGAACTAAAAAGTTTAAAATCGATGACTCTTGGGCCTGATATTAGTACATTTGGTCAAATATTGACTTTTGAATGACCGATATAACATAGGAAAGAGTCAATAAGTAGGTATAGATATTTCAAGATCCATGACTGAAACATGTTCAAGGGGTCAAATATTGGCTCCACTATGGCTAACTTATCACAAGAAGGAGTCTATTGGGTAGAACTAAAAAGTTCAAAATCGACGACTCTTGGGCCCGATATTAGTACATTTTGTCAAATATGGATTTCTGAATGACTGACCTAAATTCAGAAAGAGTCAATAAGTAGGTATAGAAATTTCAAGCTCCATGACTGAAAAATATTCAATGGGTCAAATATTGGCTACTCTATGGCTAATTTATCAGCAGAAGGAGTTAATTGGGTAGGAATAGAAAGTTGAAGATCAAGGACTGAAATATTTTCAGTGGGTCAAAAATTGGCTGAACTATCTCCAGAAGGAGTCAATAGGGTAGAACTAAAAAATTCAACATAGACGACTCTTGGGCCCAGTGTTAGTACATTTGGTCAAATATTGACTTTTGAATGACCAATGTAACATCAGAAAGAGTCAATAAGTAGGTATAGATATTTCAAGATCCATGACTGAAACATGTTCAACGGGTCAAATATTGGCTACTCTATGGCTAATTTATCACCAGAAGGAGTCAATTGGGTAAAAATGGAAAGTTCAAAATCGACGACTCTTGGGCCTGATATTAGTACATTTGGTCAAATATTGACTTTTGAATGACCGATATAACATGAGAAAGAGTCAATAAGTAGGTTTAGAAATTTCACCATCCATGTCTAAAACATGTTCAATGGGTCAATTATTGGCTAATCTATCGCTAATTTATCACCAGAAGGAGTCAATTGGGTAGAAATAGAAATTTCAAAATAGAAGACTCTTGGGCCCGATATTAGTACATTTGGTCAAATAAGGATTTCTGAATGACTGACCTAAATTCAGAAAGAGTGAGTAGGTATAAAAACTTCAAGATCCATAACTGAAACATGTCCAATTGGTAAAATATTGGCTACTCTAAGGCTAATGTATCACAAGAAGGAGTCAATTGGATAGAAGTAGAAAGTTCAAAATCAAGGACTGAAATATTTTCAGTGGGTCAAAAATTGGCTGAACTATCTCCAGAAGGAGTCAATAGGGTAGAACTAAAAAGTTCAACATAGACGACTCTTGGGCCCAGTGTTGGTACATTTGGTCAAATATTGACTTTTGAATGACCAATGTAACATCAGAAAGAGTCAATAAGTAGGTATAGATATTTCAAGATCCATGACTGAAACATGTTCAATGGGTCAAATATTGGCTACTCTATGGCTAATTTATCACCAGAAGGAGTCAATTGGGTAGAAATAGAAATTTCAAAATAGATGACTCTTGAGCCCGATATTAGTACATTTGGTCAAATAAGGATTTCTGAATGACTGACCTAAATTTAGAAAGAGTGAGTAGGTATAAAAACTTCAAGATCCATAACTGAAACATGTCCAATTGGTAAAATATTGGCTACTCTAAGGCTAATGTATCACAAGAAGGAGTCAATTGGGAAGGAATAGAAAGTTCAAGATCAAGGACTGAAATATTTTCAGTGGGTCAAAAATTGGCTGAACTATCGCAAGAAGGAGTCAATAGGGTAGAACTAAAAAGTTCAAAATAGACTACTCTTCGGCCCAATTTTAGTACATTTGGTCAAATATTGACTTTTGAATGACCGATGTAACATCAGAAAGAGTCAATAAGTAGGTTTAGAAATTTCAAGATCCATGATTGAAACATGTCCAATGGGTCAAATATCGGCTACTCTATGGCTAATTTATCATCAGAAGGAGTCAATTAGGTAAAACTGGAAAGTTCAAAATTGACGATTCTTGGGCCCGATATTAGTACATTTGGTCAAATATGGATATCTGAATGACTGACCTAAATTCAGAAAAAGTCAATGAGTAGGTATTAAATCTTCAAGATCCATGACTGAAACATGTCCAATGGGTAAAATATTGGCTACTCTAAGGCTAATGTATCACAAGAAGGAGTCAATTGGGTAGGAATAGAAAGTTCAAGATCAAGGACTGAAATATTTTCAGTGGGTCAAAAATTGGCTTACTATCGCCAGAAGGAGTCAATAGGGTAGAACTAAAAAGTTCAAAATAGACGACTCTTGGGCCCGATTTTAGTACATTTGGTCAAATATTGACTTTTGAATGACCGATGTAACATCAGAAAGAGTCAATAAGTAGGTATAGAAATTTCAAGATCCATGACTGAAACATGTTCAATGGGTCAAATATTGGCTACTCTATGGCTAATTTATCACCAGAAGGAGTCAATTGGGTAAAAATGGAAAGTTCAAAATTGACGACTCTTGAGCCCGATATTAGTACATTTGGTCAAATATGGATTTCTGAATGACTGACCTAAATTCAGAAAGAGTCAATGAGTTAGGTATAAAAATGTCAAGATCCATAACTGAAACATGTCCAATGGGTAAAATATTAGCTACTCTAATGTTAATGTATCACAAGAAGGAGTCATTTGTGTAGGAACAGAAAGTTCAAGATCAAGGACTGAAATATTTTCAGTGGGTCAAAAATTGGCTGAACTATCTCCAGAAGGAGTCAATACGGTAGAACTAAAAAGTTCAAAATCGACGACTCTTGGGCCTGATATTAGTACATTTGGTCAAATATTGACTTTTGAATGACCGATATAACATCAGAAAGAGTCAATAAGTAGGTATAGAAATTTCAAGCTCCATGACTGAAAAATATTCAATGGGTCAAATATTGGCTACTCTATGGCTAATTTATCACCAGAAGGAGTCAATTGGGTAGGAATAGAAAGTTGAAGATCAAGGACTGAAATAATTTCAGTGGGTCAAAAATTGGCTAAACTATCTCCAGAAGGAGTCAATAGGGTAGAACTAAAAAGTTCAACATAGACGACTCTTGGGCCAAGTGTTAGTACATTTGGTCAAATATTGACTTTTGAATGACCAATGTAACATCAGAAAGAGTCAATAAGTAGGTATAGATATTTCAAGATCCATGACTGAAACATGTTCAATGGGTCAAATATTGTCTACTCTATGGCTAATTTATCACAAGAAGGAGTCTATTGGGTAGAAATAGAAAGTTCAAAATCGACGACTCTTGGGCCTGATATTAGTACATTTGGTCAAATATGGATTTCTGAATGACTGACCTAAATTCAGAAAAAGTCAATGAGTAGGTATAAAAACTTCAAGATCCATGACTGAAACATGTCCAATGGGTAAAATATTGTTTTCTCTAAGGCTAATGTATCACAAGAAGGAGTCATTTGGGTAGGAATAGAAAGTTCAAGATCAAAGACTGAAATATTTTCAGTGGGTCAAAAATTGGCTGAACTATCGCCAGAAGGAGTCAATAGGGTAGAACTAAAAAGTTCAAAATAGACGACTCTTGGGCCCGATTTCAGTACATTTGGTCAAATATTGACTTTTCAATGACCGATGTAACATCAGAAAGAGTCAATAAGTAGGTATAGAAATTTCAAGATCCATGACTGAAACATGTTCAATGGGTCAAATATTGGCTACTCTATGGCTAATTTATCACAAGAAGGAGTCAATTGGGTAAAAATAGAAAGTTCAAAATTGACGATTTTTGGGCCCGATATTAGTACATTTGGTCAAATATGGATTTCTGAATGACTGACCTAAATTCAGAAAGAGTCAATGAGTAGGTATAAAATCTTCAAGATCCATGACTGAAACATGTCCAATGGGTAAAATATTGGCTACTCTAAGGCTAAAGTATCACAAGAAGGAGTCAATTGGGTAGGAATAGAAAGTTCAAGATCAAGGACTGAAATATTTTCAGTGGGTCAAAAATTGGCTGAAATATCGCCAGAAGGAGTCAATAGGGTAGAACTAAAAAGTTCAAAATAGAAGACTCTTGGGCCCGATTTTAGTACATTTGGTCAAATATTGACTTTTGAATGACCGATGTAACATCAGAAAGAGTCAATAAGTAGGTATAGAAATTTCAAGATCCATGACTGAAACATCTTCAATGGGTCAAATATTGGCTACTCTATGGCTAATTTATCACCAGAAGGAGTCAATTGGGTAAAAATGGAAAGTTCAAAATTGACGACTCTTGAGCCCGATATTAGTACATTTGGTCAAATATGGATTTCTGAATGACTGACCTAAATTCAGAAAGAGTCAATGAGTTAGGCATAAAAATGTCAAGATCCATAACTGAAACATGTCCAATGGGTAAAATGTTAGCTACTCTAATGCTAATGTATCACAAGAAGGAGTCATTTGGGTAGGAATAGAAAGTTCAAGATCAAGGACTGAAATATTTTCAGTGGGTCAAAAATTGGCTGAACTATCGCCAGAAGGAGTCAATAGGGTAGAACTAAAAAGTTTAAAATCGACGACTCTTGGGCCTGATATTAGTACATTTGGTCAAATATTGACTTTTGAATGACCGATATAACATAGGAAAGAGTCAATAAGTAGGTATAGATATTTCAAGATCCATGACTGAAACATGTTCAAGGGGTCAAATATTGGCTCCACTATGGCTAACTTATCACAAGAAGGAGTCTATTGGGTAGAACTAAAAAGTTCAAAATCGACGACTCTTGGGCCCGATATTAGTACATTTTGTCAAATATGGATTTCTGAATGACTGACCTAAATTCAGAAAGAGTCAATAAGTAGGTATAGAAATTTCAAGCTCCATGACTGAAAAATATTCAATGGGTCAAATATTGGCTACTCTATGGCTAATTTATCAGCAGAAGGAGTTAATTGGGTAGGAATAGAAAGTTGAAGATCAAGGACTGAAATATTTTCAGTGGGTCAAAAATTGGCTGAACTATCTCCAGAAGGAGTCAATAGGGTAGAACTAAAAAATTCAACATAGACGACTCTTGGGCCCAGTGTTAGTACATTTGGTCAAATATTGACTTTTGAATGACCAATGTAACATCAGAAAGAGTCAATAAGTAGGTATAGATATTTCAAGATCCATGACTGAAACATGTTCAACGGGTCAAATATTGGCTACTCTATGGCTAATTTATCACCAGAAGGAGTCAATTGGGTAAAAATGGAAAGTTCAAAATCGACGACTCTTGGGCCTGATATTAGTACATTTGGTCAAATATT
The DNA here is from genome assembly GCA_038088235.1 of Zacco platypus. Lineage (NCBI taxonomy): Eukaryota > Metazoa > Chordata > Actinopteri > Cypriniformes > Xenocyprididae > Zacco > Zacco platypus. Next base: position 7,214,174 of record CM076069.1, read on the forward strand.
GACTTTTGAATGACCGATATAACATGAGAAAGAGTCAATAAGTAGGTTTAGAAATTTCACCATCCATGTCTAAAACATGTTCAATGGGTCAATTATTGGCTAATCTATCGCTAATTTATCACCAGAAGGAGTCAATTGGGTAGAAATAGAAATTTCAAAATAGAAGACTCTTGGGCCCGATATTAGTACATTTGGTCAAATAAGGATTTCTGAATGACTGACCTAAATTCAGAAAGAGTGAGTAGGTATAAAAACTTCAAGATCCATAACTGAAACATGTCCAATTGGTAAAATATTGGCTACTCTAAGGCTAATGTATCACAAGAAGGAGTCAATTGGGTAGGAATAGAAAGTTCAAGATCAAGGACTGAAATATTTTCAGTGGGTCAAAAATTGGCTGAACTATCGCCAGAAGGAGTCAATAGGGTAGAACTAAAAAGTTCAAAATAGACGACTCTTGGGCCCGATTTTAGTACATTTGGTCAAATATTGACTTTTCAATGACCGATGTAACATCAGAAAGAGTCAATAAGTAGGTATAGAAATTTCAAGATCCATGACTGAAACATGTTCAAGGGGTCAAATATTGGCTCCACTATGGCTAATTTATCACCTAAAGGAGTAAAAGGGTAGAACTAAAAAGTTCAAAATAGACGACTCTTGGGCCCGATTTTAGTACATTTCGTCAAATATTGACTTTTGAATGACCGATATAACATCAGAAAGAGTCAATAAGTAGGTATAGAAATTTCAAGCTCCATGACTGAAACATGTTCAATGGGTCACATATTGTCTACTCTGGCTAATTTATCACCAGAAGGAGTCAATTGGGTAGGAATAGAAAGCTCAAGATCAAGGACTGAAATATTTTCAGTGGGTCAAAAACTGGCTGAACTATCTCCAGAAGGAGTCAATAGGGTAGAACTAAAAAGTTCAAAATCGACGACTCTTGGGCCTGATATTAGTACATTTGGTCAAATATTGACTTTTCAATGACCGATATAACATCAGAAAGAGTCAATAAGTAGGTATAGAAATTTCAAGCTCCATGACTGAAACATGTTCAATGGGTCAAATATTGGCTACTCTATGGCTAATTTATCACAAGAAGGAGTCAATTGGGTAGAACTAAAAAGTTCAAAATCGACGACTCTTGGGCCCGATATTAGTACATTTTGTCAAATATGGATTTCTGAATGACTGACCTAAATTCAGAAAGAGTCAATGACTAGGTATAGAAATTTTAAGATCCATAATAGAAACATGTCCAATGGGTAAAATATTGGCTACTCTAAGGCTAATGTATCACAAGAAGGAGTCAATTGGGTAGAAGTAGAAAGTTCAAAATCAAGGACTGAAATATTTTCAGTGGGTAAAAAATTGGCTGAACTATCTCCAGAAGGAGTCAATACGGTAGAACTAAAAAGTTCAAAATCGACGACTCTTGGGCCTGATATTAGTACATTTGGTCAAATATTGACTTTTGAATGACCGATATAACATCAGAAAGAGTCAATAAGTAGGTATAGATATTTCAAGATCCATGAGTGAAACATGTTCAATGGGTCAATTATTGGCTAATCTATCGCTAATTTATCACCAGAAGGAGTCAATTGGGTAGAAATAGAAATTTCAAAATGGATGACTCTTGGGCCCGATATTAGTACATTTGTTCAAATATGGATTTCTGAATGACTGACCTAAATTCAGAAAGAGTGAGTAGGTATAAAAATTTCAAGATCCATAACTGAAACATGTCCAATTGGTAAAATATTGGCTACTCTAAGGCTAATGTATCACAAGAAGGAGTCAATTGGGTAGGAATAGAAAGTTCAAGATCAAGGACTGAAATATTTTCAGTGGGTCAAAAAATGGCTGAACTATCGCCAGAAGGAGTCAATAGGGTAGAACTAAAAGGTTCAAAATAGACGACTCTTGGGCCCGATTTTAGTACATTTGGTCAAATATTGACTTTTGAATGACCGATGTAACATCAAAAAGAGTCAATAAGTAGGTATAGAAATTTCAAGATCCATGACTGAAACATCTTCAATGGGTCAAATATTGGCTACTCTATGGCTAATTTATCACCAGAAGGAGTCAATTGGGTAAAAATGGAAAGTTCAAAATTGACGACTCTTGAGCACGATATTAGTACATTTGGTCAAATATGGATTTCTGAATGACTGACCTAAATTCAGAAAGAGTCAATGAGTTAGGTATAAAAATGTCAAGATCCATAACTGAAACATGTCCAATGGGTAAAATATTAGCTACTCTAATGTTAATGTATCACAAGAAGGAATCATTTGTGTAGGAATAGAAAGTTCAAGATCAAGGACTGAAATATTTTCAGTGGGTCAAATATTGGCTACTCTATGGCTAATTTATCACCAGAAGGAGTCAAAGGGTAGAACTAAAAAGTTAAAAATCGACGACTCTTGGGCCTGATATTAGTACATTTGGTCAAATATTGACTTTTCAATGACCTATGTAACATCAGAAAGAGTCAATAAGTAGGTATAGAAATTTCAAGATCCATGACTGAAACATGTTCAAGGGGTCAAATATTGGCTCCACTATGGCTAATTTATCACCTGAAGGAGTCAATTGGGTAGGAATAGAAAGTTCAAGATAAGGACTGAAATATTTTCAGTGGGTCAAAAACAGGCTGAACTATCTCCAGAAGAAGTCAATAGGGTAGAACTAAAAAGTTCAAAATAGACGACTCTTGGGCCCGATTTTAGTACATTTCGTGAAATATTGACTTTTGAATGACCGATATAACATCAGAAAGAGTCAATAAGTAGGTATAGAAATTTCAAGCTCCATGACTGAAACATGTTCAATGGGTCACATATTGGCTACTCTATGGCTAACTTATCACCAGAAGGAGTCAATTGGGTAGGAATAGAAAGTTCAAGATCAAGGACTGAAATATTTTCAGTGGGTCAAAAACTGGCTGAACTATCTCCACAAGAAGTCAATAGGGTAGAACTAAAAAGTTAAAAATAGACGACTCTTGGGATTGATATTAGTACATTTGGTCAAATATTGACTTTTGAATGACCGATGTAACATCAGAAAGAGTCAATAAATAGGTATAGAAATTTCAAGATCCATGACTGAAACATGTTCAATGGGTCAAATATTGGATACTCTATGGCTAATTTATCACAAGAAGGAGTCTATTGGGTAGAACTAAAAAGTTCAAAATCGACGACTCTTGGGCCCGATATTAGTACATTTTGTCAAATATGGATTTCTGAATGACTGACCTAAACTCAGAAAGAGTCAATGACTAGGTATAGAAATTTTAAGATCCATAACAGAAACATGTACAATGGGTAAAATATTGGCTACTCTAAGGCTAATTTATCACAAGAAGGAGTCAATTGGGTAGAAGTAGAAAGTTCAAAATCAAGGACTGAAATATTTTCAGTGGGTCAAAAATTGGCTGAACTATCTCCAGAAGGAGTCAATACGGTAGAACTAAAAAGTTCAAAATCGACGACTCTTGGGCCTGATATTAGTACGTTTGGTCAAATATTGACTTTTGAATGACCGATATAACATCAGAAAGAGTCAATAAGTAGGTATAGAAATTTCAAGCTCCATGACTGAAAAATATTCAATGGGTCAAATATTGGCTACTCTATGGCTAATTTATCACCAGAAGGAGTCAATTGGGTAGGAATAGAAAGTTGAAGATCAAGGACTGAAATATTTTCAGTGGGTCAAAAATTGGCTTAACTATCTCCAGAAGGAGTCAATAGGGTAGAACTAAAAAGTTCAACATAGACGACTCTTGGGCCGAGTGTTAGTACATTTGGTCAAATATTGACTTTTGAATGACCAATGTAACAACAGAAAGAGTCAATAAGTAGGTACAGATATTTCAAGATCCATGACTGAAACATGTTCAATGGGTCAAATATTGGCTACTCTATGGCTAATTTATCACCAGAAGGAGTCAAAGGGTAGAACTAAAAAGTTCAAAATCGACGACTCTTGGGCCTGATATTAGTATATTTGGTCAAATATTGACTTTTGAATGACCGATATAACATCAGAAAGAGTCAATAAGTAGGTATAGATATTTCAAGATCCATGAGTGAAACATGTTCAATGGGTCAATTATTGGCTAATCTATCGCTAATTTATCACCAGAAGGAGTCAATTGGGTAGAAATAGAAATTTCAAAATGGATGACTCTTGGGCCCGATATTAGTACATTTGTTCAAATATGGATTTCTGAATGACTGACCTAAATTCAGAAAGAGTGAGTAGGTATAAAAACTTCAAAATCCATAACTGAAACAAGTCCAATTGGTAAAATATTGGCTACTCTAAGGCTAACGTATCACAAGAAGGAGTCAATTGGGTAGGAATAGAAAGTTCAAGATCAAAGACTGAAATATTTTCAGTGGGTCAAAAATTGGCTGAACTATCGCCAGAAGGAGTCAATAGGGTAGAACTAAAAAGTTAAAAATAGACGACTCTTGGGCCCGATTTTAGTACATTTGGTCAAATATTGACTTTTGAATGACCGATGTAACATCAGAAATAGTCAATAAGTAGGTATAGAAATTTCAAGATCCATGACTGAAACATGTTCAAGGGGTCAAATATTGGCTCCACTTTGGCTAATTTATCACCTGAAGGAGTCAATTGGGTAGGAATAGAAAGTTCAAGATCAAGGACTGAAATATTTTCAGTGGGTCAAAAACTGGCTGAACTATCTCCAGAAGAAGTCAATAGGGTAGAACTAAAAAGTTAAAAATAGACGACTCTTGGGCCTGATATTAGTACAGTTGGTCAAATATTGACTTTTGAATGACCGATATAACATGAGAAAGAGTCAATAAGTAGGTTTAGAAATTTCACCATCCATGACTAAAACATGTTCAATGGGTCAATTATTGGCTAATCTATCGCTAATTTATCACCAGAAGGAGTCTATTGGGTAGAAATAGAAATTTCAAAATAGACGACTCTTGGGCCTGATATTAGTACATTTGCTCAAATATTGACTTTTAAATGACCGATATAACATCAGAAAGAGTCAATAAGTAGGTATAGAAATTTCAAGATCCATGACTGAAAAATATTCAATGGGTCAAATATTGTCTACTCTATTGCTAATTTATCACAAGAAGAAGTGTATTGGGTAGTACTAAAAAGTTCAAAATCGACGACTGTTGGGCCCGATATTAGTACATTTCTTCAAATATGGATTTCTGAATGACTGACCTAAATTCAGAAAGAATCAATGACTAGGTATAAAAATTTCAAGATCCAATACTGAAACATGTCCAATGGGTAAAATATTGGCTACTCTAAGGCTAATTGTATCACAAGAAGGAGTCAATTGGGTAGAAGTAGAAAGTTCAAAATCAAGGACTGAAATTTTTTCAGGGGGTCAAAAATTGGCTGAACTATTGCAAGAAGGAGTCAATAGGGTAGAACTAAAAAGTTCAACATAGACGACTCTTGGGCCCGATTTTAGTACATTTGGTCAAATATTGACTTTTCAATGACCGATGTAACATCAGAAAGAGTCAATAAGTAGGTATAGAAATTTCAAGATCCATGACTGAAACATCTTCAATGGGTCAAATATTGGCTACTCTATGGCTAATTTATCACAAGAAGAAGTGTATTGGGTAGTACTAAAAAGTTCAAAATCGACGACTCTTGGGCCCGATATTAGTACATTTCTTCAAATATGGATTTCTGAATGACTGACCTAAATTCAGAAAGAATCAATGACTAGGTATAAAAATTTCAAGATCCATAACTGAAACATGTCCAATGGGTAAAATATTGGCTACTCCAAGGCTAATGTATCACAAGAAGGAGTCAATTGGGTAGAAGTAGAAAGTTTAAAATCAACGACTCTTGGGCCCGATTTTAGTACATTTGGTCAAATATTGACTTTTGAATGACCGATGTAACATCAGAAAGAGTCAATAAGTAGGTTTAGAAATTTCAAGATCCATGACTGTAACATCTTCAATGGGTCAAATATTGGCTACTCTATGGCTAATTTATCACCAGAAAGAGTCAATTGGGTAAAAATGGAAAGTTCAAAATTGACGACTCTTGAGCCCGATATTAGTACATTTGGTCAAATATGTATGTCTGAATGACTGACCTAAATTCAGAAAGAGTCAATGAGTTAGGTATAAAAATGTCAAGATCCATAACTGAAACATGTCAAATGGGTAAAATATTAGCTACTCTAAGGCTAACGTATCACAAGAAGGAGTCAATTGGGTAGGAATAGAAAGTTCAAGATCAAAGACTGAAATATTTTCAGTGGGTCAAAAATTGGCTGAACTATCGCCAGAAGGAGTCAATAGGGTAGAACTAAAAAGTTAAAAATAGACGACTCTTGGGCCCGATTTTAGTACATTTGGTCAAATATTGACTTTTGAATGACCGATGTAACATCAGAAATAGTCAATAAGTAGGTATAGAAATTTCAAGATCCATGACTGAAACATGTTCAAGGGGTCAAATATTGGCTCCACTTTGGCTAATTTATCACCTGAAGGAGTCAATTGGGTAGGAATAGAAAGTTCAAGATCAAGGACTGAAATATTTTCAGTGGGTCAAAAACTGGCTGAACTATCTCCAGAAGAAGTCAATAGGGTAGAACTAAAAAGTTAAAAATAGACGACTCTTGGGCCTGATATTAGTACAGTTGGTCAAATATTGACTTTTGAATGACCGATATAACATGAGAAAGAGTCAATAAGTAGGTTTAGAAATTTCACCATCCATGACTAAAACATGTTCAATGGGTCAATTATTGGCTAATCTATCGCTAATTTATCACCAGAAGGAGTCTATTGGGTAGAAATAGAAATTTCAAAATAGACGACTCTTGGGCCTGATATTAGTACATTTGGTCAAATATTGACTTTTGAATGACCGATATAACATCAGAAAGAGTCAATAAGTAGGTATAGAAATTTCAAGATCCATGACTGAAAAATATTCAATGGGTCAAATATTGTCTACTCTATTGCTAATTTATCACAAGAAGGAGTCAACTGGGTAGGAATAGAAAGTTCAAGATCAAGGACTGAAATATTTTCAGTGGGTCAAAAATTGGCTGAACTATCACAAGAAGGAGTCAATAGGGTAGAACTAAAAAGTTCAAAATCGACGACTCTTGGGCCTGATATTAGTACATTTGGTCAAATATTGACTTTTGAATGACCGATGTAACATCAGAAAGAGTCAATAAGTAGGTATAGAAATTTCAAGATCCATGACTGAAACATGTTCAATGGGTCAAATATTGGCTACTTTATGGCTAATTTATCACAAGAAGAAGTGTATTGGGTAGTACTAAAAAGTTCAAAATCGACGACTGTTGGGCCCGATATTAGTACATTTCTTCAAATATGGATTTCTGAATGACTGACCTAAATTCAGAAAGAATCAATGACTAGGTATAAAAATTTCAAGATCCATAACTGAAACATGTCCAATGGGTAAAATATTGGCTACTCTAAGGCTAATTGTATCACAAGAAGGAGTCAATTGGGTAGAAGTAGAAAGTTCAAAATCAAGGACTGAAATTTTTTCAGGGGGTCAAAAATTGGCTGAACTATTGCAAGAAGGAGTCAATAGGGTAGAACTAAAAAGTTCAAAATCGACGACTCTTGGGCCTGATATTAGTACATTTGGTCAAATATTGACTTTTGAATGACCGATATAACATCAGAAAGAGTCAATAAGTAGGTATAGAAATTTCAAGATCCATGACTGAAAAATATTCAATGGGTCAAATATTGTCTACTCTATTGCTAATTTATCACAAGAAGGAGTCAACTGGGTAGGAATAGAAAGTTCAAGATCAAGGACTGAAATATTTTCAGTGGGTCAAAAATTGGCTGAACTATCACAAGAAGGAGTCAATAGGGTAGAACTAAAAAGTTCAAAATCGACGACTCTTGGGCCTGATATTAGTACATTTGGTCAAATATTGACTTTTGAATGACCGATGTAACATCAGAAAGAGTCAATAAGTAGGTATAGAAATTTCAAGATCCATGACTGAAACATGTTCAATAGGTGAAATATTGGCTACTTTATGGCTAATTTATCACAAGAAGAAGTGTATTGGGTAGTACTAAAAAGTTCAAAATCGACGACTCTTGGGCCCGATATTAGTACATTTCTTCAAATATGGATTTCTGAATGACTGACCTAAATTCAGAAAGAATCAATGACTAGGTATAAAAATTTCAAGATCCATAACTGAAACATGTCCAATGGGTAAAATATTGGCTACTCTAAGGCTAATTGTATCACAAGAAGGAGTCAATTGGGTAGAAGTAGAAAGTTCAAAATCAAGGACTGAAATTTTTTCAGGGGGTCAAAAATTGGCTGAACTATTGCAAGAAGGAGTCAATAGGGTAGAACTAAAAAGTTCAACATAGACGACTCTTGGGCCCGATTTTAGTACATTTGGTCAAATATTGACTTTTCAATGACCGATGTAACATCAGAAAGAGTCAATAAGTAGGTATAGAAATTTCAAGATCCATGACTGAAACATCTTCAATGGGTCAAATATTGGCTACTCTATGGCTAATTTATCACAAGAAGAAGTGTATTGGGTAGTACTAAAAAGTTCAAAATCGACGACTCTTGGGCACGATATTAGTACATTTCTTCAAATATGGATTTCTGAATGACTGACCTAAATTCAGAAAGAATCAATGACTAGGTATAAAAATTTCAAGATCCATAACTGAAACATGTCCAATGGGTAAAATATTGGCTACTCCAAGGCTAATGTATCACAAGAAGGAGTCAATTGGGTAGAAGTAGAAAGTTTAAAATCAACGACTCTTGGGCCCGATTTTAGTACATTTGGTCAAATATTGACTTTTGAATGACCGATGTAACATCAGAAAGAGTCAATAAGTAGGTTTAGAAATTTCAAGATCCATGACTGTAACATCTTCAATGGGTCAAATATTGGCTACTCTATGGTTAATTTATCACCAGAAAGAGTCAATTGGGTAAAAATGGAAAGTTCAAAATTGACGACTCTTGAGCCCGATATTAGTACATTTGGTCAAATATGTATGTCTGAATGACTGACCTAAATTCAGAAAGAGTCAATGAGTTAGGTATAAAAATGTCAAGATCCATAACTGAAACATGTCAAATGGGTAAAATATTAGCTACTCTAATGCTAATGTATCACAAGAAGGAGTCATTTGTGTAGGAATAGAAAGTTCAAGATCAAGGACTGAAATATTTTCAGTGGGTCAAAAGTTGGCTGAACTATCGCAAGGAGTCAATAGGGTAGAACTAAAAATTTCAAAATCGATGACTCTTGGGCCTGATATTAGTATATTTGGTCAAATATTGACTTTTCAATGACCGATATAACATCAGAAAGAGTCAATAAATAGGTATAGATATTTCAAGATCCATGAGTGAAACATGTTCAATAGGTCAATTATTGGCTAATCTATCGCTAATTTATCACCAGAAGGAGTCAATTGGGTAGAAATAGAAATTTCAAAATGGATGACTCTTGGGCCCGATATTAGTACATTTGTTCAAATATGGATTTCTGAATGACTGACCTAAATTCAGAAAGAGTGAGTAGGTATAAAAACTTCAAAATCCATAACTGAAACAAGTCCAATTGGTAAAATATTGGCTACTCTATGGCTAACGTATCACAAGAAGGAGTCAATTGGGTAGGAATAGAAAGTTCAAGATCAAAGACTGAAATATTTTCAGTGGGTCAAAAATTGGCGGAACTATCGCCAGAAGGAGTCAATAGGGTAGAACTAAAAAGTTAAAAATAGACGACTCTTGGGCCCGATTTTAGTACATTTGGTCAAATATTGACTTTTCAATGACCGATGTAACATCAGAAAGAGTCAATAAGTAGGTATAGAAATTTCAAGATCCATGACTGAAACATGTTCAAGGGGTCAAATTTTGGCTCCACTATGGCTAATTTATCACCTGAAGGAGTCAATTGGGTAGGAATAGAAAGTTCAAGATCAAGGACTGAAATATTTTCAGTGGGTCAAAAACTGGCTGAACTATCTCCAGAAGAAGTCAATAGGGTAGAACTAAAAAGTTCAAAATAGACGACTCTTGGGCCCGATTTTAGTACATTTCGTCAAATATTGACTTTTGAATGACCGATATAACATCAGAAAGAGTCAATAAGTAGGTATAGAAATTTCAAGCTCCATGACTGAAACATGTTCAATGGGTCACATATTGGCTACTCTATGGCTAATTTATCACCAGAAGGAGTCAATTGGGTAGGAATAGAAAGTTCAAGATCAAGGACTGAAATATTTTCAGTGGGTCAAAAACTGGCTGAACTATCTCGAGAAGAAGTCAACAGGGTAGAACTAAAAAGTTAAAAATAGACGACTCTTGGGATTGATATTAGTACATTTGGTCAAATATTGACTTTTGAATGACCGATGTAACATCAGAAAGAGTCAATAAATAGGTATAGAAATTTCAAGATCCATGACTGAAACATGTTCAATGGGTCAAATATTGGCTACTCTATGGCTAATTTATCACAAGAAGGAGTCTATAGGGTAGAACTAAAAAGTTCAAAATCGACGACTCTTGGGCCCGATATTAGTACATTTTGTCAAATATGGATTTCTGAATGACTGACCTAAACTCAGAAAGAGTCAATGACTAGGTATAGAAATTTTAAGATCCATAACAGAAACATGTACAATGGGTAAAATATTGGCTACTCTAAGGCTAATTTATCACAAGAAGGAGTCAATTGGGTAGAAGTAGAAAGTTCAAAATCAAGGACTGAAATATTTTCAGTGGGTCAAAAATTGGCTGAACTATCTCCAGAAGGAGTCAATACGGTAGAACTAAAAAGTTCAAAATCGACGACTCTTGGGCCTGATATTAGTACGTTTGGTCAAATATTGACTTTTGAATGACCAATGTAACATCAGAAAGAGTCAATAAGTAGGTATAGATATTTCAAGATCCATGAGTGAAACATGTTCAATGGGTCAATTATTGGCTAATATATCGCTAATTTATCACCAGAAGGAGTCAATTGGGTAGAAATAGAAATTTCAAAATGGATGACTCTTGGGCCCGATATTAGTACATTTGTTCAAATATGGATTTCTGATTGACTGACCTAAATTCAGAAAGAGTGAGTAGGTATAAAAACTTCAAAATCCATAACTGAAACAAGTCCAATTGGTAAAATATTGGCTACTCTAAGGCTAACGTATCACAAGAAGGAGTCAATTGGGTAGGAATAGAAAGTTCAAGATCAAAGACTGAAATATTTTCAGTGGGTCAAAAATTGGCTGAACTATCGCCAGAAGGAGTCAATAGGGTAGAACTAAAAAGTTAAAAATAGACGACTCTTGGGCCCGATTTTAGTACATTTGGTCAAATATTGACTTTTCAATGACCGATGTAACATCAGAAAGAGTCAATACGTAGGTATAGAAATTTCAAGATCCATGACTGAAACATGTTCAAGGGGTCAAATATTGGCTCCACTTTGGCTAATTTATCACCTGAAGGAGTCAATTGGGTAGGAATAGAAAGTTCAAGATCAAGGACTGAAATATTTTCAGTGGGTCAAAAACTGGCTGAACTATCTCCAGAAGAAGTCAATAGGGTAGAACTAAAAAGTTAAAAATAGACGACTCTTGGGCCTGATATTAGTACATTTGGTCAAATATTGACTTTTGAATGACCGATATAACATCAGAAAGAGTCAATAAGTAGGTATAGATATTTCAAGATCCATGACTGAAACATGTTCAATGGGTCAAATATTGGCTACTTTATGGCTAATTTATCACAAGAAGAAGTGTATTGGGTAGTACTAAAAAGTTCAAAATCGACGACTCTTGGGCCCGATATTAGTACATTTCTTCAAATATGGATTTCTGAATGACTGACCTAAATTCAGACAGAATCAATGACTAGGTATAAAAATTTCAAGATCCATAACTGAAACATGTCCAATGGGTAAAATATTGGCTACTCTAAGGCTAATTGTATCACAAGAAGGAGTCAATTGGGTAGAAGTAGAAAGTTCAAAATCAAGGACTGAAATTTTTTCAGGGGTTCAAAAATTGGCTGAACTATTGCAAGAAGGAGTCAATAGGGTAGAACTAAAAAGTTCAAAATCGACGACTCTTGGGCCTGATATTAGTACATTTGGTCAAATATTGACTTTTTAATGACCAATATAACATCAGAAAGAGTCAATAAGTAGGTATAGAAATTTCAAGCTCCATGACTGAAAAATATTCAATGAGTCAAATATTGGCTACTCTATAGCTAATTTATCACCAGAAGGAGTCAATTGGGTAGGAATAGAAAGTTGAAGATCAAGGACTGAAATATTTTCAGTGGTTCAAAAATTGGCTGAACTATCTCCAGAAGGAGTCAATAGGGTAGAACTAAAAAGTTCAACATAGACGACTCTTGGGCCCGATTTTAGTACATTTGGTCAAATATTGACTTTTCAATGACCGATGTAACATCAGAAAGAGTCAATAAGTAGGTATAGAAATTTCAAGATCCATGACTGAAACATCTTCAATGGGTCAAATATTGGCTACTCCAAGGCTAATGTATCACAAGAAGGAGTCAATTGCGTAGAAGTAGAAAGTTTAAAATCGACGACTCTTGGGCCCGATTTTAGTACATTTGGTCAAATATTGACTTTTGAATGACCGATGTAACATCAGATAGAGTCAATAATTACGTATAGAAATTTCAAGATCCATGACTGAAACATGTTCAATGGGTCAAATATTGGCTACTCTATGGCTAATTTATCATCAGAAGGAGTCAATTGGGTAAAAATGGAAAGTTCAAAATTGACGATTCTTGGGCCCGATATTAGTACATTTGGTCAAATATGGATTTCTGAATGACTTACCTAAATTCAGAAAGAGTCAATGAGTAGGTATAAAAACTTCAAGATCCATGACTGAAACATGTCCAATGGGTAAAATATTGGCTACTCTAAGGCTAATGTATCACAAGAAGGAGTCAATTGGGTAGGAATAGAAAGTTCAAGATCAAGGACTGAAATATTTTCAGTGGGTCAAAAATTGGCTGAACTATCGCCAGAAGGAGTCAATAGGGTAGGAATAGAAAGTTCAAGATCAAGGACTGAAATATTTTCAGTGGGTCAAAAACTGGCTGAACTATCTCCAGAAGAAGTCAATAGGGTAGAACTAAAAAGTTAAAAATAGACGACTCTTGGGCCTGATATTAGTACATTTGGTCAAATATTGACTTTTGAATGACCGATGTAACATCAGAAAGAGTCAATTAGTAGGTATAGAAATTTCAAGATCCATGACTGAAACATGTTCATCGGGTCAAATATTGGCTACTCTATGGCTAATTTATCACAAGAAGGAGTCTTTTGGGTAGAACTAAAAAGTTCAAAATCGACGACTCTTGGGCCCGATATTAGTACATTTTGTCAAATATGGATTTCTGAATGACTGACCTAAATTCAGAAAGAGTCAATGACTAGGTATAGAAATTTTAAGATCCATAACAGAAACATGTCCAATGGATAAAATATTGGCTACTCTAAGGCTAATGTATCACAAGAAGGAGTCAATTGGGTAGAAGTAGAAAGTTCAAAATCAAGGACTGAAATATTTTCAGTCGGTCAAAAATTGGCTGAACTATCTCCAGAAGGAGTCAATACGGTAGAACCCTCGTCAGTCAGGAAGAGGAGGGGGCACATGTTTCCTCATTTCTAACAATTGGAAATACTTAACTCACCCTGCTCTATACAACAACTATTCGTTTGAATCTCATGCCATTACAATTACATACCCTGTCAAAATTCATCTTGTACTCATCTATCGCCCCCCAGGTCAATTGGGTACCTTTGTTGAGGAATTGGACATGCTGCTGTCCTCATTCCCAGACGATGGTAGTCCACTTGTACTACTGGGCGATTTCAACATTCACCTTGATAAACCATATGCTTCTGATTTCCTCTCTCTCCTAGCCTCATTTGATTTCAACCGACTCATCACCACAAGCACCCACAAATCTGGCAACCAATTGGACCTGATCTACACACGTAACTGTATCACTGACAACATTATGGTAACACCTCTGCATGTCTCTGACCATTTCTTTATCACTTTCAATCTGCAACTTATTTGTGCACCACCAACCACTTCACATGTTTCCCTCAGAAGAAACTTGCGCTCTCTTTCCCCTTCCCATCTCTCTTCTGTTGTGTCATCCTCCCTTCCCTCACACACACAATTCTCATCTTTGGATGTAAATACTGCAACACACACATTATGCTCCACTTTATCTTCCTCCCTAGACAGTATCTGTCCTCTGTCATCCAAACCATCGCAAGCAACTCCTTCCAACCCCTGGATATCCGATGCGCTTCGTGAAGACCGGACCAAACTCAGGGCAGCAGAAAGGAAATGGCGCAAATCACAAGACCCATCTGACCTAGGTTCGTACCAAGATCTGCTATCATCCTTTTCTGATGGAGTCCTTGCAGCTAAGTCCTCATACTTCCACAACAAAATCAACGGCGCTACAAACCCACGCTCACTCTTCAAGACATTCAACACACTCCTCTGTCCCCCTCCACCACCTCCCACCACATCTTTAACTGCTGATCGATTTGCCAAGTTCTTCACCGACAAGACATCTTCCATCAGCAGCCAGTTCTCTACACCACCCACACAGGAACTCAGCCCCTCCTCATCCACTAATCTTCTCCCTTCCTTCTCCCCTCTCACGGAGGCGGAAGTATCAAAACTTCTCCTCTCCACTCATCCCACCACCTGCCCTCTAGACCCCATCCCCTCACACCTTCTACAAGCCATCTCTCCCACTCTTTTACCAGCACTTACACACATCATTAACTCGTCTCTCCACACAGGCACTTTCCCTACCACATTCAAGCAGGCTCGAGTAACCCCACTGCTTAAAAAACCCATGCTAGACACATCACTCGTGGACAACTACAGACCTGTCTCTCTCCTACCATTCATATCAAAAACACTTGAACGAGTTGTATTCAACCAGGTGTCATCCTTCCTCACACAGAACGACCATCTGGACGTCAACCAATCTGGTTTCAAGAGCGGCCATTCAACAGAGACTGCGCTACTGTCTGTCACGGAATCCCTGCGGATTGCTAAGGCTGCGTCCAAATCATCTGTTCTCATCCTACTGGATCTATCTGCTGCCTTCGACACCGTAAACCATCAAATTCTTCTGTCCACCCTCTCGTCACTGGGCATCTCAGGTACTGCGTTTCAGTGGTTTGAGTCCTATCTCACAGGTAGGTCTTTCAGAGTTGCCTGGGGAGGGGAGGTATCCAAACCTCATGAACTGATCACTGGGGTTCCTCAGGGTTCAGTTCTTGGTCCCCTCCTATTCTCCATTTATACTACATCACTGGGTCCCATCATACAGGCACATGGTTTCTCCTACCACTGCTATGCTGATGACACACAACTCTACCTGTCCTTCCAACCAGATGATTCCACAGTAGCTGCACGGATCTCAAGCTGTCTGGCGGACATCTCCACGTGGATGGAAGAACACCACCTGCAGCTCAACCTGGCAAAGACTGAGCTTTTAGTCTTCCCTGCCACTCCTACTCTTCAACATGACATCAACATACAGCTTGGTACAACCACCATTACCCCATCAAAGTCGGCCAGAAATCTTGGAGTTATCTTCGATGACCAACTGACCTTCAGTGACCACATCTCAAAGACGGCGCGGTCGTGCAGATTTGCACTTTGCAACATCAGGAAAATCCGTCCCTTCCTGACTGAGCACGCAACACAACTGCTTGTCCAGGCCCTGGTCATTTCAAGGCTTGATTACTGCAATGCTCTTCTGGCTGGTCTGCCGTCAAGTGCAATCAAACCTCTTCAAATGATCCAGAATGCTGCTGCACGTCTTGTCTGCAATGAGCCTAAGAGAGCCCACGTCACGCCCCTCTTCATCTCTTTGCACTGGCTACCCCTTGCTGCTCGCATCAAGTTCAAGGCGCTGATGCTTGCTTACAGATCCACCACAGGCTCTGCACCTTCCTACCTCCACACACTGCTACAACGCTACGTCCCCGCCAGAAGCCTGCGATCACTAAAAGAACGAAGACTTGTGGTACCATCACAGAGAGGCACAAAATCACTCTACAGAACATTCTCCTTCACTGCTCCCTGCTGGTGGAATGATCTCCCTACTTTCATCAGGAACGCAGATTCCCTGGCAATATTCAAGAGACAGCTGAAAACTCACCTCTTCCGTGAACACTTAATCCCCTCATAAAAAAAAACAAAAAAAAAAAAACCCTATCCTTCCCCCTTTTTCCCTTCCTACTCTAGCTTATGGTACTGAGCAATGTATGAAACTTGTATTGTGAGCACTTCCTGTGTGATTTGCAAATTCATGAAGAATCGCTTGTTTGTTTTCCTCACTTGTAAGTCGCTTTGGATAAAAGCGTCTGCTAAATGACTAAATGTAAATGTAGAACTAAAATGTTCAAAATCGACGACTCTTGGGCCTGATATTAGTACATTTGGTCAAATATTGACTTTTGAATGACCGATATAACATCAGAAAGAGTCAATAAGTAGGTATAGAAATTTCAAGATCCATGACTGAAAAATATTCAATGGGTCAAATATTGTCTACTCTATGGCTAATTTATCACAAGAAGGAGTCAACTGGGTAGGAATAGAAAGTTCAAGATCAAGGACTGAAATATTTTCAGTGGGTCAAAATTGGCTGAACTATCAGAAGAAGGAGTCAATAGGGTAGAACGAAAAAGTTCAAAATCGACGACTCTTGGGCCTAATATTAGTACATTTGGTCAAATATTGACTTTTGAATGACCGATGTAACATCAGAAAGAGTCAATAAGTAGGTTTAGAAATTTCAAGATCCATGACTGAAACATGTTCAATGGGTCAAATATTGGCTACTCTATGGTTAATTTATCACCAGAAGGAGTCAATTGGGTAAAAATGGAAAGTTCAAAATTGACGACTCTTGAGCCCGATATTAGTACATTTGGTCAAATATGGATTTCTGAATGACTGACCTATATTCAGAAAGAGTCAATGAGTTAGGTATAAAAATGTCAAGATCCATAACTGAAACATGTCCAATGGGTAAAATATTAGCTACTCTAATGCTAATGTATCACAAGAAGGAGTCATTTGTGTAGGAATAGAAAGTTCAAGATCAAGGACTGAAATATTTTCAGTGGGTCAAAAATTGGCTGAACTATCGCCAGAAGGAGTCAATAGGGTAGGAATAGAAAGTTCAAGATCAAGGACTGAAATATTTTCAGTGGGTCAAAAACTGGCTGAACTATCTCCAGAAGAAGTCAATAGGGTAGAACTAAAAAGTTAAAAATAGACGACTCTTGGGCCTGATATTAGTACATTTGGTCAAATATTGACTTTTGAATGACCGATGTAACATCAGAAAGAGTCAATTTGTAGGTATAGAAATTTCAAGATCCATGACTGAAACATGTTCATCGGGTCAAATATTGGCTACTCTATGGCTAATTTATCACAAGAAGGAGTCTTTTGGGTAGAACTAAAAAGTTCAAAATCGACGACTCTTGGGCCCGATATTAGTACATTTTGTCAAATATGGATTTCTGAATGACTGACCTAAATTCAGAAAGAGTCAATGACTAGGTATAGAAATTTTAAGATCCATAACAGAAACATGTCCAATGGGTAAAATATTGGCTACTCTAAGGCTAATGTATCACAAGAAGGAGTCAATTGGGTAGAAGTAGAAAGTTCAAAATCAAGGACTGAAATATTTTCAGTGGGTCAAAAATTGGCTGAACTATCTCCAGAAGGAGTCAATACGGTAGAACCCTCGTCAGTCAGGAAGAGGAGGGGGCACAGGTTTCCTCATTTCTAACAATTGGAAATACTTAACTCACCCTGCTCTATACAACAACTATTCGTTTGAATCTCATGCCATTACAATTACATACCCTGTCAAAATTCATCTTGTACTCATCTATCGCCCCCCAGGTCAATTGGGTACCTTTGTTGAGGAATTGGACATGCTGCTGTCCTCATTCCCAGACGATGGTAGTCCACTTGTACTACTGGGCGATTTCAACATTCACCTTGATAAACCATATGCTTCTGATTTCCTCTCTCTCCTAGCCTCATTTGATTTCAACCGACTCATCACCACAAGCACCCACAAATCTGGCAACCAATTGGACCTGATCTACACACGTAACTGTATCACTGACAACATTCTGGTAACACCTCTGCACGTCTCTGACCATTTCTTTATCACTTTCAATCTGCAACTTATTTGTGCACCACCAACCACTTCACATGTTTCCCTCAGAAGAAACTTGCGCTCTCTTTCCCCTTCCCATCTCTCTTCTGTTGTGTCATCCTCCCTTCCCTCACACACACAATTCTCATCTTTGGATGTAAATACTGCAACACACACATTATGCTCCACTTTATCTTCCTCCCTAGACAGTATCTGTCCTCTGTCATCCAAACCATCGCAAGCAACTCCTTCCAACCCCTGGATATCCGATGCGCTTCGTGAAGACCGGACCAAACTCAGGGCAGCAGAAAGGAAATGGCGCAAATCACAAGACCCATCTGACCTAGGTTCGTACCAAGATCTGCTATCATCCTTTTCTGATGGAGTCCTTGCAGCTAAGTCCTCATACTTCCACAACAAAATCAACGGCGCTACAAACCCACGCTCACTCTTCAAGACATTCAACACACTCCTCTGTCCCCCTCCACCACCTCCCACCACATCTTTAACTGCTGATCGATTTGCCAAGTTCTTCACCGACAAGACATCTTCCATCAGCAGCCAGTTCTCTACACCACCCACACAGGAACTCAGCCCCTCCTCATCCACTAATCTTCTCCCTTCCTTCTCCCCTCTCACGGAGGCGGAAGTATCAAAACTTCTCCTCTCCACTCATCCCACCACCTGCCCTCTAGACCCCATCCCCTCACACCTTCTACAAGCCATCTCTCCCACTCTTTTACCAGCACTTACACACATCATTAACTCGTCTCTCCACACAGGCACTTTCCCTACCACATTCAAGCAGGCTCGAGTAACCCCACTGCTTAAAAAACCCATGCTAGACACATCACTCGTGGACAACTACAGACCTGTCTCTCTCCTACCATTCATATCAAAAACACTTGAACGAGTTGTATTCAACCAGGTGTCATCCTTCCTCACACAGAACGACCATCTGGACGTCAACCAATCTGGTTTCAAGAGCGGCCATTCAACAGAGACTGCGCTACTGTCTGTCACGGAATCCCTGCGGATTGCTAAGGCTGCGTCCAAATCATCTGTTCTCATCCTACTGGATCTATCTGCTGCCTTCGACACCGTAAACCATCAAATTCTTCTGTCCACCCTCTCGTCACTGGGCATCTCAGGTACTGCGTTTCAGTGGTTTGAGTCCTATCTCACAGGTAGGTCTTTCAGAGTTGCCTGGGGAGGGGAGGTATCCAAACCTCATGAACTGATCACTGGGGTTCCTCAGGGTTCAGTTCTTGGTCCCCTCCTATTCTCCATTTATACTACATCACTGGGTCCCATCATACAGGCACATGGTTTCTCCTACCACTGCTATGCTGATGACACACAACTCTACCTGTCCTTCCAACCAGATGATTCCACAGTAGCTGCACGGATCTCAAGCTGTCTGGCGGACATCTCCACGTGGATGGAAGAACACCACCTGCAGCTCAACCTGGCAAAGACTGAGCTTTTAGTCTTCCCTGCCACTCCTACTCTTCAACATGACATCAACATACAGCTTGGTACAACCACCATTACCCCATCAAAGTCGGCCAGAAATCTTGGAGTTATCTTCGATGACCAACTGACCTTCAGTGACCACATCTCAAAGACGGCGCGGTCGTGCAGATTTGCACTTTGCAACATCAGGAAAATCCGTCCCTTCCTGACTGAGCACGCAACACAACTGCTTGTCCAGGCCCTGGTCATTTCAAGGCTTGATTACTGCAATGCTCTTCTGGCTGGTCTGCCGTCAAGTGCAATCAAACCTCTTCAAATGATCCAGAATGCTGCTGCACGTCTTGTCTGCAATGAGCCTAAGAGAGCCCACGTCACGCCCCTCTTCATCTCTTTGCACTGGCTACCCCTTGCTGCTCGCATCAAGTTCAAGGCGCTGATGCTTGCTTACAGATCCACCACAGGCTCTGCACCTTCCTACCTCCACACACTGCTACAACGCTACGTCCCCGCCAGAAGCCTGCGATCACTAAAAGAACGAAGACTTGTGGTACCATCACAGAGAGGCACAAAATCACTCTACAGAACATTCTCCTTCACTGCTCCCTGCTGGTGGAATGATCTCCCTACTTTCATCAGGAACGCAGATTCCCTGGCAATATTCAAGAGACAGCTGAAAACTCACCTCTTCCGTGAACACTTAATCCCCTCATAAAAAAAAACAAAAAAAAAAAAACCCTATCCTTCCCCCTTTTTCCCTTCCTACTCTAGCTTATGGTACTGAGCAATGTATGAAACTTGTATTGTGAGCACTTCCTGTGTGATTTGCAAATTCATGAAGAATCGCTTGTTTGTTTTCCTCACTTGTAAGTCGCTTTGGATAAAAGCGTCTGCTAAATGACTAAATGTAAATGTAGAACTAAAATGTTCAAAATCGACGACTCTTGGGCCTGATATTAGTACATTTGGTCAAATATTGACTTTTGAATGACCGATATAACATCAGAAAGAGTCAATAAGTAGGTATAGAAATTTCAAGATCCATGACTGAAAAATATTCAATGGGTCAAATATTGTCTACTCTATGGCTAATTTATCACAAGAAGGAGTCAACTGGGTAGGAATAGAAAGTTCAAGATCAAGGACTGAAATATTTTCAGTGGGTCAAAATTGGCTGAACTATCACAAGAAGGAGTCAATAGGGTAGAACGAAAAAGTTCAAAATCGACGACTCTTGGGCCTAATATTAGTACATTTGGTCAAATATTGACTTTTGAATGACCGATGTAACATCAGAAAGAGTCAATAAGTAGGTTTAGAAATTTCAAGATCCATGACTGAAACATGTTCAATGGGTCAAATATTGGCTACTCTATGGTTAATTTATCACCAGAAGGAGTCAATTGGGTAAAAATGGAAAGTTCAAAATTGACGACTCTTGAGCCCGATATTAGTACATTTGGTCAAATATGGATTTCTGAATGACCGATATAACATCAGAAAGAGTCAATAAGTAGGTATAGAAATTTCAAGCTCCATGACTGAAACATGTTCAATGGGTCACATATTGGCTCCACTTTGGCTAATTTATCACCTGAAGGAGTCAACTGGGTAGGAATAGAAAGTTCAAGATCAAGGACTGAAATATTTTCAGTGGGTCAAAAACTGGCTGAACTATCTCCAGAAGAAGTCAATAGGGTAGAACTAAAAAGTTAAAAATAGACGACTCTTGGGCCTGATATTAGTACATTTGGTCAAATATTGACTTTTGAATGACCGATATAACATGAGAAAGAGTCAATAAGTAGGTTTAGAAATTTCACCATCCATGACTAAAACATGTTCAATGGGTCAATTATTGGCTAATCTATCGCTAATTTATCACCAGAAGGAGTCTATTGGGTAGAAATAGAAATTTCAAAATAGACGACTCTTGGGCCTGATATTAGTACATTTGGTCAAATATTGACTTTTGAATGACCGATATAACATCAGAAAGAGTCAATAAGTAGGTATAGAAATTTCAAGATCCATGACTGAAAAATATTCAATGGGTCAAATATTGTCTACTCTATTGCTAATTTATCACAAGAAGGAGTCAACTGGGTAGGAATAGAAAGTTCAAGATCAAGGACTGAAATATTTTCAGTGGGTCAAAAATTGGCTGAACTATCACAAGAAGGAGTCAATAGGGTAGAACTAAAAAGTTCAAAATCGACGACTCTTGGGCCTGATATTAGTACATTTGGTCAAATATTGACTTTTGAATGACCGATGTAACATCAGAAAGAGTCAATAAGTAGGTATAGAAATTTCAAGATCCATGACTGAAACATCTTCAATGGGTCAAATATTGGCTACTCTATGGCTAATTTATCACAAGAAGAAGTGTATTGGGTAGTACTAAAAAGTTCAAAATCGACGACTCTTGGGCACGATATTAGTACATTTCTTCAAATATGGATTTCTGAATGACTGACCTAAATTCAGAAAGAATCAATGACTATGTATAAAAATTTCAAGATCCATAACTGAAACATGTCCAATGGGTAAAATATTGGCTACTCCAAGGCTAATGTATCACAAGAAGGAGTCAATTGCGTAGAAGTAGAAAGTTTAAAATCGACGACTCTTGGGCCCGATTTTAGTACATTTGGTCAAATATTGACTTTTGAATGACCGATGTAACATCAGATAGAGTCAATAATTACGTATAGAAATTTCAAGATCCATGACTGAAACATGTTCAAGGGGTCAAATATTGGCTACTCTAATGCTAAAGTATCACAAGAAGGAGTCAACTGGGTAGGAATAGAAAGTTCAAGATCAAGGACTGAAATATTTTCAGGGGGTCAAAAATTGGCTGAACTATTGCAAGAAGGAGTCAATAGGGTAGAACTAAAAAGTTCAAAATCGACGACTCTTGGGCCTGATGTTATTACATTTGGTCAAATATTGACTTTTGAATGACCGATGTAACATCAGAAAGAGTCAATAAGTAGGTATAGAAATTTCGATCCATGACTGAAACATGTTCAATGGGTCAAATATTGGCTACTCTATGGCTAATTTATCACAAGAAGAAGTGTATTGGGTAGTACTAAAAAGTTCAAAATCGACGACTCTTGGGCACGATATTAGTACATTTCTTCAAATATGGATTTCTGAATGACTGACCTAAATTCAGAAAGAATCAATGACTATGTATAAAAATTTCAAGATCCATAACTGAAACATGTCCAATGGGTAAAATATTGGCTACTCCAAGGCTAATGTATCACAAGAAGGAGTCAATTGCGTAGAAGTAGAAAGTTTAAAATCGACGACTCTTGGGCCCGATTTTAGTACATTTGGTCAAATATTGACTTTTGAATGACCGATGTAACATCAGATAGAGTCAATAATTACGTATAGAAATTTCAAGATCCATGACTGAAACATGTTCAAGGGGTCAAATATTGGCTACTCTAATGCTAAAGTATCACAAGAAGGAGTCAACTGGGTAGGAATAGAAAGTTCAAGATCAAGGACTGAAATATTTTCAGGGGGTCAAAAATTGGCTGAACTATTGCAAGAAGGAGTCAATAGGGTAGAACTAAAAAGTTCAAAATCGACGACTCTTGGGCCTGATGTTATTACATTTGGTCAAATATTGACTTTTGAATGACCGATGTAACATCAGAAAGAGTCAATAAGTAGGTATAGAAATTTCGATCCATGACTGAAACATGTTCAATGGGTCAAATATTGGCTACTCTATGGCTAATTTATCACAAGAAGGAGTCTATTGGGTAGAACTAAAAAGTTCAAAATCGACGACTCTTGGGCCCGATATTAGTACATTTTGTCAAATATGGATTTCTGAATGACTGACCTAAATTCAGAAAGAGTCAATGACTAGGCATAGAAATTTTAAGATCCATAACAGAAACATGTCCAATGGGTAAAATATTGGCTACTCTAAGCCTAATGTATCACAAGAAGCAGTCAATTGGGTAGAAGTAGAAAGTTCAAAATCAAGGACTGAAATATTTTCAGTGGGTCAAAAATTGGCTGAACTATCTCCAGAAGGAGTCAATACGGTAGAACTAAAAAGTTCAAAATCGACGACTCTTGGGCCTTATATTAGTACATTTGGTCAAATATTGACTTTTGAATGACCGATATAACATCAGAAAGAGTCAATAAGTAGGTATAGAAATTTCAAGCTCCATGACTGAAAAATATTCAATGGGTCAAATATTGGCTACTCTATGGCTAATTTATCACAAGAAGGAGTCTATTGGGTAGAAATAGAAAGTTCAAAATCGACGACTCTTGGGCCTGATATTAGTACATTTGGTCAAATATTGACTTTTGAATGACCGATATAACATGAGAAAGAGTCAATAAGTAGGTTTAGAAATTTCACCATCCATGACTAAAACATGTTCAATGGGTCAATTATTGGCTAATCTATCGCTAATTTATCACCAGAAGGAGTCAATTGGGTAGAAATAGAAATTTCAAAATAGACGACTCTTGGGCCCGATATTAGTACATTTGGTCAAATAAGGATTTCTGAATGACTGACCTAAATTCAGAAAGAGTGAGTAGGTATAAAAACTTCAAGATCCATAACTGAAACATGTCCAATTGGTAAAATATTGGCTACTCTAAGGCTAATGTATCACAAGAAGGAGTCAATTGGGTAGGAATAGAAAGTTCAAGATCAAGGACTGAAATATTTTCAGTGGGTCAAAAATTGGCTGAACTATCGCCAGAAGGAGTCAATAGGGTAGAACTAAAAAGTTTAAAATAGACGACTCTTGGGCCCAATTTTAGTACATTTGGTCAAATATTGACTTTTGAATAACCGATGTAACATCAGAAAGAGTCAATAAGTAGGTTTAGAAATTTCAAGATCCATGACTGAAACATGTTCAATGGGTCAAATATTGGCTACTCTATGGCTAATTTATCATCAGAAGGAGTCAATTGGGTAAAAATGGAAAGTTCAAAATTGACGATTCTTGGGCCCGATATTAGTACATTTGGTCAAATATGGATTTCTGAATGACTTACCTAAATTCAGAAAGAGTCAATGAGTAGGTATAAAAACTTCAAGATCCATGACTGAAACATGTCCAATGGGTAAAATATTGGCTACTCTAAGGCTAATGTATCACAAGAAGGAGTCAATTGGGTAGGAATAGAAAGTTCAAGATCAAGGACTGAAATATTTTCAGTGGGTCAAAAATTGGCTGAACTATCGCCAGAAGGAGTCAATAGGGTAGGAATAGAAAGTTCAAGATCAAGGACTGAAATATTTTCAGTGGGTCAAAAACTGGCTGAACTATCTCCAGAAGAAGTCAATAGGGTAGAACTAAAAAGTTAAAAATAGACGACTCTTGGGCCTGATATTAGTACATTTGGTCAAATATTGACTTTTGAATGACCGATGTAACATCAGAAAGAGTCAATTAGTAGGTATAGAAATTTCAAGATCCATGACTGAAACATGTTCATCGGGTCAAATATTGGCTACTCTATGGCTAATTTATCACAAGAAGGAGTCTTTTGGGTAGAACTAAAAAGTTCAAAATCGACGACTCTTGGGCCCGATATTAGTACATTTTGTCAAATATGGATTTCTGAATGACTGACCTAAATTCAGAAAGAGTCAATGACTAGGTATAGAAATTTTAAGATCCATAACAGAAACATGTCCAATGGGTAAAATATTGGCTACTCTAAGGCTAATGTATCACAAGAAGGAGTCAATTGGGTAGAAGTAGAAAGTTCAAAATCAAGGACTGAAATATTTTCAGTGGGTCAAAAATTGGCTGAACTATCTCCAGAAGGAGTCAATACGGTAGAACCCTCGTCAGTCAGGAAGAGGAGGGGGCACAGGTTTCCTCATTTCTAACAATTGGAAATACTTAACTCACCCTGCTCTATACAACAACTATTCGTTTGAATCTCATGCCATTACAATTACATACCCTGTCAAAATTCATCTTGTACTCATCTATCGCCCCCCAGGTCAATTGGGTACCTTTGTTGAGGAATTGGACATGCTGCTGTCCTCATTCCCAGACGATGGTAGTCCACTTGTACTACTGGGCGATTTCAACATTCACCTTGATAAACCATATGCTTCTGATTTCCTCTCTCTCCTAGCCTCATTTGATTTCAACCGACTCATCACCACAAGCACCCACAAATCTGGCAACCAATTGGACCTGATCTACACACGTAACTGTATCACTGACAACATTCTGGTAACACCTCTGCACGTCTCTGACCATTTCTTTATCACTTTCAATCTGCAACTTATTTGTGCACCACCAACCACTTCACATGTTTCCCTCAGAAGAAACTTGCGCTCTCTTTCCCCTTCCCATCTCTCTTCTGTTGTGTCATCCTCCCTTCCCTCACACACACAATTCTCATCTTTGGATGTAAATACTGCAACACACACATTATGCTCCACTTTATCTTCCTCCCTAGACAGTATCTGTCCTCTGTCATCCAAACCATCGCAAGCAACTCCTTCCAACCCCTGGATATCCGATGCGCTTCGTGAAGACCGGACCAAACTCAGGGCAGCAGAAAGGAAATGGCGCAAATCACAAGACCCATCTGACCTAGGTTCGTACCAAGATCTGCTATCATCCTTTTCTGATGGAGTCCTTGCAGCTAAGTCCTCATACTTCCACAACAAAATCAACGGCGCTACAAACCCACGCTCACTCTTCAAGACATTCAACACACTCCTCTGTCCCCCTCCACCACCTCCCACCACATCTTTAACTGCTGATCGATTTGCCAAGTTCTTCACCGACAAGACATCTTCCATCAGCAGCCAGTTCTCTACACCACCCACACAGGAACTCAGCCCCTCCTCATCCACTAATCTTCTCCCTTCCTTCTCCCCTCTCACGGAGGCGGAAGTATCAAAACTTCTCCTCTCCACTCATCCCACCACCTGCCCTCTAGACCCCATCCCCTCACACCTTCTACAAGCCATCTCTCCCACTCTTTTACCAGCACTTACACACATCATTAACTCGTCTCTCCACACAGGCACTTTCCCTACCACATTCAAGCAGGCTCGAGTAACCCCACTGCTTAAAAAACCCATGCTAGACACATCACTCGTGGACAACTACAGACCTGTCTCTCTCCTACCATTCATATCAAAAACACTTGAACGAGTTGTATTCAACCAGGTGTCATCCTTCCTCACACAGAACGACCATCTGGACGTCAACCAATCTGGTTTCAAGAGCGGCCATTCAACAGAGACTGCGCTACTGTCTGTCACGGAATCCCTGCGGATTGCTAAGGCTGCGTCCAAATCATCTGTTCTCATCCTACTGGATCTATCTGCTGCCTTCGACACCGTAAACCATCAAATTCTTCTGTCCACCCTCTCGTCACTGGGCATCTCAGGTACTGCGTTTCAGTGGTTTGAGTCCTATCTCACAGGTAGGTCTTTCAGAGTTGCCTGGGGAGGGGAGGTATCCAAACCTCATGAACTGATCACTGGGGTTCCTCAGGGTTCAGTTCTTGGTCCCCTCCTATTCTCCATTTATACTACATCACTGGGTCCCATCATACAGGCACATGGTTTCTCCTACCACTGCTATGCTGATGACACACAACTCTACCTGTCCTTCCAACCAGATGATTCCACAGTAGCTGCACGGATCTCAAGCTGTCTGGCGGACATCTCCACGTGGATGGAAGAACACCACCTGCAGCTCAACCTGGCAAAGACTGAGCTTTTAGTCTTCCCTGCCACTCCTACTCTTCAACATGACATCAACATACAGCTTGGTACAACCACCATTACCCCATCAAAGTCGGCCAGAAATCTTGGAGTTATCTTCGATGACCAACTGACCTTCAGTGACCACATCTCAAAGACGGCGCGGTCGTGCAGATTTGCACTTTGCAACATCAGGAAAATCCGTCCCTTCCTGACTGAGCACGCAACACAACTGCTTGTCCAGGCCCTGGTCATTTCAAGGCTTGATTACTGCAATGCTCTTCTGGCTGGTCTGCCGTCAAGTGCAATCAAACCTCTTCAAATGATCCAGAATGCTGCTGCACGTCTTGTCTGCAATGAGCCTAAGAGAGCCCACGTCACGCCCCTCTTCATCTCTTTGCACTGGCTACCCCTTGCTGCTCGCATCAAGTTCAAGGCGCTGATGCTTGCTTACAGATCCACCACAGGCTCTGCACCTTCCTACCTCCACACACTGCTACAACGCTACGTCCCCGCCAGAAGCCTGCGATCACTAAAAGAACGAAGACTTGTGGTACCATCACAGAGAGGCACAAAATCACTCTACAGAACATTCTCCTTCACTGCTCCCTGCTGGTGGAATGATCTCCCTACTTTCATCAGGAACGCAGATTCCCTGGCAATATTCAAGAGACAGCTGAAAACTCACCTCTTCCGTGAACACTTAATCCCCTCATAAAAAAAACCAAAAAAAAAAAAACCCTATCCTTCCCCCTTTTTCCCTTCCTACTCTAGCTTATGGTACTGAGCAATGTATGAAACTTGTATTGTGAGCACTTCCTGTGTGATTTGCAAATTCATGAAGAATCGCTTGTTTGTTTTCCTCACTTGTAAGTCGCTTTGGATAAAAGCGTCTGCTAAATGACTAAATGTAAATGTAGAACTAAAATGTTCAAAATCGACGACTCTTGGGCCTGATATTAGTACATTTGGTCAAATATTGACTTTTGAATGACCGATATAACATCAGAAAGAGTCAATAAGTAGGTATAGAAATTTCAAGATCCATGACTGAAAAATATTCAATGGGTCAAATATTGTCTACTCTATGGCTAATTTATCACAAGAAGGAGTCAACTGGGTAGGAATAGAAAGTTCAAGATCAAGGACTGAAATATTTTCAGTGGGTCAAAAATTGGCTGAACTATCGCGAGAAGGAGTCAATAGGGTAGAACTAAAAAGTTCAAAATAGACGACTCTTGGGCCCGATTTTAGTACATTTGGTCAAATATTGACTTTTCAATGACCGATTGAACATCAGAAAGAGTCAATAAGTAGGTATAGAAATTTCAAGATCCATGACTTAAACATGTTCAAGGGGTCAAATATTGGCTCCACTATGGCTAATTTATCACCTGAAGGAGTCAAAGGGTAGAACTAAGAAGTTCAAAATAGACGACTCTTGGGCTCGATTTTAGTACATTCCGTCAAATATTGACTTTTGAATGACCGATATAACATCAGAAAGAGTCAATAAGTAGGTATAGAAATTTCAAGCTCCATGACTGAAACATGTTCAATGGGTCACATATTGGCTCCACTTTGGCTAATTTATCACCTGAAGGAGTCAATTGGGTAGGAATAGAAAGTTCAAGATCAAGGACTGAAATATTTTCAGTGGGTCAAAAACTGGCTGAACTATCTCCAGAAGAAGTCAATAGGGTAGAACTAAAAAGTTAAAAATAGACGACTCTTGGGCCTGATATTAGTACATTTGGTCAAATATTGACTTTTGAATGACCGATATAACATGAGAAAGAGTCAATAAGTAGGTTTAGAAATTTCACCATCCATGACTAAAACATGTTCAATGGGTCAATTATTGGCTAATCTATCGCTAATTTATCACCAGAAGGAGTCTATTGGGTAGAAATAGAAATTTCAAAATAGACGACTCTTGGGCCTGATATTAGTACATTTGGTCAAATATTGACTTTTGAATGACCGATATAACATCAGAAAGAGTCAATAAGTAGGTATAGAAATTTCAAGATCCATGACTGAAAAATATTCAATGGGTAAAATATTGTCTACTCTATTGCTAATTTATCACAAGAAGGAGTCAACTGGGTAGGAATAGAAAGTTCAAGATCAAGGACTGAAATATTTTCAGTGGGTCAAAAATTGGCTGAACTATCACAAGAAGGAGTCAATAGGGTAGAACTAAAAAGTTCAAAATCGACGACTCTTGGGCCTGATATTAGTACATTTGGTCAAATATTGACTTTTGAATGACCGATGTAACATCAGAAAGAGTCAATAAGTAGGTATAGAAATTTCAAGATCCATGACTGAAACATCTTCAATGGGTCAAATATTGGCTACTCTATGGCTAATTTATCACAAGAAGAAGTGTATTGGGTAGTACTAAAAAGTTCAAAATCGACGACTCTTGGGCACGATATTAGTACATTTCTTCAAATATGGATTTCTGAATGACTGACCTAAATTCAGAAAGAATCAATGACTATGTATAAAAATTTCAAGATCCATAACTGAAACATGTCCAATGGGTAAAATATTGGCTACTCCAAGGCTAATGTATCACAAGAAGGAGTCAATTGCGTAGAAGTAGAAAGTTTAAAATCGACGACTCTTGGGCCCGATTTTAGTACATTTGGTCAAATATTGACTTTTGAATGACCGATGTAACATCAGATAGAGTCAATAATTACGTATAGAAATTTCAAGATCCATGACTGAAACATGTTCAAGGGGTCAAATATTGGCTACTCTAATGCTAAAGTATCACAAGAAGGAGTCAACTGGGTAGGAATAGAAAGTTCAAGATCAAGGACTGAAATATTTTCAGGGGGTCAAAAATTGGCTGAACTATTGCAAGAAGGAGTCAATAGGGTAGAACTAAAAAGTTCAAAATCGACGACTCTTGGGCCTGATGTTATTACATTTGGTCAAATATTGACTTTTGAATGACCGATGTAACATCAGAAAGAGTCAATAAGTAGGTATAGAAATTTCGATCCATGACTGAAACATGTTCAATGGGTCAAATATTGGCTACTCTATGGCTAATTTATCACAAGAAGGAGTCTATTGGGTAGAACTAAAAAGTTCAAAATCGACGACTCTTGGGCCCGATATTAGTACATTTTGTCAAATATGGATTTCTGAATGACTGACCTAAATTCAGAAAGAGTCAATGACTAGGCATAGAAATTTTAAGATCCATAACAGAAACATGTCCAATGGGTAAAATATTGGCTACTCTAAGCCTAATGTATCACAAGAAGCAGTCAATTGGGTAGAAGTAGAAAGTTCAAAATCAAGGACTGAAATATTTTCAGTGGGTCAAAAATTGGCTGAACTATCTCCAGAAGGAGTCAATACGGTAGAACTAAAAAGTTCAAAATCGACGACTCTTGGGCCTTATATTAGTACATTTGGTCAAATATTGACTTTTGAATGACCGATATAACATCAGAAAGAGTCAATAAGTAGGTATAGAAATTTCAAGCTCCATGACTGAAAAATATTCAATGGGTCAAATATTGGCTACTCTATGGCTAATTTATCACAAGAAGGAGTCTATTGGGTAGAAATAGAAAGTTCAAAATCGACGACTCTTGGGCCTGATATTAGTACATTTGGTCAAATATTGACTTTTGAATGACCGATATAACATGAGAAAGAGTCAATAAGTAGGTTTAGAAATTTCACCATCCATGACTAAAACATGTTCAATGGGTCAATTATTGGCTAATCTATCGCTAATTTATCACCAGAAGGAGTCAATTGGGTAGAAATAGAAATTTCAAAATAGACGACTCTTGGGCCCGATATTAGTACATTTGGTCAAATAAGGATTTCTGAATGACTGACCTAAATTCAGAAAGAGTGAGTAGGTATAAAAACTTCAAGATCCATAACTGAAACATGTCCAATTGGTAAAATATTGGCTACTCTAAGGCTAATGTATCACAAGAAGGAGTCAATTGGGTAGGAATAGAAAGTTCAAGATCAAGGACTGAAATATTTTCAGTGGGTCAAAAATTGGCTGAACTATCGCCAGAAGGAGTCAATAGGGTAGAACTAAAAAGTTTAAAATAGACGACTCTTGGGCCCAATTTTAGTACATTTGGTCAAATATTGACTTTTGAATAACCGATGTAACATCAGAAAGAGTCAATAAGTAGGTTTAGAAATTTCAAGATCCATGACTGAAACATGTTCAATGGGTCAAATATTGGCTACTCTATGGCTAATTTATCATCAGAAGGAGTCAATTGGGTAAAAATGGAAAGTTCAAAATTGACGATTCTTGGGCCCGATATTAGTACATTTGGTCAAATATGGATTTCTGAATGACTTACCTAAATTCAGAAAGAGTCAATGAGTAGGTATAAAAACTTCAAGATCCATGACTGAAACATGTCCAATGGGTAAAATATTGGCTACTCTAAGGCTAATGTATCACAAGAAGGAGTCAATTGGGTAGGAATAGAAAGTTCAAGATCAAGGACTGAAATATTTTCAGTGGGTCAAAAATTGGCTGAACTATCGCCAGAAGGAGTCAATAGGGTAGGAATAGAAAGTTCAAGATCAAGGACTGAAATATTTTCAGTGGGTCAAAAACTGGCTGAACTATCTCCAGAAGAAGTCAATAGGGTAGAACTAAAAAGTTAAAAATAGACGACTCTTGGGCCTGATATTAGTACATTTGGTCAAATATTGACTTTTGAATGACCGATGTAACATCAGAAAGAGTCAATTAGTAGGTATAGAAATTTCAAGATCCATGACTGAAACATGTTCATCGGGTCAAATATTGGCTACTCTATGGCTAATTTATCACAAGAAGGAGTCTTTTGGGTAGAACTAAAAAGTTCAAAATCGACGACTCTTGGGCCCGATATTAGTACATTTTGTCAAATATGGATTTCTGAATGACTGACCTAAATTCAGAAAGAGTCAATGACTAGGTATAGAAATTTTAAGATCCATAACAGAAACATGTCCAATGGGTAAAATATTGGCTACTCTAAGGCTAATGTATCACAAGAAGGAGTCAATTGGGTAGAAGTAGAAAGTTCAAAATCAAGGACTGAAATATTTTCAGTGGGTCAAAAATTGGCTGAACTATCTCCAGAAGGAGTCAATACGGTAGAACCCTCGTCAGTCAGGAAGAGGAGGGGGCACAGGTTTCCTCATTTCTAACAATTGGAAATACTTAACTCACCCTGCTCTATACAACAACTATTCGTTTGAATCTCATGCCATTACAATTACATACCCTGTCAAAATTCATCTTGTACTCATCTATCGCCCCCCAGGTCAATTGGGTACCTTTGTTGAGGAATTGGACATGCTGCTGTCCTCATTCCCAGACGATGGTAGTCCACTTGTACTACTGGGCGATTTCAACATTCACCTTGATAAACCATATGCTTCTGATTTCCTCTCTCTCCTAGCCTCATTTGATTTCAACCGACTCATCACCACAAGCACCCACAAATCTGGCAACCAATTGGACCTGATCTACACACGTAACTGTATCACTGACAACATTCTGGTAACACCTCTGCACGTCTCTGACCATTTCTTTATCACTTTCAATCTGCAACTTATTTGTGCACCACCAACCACTTCACATGTTTCCCTCAGAAGAAACTTGCGCTCTCTTTCCCCTTCCCATCTCTCTTCTGTTGTGTCATCCTCCCTTCCCTCACACACACAATTCTCATCTTTGGATGTAAATACTGCAACACACACATTATGCTCCACTTTATCTTCCTCCCTAGACAGTATCTGTCCTCTGTCATCCAAACCATCGCAAGCAACTCCTTCCAACCCCTGGATATCCGATGCGCTTCGTGAAGACCGGACCAAACTCAGGGCAGCAGAAAGGAAATGGCGCAAATCACAAGACCCATCTGACCTAGGTTCGTACCAAGATCTGCTATCATCCTTTTCTGATGGAGTCCTTGCAGCTAAGTCCTCATACTTCCACAACAAAATCAAACCCACGCTCACTCTTCAAGACATTCAACACACTCCTCTGTCCCCCTCCACCACCTCCCACCACATCTTTAACTGCTGATCGATTTGCCAAGTTCTTCACCGACAAGACATCTTCCATCAGCAGCCAGTTCTCTACACCACCCACACAGGAACTCAGCCCCTCCTCATCCACTAATCTTCTCCCTTCCTTCTCCCCTCTCACGGAGGCGGAAGTATCAAAACTTCTCCTCTCCACTCATCCCACCACCTGCCCTCTAGACCC
Organism: Zacco platypus; assembly: GCA_038088235.1. Taxonomy (NCBI): domain Eukaryota; kingdom Metazoa; phylum Chordata; class Actinopteri; order Cypriniformes; family Xenocyprididae; genus Zacco; species Zacco platypus. Next base: position 7,248,055 of record CM076069.1, read on the forward strand.
CATCCCCTCACACCTTCTACAAGCCATCTCTCCCACTCTTTTACCAGCACTTACACACATCATTAACTCGTCTCTCCACACAGGCACTTTCCCTACCACATTCAAGCAGGCTCGAGTAACCCCACTGCTTAAAAAACCCATGCTAGACACATCACTCGTGGACAACTACAGACCTGTCTCTCTCCTACCATTCATATCAAAAACACTTGAACGAGTTGTATTCAACCAGGTGTCATCCTTCCTCACACAGAACGACCATCTGGACGTCAACCAATCTGGTTTCAAGAGCGGCCATTCAACAGAGACTGCGCTACTGTCTGTCACGGAATCCCTGCGGATTGCTAAGGCTGCGTCCAAATCATCTGTTCTCATCCTACTGGATCTATCTGCTGCCTTCGACACCGTAAACCATCAAATTCTTCTGTCCACCCTCTCGTCACTGGGCATCTCAGGTACTGCGTTTCAGTGGTTTGAGTCCTATCTCACAGGTAGGTCTTTCAGAGTTGCCTGGGGAGGGGAGGTATCCAAACCTCATGAACTGATCACTGGGGTTCCTCAGGGTTCAGTTCTTGGTCCCCTCCTATTCTCCATTTATACTACATCACTGGGTCCCATCATACAGGCACATGGTTTCTCCTACCACTGCTATGCTGATGACACACAACTCTACCTGTCCTTCCAACCAGATGATTCCACAGTAGCTGCACGGATCTCAAGCTGTCTGGCGGACATCTCCACGTGGATGGAAGAACACCACCTGCAGCTCAACCTGGCAAAGACTGAGCTTTTAGTCTTCCCTGCCACTCCTACTCTTCAACATGACATCAACATACAGCTTGGTACAACCACCATTACCCCATCAAAGTCGGCCAGAAATCTTGGAGTTATCTTCGATGACCAACTGACCTTCAGTGACCACATCTCAAAGACGGCGCGGTCGTGCAGATTTGCACTTTGCAACATCAGGAAAATCCGTCCCTTCCTGACTGAGCACGCAACACAACTGCTTGTCCAGGCCCTGGTCATTTCAAGGCTTGATTACTGCAATGCTCTTCTGGCTGGTCTGCCGTCAAGTGCAATCAAACCTCTTCAAATGATCCAGAATGCTGCTGCACGTCTTGTCTGCAATGAGCCTAAGAGAGCCCACGTCACGCCCCTCTTCATCTCTTTGCACTGGCTACCCCTTGCTGCTCGCATCAAGTTCAAGGCGCTGATGCTTGCTTACAGATCCACCACAGGCTCTGCACCTTCCTACCTCCACACACTGCTACAACGCTACGTCCCCGCCAGAAGCCTGCGATCACTAAAAGAACGAAGACTTGTGGTACCATCACAGAGAGGCACAAAATCACTCTACAGAACATTCTCCTTCACTGCTCCCTGCTGGTGGAATGATCTCCCTACTTTCATCAGGAACGCAGATTCCCTGGCAATATTCAAGAGACAGCTGAAAACTCACCTCTTCCGTGAACACTTAATCCCCTCATAAAAAAAAACAAAAAAAAAAAAACCCTATCCTTCCCCCTTTTTCCCTTCCTACTCTAGCTTATGGTACTGAGCAATGTATGAAACTTGTATTGTGAGCACTTCCTGTGTGATTTGCAAATTCATGAAGAATCGCTTGTTTGTTTTCCTCACTTGTAAGTCGCTTTGGATAAAAGCGTCTGCTAAATGACTAAATGTAAATGTAGAACTAAAATGTTCAAAATCGACGACTCTTGGGCCTGATATTAGTACATTTGGTCAAATATTGACTTTTGAATGACCGATATAACATCAGAAAGAGTCAATAAGTAGGTATAGAAATTTCAAGATCCATGACTGAAAAATATTCAATGGGTCAAATATTGTCTACTCTATGGCTAATTTATCACAAGAAGGAGTCAACTGGGTAGGAATAGAAAGTTCAAGATCAAGGACTGAAATATTTTCAGTGGGTCAAAATTGGCTGAACTATCACAAGAAGGAGTCAATAGGGTAGAACGAAAAAGTTCAAAATCGACGACTCTTGGGCCTAATATTAGTACATTTGGTCAAATATTGACTTTTGAATGACCGATGTAACATCAGAAAGAGTCAATAAGGAGGTTTAGAAATTTCAAGATCCATGACTGAAACATGTTCAATGGGTCAAATATTGGCTACTCTATGGTTAATTTATCACCAGAAGGAGTCAATTGGGTAAAAATGGAAAGTTCAAAATTGACGACTCTTGAGCCCGATATTAGTACATTTGGTCAAATATGGATTTCTGAATGACCGATATAACATCAGAAAGAGTCAATAAGTAGGTATAGAAATTTCAAGCTCCATGACTGAAACATGTTCAATGGGTCACATATTGGCTCCACTTTGGCTAATTTATCACCTGAAGGAGTCAACTGGGTAGGAATAGAAAGTTCAAGATCAAGGACTGAAATATTTTCAGTGGGTCAAAAACTGGCTGAACTATCTCCAGAAGAAGTCAATAGGGTAGAACTAAAAAGTTAAAAATAGACGACTCTTGGGCCTGATATTAGTACATTTGGTCAAATATTGACTTTTGAATGACCGATATAACATGAGAAAGAGTCAATAAGTAGGTTTAGAAATTTCACCATCAATGACTAAAACATGTTCAATGGGTCAATTATTGGCTAATCTATCGCTAATTTATCACCAGAAGGAGTCTATTGGGTAGAAATAGAAATTTCAAAATAGACGACTCTTGGGCCTGATATTAGTACATTTGGTCAAATATTGACTTTTGAATGACCGATATAACATCAGAAAGAGTCAATAAGTAGGTATAGAAATTTCAAGATCCATGACTGAAAAATATTCAATGGGTCAAATATTGTCTACTCTATTGCTAATTTATCACAAGAAGGAGTCAACTGGGTAGGAATAGAAAGTTCAAGATCAAGGACTGAAATATTTTCAGTGGGTCAAAAATTGGCTGAACTATCACAAGAAGGAGTCAATAGGGTAGAACTAAAAAGTTCAAAATCGACGACTCTTGGGCCTGATATTAGTACATTTGGTCAAATATTGACTTTTGAATGACCGATGTAACATCAGAAAGAGTCAATAAGTAGGTATAGAAATTTCAAGATCCATGACTGAAACATCTTCAATGGGTCAAATATTGGCTACTCTATGGCTAATTTATCACAAGAAGAAGTGTATTGGGTAGTACTAAAAAGTTCAAAATCGACGACTCTTGGGCACGATATTAGTACATTTCTTCAAATATGGATTTCTGAATGACTGACCTAAATTCAGAAAGAATCAATGACTATGTATAAAAATTTCAAGATCCATAACTGAAACATGTCCAATGGGTAAAATATTGGCTACTCCAAGGCTAATGTATCACAAGAAGGAGTCAATTGCGTAGAAGTAGAAAGTTTAAAATCGACGACTCTTGGGCCCGATTTTAGTACATTTGGTCAAATATTGACTTTTGAATGACCGATGTAACATCAGATAGAGTCAATAATTACGTATAGAAATTTCAAGATCCATGACTGAAACATGTTCAAGGGGTCAAATATTGGCTACTCTAATGCTAAAGTATCACAAGAAGGAGTCAACTGGGTAGGAATAGAAAGTTCAAGATCAAGGACTGAAATATTTTCAGGGGGTCAAAAATTGGCTGAACTATTGCAAGAAGGAGTCAATAGGGTAGAACTAAAAAGTTCAAAATCGACGACTCTTGGGCCTGATGTTATTACATTTGGTCAAATATTGACTTTTGAATGACCGATGTAACATCAGAAAGAGTCAATAAGTAGGTATAGAAATTTCGATCCATGACTGAAACATGTTCAATGGGTCAAATATTGGCTACTCTATGGCTAATTTATCACAAGAAGGAGTCTATTGGGTAGAACTAAAAAGTTCAAAATCGACGACTCTTGGGCCCGATATTAGTACATTTTGTCAAATATGGATTTCTGAATGACTGACCTAAATTCAGAAAGAGTCAATGACTAGGCATAGAAATTTTAAGATCCATAACAGAAACATGTCCAATGGGTAAAATATTGGCTACTCTAAGCCTAATGTATCACAAGAAGCAGTCAATTGGGTAGAAGTAGAAAGTTCAAAATCAAGGACTGAAATATTTTCAGTGGGTCAAAAATTGGCTGAACTATCTCCAGAAGGAGTCAATACGGTAGAACTAAAAAGTTCAAAATCGACGACTCTTGGGCCTTATATTAGTACATTTGGTCAAATATTGACTTTTGAATGACCGATATAACATCAGAAAGAGTCAATAAGTAGGTATAGAAATTTCAAGCTCCATGACTGAAAAATATTCAATGGGTCAAATATTGGCTACTCTATGGCTAATTTATCACAAGAAGGAGTCTATTGGGTAGAAATAGAAAGTTCAAAATCGACGACTCTTGGGCCTGATATTAGTACATTTGGTCAAATATTGACTTTTGAATGACCGATATAACATGAGAAAGAGTCAATAAGTAGGTTTAGAAATTTCACCATCCATGACTAAAACATGTTCAATGGGTCAATTATTGGCTAATCTATCGCTAATTTATCACCAGAAGGAGTCAATTGGGTAGAAATAGAAATTTCAAAATAGACGACTCTTGGGCCCGATATTAGTACATTTGGTCAAATAAGGATTTCTGAATGACTGACCTAAATTCAGAAAGAGTGAGTAGGTATAAAAACTTCAAGATCCATAACTGAAACATGTCCAATTGGTAAAATATTGGCTACTCTAAGGCTAATGTATCACAAGAAGGAGTCAATTGGGTAGGAATAGAAAGTTCAAGATCAAGGACTGAAATATTTTCAGTGGGTCAAAAATTGGCTGAACTATCGCCAGAAGGAGTCAATAGGGTAGAACTAAAAAGTTTAAAATAGACGACTCTTGGGCCCAATTTTAGTACATTTGGTCAAATATTGACTTTTGAATAACCGATGTAACATCAGAAAGAGTCAATAAGTAGGTTTAGAAATTTCAAGATCCATGACTGAAACATGTTCAATGGGTCAAATATTGGCTACTCTATGGCTAATTTATCATCAGAAGGAGTCAATTGGGTAAAAATGGAAAGTTCAAAATTGACGATTCTTGGGCCCGATATTAGTACATTTGGTCAAATATGGATTTCTGAATGACTTACCTAAATTCAGAAAGAGTCAATGAGTAGGTATAAAAACTTCAAGATCCATGACTGAAACATGTCCAATGGGTAAAATATTGGCTACTCTAAGGCTAATGTATCACAAGAAGGAGTCAATTGGGTAGGAATAGAAAGTTCAAGATCAAGGACTGAAATATTTTCAGTGGGTCAAAAATTGGCTGAACTATCGCCAGAAGGAGTCAATAGGGTAGGAATAGAAAGTTCAAGATCAAGGACTGAAATATTTTCAGTGGGTCAAAAACTGGCTGAACTATCTCCAGAAGAAGTCAATAGGGTAGAACTAAAAAGTTAAAAATAGACGACTCTTGGGCCTGATATTAGTACATTTGGTCAAATATTGACTTTTGAATGACCGATGTAACATCAGAAAGAGTCAATTAGTAGGTATAGAAATTTCAAGATCCATGACTGAAACATGTTCATCGGGTCAAATATTGGCTACTCTATGGCTAATTTATCACAAGAAGGAGTCTTTTGGGTAGAACTAAAAAGTTCAAAATCGACGACTCTTGGGCCCGATATTAGTACATTTTGTCAAATATGGATTTCTGAATGACTGACCTAAATTCAGAAAGAGTCAATGACTAGGTATAGAAATTTTAAGATCCATAACAGAAACATGTCCAATGGGTAAAATATTGGCTACTCTAAGGCTAATGTATCACAAGAAGGAGTCAATTGGGTAGAAGTAGAAAGTTCAAAATCAAGGACTGAAATATTTTCAGTGGGTCAAAAATTGGCTGAACTATCTCCAGAAGGAGTCAATACGGTAGAACCCTCGTCAGTCAGGAAGAGGAGGGGGCACAGGTTTCCTCATTTCTAACAATTGGAAATACTTAACTCACCCTGCTCTATACAACAACTATTCGTTTGAATCTCATGCCATTACAATTACATACCCTGTCAAAATTCATCTTGTACTCATCTATCGCCCCCCAGGTCAATTGGGTACCTTTGTTGAGGAATTGGACATGCTGCTGTCCTCATTCCCAGACGATGGTAGTCCACTTGTACTACTGGGCGATTTCAACATTCACCTTGATAAACCATATGCTTCTGATTTCCTCTCTCTCCTAGCCTCATTTGATTTCAACCGACTCATCACCACAAGCACCCACAAATCTGGCAACCAATTGGACCTGATCTACACACGTAACTGTATCACTGACAACATTCTGGTAACACCTCTGCACGTCTCTGACCATTTCTTTATCACTTTCAATCTGCAACTTATTTGTGCACCACCAACCACTTCACATGTTTCCCTCAGAAGAAACTTGCGCTCTCTTTCCCCTTCCCATCTCTCTTCTGTTGTGTCATCCTCCCTTCCCTCACACACACAATTCTCATCTTTGGATGTAAATACTGCAACACACACATTATGCTCCACTTTATCTTCCTCCCTAGACAGTATCTGTCCTCTGTCATCCAAACCATCGCAAGCAACTCCTTCCAACCCCTGGATATCCGATGCGCTTCGTGAAGACCGGACCAAACTCAGGGCAGCAGAAAGGAAATGGCGCAAATCACAAGACCCATCTGACCTAGGTTCGTACCAAGATCTGCTATCATCCTTTTCTGATGGAGTCCTTGCAGCTAAGTCCTCATACTTCCACAACAAAATCAAACCCACGCTCACTCTTCAAGACATTCAACACACTCCTCTGTCCCCCTCCACCACCTCCCACCACATCTTTAACTGCTGATCGATTTGCCAAGTTCTTCACCGACAAGACATCTTCCATCAGCAGCCAGTTCTCTACACCACCCACACAGGAACTCAGCCCCTCCTCATCCACTAATCTTCTCCCTTCCTTCTCCCCTCTCACGGAGGCGGAAGTATCAAAACTTCTCCTCTCCACTCATCCCACCACCTGCCCTCTAGACCCCATCCCCTCACACCTTCTACAAGCCATCTCTCCCACTCTTTTACCAGCACTTACACACATCATTAACTCGTCTCTCCACACAGGCACTTTCCCTACCACATTCAAGCAGGCTCGAGTAACCCCACTGCTTAAAAAACCCATGCTAGACACATCACTCGTGGACAACTACAGACCTGTCTCTCTCCTACCATTCATATCAAAAACACTTGAACGAGTTGTATTCAACCAGGTGTCATCCTTCCTCACACAGAACGACCATCTGGACGTCAACCAATCTGGTTTCAAGAGCGGCCATTCAACAGAGACTGCGCTACTGTCTGTCACGGAATCCCTGCGGATTGCTAAGGCTGCGTCCAAATCATCTGTTCTCATCCTACTGGATCTATCTGCTGCCTTCGACACCGTAAACCATCAAATTCTTCTGTCCACCCTCTCGTCACTGGGCATCTCAGGTACTGCGTTTCAGTGGTTTGAGTCCTATCTCACAGGTAGGTCTTTCAGAGTTGCCTGGGGAGGGGAGGTATCCAAACCTCATGAACTGATCACTGGGGTTCCTCAGGGTTCAGTTCTTGGTCCCCTCCTATTCTCCATTTATACTACATCACTGGGTCCCATCATACAGGCACATGGTTTCTCCTACCACTGCTATGCTGATGACACACAACTCTACCTGTCCTTCCAACCAGATGATTCCACAGTAGCTGCACGGATCTCAAGCTGTCTGGCGGACATCTCCACGTGGATGGAAGAACACCACCTGCAGCTCAACCTGGCAAAGACTGAGCTTTTAGTCTTCCCTGCCACTCCTACTCTTCAACATGACATCAACATACAGCTTGGTACAACCACCATTACCCCATCAAAGTCGGCCAGAAATCTTGGAGTTATCTTCGATGACCAACTGACCTTCAGTGACCACATCTCAAAGACGGCGCGGTCGTGCAGATTTGCACTTTGCAACATCAGGAAAATCCGTCCCTTCCTGACTGAGCACGCAACACAACTGCTTGTCCAGGCCCTGGTCATTTCAAGGCTTGATTACTGCAATGCTCTTCTGGCTGGTCTGCCGTCAAGTGCAATCAAACCTCTTCAAATGATCCAGAATGCTGCTGCACGTCTTGTCTGCAATGAGCCTAAGAGAGCCCACGTCACGCCCCTCTTCATCTCTTTGCACTGGCTACCCCTTGCTGCTCGCATCAAGTTCAAGGCGCTGATGCTTGCTTACAGATCCACCACAGGCTCTGCACCTTCCTACCTCCACACACTGCTACAACGCTACGTCCCCGCCAGAAGCCTGCGATCACTAAAAGAACGAAGACTTGTGGTACCATCACAGAGAGGCACAAAATCACTCTACAGAACATTCTCCTTCACTGCTCCCTGCTGGTGGAATGATCTCCCTACTTTCATCAGGAACGCAGATTCCCTGGCAATATTCAAGAGACAGCTGAAAACTCACCTCTTCCGTGAACACTTAATCCCCTCATAAAAAAAAACAAAAAAAAAAAAACCCTATCCTTCCCCCTTTTTCCCTTCCTACTCTAGCTTATGGTACTGAGCAATGTATGAAACTTGTATTGTGAGCACTTCCTGTGTGATTTGCAAATTCATGAAGAATCGCTTGTTTGTTTTCCTCACTTGTAAGTCGCTTTGGATAAAAGCGTCTGCTAAATGACTAAATGTAAATGTAGAACTAAAATGTTCAAAATCGACGACTCTTGGGCCTGATATTAGTACATTTGGTCAAATATTGACTTTTGAATGACCGATATAACATCAGAAAGAGTCAATAAGTAGGTATAGAAATTTCAAGATCCATGACTGAAAAATATTCAATGGGTCAAATATTGTCTACTCTATGGCTAATTTATCACAAGAAGGAGTCAACTGGGTAGGAATAGAAAGTTCAAGATCAAGGACTGAAATATTTTCAGTGGGTCAAAATTGGCTGAACTATCACAAGAAGGAGTCAATAGGGTAGAACGAAAAAGTTCAAAATCGACGACTCTTGGGCCTAATATTAGTACATTTGGTCAAATATTGACTTTTGAATGACCGATGTAACATCAGAAAGAGTCAATAAGGAGGTTTAGAAATTTCAAGATCCATGACTGAAACATGTTCAATGGGTCAAATATTGGCTACTCTATGGTTAATTTATCACCAGAAGGAGTCAATTGGGTAAAAATGGAAAGTTCAAAATTGACGACTCTTGAGCCCGATATTAGTACATTTGGTCAAATATGGATTTCTGAATGACCGATATAACATCAGAAAGAGTCAATAAGTAGGTATAGAAATTTCAAGCTCCATGACTGAAACATGTTCAATGGGTCACATATTGGCTCCACTTTGGCTAATTTATCACCTGAAGGAGTCAACTGGGTAGGAATAGAAAGTTCAAGATCAAGGACTGAAATATTTTCAGTGGGTCAAAAACTGGCTGAACTATCTCCAGAAGAAGTCAATAGGGTAGAACTAAAAAGTTAAAAATAGACGACTCTTGGGCCTGATATTAGTACATTTGGTCAAATATTGACTTTTGAATGACCGATATAACATGAGAAAGAGTCAATAAGTAGGTTTAGAAATTTCACCATCAATGACTAAAACATGTTCAATGGGTCAATTATTGGCTAATCTATCGCTAATTTATCACCAGAAGGAGTCTATTGGGTAGAAATAGAAATTTCAAAATAGACGACTCTTGGGCCTGATATTAGTACATTTGGTCAAATATTGACTTTTGAATGACCGATATAACATCAGAAAGAGTCAATAAGTAGGTATAGAAATTTCAAGATCCATGACTGAAAAATATTCAATGGGTCAAATATTGTCTACTCTATTGCTAATTTATCACAAGAAGGAGTCAACTGGGTAGGAATAGAAAGTTCAAGATCAAGGACTGAAATATTTTCAGTGGGTCAAAAATTGGCTGAACTATCACAAGAAGGAGTCAATAGGGTAGAACTAAAAAGTTCAAAATCGACGACTCTTGGGCCTGATATTAGTACATTTGGTCAAATATTGACTTTTGAATGACCGATGTAACATCAGAAAGAGTCAATAAGTAGGTATAGAAATTTCAAGATCCATGACTGAAACATCTTCAATGGGTCAAATATTGGCTACTCTATGGCTAATTTATCACAAGAAGAAGTGTATTGGGTAGTACTAAAAAGTTCAAAATCGACGACTCTTGGGCACGATATTAGTACATTTCTTCAAATATGGATTTCTGAATGACTGACCTAAATTCAGAAAGAATCAATGACTATGTATAAAAATTTCAAGATCCATAACTGAAACATGTCCAATGGGTAAAATATTGGCTACTCCAAGGCTAATGTATCACAAGAAGGAGTCAATTGCGTAGAAGTAGAAAGTTTAAAATCGACGACTCTTGGGCCCGATTTTAGTACATTTGGTCAAATATTGACTTTTGAATGACCGATGTAACATCAGATAGAGTCAATAATTACGTATAGAAATTTCAAGATCCATGACTGAAACATGTTCAAGGGGTCAAATATTGGCTACTCTAATGCTAAAGTATCACAAGAAGGAGTCAACTGGGTAGGAATAGAAAGTTCAAGATCAAGGACTGAAATATTTTCAGGGGGTCAAAAATTGGCTGAACTATTGCAAGAAGGAGTCAATAGGGTAGAACTAAAAAGTTCAAAATCGACGACTCTTGGGCCTGATGTTATTACATTTGGTCAAATATTGACTTTTGAATGACCGATGTAACATCAGAAAGAGTCAATAAGTAGGTATAGAAATTTCGATCCATGACTGAAACATGTTCAATGGGTCAAATATTGGCTACTCTATGGCTAATTTATCACAAGAAGAAGTGTATTGGGTAGTACTAAAAAGTTCAAAATCGACGACTCTTGGGCACGATATTAGTACATTTCTTCAAATATGGATTTCTGAATGACTGACCTAAATTCAGAAAGAATCAATGACTATGTATAAAAATTTCAAGATCCATAACTGAAACATGTCCAATGGGTAAAATATTGGCTACTCCAAGGCTAATGTATCACAAGAAGGAGTCAATTGCGTAGAAGTAGAAAGTTTAAAATCGACGACTCTTGGGCCCGATTTTAGTACATTTGGTCAAATATTGACTTTTGAATGACCGATGTAACATCAGATAGAGTCAATAATTACGTATAGAAATTTCAAGATCCATGACTGAAACATGTTCAAGGGGTCAAATATTGGCTACTCTAATGCTAAAGTATCACAAGAAGGAGTCAACTGGGTAGGAATAGAAAGTTCAAGATCAAGGACTGAAATATTTTCAGGGGGTCAAAAATTGGCTGAACTATTGCAAGAAGGAGTCAATAGGGTAGAACTAAAAAGTTCAAAATCGACGACTCTTGGGCCTGATGTTATTACATTTGGTCAAATATTGACTTTTGAATGACCGATGTAACATCAGAAAGAGTCAATAAGTAGGTATAGAAATTTCGATCCATGACTGAAACATGTTCAATGGGTCAAATATTGGCTACTCTATGGCTAATTTATCACAAGAAGGAGTCTATTGGGTAGAACTAAAAAGTTCAAAATCGACGACTCTTGGGCCCGATATTAGTACATTTTGTCAAATATGGATTTCTGAATGACTGACCTAAATTCAGAAAGAGTCAATGACTAGGCATAGAAATTTTAAGATCCATAACAGAAACATGTCCAATGGGTAAAATATTGGCTACTCTAAGCCTAATGTATCACAAGAAGCAGTCAATTGGGTAGAAGTAGAAAGTTCAAAATCAAGGACTGAAATATTTTCAGTGGGTCAAAAATTGGCTGAACTATCTCCAGAAGGAGTCAATACGGTAGAACTAAAAAGTTCAAAATCGACGACTCTTGGGCCTTATATTAGTACATTTGGTCAAATATTGACTTTTGAATGACCGATATAACATCAGAAAGAGTCAATAAGTAGGTATAGAAATTTCAAGCTCCATGACTGAAAAATATTCAATGGGTCAAATATTGGCTACTCTATGGCTAATTTATCACAAGAAGGAGTCTATTGGGTAGAAATAGAAAGTTCAAAATCGACGACTCTTGGGCCTGATATTAGTACATTTGGTCAAATATTGACTTTTGAATGACCGATATAACATGAGAAAGAGTCAATAAGTAGGTTTAGAAATTTCAAGCTCCATGACTGAAAAATATTCAATGGGTCAAATATTGGCTGCTGTATGGCTAATTTATCACCTGAAGGAGTCAAAGGGTAGAACTAAGAAGTTCAAAATAGACGACTCTTGGGCCCGATTTTAGTACATTCCGTCAAATATTGACTTTTGAATGACCGATATAACATCAGAAAGAGTCAATAAGTAGGCATAGAAATTTCAAGCTCCATGACTGAAAAATATTTAATGGGTCAAATATTGGCTACTCTATGGCTAATTTATCACCAGAAGGAGTCAATTGGGTAGGAAAAGAAATTTCAAGATCAAGGACTGAAATATTTTCAGTGGGTCAAAAATTGGCTGAACTATCGCAAGAAGGAGTCAATAGGGTAGAACTAAAAAGTTCAAAATCGACGACTCTTGGGCCTGATGTTAGTACATTTGGTCAAATATTGACTTTTGAATGACCGATATAACATCAGAAAGAGTCAATAAGTAGGTATAGAAATTTCAAGATCCATTACTGAAACATGTTCAATGGGTCAAATATTGGCTACTCTATGTCTAATTTATCACCAGAAGGAGTCAAAGGGTAGAACTAAAAAGTTTAAAATCGACGACTCTTGGGCCTTATATTAGTACATTTGGTCAAATATTGACTTTTGAATGACCGATATAACATCAGAAAGAGTCAATAAGTAGGTATAGATATTTCAAGATCCATGACTGAAACATGTTCAATGGGTCAATTATTGGCTAATCTATCGCTAATTTATCACCAGAAGGAGTCAATTGGGTAGAAATAGAAATTTCAAAATAGATGACTCTTGGGCCCGATATTAGTACATTTGTTCAAATATGGATTTCTGAATGACTGACCTAAATTCAGAAAGAGTGAGAAGGTATAAAAACTTCAAGATCCATAACTGAAACATGTTCAATGGGTCAAATATTGGCTACTCTATGGCTAATGTATCACAAGAAGGAGTCAATTGGGTAGAAGTAGAAACTTCAAGATCCATGACTGAAACATGTTCAATGGGTCAAATATTGGCTACTCTATGGCTAATTTATCACAAGAAGGAATCTATTGGGTAGAACTAAAAAGTTCAACATAGACGACTCTTGGGCCCAGTGTTAGTACATTTGGTCAAATATTGACTTTTGAATGACCAATGTAACATCAGAAAGAGTCAATAAGTAGGTATAGAAATTTCAAGTTCCATGACTGAAACATGTTCAATGGGGCAAATATTGGCTACTCTATGGCTAATTTATCACAAGAAGGAGTCTATTGGGTAGGAATAGAAATTTCAAGATCCATGACTGAAACATGTTCAATGGGTCAAATATTGGCTACTCTATGGCTAATTTATCACAAGAAGGAGTCTATTGGGTAGGAATAGAAATTTCAAGATCAAGGACTGAAATATTTTCAGTGGGTCAAAAATTGGCTGAACTATCACCAGAAGGAGTCAATTGGGTAGAAATAGAAATTTCAAAATGGATGACTCTTGGGCCCGATATTAGTACATTTGTTCAAATATGGATTTCTGAATGACTGACCTACATTCAGAAAGAGTGAGAAGGTATAAAAACTTCAAGATCCATAACTGAAACATGTCCAATTGGTAAAATATTGGCTACTCTAAGGCTAATGTATCACAAGAAGGAGTCAATTGGGTAGGAATAGAAAGTTCAAGATCAAAGACTGAAATATTTTCAGTGGGTCAAAAATTGGCTGAACTATCGCAAGAAGGAGTCAATAGGGTAGAACTAAAAAGTTCAAAATAGACGACTCTTGGGCCCGATTTTAGTACATTTGGTCAAATATTGACTTTTCAATGACCGATGTAACATCAGACAGAGTCAATAAGTAGGTATAGAAATTTCAAGATCCATGACTGAAACATGTTGAAGGGGTCAAATATTGGCTACTCTATGGTTAATTTATCACAAGAAGGAGTCTATTGGGTAGAACTAAAAAGATCAAAATCGACGACTCTTGGGCCCGATATTAGTACATTTTGTCAAATATGGATTTCTGAATGACTGACCTAAATTCAGAAAGAGTCAAATACTAGGTATAGAAATTTTAAGATCCATAACAGAAACATGTCCAATGGGTAAAATATTGGCTACTCTAAGGCTAATGTATTACAAGAAGGAGTCAATTGGGTAGAAGTAGAAAGTTCAAAATCAAGGACTGAAATATTTTCAGTGGGTCAAAAATTGGCTGAACTATCTCCAGAAGGAGTCAATACGGTAGAACTAAAATGTTCAAAATCGACGACTCTTGGGCCTGATATTAGTACACTTGGTCAAATATTGACTTTTGAATGACCAATGTAACATCATAAAGAGTCAATAAGTAGGCATAGAAATTTCAAGTTCCATGACTGAAACATCTTCAATGGGTCAAATATTGGCTACTCTATGGCTAATTTATCACAAGAAGGAGTCTATTGGGTAGGAATAGAAATTTCAAGATCCATGACTGAAACATGTTCAATGGGTCAAATATTGGCTACTCTATGGCTAATTTATCACAAGAAGGAATCTATTGGGTAGAAATAGAAAGTTTAAAATCGACGACTCTTGGGCCCGATTTTAGTCAGTTTGGTCAAATATTGACTTTTGAATGACCGATGTAACATCAGATAGAGTCAATAAGTAGGTATAGAAATTTCAAGATCCATGACTGAAACATGTTCAATGGGTCAAATATTGGCTACTCTAATGCTAATGTATCACAAGAAGGAGTCAACTGGGTAGGAATAGAAAGTTCAAGATCAAGGACTGAAATATTTTCAGTGGGTCAAAAATTGGCTGAACTATCATGAGAAGGAGTCAATAGGGTAGAACTAAAAAGTTCAAAATCGACGACTCTTGGGCCTGATATTAGTACATTTGGTCAAATATTGACTTTTGAATGACCGATATAACATCAGAAAGAGTCAATATGTAGGTATAGAAATTTCAAGCTCCATGACTGAAAAATATTCAATGGGTCAAATATTGGCTACTCTATGGCTAATTTATCACCAGAAGGAGTCAATTGGGTAGGAATAGAAAGTTGAAGATCAAGGATTGAAATATTTTCAGTGGGTCAAAATTTGGCTGAACTATCTCCAGAAGGAGTCAATAGGGTAGAACTAAAAAGTTCAACATAGACGACTCTTGGGCCCAGTGTTAGTACATTTGGTCAAATATTGACTTTTGAATGACCAATGTAACATCAGAAAGAGTCAATGAGTAGGTATAGATATTTCAAGATCCATGACTGAAACATGTTCAATGGGTCAAATATTGGCTACTCTATGGCTAATTTATCACAAGAAGGAGTCTATTGGGTAGAAATAGAAAGTTCAAAATCGATGACTCTTGGGCCTGATATTAGTACATTTGGTCAAATATTGACTTTTGAATGACCGATATAACATGAGAAAGAGTCAATAAGTAGGTATAGAAATTTCAACATCCATGACTGAAACATGTTCAATGGGTCAAATATTGGCTAATCTATCGCTAATTTATCACCAGAAGGAGTCAATTGGGTAGAAATAGAAATTTCAAAATGGACGACTCTTGGGCCCGATATTAGTACATTTGGTCAAATAAGGATTTCTGAATGACTGACCTAAATTCAGAAAGAGTGAGTAGGTATAAAAACTTCAAGATCCATAACTGAAACATGTCCAATGGGTAAAATATTGGCTACTCTAAGGCTAATGTATCACAAGAAGGAGTCAATTGGGTAGGAATAGAAAGTTGAAGATCAAGGACTGAAATATTTTCAGTGGGTCAAAAATTGGCTGAACTATCGCCAGAAGGAGTCAATAGGGTAGAACTAAAAAGTTCAAAATACACGACTCTTGGGCCCGATTGTAGTACATTTGGTCAAATATTGACTTTTGAATGACCGATGTAACATCAGAAAGAGTCAATAAGTATATATAGATATTTCAAGATCCATGACTGAAACATGTTCAATGGGTCAATTATTGGCTAATCTATCGCTAATTTATCACCAGAAGGAGTCAATTGGGTAGAAATAGAAATTTCAAAATGGATGACTCTTGGGCCCGATATTAGTACATTTGTTCAAATATGGATTTCTGAATGACTGACCTACATTCAGAAAGAGTGAGAAGGTATAAAAACTTCAAGATCCATAACTGAAACATGTCCAATTGGTAAAATATTGGCTACTCTAAGGCTTATGTATCACAAGAAGGAGTCAATTGGGTAGGAATAGAAAGTTCAAGATCAAAGACTGAAATATTTTCAGTGGGTCAAAAATTGGCTGAACTATCGCAAGAAGGAGTCAATAGGGTAGAACAAAAAGTTCAAAATAGACGACTCTTGGGCCCGATTTTAGTACATTTGGTCAAATATTGACTTTTCAATGACCGATGTAACATCAGACAGAGTCAATAAGTAGGTATAGAAATTTCAAGATCCATGACTGAAACATGTTCAAGGGGTCAAATATTGGCTACTCTATGGTTAATTTATCACAAGAAGGAGTCTATTGGGTAGAACTAAAAAGATCAAAATCGACGACTCTTGGGCCCGATATTAGTACATTTTGTCAAATATGGATTTCTGAATGACTGACCTAAATTCAGAAAGAGTCAAATACTAGGTATAGAAATTTTAAGATCCATTACTGAAAAATATTCAATGGGTAAAATATTGTCTACTCTGTGGCTAATTTATCACAAGAAGGAGTCAACTGGGTAGGAATAGAAAGTTCAAGATCAAGGACTGAAAGATTTTCAGTGGGTCAAAAATTGGCTGAACTATCTCCAGAAGGAGTCAATAGGGTAGAACTAAAAAGTTCAACATAGACGACTCTTGGGCCCAGTGTTAGTACATTTGGTCAAATATTGACTTTTCAATGACCGATGTAACATCAGAAAGAGTCAATAAGTAGTTATAGAAATTTCAAAATCCTTGACTGAAACATGTTCAAGGGGTCAAATATTGGCTACTCTATGGTTAATTTATCACAAGAAGGAGTCTATTGGGTAGAACTAAAAAGATCAAAATCGACGACTCTTGGGCCGATATTAGTACATTTTGTCAAATATGGATTTCTGAATGACAGACCTAAATTCAGAAAGAGTCAAATACTAGGTATAGAACTTTTAAGATCCATAACAGAAACATGTCCAATGGGTAAAGTATTGGCTACTCTAAGGCTAATGTATTACAAGAAGGAGTCAATTGGGTAGAAGTAGAAAGTTCAAAATCAAGGACTGAAATATTTTCAGTAGGTCAAAAATTGGCTGAACTATCTCCAGAAGGAGTCAATAGGGTAGAACTAAAAAGTTCAACATAGACGACTCTTGGGCCCAGTGTTAGTACATTTGGTCAAATATTGACTTTTGAATGACCGATATAACATGAGAAAGAGTCAATAAGTAGGTTTAGAAATTTCAACATCCATGACTGAAAGATGTTCAATGGGTCAATTATTGGCTAATCTATCGCTAATTTATCACCAGAAGGAGTCAATTGGGTAGAAATAGAAATTTCAAAATGGACGACTCTTGGGCCCGATATTAGTACATTTGGTCAAATAAGGATTTCTGAATGACTGACCTAAATTCAGAAAGAGTGAGTAGGTATAAAAACTTCAAGATCCATAACTGAAACATGTCCAATGGGTAAAATATTGGCTACTCTAAGGCTAATGTATCACAAGAAGGAGTCAATTGGGTAGGAATAGAAAGTTGAAGATCAAGGACTGAAATATTTTCAGTGGGTCAAAAATTGGCTGAACTATCGCCCGAAGGAGTCAATAGGGTAGAACTAAAAAGTTCAAAATACACAACTCTTGGGCCCGATTGTAGTACATTTGGTCAAATATTGACTTTTGAATGACCGATGTAACATCAGAAAGAGTCAATAAGTAGGTATAGATATTTCAAGATCCATGACTGAAACATGTTCAATGGGTCAATTATTGGCTATTCTATCGCTAATTTATCACCAGAAGGAGTCAATTGGGTAGAAATAGAAATTTCAAAATGGATGACTCTTGGGCCCGATATTAGTACATTTGTTCAAATATGGATTTCTGAATGACTGACCTACATTCAGAAAGAGTAAGAAGGTACAAAAACTTCAAGATCCATAACTGAAACGTGTCCAATTGGTAAAATATTGGCTACTCTAAGGCTAATGTATCACAAGAAGGAGTCAACTGGGTAGGAATAGAAAGTTCAAGATCAAAGACTGAAATATTTTCAGTGGGTCAAAAATTGGCTGAACTATCGCAAGAAGGAGTCAATAGGGTAGAACTAAAAAGTTCAAAATAGACGACTCTTGGGCCCGATTTTAGTACATTTGGTCAAATATTGACTTTTCAATGACCGATGTAACATCAGAAAGAGTCAATAAGTAGGTATAGAAATTTCAAGATCCATGCCTGAAACATGTTCAAGGGGTCAAATATTGGCTACTCTATGGTTAATTTATCACAAGAAGGAGTCTATTGGGTAGAACTAAAAAGATCAAAATCGACGACTCTTGGGCCCGATATTAGTACATTTTTTCAAATATGGATTTCTGAATGACTGACCTAAATTCAGAAAGAGTCAAATACTAGGTATAGAAATTTTAAGATCCATAACAGAAACATGTCCAATGGGTAAAATATTGGCTACTCTAAGGCTAATGTATTACAAGAAGGAGTCAATTGGGTAGAAGTAGAAAGTTCAAAATCAAGGACTGAAATATTTTCAGTGGGTCAAAAATTGGTTGAACTATCTCCAGAAGGAGTCAATACGGTAGAACTAAAATGTTCAAAATCGACGACTCTTAGGCCTGATATTAGTACATTTGGTCAAATATTGACTTTTGAATGACCGATATAACATCAGAAAGAGTCAATAAGTAGGTATAGATATTTCAAGATCCATGACTGAAACATGTTCAATGGGTCAAATATTGGCTACTCTAAGGCTAATGTATCACAAGAAGGAGTCAATTGGGTAGGAATAGAAAGTTGAAGATCAAGGACTGAAACATGTCCAATGGGTAAAATATTGGCTACTCTAAGGCTAATGTATCACAAGAAGGAGTCAATTGGGTAGTAATAGAAAGTTCAAGATCAAGGACTGAAATATTTTCAGTGGGTCAAAAATTGGCTGAACTATCGTGAGAAGGAGTCAATAGAGTAGAACTAAAAAGTTCAAAATCGACAACTCTTGGGCCTGATATTAGTACATTTGGTCAAATATTGACTTTTGAATGACCGATATAACATCAGAAAGAGTCATTAAGTAGGTATAGAAATTTCAAGATCCATGATTGAAACATGTTCAATGGGTCAAATATTGGCTACTCTATGGTTAATTTATCACAAGAAGGAGTCTATTGGGTAGAACTAAAAAGATCAAAATCGACGACTCTTGGGCCGATATTAGTACATTTTGTCAAATATGGATTTCTGAATGACAGACCTAAATTCAGAAAGAGTCAAATACTAGGTATAGAAATTTTAAGATCCATAACAGAAACATGTCCAATGGGTAAAGTATTGGCTACTCTAAGGCTAATGTATTACAAGAAGGAGTCAATTGGGTAGAAGTAGAAAGTTCAAAATCAAGGACTGAAATATTTTCAGTAGGTCAAAAATCCGCTGAACTATCTCCAGAAGGAGTCAATAGGGTAGAACTAAAAAGTTCAACATAGACGACTCTTGGGCCCAGTGTTAGTACATTTGGTCAAATATTGACTTTTGAATGACCGATATAACATGAGAAAGAGTCAATAAGTAGGTTTAGAAATTTCAACATCCATGACTGAAACATGTTCAATGGGTCAATTATTGGCTAATCTATCGCTAATTTATCACCAGAAGGAGTCAATTGGGTAGAAATAGAAATTTCAAAATGGACGACTCTTGGGCCCGATATTAGTACATTTGGTCAAATAAGGATTTCTGAATGACTGACCTAAATTCAGAAAGAGTGAGTAGGTATAAAAACTTCAAGATCCATAACTGAAACATGTCCAATGGGTAAAATATTGGCTACTCTAAGGCTAATGTATCACAAGAAGGAGTCAATTGGGTAGGAATAGAAAGTTGAAGATCAAGGACTGAAATATTTTCAGTGGGTCAAAAATTGGCTGAACTATCGCCCGAAGGAGTCAATAGGGTAGAACTAAAAAGTTCAAAATACACAACTCTTGGGCCCGATTGTAGTACATTTGGTCAAATATTGACTTTTGAATGACCGATGTAACATCAGAAAGAGTCAATAAGTAGGTATAGATATTTCAAGATCCATGACTGAAACATGTTCAATGGGTCAATTATTGGCTATTCTATCGCTAATTTATCACCAGAAGGAGTCAATTGGGTAGAAATAGAAATTTCAAAATGGATGACTCTTGGGCCCGATATTAGTACATTTGTTCAAATATGGATTTCTGAATGACTGACCTACATTCAGAAAGAGTAAGAAGGTACAAAAACTTCAAGATCCATAACTGAAACGTGTCCAATTGGTAAAATATTGGCTACTCTAAGGCTAATGTATCACAAGAAGGAGTCAACTGGGTAGGAATAGAAAGTTCAAGATCAAAGACTGAAATATTTTCAGTGGGTCAAAAATTGGCTGAACTATCGCAAGAAGGAGTCAATAGGGTAGAACTAAAAAGTTCAAAATAGACGACTCTTGGGCCCGATTTTAGTACATTTGGTCAAATATTGACTTTTCAATGACCGATGTAACATCAGAAAGAGTCAATAAGTAGGTATAGAAATTTCAAGATCCATGCCTGAAACATGTTCAAGGGGTCAAATATTGGCTACTCTATGGTTAATTTATCACAAGAAGGAGTCTATTGGGTAGAACTAAAAAGATCAAAATCGACGACTCTTGGGCCCGATATTAGTACATTTTTTCAAATATGGATTTCTGAATGACTGACCTAAATTCAGAAAGAGTCAAATACTAGGTATAGAAATTTTAAGATCCATAACAGAAACATGTCCAATGGGTAAAATATTGGCTACTCTAAGGCTAATGTATTACAAGAAGGAGTCAATTGGGTAGAAGTAGAAAGTTCAAAATCAAGGACTGAAATATTTTCAGTGGGTCAAAAATTGGTTGAACTATCTCCAGAAGGAGTCAATACGGTAGAACTAAAATGTTCAAAATCGACGACTCTTAGGCCTGATATTAGTACATTTGGTCAAATATTGACTTTTGAATGACCGATATAACATCAGAAAGAGTCAATAAGTAGGTATAGATATTTCAAGATCCATGACTGAAACATGTTCAATGGGTCAAATATTGGCTACTCTAAGGCTAATGTATCACAAGAAGGAGTCAATTGGGTAGGAATAGAAAGTTGAAGATCAAGGACTGAAACATGTCCAATGGGTAAAATATTGGCTACTCTAAGGCTAATGTATCACAAGAAGGAGTCAATTGGGTAGTAATAGAAAGTTCAAGATCAAGGACTGAAATATTTTCAGTGGGTCAAAAATTGGCTGAACTATCGTGAGAAGGAGTCAATAGAGTAGAACTAAAAAGTTCAAAATCGACAACTCTTGGGCCTGATATTAGTACATTTGGTCAAATATTGACTTTTGAATGACCGATATAACATCAGAAAGAGTCAATAAGTAGGTATAGAAATTTCAAGATCCATGATTGAAATATGTTCAATGGGTCAAATATTGGCTACTCTATGGTTAATTTATCACAAGAAGGAGTCTATTGGGTAGAACTAAAAAGATCAAAATCGACGACTCTTGGGCCCGATATTAGTACATTTTGTCAAATATGGATTTCTGAATGACTGACCTAAATTCAGAAAGAGTCAAATACTAGGTGTAGAAATTTTAAGATCCATAACAGAAACATGTCCAATGGGTAAAATATTGGCTACTCTAAGGCTAATGTATTACAAGAAGGAGTCAATTGGGTAGAAGTAGAAAGTTCAAGATCAAGGACTGAAAGATTTTCAGTGGGTCAAAAATTGGCTGAACTATCTCCAGAAGTAGTCAATAGGGTAGAACTAAAAAGTTCAACATAGACGACTCTTGGGCCCAGTGTTAGTACATTTGGTCAAATATTGACTTTTGAATGACCAATGTAACATCAGAAAGAGTCAATAAGTAGGTATAGATATTTCAAGATCCATGACTGAAACATGTTCAAGGGGTCAATTATTGGCTAATCTATCGCTAATTTATCACCAGAAGGAGTCAATTGGGTAGAAATAGAAATTTCAAAATGGACGACTCTTGGGCCCGATATTAGTACATTTGGTCAAATAAGGATTTCTGAATGACTGACCTAAATTCAGAAAGAGTGAGTAGGTATAAAAACTTCAAGATCCATAACTGAAACATGTCCAATGGGTAAAATATTGGCTACTCTAAGGCTAATTTATCACAAGAAGGAGTCTATTGGGTAGGAATAGAAATTTCAAGATCCATGACTGAAACATGTTCAATGGGTCAAATATTGGCTACTCTATGGCTAATTTATCACAAGAAGGAGTCTATTGGGTAGGAATAGAAATTTCAAGATCCATGACTGAAACATGTTCAATGGGTCAAATATTGGCTACTCTATGGCTAATTTATCACAAGAAGGAATCTATTGGGTAGAAATAGAAAGTTTAAAATCGACGACTCTTGGGCCCGATTTTAGTCAGTTTGGTCAAATATTGACTTTTGAATGACCGATATAACATCAGAAAGAGTCAATAAGTAGGTATAGACATTTCAAGCTCCATGACTGAAAAATATTCAATGGGTCAAATATTGGCTACTCTATGGCTAATTTATCACCAGAAGGAGTCAATTGGGTAGGAATAGAAAGTTGAAGATCAAGGACTGAAATATTTTCAGTGGGTCAAAAATTGGCTGAACTATCTCCAGAAGGAGTCAATAGGGTAGAACTAAAAAGTTCAACATAGACGACTCTTGGGCCCAGTGTTAGTACATTTGGTCAAATATTGACTTTTGAATGACCAATGTAACATCAGAAAGAGTCAATGAGTAGGTATAGATATTTCAAGATCCATGACTGAAACATGTTCAATGGGTCAAATATTGGCTACTCTATGGCTAATTTATCACAAGAAGGAGTCTATTGGGTAGAAATAGAAAGTTCAAGATCAAGGACTGAAATATTTTCAGTGGGTCAAAAATTGGCTGAACTATCGTGAGAAGGAGTCAATAGGGTAGAACTAAAAAGTTCAAAATCGACGACTCTTGGGTCTGATATTAGTACATTTGGTCAAATATTGACTTTTGAATGACCGATATAACATCAGAAAGAGTCAATAAGTAGGTATAGACATTTCAAGCTCCATGACTGAAAATATTCAATGGGTCAAATATTGGCTACTCTATGGCTAATTTATCACCAGAAGGAGTCAATTGGGTAGGAATAGAAAGTTGAAGATCAAGGACTGAAATATTTTCAGTGGGTCAAAAATTGGCTGAACTATCTCCAGAAGGAGTCAATAGGGTAGAACTAAAAAGTTCAACATAGACGACTCTTGGGCCCAGTGTTAGTACATTTGGTCAAATATTGACTTTTGAATGACCAATGTAACATCAGAAAGAGTCAATGAGTAGGTATAGATATTTCAAGATCCATGACTGAAACATGTTCAATGGGTCAAATATTGGCTACTCTATGGCTAATTTATCACAAGAAGGAGTCTATTGGGTAGAAATAGAAAGTTCAAAATCGATGACTCTTGGGCCTGATATTAGTACATTTGGTCAAATATTGACTTTTGAATGACCGATATAACATGAGAAAGAGTCAATAAGTAGGTATAGAAATTTCAACATCCATGACTGAAACATGTTCAATGGGTCAAATATTGGCTAATCTATCGCTAATTTATCACCAGAAGGAGTCAATTGGGTAGAAATAGAAATTTCAAAATGGACGACTCTTGGGCCCGATATTAGTACATTTGGTCAAATAAGGATTTCTGAATGACTGACCTAAATTCAGAAAGAGTGAGTAGGTATAAAAACTTCAAGATCCATAACTGAAACATGTCCAATGGGTAAAATATTGGCTACTCTAAGGCTAATGTATCACAAGAAGGAGTCAATTGGGTAGGAATAGAAAGTTGAAGATCAAGGACTGAAATATTTTCAGTGGGTCAAAAATTGGCTGAACTATCGCCAGAAGGAGTCAATAGGGTAGAACTAAAAAGTTCAAAATACACGACTCTTGGGCCCGATTGTAGTACATTTGGTCAAATATTGACTTTTGAATGACCGATGTAACATCAGAAAGAGTCAATAAGTATATATAGATATTTCAAGATCCATGACTGAAACATGTTCAATGGGTCAATTATTGGCTAATCTATCGCTAATTTATCACCAGAAGGAGTCAATTGGGTAGAAATAGAAATTTCAAAATGGATGACTCTTGGGCCCGATATTAGTACATTTGTTCAAATATGGATTTCTGAATGACTAACCTACATTCAGAAAGAGTGAGAAGGTATAAAAACTTCAAGATCCATAACTGAAACATGTCCAATCGGTAAAATATTGGCTACTCTAAGGCTAATGTATCACAAGAAGGAGTCAATTGGGTAGGAATAGAAAGTTCAAGATCAAAGACTGAAATATTTTCAGTGGGTCAAAAATTGGCTGAACTATCGCAAGAAGGAGTCAATAGGGTAGAACAAAAAGTTCAAAATAGACGACTCTTGGGCCCGATTTTAGTACATTTGGTCAAATATTGACTTTTCAATGACCGATGTAACATCAGACAGAGTCAATAAGTAGGTATAGAAATTTCAAGATCCATGACTGAAACATGTTCAAGGGGTCAAATATTGGCTACTCTATGGTTAATTTATCACAAGAAGGAGTCTATTGGGTAGAACTAAAAAGATCAAAATCGACGACTCTTGGGCCCGATATTAGTACATTTTGTCAAATATGGATTTCTGAATGACTGACCTAAATTCAGAAAGAGTCAAATACTAGGTATAGAAATTTTAAGATCCATTACTGAAAAATATTCAATGGGTCAAATATTGTCTACTCTGTGGCTAATTTATCACAAGAAGGAGTCAACTGGGTAGGAATAGAAAGTTCAAGATCAAGGACTGAAAGATTTTCAGTGGGTCAAAAATTGGCTGAACTATCTCCAGAAGGAGTCAATAGGGTAGAACTAAAAAGTTCAACATAGACGACTCTTGGGCCCAGTGTTAGTACATTTGGTCAAATATTGACTTTTCAATGACCGATGTAACATCAGAAAGAGTCAATAAGTAGTTATAGAAATTTCAAAATCCTTGACTGAAACATGTTCAAGGGGTCAAATATTGGCTACTCTATGGTTAATTTATCACAAGAAGGAGTCTATTGGGTGGAACTAAAAAGATCAAAATCGACGACTCTTGGGCCGATATTAGTACATTTTGTCAAATATGGATTTCTGAATGACTGACCTAAATTCAGAAAGAGTCAAATACTAGGTATAGAAATTTTAAGATCCATAACAGAAACATGTCCAATGGGTAAAATATTGGCTACTCTAAGGCTAATGTATTACAAGAAGGAGTCAATTGGGTAGAAGTAGAAAGTTCAAAATCAAGGACTGAAATATTTTCAGTAGGTCAAAAATTGGCTGAACTATCTCCAGAAGGAGTCAATAGGGTAGAACTAAAAAGTTCAACATAGACGACTCTTGGGCCCAGTGTTAGTACATTTGGTCAAATATTGACTTTTGAATGACCAATGTAACATCAGAAAGAGTCAATAAGTAGGTATAGATATTTCAAGATCCATGACTGAAACATGTTCAGTGGGTCAAATATTGGCTACTCTATGGCTAATTTATCATAAGAAGGAGTCTATTGGGTAGAAATAGAAAGTTCAAAATCGATGACTCTTGGGCCTGATATTAGTACATTTGGTCAAATATTGACTTTCGAATGACCGATATAACATGAGAAAGAGTCAATAAGTAGGTTTAGAAATTTCAACATCCATGACTGAAACATGTTCAATGGGTCAATTATTGGCTAATCTATCGCTAATTTATCACCAGAAGGAGTCAATTGGGTAGAAATAGAAATTTCAAAATGGACGACTCTTGGGCCCGATATTAGTACATTTGGTCAAATAAGGATTTCTGAATGACTGACCTAAATTCAGAAAGAGTGAGTAGGTATAAAAACTTCAAGATCCATAACTGAAACATGTCCAATGGGTAAAATATTGGCTACTCTAAGGCTAATGTATCACAAGAAGGAGTCAATTGGGTAGGAATAGAAAGTTGAAGATCAAGGACTGAAATATTTTCAGTGGGTCAAAAATTGGCTGAACTATCGCCCGAAGGAGTCAATAGGGTAGAACTAAAAAGTTCAAAATACACGACTCTTGGGCCCGATTGTAGTACATTTGGTCAAATATTGACTTTTGAATGACCGATGTAACATCAGAAAGAGTCAATAAGTAGGTATAGATATTTCAAGATCCATGACTGAAACATGTTCAATGGGTCAATTATTGGCTAATCTATCGCTAATTTATCACCAGAAGGAGTCAATTGGGTAGAAATAGAAATTTCAAAATGGATGACTCTTGGGCCCGATATTAGTACATTTGTTCAAATATGGATTTCTGAATGACTGACCTACATTCAGAAAGAGTAAGAAGGTACAAAAACTTCAAGATCCATAACTGAAACGTGTCCAATTGGTAAAATATTGGCTACTCTAAGGCTAATGTATCACAAGAAGGAGTCAACTGGGTAGGAATAGAAAGTTCAAGATCAAAGACTGAAATATTTTCAGTGGGTCAAAAATTGGCTGAACTATCGCAAGAAGGAGTCAATAGGGTAGAACTAAAAAGTTCAAAATAGACGACTCTTGGGCCCGATTTTAGTACATTTGGTCAAATATTGACTTTTCAATGACTGATGTAACATCAGAAAGAGTCAATAAGTAGGTATAGAAATTTCAAGATCCATGACTGAAACATGTTCAAGGGGTCAAATATTGGCTACTCTATGGTTAATTTATCACAAGAAGGAGTCTATTGGGTAGAACTAAAAAGATCAAAATCGACGACTCTTGGGCCCGATATTAGTACATTTTTTCAAATATGGATTTCTGAATGACTGACCTAAATTCAGAAAGAGTCAAATACTAGGTATAGAAATTTTAAGATCCATAACAGAAACATGTCCAATGGGTAAAATATTGGCTACTCTAAGGCTAATGTATTACAAGAAGGAGTCAATTGGGTAGAAGTAGAAAGTTCAAAATCAAG
Source organism: Zacco platypus (assembly GCA_038088235.1). Lineage (NCBI taxonomy): Eukaryota > Metazoa > Chordata > Actinopteri > Cypriniformes > Xenocyprididae > Zacco > Zacco platypus. The sequence continues at coordinate 7,275,581 of CM076069.1, forward strand.
GACTGAAATATTTTCAGTGGGTCAAAAATTGGTTGAACTATCTCCAGAAGGAGTCAATACGGTAGAACTAAAATGTTCAAAATCGACGACTCTTGGGCCTGATATTAGTACATTTGGTCAAATATTGACTTTTGAATGACCGATATAACATCAGAAAGAGTCAATAAGTAGGTATAGATATTTCAAGATCCATGACTGAAACATGTTCAATGGGTCAAATATTGGCTACTCTAAGGCTAATGTATCACAAGAAGGAGTCAATTGGGTAGGAATAGAAAGTTCAAGATCAAGGACTGAAACATGTCCAATGGGTAAAATATTGGCTACTCTAAGGCTAATGTATCACAAGAAGGAGTCAATTGGGTAGTAATAGAAAGTTCAAGATCAAGGACTGAAATATTTTCAGTGGGTCAAAAATTGGCTGAACTATCGTAAGAAGGAGTCAATAGAGTAGAACTAAAAAGTTCAAAATCGACAACTCTTGGGCCTGATATTAGTACATTTGGTCAAATATTGACTTTTGAATGACCGATATAACATCAGAAAGAGTCAATAAGTAGGTATAGAAATTTCAAGATCCATGATTGAAACATGTTCAATGGGTCAAATATTGGCTACTCTATGGTTAATTTATCACAAGAAGGAGTCTATTGGGTAGAACTAAAAAGATCAAAATCGACGACTCTTGGGCCTGATATTAGTACATTTTGTCAAATATGGATTTCTGAATGACTGACCTAAATTCAGAAAGAGTCAAATACTAGGTGTAGAAATTTTAAGATCCATAACAGAAACATGTCCAATGGGTAAAATATTGGCTACTCTAAGGCTAATGTATCACAAGAAGGAGTCAATTGGGTAGGAATAGAAAGTTGAAGATCAAGGACTGAAATATTTTCAGTGGGTCAAAAATTGGCTGAACTATCGCCCGAAGGAGTCAATAGGGTAGAACTAAAAAGTTCAAAATACACGACTCTTGGGCCCGATTGTAGTACATTTGGTCAAATATTGACTTTTGAATGACCGATGTAACATCAGAAAGAGTCAATAAGTAGGTATAGATATTTCAAGATCCATGACTGAAACATGTTCAATGGGTCAATTATTGGCTAATCTATCGCTAATTTATCACCAGAAGGAGTCAATTGGGTAGAAATAGAAATTTCAAAATGGATGACTCTTGGGCCCGATATTAGTACATTTGTTCAAAAATGGATTTCTGAATGACTGACCTACATTAAGAAAGAGTAAGAAGGTACAAAAACTTCAAGATCCATAACTGAAACGTGTCCAATTGGTAAAATATTGGCTACTCTAAGGCTAATGTATCACAAGAAGGAGTCAACTGGGTAGGAATAGAAAGTTCAAGATCAAAGACTGAAATATTTTCAGTGGGTCAAAAATTGGCTGAACTATCGCAAGAAGGAGTCAATAGGGTAGAACTAAAAAGTTCAAAATAGACGACTCTTGGGCCCGATTTTAGTACATTTGGTCAAATATTGACTTTTCAATGACCGATGTAACATCAGAAAGAGTCAATAAGTAAGTATAGAAATTTCAAGATCCATGACTGAAACATGTTCAAGGGGTCAAATATTGGCTACTCTATGGTTAATTTATCACAAGAAGGAGTCTATTGGGTAGAACTAAAAAGATCAAAATCGACGACTCTTGGGCCCGATATTAGTACATTTTTTCAAATATGGATTTCTGAATGACTGACCTAAATTCAGAAAGAGTCAAATACTAGGTATAGAAATTTTAAGATCCATAACAGAAACATGTCCAATGGGTAAAATATTGGCTACTCTAAGGCTAATGTATTACAAGAAGGAGTCAATTGGGTAGAAGTAGAAAGTTCAAAATCAAGGACTGAAATATTTTCAGTGGGTCAAAAATTGGTTGAACTATCTCCAGAAGGAGTCAATACGGTAGAACTAAAATGTTCAAAATCGACGACTCTTGGGCCTGATATTAGTACATTTGGTCAAATATTGACTTTTGAATGACCGATATAACATCAGAAAGAGTCAATAAGTAGGTATAGATATTTCAAGATCCATGACTGAAACATGTTCAATGGGTCAAATATTGGCTACTCTAAGGCTAATGTATCACAAGAAGGAGTCAATTGGGTAGGAATAGAAAGTTCAAGATCAAGGACTGAAACATGTCCAATGGGTAAAATATTGGCTACTCTAAGGCTAATGTATCACAAGAAGGAGTCAATTGGGTAGTAATAGAAAGTTCAAGATCAAGGACTGAAATATTTTCAGTGGGTCAAAAATTGGCTGAACTATCGTAAGAAGGAGTCAATAGAGTAGAACTAAAAAGTTCAAAATCGACAACTCTTGGGCCTGATATTAGTACATTTGGTCAAATATTGACTTTTGAATGACCGATATAACATCAGAAAGAGTCAATAAGTAGGTATAGAAATTTCAAGATCCATGATTGAAACATGTTCAATGGGTCAAATATTGGCTGCTCTATGGTTAATTTATCACAAGAAGGAGTCTATTGGGTAGAACTAAAAAGATCAAAATCGACGACTCTTGGGCCTGATATTAGTACATTTTGTCAAATATGGATTTCTGAATGACTGACCTAAATTCAGAAAGAGTCAAATACTAGGTGTAGAAATTTTAAGATCCATAACAGAAACATGTCCAATGGGTAAAATATTGGCTACTCTAAGGCTAATGTATTACAAGAAGGAGTCAATTGGGTAGAAGTAGAAAGTTCAAGATCAAGGACTGAAATATTTTCAGTGGGTCAAAAATTGGCTGAACTATCTCCAGAAGGAGTCAATAGGGTAGAACTAAAAAGTTCAACATAGACGACTCTTGGGCCCAGTGTTAGTACATTTGGTCAAATATTGACTTTTGAATGACCAATGTAACATCAGAAAGAGTCAATGAGTAGGTATAGATATTTCAAGATCCATGACTGAAACATGTTCAATGGGTCAAATATTGGCTACTCTATGGCTAATTTATCACAAGAAGGAGTCTATTGGGTAGAAATAGAAAGTTCAAAATCGATGACTCTTGGGCCTGATATTAGTACATTTGGTCAAATATTGACTTTTGAATGACCGATATAACATGAGAAAGAGTCAATAAGTAGGTATAGAAATTTCAACATCCATGACTGAAACATGTTCAATGGGTCAAATATTGGCATATCTATCGCTAATTTATCACCAGAAGGAGTCAATTGGGTAGAAATAGAAATTTCAAAATAGACGACTCTTGGGCCCGATATTAGTACATTTGGTCAAATAAGGATTTCTGAATGACTGACCTAAATTCAGAAAGAGTGAGTAGGTATAAAAACTTCAAGATCCATAACTGAAACATGTCCAATGGGTAAAATATTGGCTACTCTAAGGCTAATGTATCACAAGAAGGAGTCAATTGGGTAGGAATAGAAAGTTGAAGATCAAGGACTGAAATATTTTCAGTGGGTCAAAAATTGGCTGAACTATCGCCAGAAGGAGTCAATAGGGTAGAACAAAAAGTTCAAAATAGACGACTCTTGGGCCCGATTTTAGTACATTTGGTCAAATATTGACTTTTCAATGACCGATATAACATCAGAAAGAGTCAATAAGTAGGTATAGACATTTCAAGCTCCATGACTGAAAATATTCAATGGGTCAAATATTGGCTACTCTATGGCTAATTTATCACCAGAAGGAGTCAATTGGGTAGGAATAGAAAGTTGAAGATCAAGGACTGAAATATTTTCAGTGGGTCAAAAATTGGCTGAACTATCTCCAGAAGGAGTCAATAGGGTAGAACTAAAAAGTTCAACATAGACGACTCTTGGGCCCAGTGTTAGTACATTTGGTCAAATATTGACTTTTGAATGACCAATGTAACATCAGAAAGAGTCAATGAGTAGGTATAGATATTTCAAGATCCATGACTGAAACATGTTCAATGGGTCAAATATTGGCTACTCTATGGCTAATTTATCACAAGAAGGAGTCTATTGGGTAGAAATAGAAAGTTCAAAATCGATGACTCTTGGGCCTGATATTAGTACATTTGGTCAAATATTGACTTTTGAATGACCGATATAACATGAGAAAGAGTCAATAAGTAGGTATAGAAATTTCAACATCCATGACTGAAACATGTTCAATGGGTCAAATATTGGCTAATCTATCGCTAATTTATCACCAGAAGGAGTCAATTGGGTAGAAATAGAAATTTCAAAATGGACGACTCTTGGGCCCGATATTAGTACATTTGGTCAAATAAGGATTTCTGAATGACTGACCTAAATTCAGAAAGAGTGAGTAGGTATAAAAACTTCAAGATCCATAACTGAAACATGTCCAATGGGTAAAATATTGGCTACTCTAAGGCTAATGTATCACAAGAAGGAGTCAATTGGGTAGGAATAGAAAGTTGAAGATCAAGGACTGAAATATTTTCAGTGGGTCAAAAATTGGCTGAACTATCGCCAGAAGGAGTCAATAGGGTAGAACTAAAAAGTTCAAAATACACGACTCTTGGGCCCGATTGTAGTACATTTGGTCAAATATTGACTTTTGAATGACCGATGTAACATCAGAAAGAGTCAATAAGTATATATAGATATTTCAAGATCCATGACTGAAACATGTTCAATGGGTCAATTATTGGCTAATCTATCGCTAATTTATCACCAGAAGGAGTCAATTGGGTAGAAATAGAAATTTCAAAATGGATGACTCTTGGGCCCGATATTAGTACATTTGTTCAAATATGGATTTCTGAATGACTAACCTACATTCAGAAAGAGTGAGAAGGTATAAAAACTTCAAGATCCATAACTGAAACATGTCCAATCGGTAAAATATTGGCTACTCTAAGGCTAATGTATCACAAGAAGGAGTCAATTGGGTAGGAATAGAAAGTTCAAGATCAAAGACTGAAATATTTTCAGTGGGTCAAAAATTGGCTGAACTATCGCAAGAAGGAGTCAATAGGGTAGAACAAAAAGTTCAAAATAGACGACTCTTGGGCCCGATTTTAGTACATTTGGTCAAATATTGACTTTTCAATGACCGATGTAACATCAGACAGAGTCAATAAGTAGGTATAGAAATTTCAAGATCCATGACTGAAACATGTTCAAGGGGTCAAATATTGGCTACTCTATGGTTAATTTATCACAAGAAGGAGTCTATTGGGTAGAACTAAAAAGATCAAAATCGACGACTCTTGGGCCCGATATTAGTACATTTTGTCAAATATGGATTTCTGAATGACTGACCTAAATTCAGAAAGAGTCAAATACTAGGTATAGAAATTTTAAGATCCATTACTGAAAAATATTCAATGGGTCAAATATTGTCTACTCTGTGGCTAATTTATCACAAGAAGGAGTCAACTGGGTAGGAATAGAAAGTTCAAGATCAAGGACTGAAAGATTTTCAGTGGGTCAAAAATTGGCTGAACTATCTCCAGAAGGAGTCAATAGGGTAGAACTAAAAAGTTCAACATAGACGACTCTTGGGCCCAGTGTTAGTACATTTGGTCAAATATTGACTTTTCAATGACCGATGTAACATCAGAAAGAGTCAATAAGTAGTTATAGAAATTTCAAAATCCTTGACTGAAACATGTTCAAGGGGTCAAATATTGGCTACTCTATGGTTAATTTATCACAAGAAGGAGTCTATTGGGTGGAACTAAAAAGATCAAAATCGACGACTCTTGGGCCGATATTAGTACATTTTGTCAAATATGGATTTCTGAATGACTGACCTAAATTCAGAAAGAGTCAAATACTAGGTATAGAAATTTTAAGATCCATAACAGAAACATGTCCAATGGGTAAAATATTGGCTACTCTAAGGCTAATGTATTACAAGAAGGAGTCAATTGGGTAGAAGTAGAAAGTTCAAAATCAAGGACTGAAATATTTTCAGTAGGTCAAAAATTGGCTGAACTATCTCCAGAAGGAGTCAATAGGGTAGAACTAAAAAGTTCAACATAGACGACTCTTGGGCCCAGTGTTAGTACATTTGGTCAAATATTGACTTTTGAATGACCAATGTAACATCAGAAAGAGTCAATAAGTAGGTATAGATATTTCAAGATCCATGACTGAAACATGTTCAGTGGGTCAAATATTGGCTACTCTATGGCTAATTTATCATAAAAAGGAGTCTATTGGGTAGAAATAGAAAGTTCAAAATCGATGACTCTTGGGCCTGATATTAGTACATTTGGTCAAATATTGACTTTCGAATGACCGATATAACATGAGAAAGAGTCAATAAGTAGGTTTAGAAATTTCAACATCCATGACTGAAACATGTTCAATGGGTCAATTATTGGCTAATCTATCGCTAATTTATCACCAGAAGGAGTCAATTGGGTAGAAATAGAAATTTCAAAATGGACGACTCTTGGGCCCGATATTAGTACATTTGGTCAAATAAGGATTTCTGAATGACTGACCTAAATTCAGAAAGAGTGAGTAGGTATAAAAACTTCAAGATCCATAACTGAAACATGTCCAATGGGTAAAATATTGGCTACTCTAAGGCTAATGTATCACAAGAAGGAGTCAATTGGGTAGGAATAGAAAGTTGAAGATCAAGGACTGAAATATTTTCAGTGGGTCAAAAATTGGCTGAACTATCGCCCGAAGGAGTCAATAGGGTAGAACTAAAAAGTTCAAAATACACGACTCTTGGGCCCGATTGTAGTACATTTGGTCAAATATTGACTTTTGAATGACCGATGTAACATCAGAAAGAGTCAATAAGTAGGTATAGATATTTCAAGATCCATGACTGAAACATGTTCAATGGGTCAATTATTGGCTAATCTATCGCTAATTTATCACCAGAAGGAGTCAATTGGGTAGAAATAGAAATTTCAAAATGGATGACTCTTGGGCCCGATATTAGTACATTTGTTCAAAAATGGATTTCTGAATGACTGACCTACATTCAGAAAGAGTAAGAAGGTACAAAAACTTCAAGATCCATAACTGAAACGTGTCCAATTGGTAAAATATTGGCTACTCTAAGGCTAATGTATCACAAGAAGGAGTCAACTGGGTAGGAATAGAAAGTTCAAGATCAAAGACTGAAATATTTTCAGTGGGTCAAAAATTGGCTGAACTATCGCAAGAAGGAGTCAATAGGGTAGAACTAAAAAGTTCAAAATAGACGACTCTTGGGCCCGATTTTAGTACATTTGGTCAAATATTGACTTTTCAATGACCGATGTAACATCAGAAAGAGTCAATAAGTAAGTATAGAAATTTCAAGATCCATGACTGAAACATGTTCAAGGGGTCAAATATTGGCTACTCTATGGTTAATTTATCACAAGAAGGAGTCTATTGGGTAGAACTAAAAAGATCAAAATCGACGACTCTTGGGCCCGATATTAGTACATTTTTTCAAATATGGATTTCTGAATGACTGACCTAAATTCAGAAAGAGTCAAATACTAGGTATAGAAATTTTAAGATCCATAACAGAAACATGTCCAATGGGTAAAATATTGGCTACTCTAAGGCTAATGTATTACAAGAAGGAGTCAATTGGGTAGAAGTAGAAAGTTCAAAATCAAGGACTGAAATATTTTCAGTGGGTCAAAAATTGGTTGAACTATCTCCAGAAGGAGTCAATACGGTAGAACTAAAATGTTCAAAATCGACGACTCTTGGGCCTGATATTAGTACATTTGGTCAAATATTGACTTTTGAATGACCGATATAACATCAGAAAGAGTCAATAAGTAGGTATAGATATTTCAAGATCCATGACTGAAACATGTTCAATGGGTCAAATATTGGCTACTCTAAGGCTAATGTATCACAAGAAGGAGTCAATTGGGTAGGAATAGAAAGTTCAAGATCAAGGACTGAAACATGTCCAATGGGTAAAATATTGGCTACTCTAAGGCTAATGTATCACAAGAAGGAGTCAATTGGGTAGTAATAGAAAGTTCAAGATCAAGGACTGAAATATTTTCAGTGGGTCAAAAATTGGCTGAACTATCGTAAGAAGGAGTCAATAGAGTAGAACTAAAAAGTTCAAAATCGACAACTCTTGGGCCTGATATTAGTACATTTGGTCAAATATTGACTTTTGAATGACCGATATAACATCAGAAAGAGTCAATAAGTAGGTATAGAAATTTCAAGATCCATGATTGAAACATGTTCAATGGGTCAAATATTGGCTGCTCTATGGTTAATTTATCACAAGAAGGAGTCTATTGGGTAGAACTAAAAAGATCAAAATCGACGACTCTTGGGCCTGATATTAGTACATTTTGTCAAATATGGATTTCTGAATGACTGACCTAAATTCAGAAAGAGTCAAATACTAGGTGTAGAAATTTTAAGATCCATAACAGAAACATGTCCAATGGGTAAAATATTGGCTACTCTAAGGCTAATGTATTACAAGAAGGAGTCAATTGGGTAGAAGTAGAAAGTTCAAGATCAAGGACTGAAATATTTTCAGTGGGTCAAAAATTGGCTGAACTATCTCCAGAAGGAGTCAATAGGGTAGAACTAAAAAGTTCAACATAGACGACTCTTGGGCCCAGTGTTAGTACATTTGGTCAAATATTGACTTTTGAATGACCAATGTAACATCAGAAAGAGTCAATGAGTAGGTATAGATATTTCAAGATCCATGACTGAAACATGTTCAATGGGTCAAATATTGGCTACTCTATGGCTAATTTATCACAAGAAGGAGTCTATTGGGTAGAAATAGAAAGTTCAAAATCGATGACTCTTGGGCCTGATATTAGTACATTTGGTCAAATATTGACTTTTGAATGACCGATATAACATGAGAAAGAGTCAATAAGTAGGTATAGAAATTTCAACATCCATGACTGAAACATGTTCAATGGGTCAAATATTGGCATATCTATCGCTAATTTATCACCAGAAGGAGTCAATTGGGTAGAAATAGAAATTTCAAAATAGACGACTCTTGGGCCCGATATTAGTACATTTGGTCAAATAAGGATTACTGAATGACTGACCTAAATTCAGAAAGAGTGAGTAGGTATAAAAACTTCAAGATCCATAACTGAAACATGTCCAATGGGTAAAATATTGGCTACTCTAAGGCTAATGTATCACAAGAAGGAGTCAATTGGGTAGGAATAGAAAGTTGAAGATCAAGGACTGAAATATTTTCAGTGGGTCAAAAATTGGCTGAACTATCGCCAGAAGGAGTCAATAGGGTAGAACAAAAAGTTCAAAATAGACGACTCTTGGGCCCGATTTTAGTACATTTGGTCAAATATTGACTTTTCAATGACCGATGTAACATCAGACAGAGTCAATAAGTAGGTATAGAAATTTCAAGATCCATGACTGAAACATGTTCAAGGGGTCAAATATTGGCTACTCTATGGTTAATTTATCACAAGAAGGAGTCTATTGGGTAGAACTAAAAAGATCAAAATCGACGACTCTTGGGCCCGATATTAGTACATTTTGTCAAATATGGATTTCTGAATGACTGACCTAAATTCAGAAAGAGTCAAATACTAGGTATAGAAATTTTAAGATCCATTACTGAAAAATATTCAATGGGTCAAATATTGTCTACTCTGTGGCTAATTTATCACAAGAAGGAGTCAACTGGGTAGGAATAGAAAGTTCAAGATCAAGGACTGAAAGATTTTCAGTGGGTCAAAAATTGGCTGAACTATCTCCAGAAGGAGTCAATAGGGTAGAACTAAAAACTTCAACATAGACGACTCTTGGGCCCAGTGTTAGTACATTTGGTCAAATATTGACTTTTCAATGACCGATGTAACATCAGAAAGAGTCAATAAGTAGTTATAGAAATTTCAAAATCCTTGACTGAAACATGTTCAAGGGGTCAAATATTGGCTACTCTATGGTTAATTTATCACAAGAAGGAGTCTATTGGGTAGAACTAAAAAGATCAAAATCGACGACTCTTGGGCCGATATTAGTACATTTTATCAAATATGGATTTCTGAATGACTGACCTAAATTCAGAAAGAGTCAAATACTAGGTATAGAAATTTTAAGATCCATAACAGAAACATGTCCAATGGGTAAAATATTGGCTACTCTAAGGCTAATGTATTACAAGAAGGAGTCAATTGGGTAGAAGTAGAAAGTTCAAAATCAAGGACTGAAATATTTTCAGTAGGTCAAAAATTGGCTGAACTATCTCCAGAAGGAGTCAATAGGGTAGAACTAAAAAGTTCAACATAGACGACTCTTGGGCCCAGTGTTAGTACATTTGGTCAAATATTGACTTTTGAATGACCAATGTAACATCAGAAAGAGTCAATAAGTAGGTATAGATATTTCAAGATCCATGACTGAAACATGTTCAATGGGTCAAATATTGGCTACTCTATGGCTAATTTATCACAAGAAGGAGTCTATTGGGTAGAAATAGAAAGTTCAAAATCGATGACTCTTGGGCCTGATATTAGTACATTTGGTCAAATATTGACTTTCGAATGACCGATATAACATGAGAAAGAGTCAATAAGTAGGTTTAGAAATTTCAACATCCATGACTGAAACATGTTCAATGGGTCAATTATTGGCTAATCTATCGCTAATTTATCACCAGAAGGAGTCAATTGGGTAGAAATAGAAATTTCAAAATGGACGACTCTTGGGCCCGATATTAGTACATTTGGTCAAATAAGGATTTCTGAATGACTGACCTAAATTCAGAAAGAGTGAGTAGGTATAAAAACTTCAAGATCCATAACTGAAACATGTCCAATGGGTAAAATATTGGCTACTCTAAGGCTAATGTATCACAAGAAGGAGTCAATTGGGTAGGAATAGAAAGTTGAAGATCAAGGACTGAAATATTTTCAGTGGGTCAAAAATTGGCTGAACTATCGCCCGAAGGAGTCAATAGGGTAGAACTAAAAAGTTCAAAATACACGACTCTTGGGCCCGATTGTAGTACATTTGGTCAAATATTGACTTTTGAATGACCGATATAACATCAGAAAGAGTCAATAAGTAGGTATAGATATTTCAAGATCCATGACTGAAACATGTTCAATGGGTCAAATATTGGCTACTCTAAGGCTAATGTATCACAAGAAGGAGTCAATTGGGTAGGAATAGAAAGTTCAAGATCAAGGACTGAAACATGTCCAATGGGTAAAATATTGGCTACTCTAAGGCTAATGTATCACAAGAAGGAGTCAATTGGGTAGTAATAGAAAGTTCAAGATCAAGGACTGAAATATTTTCAGTGGGTCAAAAATTGGCTGAACTATCGTAAGAAGGAGTCAATAGAGTAGAACTAAAAAGTTCAAAATCGACAACTCTTGGGCCTGATATTAGTACATTTGGTCAAATATTGACTTTTGAATGACCGATATAACATCAGAAAGAGTCAATAAGTAGGTATAGAAATTTCAAGATCCATGATTGAAACATGTTCAATGGGTCAAATATTGGCTACTCTATGGTTAATTTATCACAAGAAGGAGTCTATTGGGTAGAACTAAAAAGATCAAAATCGACGACTCTTGGGCCTGATATTAGTACATTTTGTCAAATATGGATTTCTGAATGACTGACCTAAATTCAGAAAGAGTCAAATACTAGGTGTAGAAATTTTAAGATCCATAACAGAAACATGTCCAATGGGTAAAATATTGGCTACTCTAAGGCTAATGTATTACAAGAAGGAGTCAATTGGGTAGAAGTAGAAAGTTCAAGATCAAGGACTGAAAGATTTTCAGTGGGTCAAAAATTGGCTGAACTATCTCCAGAAGGAGTCAATAGGGTAGAACTAAAAAGTTCAACATAGACGACTCTTGGGCCCAGTGTTAGTACATTTGGTCAAATATTGACTTTTGAATGACCAATGTAACATCAGAAAGAGTCAATAAGTAGGTATAGATATTTCAAGATCCATGACTGAAACATGTTCAAGGGGTCAAATATTGGCTACTCTATGGTTAATTTATCACAAGAAGGAGTCTATTGGGTAGAAATAGAAAGTTCAAAATCGATGACTCTTGGGCCTGATATTAGTACATTTGGTCAAATATTGACTTTCGAATGACCGATATAACATGAGAAAGAGTCAATAAGTAGGTATAGAAATTTCAACATCCATGACTGAAACATGTTCAATGGGTCAATTATTGGCTAATCTATCGCTAATTTATCACCAGAAGGAGTCAATTGGGTAGAAATAGAAATTTCAAAATGGACGACTCTTGGGCCCGATATTAGTACATTTGGTCAAATAAGGATTTCTGAATGACTGACCTAAATTCAGAAAGAGTGAGTAGGTATAAAAACTTCAAGATCCATAAGTGAAACATGTCCAATGGGTAAAATATTGGCTACTCTAAGGCTAATTTATCACAAGAAGGAGTCTATTGGGTAGGAATAGAAAGTTCAAGATCAAGGACTGAAACATGTCCAATGGGTAAAATATTGGCTACTCTAAGGCTAATGTATCACAAGAAGGAGTCAATTGGGTAGTAATAGAAAGTTCAAGATCAAGGACTGAAATATTTTCAGTGGGTCAAAAATTGGCTGAACTATCGTAAGAAGGAGTCAATAGAGGTCAATAGAGTAGAACTAAAAAGTTCAAAATCGACAACTCTTGGGTCTGATATTAGTACATTTGGTCAAATATTGACTTTTGAATGACCGATATAACATCAGAAAGAGTCAATAAGTAGGTATAGAAATTTCAAGATCCATGATTGAAACATGTTCAATGGGTCAAATATTGGCTACTCTATGGTTAATTTATCACAAGAAGGAGTCTATTGGGTAGAACTAAAAAGATCAAAATCGACGACTCTTGGGCCCGATATTAGTACATTTTGTCAAATATGGATTTCTGAATGACTGACCTAAATTCAGAAAGAGTCAAATACTAGGTGTAGAAATTTTAAGATCCATAACAGAAACATGTCCAATGGGTAAAATATTGGCTACTCTAAGGCTAATGTATTACAAGAAGGAGTCAATTGGGTAGAAGTAGAAAGTTCAAGATCAAGGACTGAAAGATTTTCAGTGGGTCAAAAATTGGCTGAACTATCTCCAGAAGGAGTCAATAGGGTAGAACTAAAAAGTTCAACATAGACGACTCTTGGGCCCAGTGTTAGTACATTTGGTCAAATATTGACTTTTGAATGACCAATGTAACATCAGAAAGAGTCAATAAGTAGGTATAGATATTTCAAGATCCATGACTGAAACATGTTCAAGGGGTCAAATATTGGCTACTCTATGGCTAATTTATCACAAGAAGGAGTCTATTGGGTAGAAATAGAAAGTTCAAAATCGATGACTCTTGGGCCTGATATTAGTACATTTGGTCAAATATTGACTTTCGAATGACCGATATAACATGAGAAAGAGTCAATAAGTAGGTTTAGAAATTTCAACATCCATGACTGAAACATGTTCAATGGGTCAATTATTGGCTAATCTATCGCTAATTTATCACCAGAAGGAGTCAATTGGGTAGAAATAGAAATTTCAAAATGGACGACTCTTGGGCCCGATATTAGTACATTTGGTCAAATAAGGATTTCTGAATGACTGACCTAAATTCAGAAAGAGTGAGTAGGTATAAAAACTTCAAGATCCATAACTGAAACATGTCCAATGGGTAAAATATTGGCTACTCTAAGGCTAATTTATCACAAGAAGGAGTCTATTGGGTAGGAATAGAAATTTCAAGATCCATGACTGAAACATGTTCAATGGGTCAAATATTGGCTACTCTATGGCTAATTTATCACAAGAAGGAGTCTATTGGGTAGGAATAGAAATTTCAAGATCCATGACTGAAACATGTTCAATGGGTCAAATATTGTCTACTCTATGGCTAATTTATCACAAGAAGGAATCTATTGGGTAGAAATAGAAAGTTTAAAATCGACGACTCTTGGGCCCGATTTTAGTCAGTTTGGTCAAATATTGACTTTTGAATGACCGATGTAACATCAGATAGAGTCAATAAGTAGGTATAGAAATTTCAAGATCCATGACTGAAACATGTTCAATGGGTCAAATATTGGCTACTCTAATGCTAATGTATCACAAGAAGGAGTCAACTGGGTAGGAATAGAAAGTTCAAGATCAAGGACTGAAATATTTTCAGTGGGTCAAAAATTGGCTGAACTATCGTGAGAAGGAGTCAATAGGGTAGAACTAAAAAGTTCAAAATCGACGAGTCTTGGGCCTGATATTAGTACATTTGGTCAAATATTGACTTTTGAATGACCGATATAACATCAGAAAGAGTCAATAAGTAGGTATAGACATTTCAAGCTCCATGACTGAAAAATATTCAATGGGTCAAATATTGGCTACTCTATGGCTAATTTATCACCAGAAGGAGTCAATTGGGTAGGAATAGAAAGTTGAAGATCAAGGACTGAAATATTTTCAGTGGGTCAAAAATTGGCTGAACTATCTCCAGAAGGAGTCAATAGGGTAGAACTAAAAAGTTCAACATAGACGACTCTTGGGCCCAGTGTTAGTCCATTTGGTCAAATATTGACTTTTGAATGACCAATGTAACATCAGAAAGAGTCAATGAGTAGGTATAGATATTTCAAGATCCATGACTGAAACATGTTCAGTGGGTCAAATATTGGCTACTCTATGGCTAATTTATCACAAGAAGGAGTCTATTGGGTAGAAATAGAAAGTTCAAAATCGATGACTCTTGGGCCTGATATTAGTACATTTGGTCAAATATTGACTTTTGAATGACCGATATAACATGAGAAAGAGTCAATAAGTAGGTATAGAAATTTCAACATCCATGACTGAAACATGTTCAATGGGTCAAATATTGGCTAATCTATCGCTAATTTATCACCAGAAGGAGTCAATTGGGTAGAAATAGAAATTTCAAAATGGACGACTCTTGGGCCCGATATTAGTACATTTGGTCAAATAAGGATTTCTGAATGACTGACCTAAATTCAGAAAGAGTGAGTAGGTATAAAAACTTCAAGATCCATAACTGAAACATGTCCAATGGGTAAAATATTGGCTACTCTAAGGCTAATGTATCACAAGAAGGAGTCAATTGGGTAGGAATAGAAAGTTGAAGATCAAGGACTGAAATATTTTCAGTGGGTCAAAAATTGGCTGAACTATCGCCAGAAGGAGTCAATAGGGTAGAACTAAAAAGTTCAAAATACACGACTCTTGGGCCCGATTGTAGTACATTTGGTCAAATATTGACTTTTGAATGACCGATGTAACATCAGAAAGAGTCAATAAGTATATATAGATATTTCAAGATCCATGACTGAAACATGTTCAATGGGTCAATTATTGGCTAATCTATCGCTAATTTATCACCAGAAGGAGTCAATTGGGTAGAAATAGAAATTTCAAAATGGATGACTCTTGGGCCCGATATTAGTACATTTGTTCAAATATGGATTTCTGAATGACTAACCTACATTCAGAAAGAGTGAGAAGGTATAAAAACTTCAAGATCCATAACTGAAACATGTCCAATCGGTAAAATATTGGCTACTCTAAGGCTAATGTATTACAAGAAGGAGTCAATTGGGTAGAAGTAGAAAGTTCAAAATCAAGGACTGAAATATTTTCAGTAGGTCAAAAATTGGCTGAACTATCTCCAGAAGGAGTCAATAGGGTAGAACTAAAAAGTTCAACATAGACGACTCTTGGGCCCAGTGTTAGTACATTTGGTCAAATATTGACTTTTGAATGACCAATGTAACATCAGAAAGAGTCAATAAGTAGGTATAGATATTTCAAGATCCATGACTGAAACATGTTCAATGGGTCAAATATTGGCTACTCTATGGCTAATTTATCACAAGAAGGAGTCTATTGGGTAGAAATAGAAATTTCAAAATGGATGACTCTTGGGCCCGATATTAGTACATTTGTTCAAATATGGATTTCTGAATGACTAACCTACATTCAGAAAGAGTGAGAAGGTATATAAACTTCAAGATCCATAACTGAAACATGTCCAATCGGTAAAATATTGGCTACTCTAAGGCTAATGTATCACAAGAAGGAGTCAATTGGGTAGGAATAGAAAGTTCAAGATCAAAGACTGAAATATTTTCAGTGGGTCAAAAATTGGCTGAACTATCGCAAGAAGGAGTCAATAGGGTAGAACAAAAAGTTCAAAATAGACGACTCTTGGGCCCGATTTTAGTACATTTGGTCAAATATTGACTTTTCAATGACCGATGTAACATCAGACAGAGTCAATAAGTAGGTATAGAAATTTCAAGATCCATGACTGAAACATGTTCAAGGGGTCAAATATTGGCTACTCTATGGTTAATTTATCACAAGAAGGAGTCTATTGGGTAGAACTAAAAAGATCAAAATCGACGACTCTTGGGCCCGATATTAGTACATTTTGTCAAATATGGATTTCTGAATGACTGACCTAAATTCAGAAAGAGTCAAATACTAGGTATAGAAATTTTAAGATCCATTACTGAAAAATATTCAATGGGTCAAATATTGTCTACTCTGTGGCTAATTGATCACAAGAAGGAGTCAACTGGGTAGGAATAGAAAGTTCAAGATCAAGGACTGAAAGATTTTCAGTGGGTCAAAAATTGGCTGAACTATCTCCAGAAGGAGTCAATAGGGTAGAACTAAAAACTTCAACATAGACGACTCTTGGGCCCAGTGTTAGTACATTTGGTCAAATATTGACTTTTCAATGACCGATGTAACATCAGAAAGAGTCAATAAGTAGTTATAGAAATTTCAAAATCCTTGACTGAAACATGTTCAAGGGGTCAAATATTGGCTACTCTATGGTTAATTTATCACAAGAAGGAGTCTATTGGGTAGAACTAAAAAGATCAAAATCGACGACTCTTGGGCCGATATTAGTACATTTTATCAAATATGGATTTCTGAATGACTGACCTAAATTCAGAAAGAGTCAAATACTAGGTATAGAAATTTTAAGATTCATAACAGAAACATGTCCAATGGGTAAAATATTGGCTACTCTAAGGCTAATGTATTACAAGAAGGAGTCAATTGGGTAGAAGTAGAAAGTTCAAAATCAAGGACTGAAATATTTTCAGTAGGTCAAAAATTGGCTGAACTATCTCCAGAAGGAGTCAATAGGGTAGAACTAAAAAGTTCAACATAGACGACTCTTGGGCCCAGTGTTAGTACATTTGGTCAAATATTGACTTTTGAATGACCAATGTAACATCAGAAAGAGTCAATAAGTAGGTATAGATATTTCAAGATCCATGACTGAAACATGTTCAATGGGTCAAATATTGGCTACTCTATGGCTAATTTATCACAAGAAGGAGTCTATTGGGTAGAAATAGAAAGTTCAAAATCGATGACTCTTGGGCCTGATATTAGTACATTTGGTCAAATATTGACTTTCGAATGACCGATATAACATGAGAAAGAGTCAATAAGTAGGTTTAGAAATTTCAACATCCATGACTGAAACATGTTCAATGGGTCAATTATTGGCTAATCTATCGCTAATTTATCACCAGAAGGAGTCAATAGGGTAGAACTAAAAAGTTCAAAATACACGACTCTTGGGCCCGATTGTAGTACATTTGGTCAAATATTGACTTTTGAATGACCGATATAACATCAGAAAGAGTCAATAAGTAGGTATAGATATTTCAAGATCCATGACTGAAACATGTTCAATGGGTCAAATATTGGCTACTCTAAGGCTAATGTATCACAAGAAGGAGTCAATTGGGTAGGAATAGAAAGTTGAAGATCAAGGACTGAAATATTTTCAGTGGGTCAAAAATTGGCTGAACTATCGCCCGAAGGAGTCAATAGGGTAGAACTAAAAAGTTCAAAATACACGACTCTTGGGCCCGATTGTAGTACATTTGGTCAAATATTGACTTTTGAATGACCGATATAACATCAGAAAGAGTCAATAAGTAGGTATAGATATTTCAAGATCCATGACTGAAACATGTTCAATGGGTCAAATATTGGCTACTCTAAGGCTAATGTATCACAAGAAGGAGTCAATTGGGTAGGAATAGAAAGTTCAAGATCAAGGACTGAAACATGTCCAATGGGTAAAATATTGGCTACTCTAAGGCTAATGTATCACAAGAAGGAGTCAATTGGGTAGTAATAGAAAGTTCAAGATCAAGGACTGAAATATTTTCAGTGGGTCAAAAATTGGCTGAACTATCGTAAGAAGGAGTCAATAGAGTAGAACTAAAAAGTTCAAAATCGACAACTCTTGGGCCTGATATTAGTACATTTGGTCAAATATTGACTTTTGAATGACCGATATAACATCAGAAAGAGTCAATAAGTAGGTATAGAAATTTCAAGATCCATGATTGAAACATGTTCAATGGGTCAAATATTGGCTACTCTATGGTTAATTTATCACAAGAAGGAGTCTATTGGGTAGAACTAAAAAGATCAAAATCGACGACTCTTGGGCCCGATATTAGTACATTTTGTCAAATATGGATTTCTGAATGACTGACCTAAATTCAGAAAGAGTCAAATACTAGGTGTAGAAATTTTAAGATCCATAACAGAAACATGTCCAATGGGTAAAATATTGGCTACTCTAAGGCTAATGTATTACAAGAAGGAGTCAATTGGGTAGAAGTAGAAAGTTCAAGATCAAGGACTGAAAGATTTTCAGTGGGTCAAAAATTGGCTGAACTATCTCCAGAAGGAGTCAATAGGGTAGAACTAAAAAGTTCAACATAGACGACTCTTGGGCCCAGTGTTAGTACATTTGGTCAAATATTGACTTTTGAATGACCAATGTAACATCAGAAAGAGTCAATAAGTAGGTATAGATATTTCAAGATCCATGACTGAAACATGTTCAAGGGGTCAAATATTGGCTACTCTATGGCTAATTTATCACAAGAAGGAGTCTATTGGGTAGAAATAGAAAGTTCAAAATCGATGACTCTTGGGCCTGATATTAGTACATTTGGTCAAATATTGACTTTCGAATGACCGATATAACATGAGAAAGAGTCAATAAGTAGGTTTAGAAATTTCAACATCCATGACTGAAACATGTTCAATGGGTCAATTATTGGCTAATCTATCGCTAATTTATCACCAGAAGGAGTCAATTGGGTAGAAATAGAAATTTCAAAATGGACGACTCTTGGGCCCGATATTAGTACATTTGGTCAAATAAGGATTTCTGAATGACTGACCTAAATTCAGAAAGAGTGAGTAGTTATAAAAACTTCAATATCCATAACTGAAACATGTCCAATGGGTAAAATATTGGCTACTCTAAGGCTAATTTATCACAAGAAGGAGTCTATTGGGTAGGAATAGAAATTTCAAGATCCATGACTGAAACATGTTCAATGGGTCAAATATTGTCTACTCTATGGCTAATTTATCACAAGAAGGAATCTATTGGGTAGAAATAGAAAGTTTAAAATCGACGACTCTTGGGCCCGATTTTAGTCAGTTTGGTCAAATATTGACTTTTGAATGACCGATGTAACATCAGATAGAGTCAATAAGTAGGTATAGAAATTTCAAGATCCATGACTGAAACATGTTCAATGGGTCAAATATTGGCTACTCTAATGCTAATGTATCACAAGAAGGAGTCAACTGGGTAGGAATAGAAAGTTCAAGATCAAGGACTGAAATATTTTCAGTGGGTCAAAAATTGGCTGAACTATCGTGAGAAGGAGTCAATAGGGTAGAACTAAAAAGTTCAAAATCGACGACTCTTGGGCCTGATATTAGTACATTTGGTCAAATATTGACTTTTGAATGACCGATATAACATCAGAAAGAGTCAATAAGTAGGTATAGACATTTCAAGCTCCATGACTGAAAAATATTCAATGGGTCAAATATTGGCTACTCTATGGCTAATTTATCACCAGAAGGAGTCAATTGGGTAGGAATAGACAGTTGAAGATCAAGGACTGAAATATTTTCAGTGGGTCAAAAATTGGCTGAACTATCTCCAGAAGGAGTCAATAGGGTAGAACTAAAAAGTTCAACATAGACGACTCTTGGGCCCAGTGTTAGTCCATTTGGTCAAATATTGACTTTTGAATGACCAATGTAACATCAGAAAGAGTCAATGAGTAGGTATAGATATTTCAAGATCCATGACTGAAACATGTTCAGTGGGTCAAATATTGGCTACTCTATGGCTAATTTATCACAAGAAGGAGTCTATTGGGTAGAAATAGAAAGTTCAAAATCGATGACTCTTGGGCCTGATATTAGTACATTTGGTCAAATATTGACTTTTGAATGACCGATATAACATGAGAAAGAGTCAATAAGTAGGTATAGAAATTTCAACATCCATGACTGAAACATGTTCAATGGGTCAAATATTGGCTAATCTATCGCTAATTTATCACCAGAAGGAGTCAATTGGGTAGAAATAGAAATTTCAAAATGGACGACTCTTGGGCCCGATATTAGTACATTTGGTCAAATAAGGATTTCTGAATGACTGACCTAAATTCAGAAAGAGTGAGTAGGTATAAAAACTTCAAGATCCATAACTGAAACATGTCCAATGGGTAAAATATTGGCTACTCTAAGGCTAATGTATCACAAGAAGGAGTCAATTGGGTAGGAATAGAAAGTTGAAGATCAAGGACTGAAATATTTTCAGTGGGTCAAAAATTGGCTGAACTATCGCCAGAAGGAGTCAATAGGGTAGAACTAAAAAGTTCAAAATACACGACTCTTGGGCCCGATTGTAGTACATTTGGTCAAATATTGACTTTTGAATGACCGATGTAACATCAGAAAGAGTCAATAAGTATATATAGATATTTCAAGATCCATGACTGAAACATGTTCAATGGGTCAATTATTGGCTAATCTATCGCTAATTTATCACCAGAAGGAGTCAATTGGGTAGAAATAGAAATTTCAAAATGGATGACTCATGGGCCCGATATTAGTACATTTGTTCAAATATGGATTTCTGAATGACTAACCTACATTCAGAAAGAGTGAGAAGGTATAAAAACTTCAAGATCCATAACTGAAACATGTCCAATCGGTAAAATATTGGCTACTCTAAGGCTAATGTATTACAAGAAGGAGTCAATTGGGTAGAAGTAGAAAGTTCAAAATCAAGGACTGAAATATTTTCAGTAGGTCAAAAATTGGCTGAACTATCTCCAGAAGGAGTCAATAGGGTAGAACTAAAAAGTTCAACATAGACGACTCTTGGGCCCAGTGTTAGTACATTTGGTCAAATATTGACTTTTGAATGACCAATGTAACATCAGAAAGAGTCAATAAGTAGGTATAGATATTTCAAGATCCATGACTGAAACATGTTCAATGGGTCAAATATTGGCTACTCTATGGCTAATTTATCACAAGAAGGAGTCTATTGGGTAGAAATAGAAAGTTCAAAATCGATGACTCTTGGGCCTGATATTAGTACATTTGGTCAAATATTGACTTTCGAATGACCGATATAACATGAGAAAGAGTCAATAAGTAGGTTTAGAAATTTCAACATCCATGACTGAAACATGTTCAATGGGTCAATTATTGGCTAATCTATCGCTAATTTATCACCAGAAGGAGTCAATTGGGTAGAAATAGAAATTTCAAAATGGACGACTCTTGGGCCCGATATTAGTACATTTGGTCAAATAAGGATTTCTGAATGACTGACCTAAATTCAGAAAGAGTGAGTAGGTATAAAAACTTCAAGATCCATAACTGAAACATGTCCAATGGGTAAAATATTGGCTACTCTAAGGCTAATGTATCACAAGAAGGAGTCAATTGGGTAGGAATAGAAAGTTGAAGATCAAGGACTGAAATATTTTCAGTGGGTCAAAAATTGGCTGAACTATCGCCCGAAGGAGTCAATAGGGTAGAACTAAAAAGTTCAAAATACACGACTCTTGGGCCCGATTGTAGTACATTTGGTCAAATATTGACTTTTGAATGACCGATGTAACATCAGAAAGAGTCAATAAGTAGGTATAGATATTTCAAGATCCATGACTGAAACATGTTCAATGGGTCAATTATTGGCTAATCTATCGCTAATTTATCACCAGAAGGAGTCAATTGGGTAGAAATAGAAATTTCAAAATGGATGACTCTTGGGCCCGATATTAGTACATTTGTTCAAATATGGATTTCTGAATGACTGACCTACATTCAGAAAGAGTAAGAAGGTACAAAAACTTCAAGATCCATAACTGAAACGTGTCCAATTGGTAAAATATTGGCTACTCTAAGGCTAATGTATCACAAGAAGGAGTCTATTGGGTAGAACTAAAAAGATCAAAATCGACGACTCTTGGGCCCGATATAGTACATTTTGTCAAATATGTATTTCTGAATGACTGACCTAAATTCAGAAAGAGTCAAATACTAGGTATAGAAATTTTAAGATCCATAACAGAAACATGTCCAATGGGTAAAATATTGGCTACTCTAAGGCTAATGTATTACAAGAAGGAGTCAATTGGGTAGAAGTAGAAAGTTCAAAATCAAGGACTGAAATATTTTCAGTGGGTCAAAAATTGGCTGAACTATCTCCAGAAGGAGTCAATAGGGTAGAACTAAAAAGTTCAACATAGACGACTCTTGGGCCCAGTGTTAGTACATTTGGTCAAATATTGACTTTTGAATGACCAATGTAACATCAGAAAGAGTCAATAAGTAGGTATAGATATTTCAAGATCCATGACTGAAACATGTTCAATGGGTCAAATATTGGCTACTCTATGGCTAATTTATCACAAGAAGGAGTCTATTGGGTAGAAATAGAAAGTTCAAAATCGATGACTCTTGGGCCTGATATTAGTACATTTGGTCAAATATTGACTTTCGAATGACCGATATAACATGAGAAAGAGTCAACAAGTAGGTTTAGAAATTTCAACATCCATGACTGAAACATGTTCAATGGGTCAATTATTGGCTAATCTATCGCTAATTTATCACCAGAAGGAGTCAATTGGGTAGAAATAGAAATTTCAAAATGGACGACTCTTGGGCCCGATATTAGTACATTTGTTCAAATATGGATTTCTGAATGACTGACCTACGTTCAGAAAGAGTGAGAAGGTATAAAAACTTCAAGATCCATAACTGAAACATGTCCAATTGGTAAAATATTGGCTACTCTAAGGCTAATGTATCACAAGAAGGAGTCAATTGGGTAGGAATAGAAAGTTCAAGATCAAAGACTGAAATATTTTCAGTGGGTCAAAAATTGGCTGAACTATCGCAAGAAGGAGTCAATAGGGTAGAACTAAAAAGTTCAAAATAGACGACTCTTGGGCCCGATTTTAGTACATTTGGTCAAATATTGACTTTTCAATGACCAATGTAACATCAGACAGAGTCAATAAGTAGGTATAGAAATTTCAAGATCCATGACTGAAACATGTTCAAGGGGTCAAATATTGGCTACTCTATGGTTAATTTATCACAAGAAGGAGTCTATTGGGTAGAACTAAAAAGATCAAAATCGACGACTCTTGGGCCCGATATTAGTACATTTTGTCAAATATGGATTTCTGAATGACTGACCTAAATTCAGAAAGAGTCAAATACTAGCTATAGAAATTTTAAGATCCATAACAGAAACATGTCCAATGGGTAAAATATTGGCTACTCTAAGGCTAATGTATCACAAGAAGGAGTCAATTGGGTAGGAATAGAAAGTTCAAGATCAAAGACTGAAATATTTTCAGTGGGTCAAAAATTGGCTGAACTATCGCCAGAAGGAGTCAATAGGGTAGAACTAAAAAGTTCAAAATAGACGACTCTTGGGCCCGATTGTAGTACATTTGGTCAAATATTGACTTTTGAATGACCGATGTAACATCAGAACGAGTCAATAAGTAGGCATAGAAATTTCAAGTTCTATGACTGAAACATCTTCAATGGGTCAAATATTGGCTACTCTATGGCTAATTTATCACAAGAAGCAGTCTATTGGGTAGGAATAGAAATTTCAAGATCCATGACTGAAACATGTTCAATGGGTCAAATATTGGCTACTCTATGGCTAATTTGTCACAAGAAGGAATCTATTGGGTAGAAATAGAAAGTTTAAAATCGACGACTCTTGGGCCCGATTTTAGTCAGTTTGGTCAAATATTGACTTTTGAATGACCGATATAACATGAGAAAGAGTCAATAAGTAGGTTTAGAAATTTCAACATCCATGACTGAAACATGTTCAATGGGTCAATTATTGGCTAATCTATCGCTAATTTATCACCAGAAGGAGTCAATTGGGTAGAAATAGAAATTTCAAAATGGACGACTCTTGGGCCCGATATTAGTACATTTGGTCAAATAAGGATTTCTGAATGACTGACCTAAATTCAGAAAGAGTGAGTAGGTATAAAAACTTCAAGATCCATAACTGAAACATGTCCAATGGGTAAAATATTGGCTACTCTAAGGCTAATGTATCACAAGAAGGAGTCAATTGGGTAGGAATAGAAAGTTCAAGATCAAGGACTGAAATATTTTCAGTGGGTCAAAAATTGGCTGAACTATCGCCAGAAGGAGTCAATAGGGTAGAACTAAAAAGTTCAAAATAGACGACTCTTGGGCCCGATTTTAGTACATTTGGTCAAATATTGACTTTTCAATGACCGATGTAACATCAGAAAGAGTCAATAAGTAGGTATAGAAATTTCAAGATCCATGACTGAAACATGTTCAAGGGGTCAAATATTGGCTACTCGATGGTTAATTTATCACAAGAAGGAGTCTATTGGGTAGAACTAAAAAGATCAAAATCGACGACTCTTGGGCCCGATATAGTACATTTTGTCAAATATGGATTTCTGAATGACTGACCTAAATTCAGAAAGAGTCAAATACTAGGTATAGAAATTTTAAGATCCATAACAGAAACATGTCCAATGGGTCAAATATTGGCTACTCTATGGCTAATTTATCACCAGAAGGAGTCAATTGGGTAGGAATAGAAAGTTGAAGATCAAGGACTGAAATATTTTCAGTGGGTCAAAAATTGGCTGAACTATCTCCAGAAGGAGTCAATAGGATAGAACTAAAAAGGTCAACATAGACGACTCTTGTGCCCAGTGTTAGTACATTTGGTCAAATATTGACTTTTGAATGACCAATGTAACATCAGAAAGAGTCAATAAGTAGGTATAGATATTTCAAGATCCATGACTGAAACATGTTCAATGGGTCAAATATTGGCTACTCTATGGCTAATTTATCACAAGAAGGAGTCTATTGGGTAGAAATAGAAAGTTCAAAATCGATGACTCTTGGGCCTGATATTAGTACATTTGGTCAAATATTGACTTTTGAATGACCGATATAACATGAGAAAGAGTCAATAAGTAGGTATAGAAATTTCAACATCCATGACTGAAACATGTTCAATGGGTCAATTATTTGCTAATCTATCGCTAATTTATCACCAGAAGGAGTCAATTGGGTAGAAATAGAAATTTCAAAATGGACGACTCTTGGGCCCGATATTGTCACAGAACCAGTCATCACATCCCGCACTGCGTCATCACCAGCTCCACCTACACGTTCCCTATCACCGGAATTCTAAACACCTGGTCATCATTACCCACAGCTCTTAAATACTCACTCCACACTCTGTTCTATGTCTGGTCTCGTCAACCTATGACACACAGACTCACCCGCGACGACTTACCTGTGACCTGCTCCTGTTACCTGTCTGCCTGTCTTCTTCCCGTTCGTCCGCCTGGATCCTCGTTCACCTGCCTTCTTCTCTGATCTGCCATCCCCGTCTGTACATCTGCAACAGAAGAGACATTCACTATAGTCAAAGAAGATAAGTCTTATCAAACGATCCTCTGACTGTTGACTCACCTGTTTCACGCTGTGATTCTGTTTATGACGATCTGCAAAATAAAGAACTTATACTTACCTCTGTATCATGTCTGTGTCTGACAGAAGACCAGACCCACAACCTACCATGCAGAATCCAGCGGAACCCGGCGGAGATCGAACGGCCGAGCTGTTTAGCGAGCTTGTTCAGGCCGTTCACCGATCGCTTCCGGCAACGCCTTCTTCTTCGGTCCCAGCTGCCTCTGCAAGTCCCATGGCCGTACCAGCGACATACTCCGGTGAGGCGGGGGACTGCAACGGGTTTTTACTGCAGTTTTCACTATATTTGGAGATGCATTCGCATATGTTTGCCAACGACAGAGCACGAGTGGCATTTTTAATATCGCGTCTCTCTGGGAAAGCACTGCAGTGGGCTCAAACATTCTGGACTTCCAATGCTGAAATTATCAACTCATTGTCTGCATTTACTGCTCATTTCAAGGAAGTGTTTGGTCAAAATTCATCCACTCTCTCAGCGTCAGACCAACTATTTAACATCCGCCAGGGACGTGAATCCGTGGGTGATTATGCACTACGGTTTCGCAACCTGGCTGCGACCAGCGGCTGGAATGAGATAGCCATGTTAACCGCCTTCCGTCAGGGCCTGAATCCTCAAATTCGTCAAGTCATGGTAGTATATGATGACGCCATTGGATTGGAATCTTTCATACAGAAAGCAATACGCATATCACAACGATATTCAGCCTGTGTCGCACCAGCAGCAGTTTATCAGCCCCCGCCTCCCGTTACCTCGGTCGCACCTCCAGCACCAGAGCCCATGTGTGTGGATGCTTACCATATTACAGGCGCAGAGCGTCAGAGAAGACTGCAACATCGGCTCTGCCTTTACTGTGGGGGAGATGGACATCTCATCGCCGCCTGTCCTATCAGGCCGCCTCGGTCCGCGGTGAGTACGATACAGGTTTACCCTAAGATTGCCCAGTTAATTCGCACCACGGTGTATATATTAATTGATGGTTACTTTGTTTCAGCGAAAGCCCTCATCGACTCGGGCTCCTCTGGGAATTTCATCTCCCGTCAGTTCCTTCAAACCCTTCAACTCCCCGGGAAACGATGCCAGCAAACACTGAAAATTCAAACAATCCTCGGAAAACCGTTGGGCCGAGGCCAAATCAACCACTACTCCCCCACATTGACGCTCTGCATTGGCTGCCTCCACAAGGAAGAGATCTCGTTCATGGTGCTGGAGGGGTCAACCGCTGAGCTCATCCTGGGACGTCCATGGATGGCCGAGCACAATCCCATGGTGGACTGGAACTCAGGTGAGATCCTTAAGTGGGGAATTGACTGTTTTTCATCGTGTCTTCACTCTGTCCAGAAACCACGATCCGCTGCCGGTCAGTCCAACCCAACTTTGTCACGAGTCCAAGTTAATTCCACCTCGATTGAAAGCCCAGAGGGTTCCAGCCAGGTCCAAATCCCACTCGCATATCAGACGTTCCAGGATGTGTTCAGTAAGCGGTTGGCCACTCGCCTTCCACCTCACCGGCCATGGGACTGCGCCATTGACCTGCTACCTGGAGCTGTCCTACCTAAGGGTAGGGTGTACCCGTTGTCCATCCCGGAGAGGAAGGCCATGGATGATTACATCAAGGAGGCGCTACAGCAGGAGTACATCCGTCCGTCCACTTCCCCTGCCGCTTCAAGCTTTTTCTTCGTGGCCAAGAAAGATGGGGGCTTGAGGCCATGTATCGATTACCGAGGTTTAAACTCCCAAACTGTGAAGTTCCGCTATCCCCTTCCTCTGGTTCCAGCAGCCCTGGAAGAACTTCGGGGAGCTCACATTTTCTCGAAGCTAGACCTAAGGAGCGCTTATAACTTAATCCGGATTCGCAAGGGGGACGAATGGAAGACAGCGTTCATCACTCCATCTGGGCATTATGAATATCGGGTGATGCCGTTCGGCCTAGCCAATGCACCAGCCATATTCCAAAACTATATGAACGAAATATTCAGAGAATTCCTGCATCAGTTTGTCATTATTTACATCGACGATATTCTCATTTACTCTACTTCTCTCGAAGAACACCAGGTCCATGTCCAGCAGGTCCTCCAGCGTCTCCGCGAACACCAACTCTACCTTAAGCTAGAGAAATGTGAGTTCCATGTACCCTCTGTTCACTTCCTGGGGTACATCATCGACCGCCTCGGAGTCAAGATGGACCAGAGGAAGGTGGACGCGGTTCGGAACTGGCCTCTACCACAGTCGGTGAAGGAACTTCAACGTTTCCTGGGCTTTTCAAACTTTTATCGTCGATTCATCAGGAATTATAGCATGATCAGCTCACCAGTCACTTCCCTGTTGAAGAACCGACCCAAGTCCTTGTCCTGGAACCCCGACGCTCGGCAGGCGTTTGAAGACCTTAAAGACGCCTACTGTTCCGCTCCTGTCTTGCGTCATCCCAATCCGGATCTCCCTTTCGTGGTGGAAGTGGACGCTTCGCTCACAGGAGTAGGAGCAGTGCTATCTCAGCGGCAGGGGAGTCCTCAGCGCCTCCATCCATGTGCCTTCTTTTCTAAGAAGCTGTCCCCGGCGGAGCAGAACTACGACGTAGGTAACCGGGAACTTCTAGCAATCAAACTGGCGCTTGAAGAATGGAGACATTGGCTGGAGGGAGCAGTACATCAATTTGAAGTCATCACTGACCATCGCAACCTAGAATACCTTCGAGATGCGAAACGCCTCAATGCCCGGCAAGCCAGATGGGCGTTATTCTTCACTCGCTTCAACTTTGTGGTCACGTATCGTCCAGGGGACAAGAACGTCAAGGCGGATGCCCTCTCTCGCATTCATGCGTCTGAATCCGAACCCTCAACTCCAGAGACGATCCTCCCTCCAGCCCTGTTCGTGAACCCCATACAATGGGAAATTGATGACCAGATCCGTCTCGCCACCGTTACCGAACCTGCTCCGTCGGGGGGTCCTGAGGGGTTACTCTACGTGCCGACCAAATGCCGTCAATCCCTCATGGACACAGTTCATACATCCCCGGGCTCTGGACATCCAGGTAGCCAGCGGACCCTCTCACTCGTCCGTCAGCGGTACTGGTGGCCCACGATGACCCAGGACATCTCCCGATACGTCAAGGGCTGCTCAGTCTGTGCCATCACCAACACCCCACGACAACTGCCGGTGGGCAAGTTGTTACCTCTACCAGTACCACAACGACCCTGGTCCCACATTGGTGTGGATTTCATGACTGACCTACCGCCATCCAACTCCCATACCTGTATCTTCGTCATCGTGGATCGATTTTCCAAAAGTTGTAAACTCATCCCTTTTAAAGGATTACCTACCGCCATGCAAGCAGCAGAAGCCCTTTTCCAGCATGTCTTTCGTCACTTCGGGTTACCGGAAGACATAGTTTCCGACCGAGGCCCTCAATTTATCTCCCGAGTGTGGCAGTCCTTTTTCAAGCTTCTTGGAGTAACAGTCAGCTTGTCGTCTGGATATCACCCGCAGACCAACGGCCAGACTGAGCGGAAGATCCAGGAAATCGGGAGGTACCTGCGGTCATACTGCCATCAGAACCAGAACAGCTGGAGCCGGTATTTACCATGGGCGGAGTACGCTCAGAATTCCCTAAGACAAACCACTACCGGTCTTACCCCATTCCAATGTGTTCTTGGATTCCAGCCCCCGTTGTTCCCGTGGTCTGGGGAGCCCTCAGAGGTTCCGGCTGTTCAGGATTGGTTCCACCAGAGTGAGAGGGTATGGGACTCAGCTCATGTCCACCTTCAACGGGCAGTGCGGAGACACAAGAAACAGGCCGATAAACGTCGCTCCAAGACGCCAACGTACCTTCCGGGGCAAAAGGTATGGCTGTCCACCAGGGACATTCGTCTCCGGCTGCCCTGCCGAAAGCTGAGTCCCCGCTACATAGGTCCCTTTGTGGTGCAGAGGCAGCTCAACGATGTCACCTACCGTCTCAGGCTACCATCCACGTATCGTATCTCACCTTCATTCCACGTGTCTCTGTTAAAACCACACACTGAACCTTTGTTTCCTCCCACAGAACCTGGTAAAGAAGACGTACCTCCTCCTCCGGACTTGGCCGAAGAAGAATCCATCTACCAGGTGCGAGCTATCCTGGACTCTCGACGACGGGGGCCCAATTTAGAATATCTGGTGGATTGGGAAGGATACGGACCGGAGGAAAGATCCTGGGTGCATCAAGAGGACATTTTGGACCCATCGTTACTTACCCAATTTCACCAGGAACATCCGCACCGACCCGCTCCCCGAGGTCGAGGACGTCCCCGTCGTCGACAGGGTCGGCCGTCAGGAGCCGGCCGTGGAGGAGGGGGTACTGTCACAGAACCAGTCATCACATCCCGCACTGCGTCATCACCAGCTCCACCTACACGTTCCCTATCACCGGAATTCTAAACACCTGGTCATCATTACCCACAGCTCTTAAATACTCACTCCACACTCTGTTCTATGTCTGGTCTCGTCAACCTATGACACACAGACTCACCCGCGACGACTTACCTGTGACCTGCTCCTGTTACCTGTCTGCCTGTCTTCTTCCCGTTCGTCCGCCTGGATCCTCGTTCACCTGCCTTCTTCTCTGATCTGCCATCCCCGTCTGTACATCTGCAACAGAAGAGACATTCACTATAGTCAAAGAAGATAAGTCTTATCAAACGATCCTCTGACTGTTGACTCACCTGTTTCACGCTGTGATTCTGTTTATGACGATCTGCAAAATAAAGAACTTATACTTACCTCTGTATCATGTCTGTGTCTGACAGATATTAGTACATTTGGTCAAATAAGGATTTCTGAATGACTGACCTAAATTCAGAAAGAGTGAGTAGGTATGAAAACTTCAAGATCCATAACTGAAACATGTCCAATGGGTAAAATATTGGCTACTCTAAGGCTAATGTATCACAAGAAGGAGTCATTTGGGTAGTAATAGAAAGTTCAATATCAAGGACTGAAATATTTTCAGTGGGTCAAAAATTGGCTGAACTATCGCCAGAAGGAGTCAATAGGGTAGAACTAAAAAGTTCAAAATAGACGACTCTTGGGCCCGATTTTAGTACATTTGGTCAAATATTGACTTTTCAATGACCGATGTAACATCAGAAAGAGTCAATAAGTAGGTATAGAAATTTCAAGATCCATGACTGAAACATGTTCAAGGGGTCAAATATTGGCTACTCGATGGTTAATTTATCACAAGAAGGAGTCTATTGGGTAGAACTAAAAAGATCAAAATCGACGACTCTTGGGCCCGATATTATTACATTTTGTCAAATATGGATTTCTGAATGACTGACCTAAATTCAGAAAGAGTCAAATACTAGGTATAGAAATTTTAAGATCCATAACAGAAACATGTCCAATGGGTAAAATATTGGCTACTCTAAGGCTAATGTATTACAAGAAGGAGTCAATTGGGTAGAAGTAGAAAGTTCAAAATTATGGACTGAAATATTTTCAGTGGGTCAAAAATTGGCTGAACTATCTCCAGAAGGAGTCAATAGGGTAGAACTAAAAAGTTCAACATAGACGACTCTTGGGCCTGATATTAGTACATTTGGTCAAATATTGACTTTTGAATGACCGATATAACATCAGAAAGAGTCAATAAGTAGGTATAGAAATTTCAAGCTCCATGACTGAAAAATATTCAATGGGTCAAATATTGGCTACTCTATGGCTAATTTATCACCAGAAGGAGTCAATTGGGTAGGAATAGAAAGTTGAAGATCAAGGACTGAAATATTTTCAGTGGGTCAAAAATTGGCTGAACTATCTCCAGAAGGAGTCAATAGGGTAGAAATAGAAAGTTTAAAATCGACGACTCTTGGGCCCGATTTTAGTCAGTTTGGTCAAATATTGACTTTTGAATGACCGATGTAACATCAGATAGAGTCAATAAGTAGGTATAGAAATTTCAAGATCCATGACTGAAACATGTTCAATGGGTCAAATATTGGCTACTCTAATGCTAATGTATCACAAGAAGGAGTCAACTGGGTAGGAATAGAAAGTTCAAGATCAAGGACTGAAATATTTTCAGTGGGTCAAAAATTGGCTGAACTATCGTAAGAAGGAGTCAATAGGGTAGAACTAAAAAGTTCAAAATCGACGACTCTTGGGCCTGATATTAGTACATTTGGTCAAATATTGACTTTTGAATGACCGATATAACATCAGAAAGAGTCAATAAGTAGGTATAGAAATTTCAAGCTCCATGACTGAAAAATATTCAATGGGTCAAATATTGGCTACTCTATGGCTAATTTATCACCAGAAGGAGTCAATTGGGTAGGAATAGAAAGTTGAAGATCAAGGACTGAAATATTTTCAGTGGGTCAAAAATTGGCTGAACTATCTCCAGAAGGAGTCAATAGGGTAGAAATAGAAAGTTTAAAATCGACGACTCTTGGGCCCGATTTTAGTCAGTTTGGTCAAATATTGACTTTTGAATGACCGATGTAACATCAGATAGAGTCAATAAGTAGGTATAGAAATTTCAAGATCCATGACTGAAACATGTTCAATGGGTCAAATATTGGCTACTCTAATGCTAATGTATCACAAGAAGGAGTCAACTGGGTAGGAATAGAAAGTTCAAGATCAAGGACTGAAATATTTTCAGTGGGTCAAAAATTGGCTGAACTATCGTAAGAAGGAGTCAATAGGGTAGAACTAAAAAGTTCAAAATCGACGACTCTTGGGCCTGATATTAGTACATTTGGTCAAATATTGACTTTTGAATGACCGATATAACATCAGAAAGAGTCAATAAGTAGGTATAGAAATTTCAAGCTCCATGACTGAAAAATATTCAATGGGTCAAATATTGGCTACTCTATGGCTAATTTATCACCAGAAGGAGTCAATTGGGTAGGAATAGAAAGTTGAAGATCAAGGACTGAAATATTTTCAGTGGGTCAAAAATTGGCTGAACTATCTCCAGAAGAGGTCAATAGGGTAGAACTAAAAAGTTCAACATAGACGACTCTTGGGCCCAGTGTTAGTACATTTGGTCAAATATTGACTTTTGAATGACCAATGTAACATCAGAAAGAGTCAATAAGTAGGTATAGATATTTCAAGATCCATGACTGAAACATGTTCAATGGGTCAAATATTGGCTACTCTATGGCTAATTTATCACAAGAAGGAGTCTATTGGGTAGAAATAGAAAGTTCAAAATCGATGACTCTTGGGCCTGATATTAGTACATTTGGTCAAATATTGACTTTTGAATGACCGATATAACATGAGAAAGAGTCAATAAGTAGGTATAGAAATTTCAACATCCATGACTGAAACATGTTCAATGGGTCAAATATTGGCTAATCTATCGCTAATTTATTACCAGAAGGAGTCAATTGGGTAGAAATAGAAATTTCAAAATGGACGACTCTTGTGCCCGATATTAGTACATTTGGTCAAATAAGGATTTCTGAATGACTGACCTAAATTCAGAAAGAGTGAGTAGGTATGAAAACTTCAAGATCCATAACTGAAACATGTCCAATGGGTAAAATATTGGCTATTCTAAGGCTAATGTATCACAAGAAGGAGTCATTTGGGTAGTAATAGAAAGTTCAAGATCAAGGACTGATATATTTTCAGTGGGTCAAAAATTGGCTGAACTATCGCCAGAAGGAGTCAATAGGGTAGAACTAAAAAGTTCAAAATAGACGACTCTTGGGCCCGATTTTAGTACATTTGGTCAAATATTGACTTTTCAATGACCGATGTAACATCAGAAAGAGTCAATAAGTAGGTATAGAAATTTCAAGATCCATGACTGAAACATGTTCAAGGGGTCAAATATTGGCTACTCGATGGTTAATTTATCACAAGAAGGAGTCTATTGGGTAGAACTAAAAAGATCAAAATCGACGACTCTTGGGCCCGATATTAGTACATTTTGTCAAATATGGATTTCTGAATGACTGACCTAAATTCAGAAAGAGTCAAATACTAGGTATAGAAATTTTAAGATCCATAACAGAAACATGTCCAATGGGTAAAATATTGGCTACTCTAAGGCTAATGTATTACAAGAAGGAGTCAATTGGGTAGAAGTAGAAAGTTCAAAATTAAGGACTGAAATATTTTCAGTGGGTCAAAAATTGGCTGAACTATCTCCAGAAGGAGTCAATAGGGTAGAACTAAAAAGTTCAACATAGACGACTCTTGGGCCCAGTGTTAGTACATTTGGTCAAATATTGACTTTTGAATGACCAATGTAACATCAGAAAGAGTCAATAAGTAGGTATAGATATTTCAAGATCCATGACTGAAACATGTTCAAGGGGTCAAATATTGGCTACTCTATGGCTAATTTATCACAAGAAGGAGTCTATTGGGTAGAAATAGAAAGTTCAAAATCGATGACTCTTGGGCCTGATATTAGTACATTTGGTCAAATATTGACTTTCGAATGACCG
The DNA here is from genome assembly GCA_038088235.1 of Zacco platypus. Lineage (NCBI taxonomy): Eukaryota > Metazoa > Chordata > Actinopteri > Cypriniformes > Xenocyprididae > Zacco > Zacco platypus. Next base: position 7,309,937 of record CM076069.1, read on the forward strand.
ATATAACATGAGAAAGAGTCAATAAGTAGGTTTAGAAATTTCAACATCCATGACTGAAACATGTTCAATGGGTCAATTATTGGCTAATCTATCGCTAATTTATCACCAGAAGGAGTCAATTGGGTAGAAATAGAAATTTCAAAATGGACGACTCTTGGGCCCGATATTAGTAAATTTGGTCAAATAAGGATTTCTGAATGACTGACCTAAATTCAGAAAGAGTGAGTAGGTATAAAAACTTCAAGATCCATAACTGAAACATGTCCAATGGGTAAAATATTGGCTACTCTAAGGCTAATGTATCACAAGAAGGAGTCTATTGGGTAGGAATAGAAATTTCAAGATCCATGACTGAAACATGTTCAATGGGTCAAATATTGGCTACTCTATGGCTAATTTATCACAAGAAGGAGTCTATTGGGTAGGAATAGAAATTTCAAGATCCATGACTGAAACATGTTCAATGGGTCAAATATTGGCTACTCTATGGCTAATTTGTCACAAGAAGGAATCTATTGGGTAGAAATAGAAAGTTTAAAATCGACGACTCTTGGGCCCGATTTTAGTCAGTTTGGTCAAATATTGACTTTTGAATGACCGATATAACATGAGAAAGAGTCAATAAGTAGGTTTAGGAATTTCAACATCCATGACTGAAACATGTTCAATGGGTCAATTATTGGCTAATCTATCGCTAATTTATCACCAGAAGGAGTCAATTGGGTAGAAATAGAAATTTCAAAATGGACGACTCTTGGGCCCGATATTAGTACATTTGGTCAAATAAGGATTTCTGAATGACTGACCTAAATTCAGAAAGAGTGAGTAGGTATAAAAACTTCAAGATCCATAACTGAAACATGTCCAATGGGTAAAATATTGGCTACTCTAAGGCTAATGTATCACAAGAAGGAGTCAATTGGGTAGGAATAGAAAGTTCAAGATCAAGGACTGAAATATTTTCAGTGGGTCAAAAATTGGCTGAACTATCGCCAGAAGGAGTCAATAGGGTAGAACTAAAAAGTTCAAAATAGACGACTCTTGGGCCCGATTTTAGTACATTTGGTCAAATATTGACTTTTCAATGACCGATGTAACATCAGAAAGAGTCAATAAGTAGGTATAGAAATTTCAAGATCCATGACTGAAACATGTTCAAGGGGTCAAATATTGGCTACTCGATGGTTAATTTATCACAAGAAGGAGTCTATTGGGTAGAACTAAAAAGATCAAAATCGACGACTCTTGGGCCCGATATAGTACATTTTGTCAAATATGGATTTCTGAATGACTGACCTAAATTCAGAAAGAGTCAAATACTAGGTATAGAAATTTTAAGATCCATAACAGAAACATGTCCAATGGGTCAAATATTGGCTACTCTATGGCTAATTTATCACCAGAAGGAGTCAATTGGGTAGGAATAGAAAGTTGAAGATCAAGGACTGAAATATTTTCAGTGGGTCAAAAATTGGCTGAACTATCTCCAGAAGGAGTCAATAGGGTAGAACTAAAAAGGTCAACATAGACGACTCTTGTGCCCAGTGTTAGTACATTTGGTCAAATATTGACTTTTGAATGACCAATGTAACATCAGAAAGAGTCAATAAGTAGGTATAGATATTTCAAGATCCATGACTGAAACATGTTCAATGGGTCAAATATTGGCTACTCTATGGCTAATTTATCACAAGAAGGAGTCTATTGGGTAGAAATAGAAAGTTCAAAATCGATGACTCTTGGGCCTGATATTAGTACATTTGGTCAAATATTGACTTTTGAATGACCGATATAACATGAGAAAGAGTCAATAAGTAGGTATAGAAATTTCAACATCCATGACTGAAACATGTTCAATGGGTCAATTATTGGCTAATCTATCGCTAATTTATCACCAGAAGGAGTCAATTGGGTAGAAATAGAAATTTCAAAATGGACGACTCTTGGGCCCGATATTAGTACATTTGGTCAAATAAGGATTTCTGAATGACTGACCTAAATTCAGAAAGAGTGAGTAGGTATGAAAACTTCAAGATCCATAACTGAAACATGTCCAATGGGTAAAATATTGGCTACTCTAAGGCTAATGTATCACAAGAAGGAGTCATTTGGGTAGTAATAGAAAGTTCAATATCAAGGACTGAAATATTTTCAGTGGGTCAAAAATTGGCTGAACTATCGCCAGAAGGAGTCAATAGGGTAGAACTAAAAAGTTCAAAATAGACGACTCTTGGGCCCGATTTTAGTACATTTGGTCAAATATTGACTTTTCAATGACCGATGTAACATCAGAAAGAGTCAATAAGTAGGTATAGAAATTTCAAGATCCATGACTGAAACATGTTCAAGGGGTCAAATATTGGCTACTCGATGGTTAATTTATCACAAGAAGGAGTCTATTGGGTAGAACTAAAAAGATCAAAATCGACGACTCTTGGGCCCGATATTATTACATTTTGTCAAATATGGATTTCTGAATGACTGACCTAAATTCAGAAAGAGTCAAATACTAGGTATAGAAATTTTAAGATCCATAACAGAAACATGTCCAATGGGTAAAATATTGGCTACTCTAAGGCTAATGTATTACAAGAAGGAGTCAATTGGGTAGAAGTAGAAAGTTCAAAATTATGGACTGAAATATTTTCAGTGGGTCAAAAATTGGCTGAACTATCTCCAGAAGGAGTCAATAGGGTAGAACTAAAAAGTTCAACATAGACGACTCTTGGGCCCAGTGTTAGTACATTTGGTCAAATATTGACTTTTGAATGACCAATGTAACATCAGAAAGAGTCAATAAGTAGGTATAGATATTTCAAGATCCATGACTGAAACATGTTCAAGGGGTCAAATATTGGCTACTCTATGGCTAATTTATCACAAGAAGGAGTCTATTGGGTAGAAATAGAAAGTTCAAAATCGATGACTCTTGGGCCTGATATTAGTACATTTGGTCAAATATTGACTTTCGAATGACCGATATAACATGAGAAAGAGTCAATAAGTAGGTTTAGAAATTTCAACATCCATGACTGAAACATGTTCAATGGGTCAATTATTGGCTAATCTATCGCTAATTTATCACCAGAAGGAGTCAATTGAGTAGAAATAGAAATTTCAAAATGGACGACTCTTGGGCCCGATATTAGTAAATTTGGTCAAATAAGGATTTCTGAATGACTGACCTAAATTCAGAAAGAGTGAGTAGGTATAAAAACTTCAAGATCCATAACTGAAACATGTCCAATGGGTAAAATATTGGCTACTCTAAGGCTAATGTATCACAAGAAGGAGTCTATTGGGTAGGAATAGAAATTTCAAGATCCATGACTGAAACATGTTCAATGGGTCAAATATTGGCTACTCTATGGCTAATTTATCACAAGAAGGAGTCTATTGGGTAGGAATAGAAATTTCAAGATCCATGACTGAAACATGTTCAATGGGTCAAATATTGGCTACTCTATGGCTAATTTGTCACAAGAAGGAATCTATTGGGTAGAAATAGAAAGTTTAAAATCGACGACTCTTGGGCCCGATTTTAGTCAGTTTGGTCAAATATTGACTTTTGAATGACCGATATAACATGAGAAAGAGTCAATAAGTAGGTTTAGGAATTTCAACATCCATGACTGAAACATGTTCAATGGGTCAATTATTGGCTAATCTATCGCTAATTTATCACCAGAAGGAGTCAATTGGGTAGAAATAGAAATTTCAAAATGGACGACTCTTGGGCCCGATATTAGTACATTTGGTCAAATAAGGATTTCTGAATGACTGACCTAAATTCAGAAAGAGTGAGTAGGTATAAAAACTTCAAGATCCATAACTGAAACATGTCCAATGGGTAAAATATTGGCTACTCTAAGGCTAATGTATCACAAGAAGGAGTCAATTGGGTAGGAATAGAAAGTTCAAGATCAAGGACTGAAATATTTTCAGTGGGTCAAAAATTGGCTGAACTATCGCCAGAAGGAGTCAATAGGGTAGAACTAAAAAGTTCAAAATAGACGACTCTTGGGCCCGATTTTAGTACATTTGGTCAAATATTGACTTTTCAATGACCGATGTAACATCAGAAAGAGTCAATAAGTAGGTATAGAAATTTCAAGATCCATGACTGAAACATGTTCAAGGGGTCAAATATTGGCTACTCGATGGTTAATTTATCACAAGAAGGAGTCTATTGGGTAGAACTAAAAAGATCAAAATCGACGACTCTTGGGCCCGATATAGTACATTTTGTCAAATATGGATTTCTGAATGACTGACCTAAATTCAGAAAGAGTCAAATACTAGGTATAGAAATTTTAAGATCCATAACAGAAACATGTCCAATGGGTCAAATATTGGCTACTATATGGCTAATTTATCACCAGAAGGAGTCAATTGGGTAGGAATAGAAAGTTGAAGATCAAGGACTGAAATATTTTCAGTGGGTCAAAAATTGGCTGAACTATCTCCAGAAGGAGTCAATAGGGTAGAACTAAAAAGGTCAACATAGACGACTCTTGTGCCCAGTGTTAGTACATTTGGTCAAATATTGACTTTTGAATGACCAATGTAACATCAGAAAGAGTCAATAAGTAGGTATAGATATTTCAAGATCCATGACTGAAACATGTTCAATGGGTCAAATATTGGCTACTCTATGGCTAATTTATCACAAGAAGGAGTCTATTGGGTAGAAATAGAAAGTTCAAAATCGATGACTCTTGGGCCTGATATTAGTACATTTGGTCAAATATTGACTTTTGAATGACCGATATAACATGAGAAAGAGTCAATAAGTAGGTATAGAAATTTCAACATCCATGACTGAAACATGTTCAATGGGTCAATTATTGGCTAATCTATCGCTAATTTATCACCAGAAGGAGTCAATTGGGTAGAAATAGAAATTTCAAAATGGACGACTCTTGGGCCCGATATTAGTACATTTGGTCAAATAAGGATTTCTGAATGACTGACCTAAATTCAGAAAGAGTGAGTAGGTATGAAAACTTCAAGATCCATAACTGAAACATGTCCAATGGGTAAAATATTGGCTACTCTAAGGCTAATGTATCACAAGAAGGAGTCATTTGGGTAGTAATAGAAAGTTCAATATCAAGGACTGAAATATTTTCAGTGGGTCAAAAATTGGCTGAACTATCGCCAGAAGGAGTCAATAGGGTAGAACTAAAAAGTTCAAAATAGACGACTCTTGGGCCCGATTTTAGTACATTTGGTCAAATATTGACTTTTCAATGACCGATGTAACATCAGAAAGAGTCAATAAGTAGGTATAGAAATTTCAAGATCCATGACTGAAACATGTTCAAGGGGTCAAATATTGGCTACTCGATGGTTAATTTATCACAAGAAGGAGTCTATTGGGTAGAACTAAAAAGATCAAAATCGACGACTCTTGGGCCCGATATTATTACATTTTGTCAAATATGGATTTCTGAATGACTGACCTAAATTCAGAAAGAGTCAAATACTAGGTATAGAAATTTTAAGATCCATAACAGAAACATGTCCAATGGGTAAAATATTGGCTACTCTAAGGCTAATGTATTACAAGAAGGAGTCAATTGGGTAGAAGTAGAAAGTTCAAAATTATGGACTGAAATATTTTCAGTGGGTCAAAAATTGGCTGAACTATCTCCAGAAGGAGTCAATAGGGTAGAACTAAAAAGTTCAACATAGACGACTCTTGGGCCTGATATTAGTACATTTGGTCAAATATTGACTTTTGAATGACCGATATAACATCAGAAAGAGTCAATAAGTAGGTATAGAAATTTCAAGCTCCATGACTGAAAAATATTCAATGGGTCAAATATTGGCTACTCTATGGCTAATTTATCACCAGAAGGAGTCAATTGGGTAGGAATAGAAAGTTGAATTTCAAGGACTGAAATATTTTCAGTGGGTCAAAAATTGGCTGAACTATCTCCAGAAGGAGTCAATAGGGTAGAAATAGAAAGTTTAAAATCGACGACTCTTGGGCCCGATTTTAGTCAGTTTGGTCAAATATTGACTTTTGAATGACCGATGTAACATCAGATAGAGTCAATAAGTAGGTATAGAAATTTCAAGATCCATGACTGAAACATGTTCAATGGGTCAAATATTGGCTACTCTAATGCTAATGTATCACAAGAAGGAGTCAACTGGGTAGGAATAGAAAGTTCAAGATCAAGGACTGAAATATTTTCAGTGGGTCAAAAATTGGCTGAACTATCGTAAGAAGGAGTCAATAGGGTAGAACTAAAAAGTTCAAAATCGACGACTCTTGGGCCTGATATTAGTACATTTGGTCAAATATTGACTTTTGAATGACCGATATAACATCAGAAAGAGTCAATAAGTAGGTATAGAAATTTCAAGCTCCATGACTGAAAAATATTCAATGGGTCAAATATTGGCTACTCTATGGCTAATTTATCACCGGAAGGAGTCAATTGGGTAGGAATAGAAAGTTGAAGATCAAGGACTGAAATATTTTCAGTGGGTCAAAAATTGGCTGAACTATCTCCAGAAGGAGTCAATAGGGTAGAAATAGAAAGTTTAAAATCGACGACTCTTGGGCCCGATTTTAGTCAGTTTGGTCAAATATTGACTTTTGAATGACCGATATAACATCAGAAAGAGTCAATAAGTAGGTATAGAAATTTCAAGCTCCATGACTGAAAAATATTCAATGGGTCAAATATTGGCTACTCTATGGCTAATTTATCACCAGAAGGAGTCAATTGGGTAGGAATAGAAAGTTGAAGATCAAGGACTGAAATATTTTCAGTGGGTCAAAAATTGGCTGAACTATCTCCAGAAGAGGTCAATAGGGTAGAACTAAAAAGTTCAACATAGACGACTCTTGGGCCCAGTGTTAGTACATTTGGTCAAATATTGACTTTTGAATGACCAATGTAACATCAGAAAGAGTCAATAAGTAGGTATAGATATTTCAAGATCCATGACTGAAACATGTTCAATGGGTCAAATATTGGCTACTCTATGGCTAATTTATCACAAGAAGGAGTCTATTGGGTAGAAATAGAAAGTTCAAAATCGATGACTCTTGGGCCTGATATTAGTACATTTGGTCAAATATTGACTTTTGAATGACCGATATAACATGAGAAAGAGTCAATAAGTAGGTATAGAAATTTCAACATCCATGACTGAAACATGTTCAATGGGTCAAATATTGGCTAATCTATCGCTAATTTATTACCAGAAGGAGTCAATTGGGTAGAAATAGAAATTTCAAAATGGACGACTCTTGTGCCCGATATTAGTACATTTGGTCAAATAAGGATTTCTGAATGACTGACCTAAATTCAGAAAGAGTGAGTAGGTATGAAAACTTCAAGATCCATAACTGAAACATGTCCAATGGGTAAAATATTGGCTACTCTAAGGCTAATGTATCACAAGAAGGAGTCATTTGGGTAGTAATAGAAAGTTCAAGATCAAGGACTGAAATATTTTCAGTGGGTCAAAAATTGGCTGAACTATCGCCAGAAGGAGTCAATAGGGTAGAACTAAAAAGTTCAAAATAGACGACTCTTGGGCCCGATTTTAGTACATTTGGTCAAATATTGACTTTTCAATGACCGATGTAACATCAGAAAGAGTCAATAAGTAGGTATAGAAATTTCAAGATCCATGACTGAAACATGTTCAAGGGGTCAAATATTGGCTACTCGATGGTTAATTTATCACAAGAAGGAGTCTTTTGGGTAGAACTAAAAAGATCAAAATCGACGACTCTTGGGCCCGATATTAGTACATTTTGTCAAATATGGATTTCTGAATGACTGACCTAAATTCAGAAAGAGTCAAATACTAGGTATAGAAATTTTAAGATCCATAACAGAAACATGTCCAATGGGTAAAATATTGGCTACTCTAAGGCTAATGTATTACAAGAAGGAGTCAATTGGGTAGAAGTAGAAAGTTCAAAATTAAGGACTGAAATATTTTCAGTGGGTCAAAAATTGGCTGAACTATCTCCAGAAGGAGTCAATAGGGTAGAACTAAAAAGTTCAACATAGACGACTCTTGGGCCCAGTGTTAGTACATTTGGTCAAATATTGACTTTTGAATGACCAATGTAACATCAGAAAGAGTCAATAAGTAGGTATAGATATTTCAAGATCCATGACTGAAACATGTTCAAGGGGTCAAATATTGGCTACTCTATGGCTAATTTATCACAAGAAGGAGTCTATTGGGTAGAAATAGAAAGTTCAAAATCGATGACTCTTGGGCCTGATATTAGTACATTTGGTCAAATATTGACTTTCGAATGACCGATATAACATGAGAAAGAGTCAATAAGTAGGTTTAGAAATTTCAACATCCATGACTGAAACATGTTCAATGGGTCAATTATTGGCTAATCTATCGCTAATTTATCACCAGAAGGAGTCAATTGGGTAGAAATAGAAATTTGAAAATGGACGACTCTTGGGCCCGATATTAGTAAATTTGGTCAAATAAGGATTTCTGAATGACTGACCTAAATTCAGAAAGAGTGAGTAGGTATAAAAACTTCAAGATCCATAACTGAAACATGTCCAATGGGTAAAATATTGGCTACTCTAAGGCTAATGTATCACAAGGAGGAGTCAATTGGGTAGGAATAGAAAGTTCAAGATCAAGGACTGAAATATTTTCAGTGGGTCAAAAATTGGCTGAACTATCGCCAGAAGGAGTCAATAGGGTAGAACTAAAAAGTTCAAAATAGACGACTCTTGGGCCCGATTGTAGTACATTTGGTCAAATATTGACTTTTGAATGACCGATGTAACATCAGAACGAGTCAATAAGTAGGCATAGAAATTTCAAGTTCTATGACTGAAACATCTTCAATGGGTCAAATATTGGCTACTCTATGGCTAATTTATCACAAGAAGGAGTCTATTGGGTAGGAATAGAAATTTCAAGATCCATGACTGAAACATGTTCAATGGGTCAAATATTGGCTAATCTATGGCTAATTTATCACAAGAAGGAATCTATTGGGTAGAAATAGAAAGTTTAAAATCGACGACTCTTGGGCCCGATTTTAGTCAGTTTGGTCAAATATTGACTTTTGAATGACCGATGTAACATCAGATAGAGTCAATAAGTAGGTATAGAAATTTCAAGATCCATGACTGAAACATGTTCAATGGGTCAAATATTGGCTACTCTAATGCTAATGTATCACAAGAAGGAGTCAACTGGGTAGGAATAGAAAGTTCAAGATCAAGGACTGAAATATTTTCAGTGGGTCAAAAATTGGCTGAACTATCGTAAGAAGGAGTCAATAGGGTAGAACTAAAAAGTTCAAAATCGACGACTCTTGGGCCTGATATTAGTACATTTGGTCAAATATTGACTTTTGAATGACCGATATAACATCAGAAAGAGTCAATAAGTAGGTATAGAAATTTCAAGCTCCATGACTGAAAAATATTCAATGGGTCAAATATTGGCTACTCTATGGCTAATTTATCACCAGAAGGAGTCAATTGGGTAGGAATAGAAAGTTGAAGATCAAGGACTGAAATATTTTCAGTGGGTCAAAAATTGGCTGAACTATCTCCAGAAGAGGTCAATAGGGTAGAACTAAAAAGTTCAACATAGACGATTCTTGGGCCCAGTGTTAGTACATTTGGTCAAATATTGACTTTTGAATGACCAATGTAACATCAGAAAGAGTCAATAAGTAGGTATAGATATTTCAAGATCCATGACTGAAACATGTTCAATGGGTCAAATATTGGCTACTCTATGGCTAATTTATCACAAGAAGGAGTCTATTGGGTAGAAATAGAAAGTTCAAAATCGATGACTCTTGGGCCTGATATTAGTACATTTGGTCAAATATTGACTTTTGAATGACCGATATAACATGAGAAAGAGTCAATAAGTAGGTATAGAAATTTCAACATCCATGACTGAAACATGTTCAATGGGTCAAATATTGGCTAATCTATCGCTAATTTATTACCAGAAGGAGTCAATTGGGTAGAAATAGAAATTTGAAAATGGACGACTCTTGGGCCCGATATTAGTAAATTTGGTCAAATAAGGATTTCTGAATGACTGACCTAAATTCAGAAAGAGTGAGTAGGTATAAAAACTTCAAGATCCATAACTGAAACATGTCCAATGGGTAAAATATTGGCTACTCTAAGGCTAATGTATCACAAGAAGGAGTCAATTGGGTAGGAATAGAAAGTTCAAGATCAAGGACTGAAATATTTTCAGTGGGTCAAAAATTGGCTGAACTATCGCCAGAAGGAGTCAATAGGGTAGAACTAAAAAGTTCAAAATAGACGACTCTTGGGCCCGATTGTAGTACATTTGGTCAAATATTGACTTTTGAATGACCGATGTAACATCAGAACGAGTCAATAAGTAGGCATAGAAATTTCAAGTTCTATGACTGAAACATCTTCAATGGGTCAAATATTGGCTACTCTATGGCTAATTTATCACAAGAAGGAGTCTATTGGGTAGGAATAGAAATTTCAAGATCCATGACTGAAACATGTTCAATGGGTCAAATATTGGCTACTCTATGGCTAATGTATCACAAGAAGGAATCTATTGGGTAGAAATAGAAAGTTTAAAATCGACGACTCTTGGGCCCGATTTTAGTCAGTTTGGTCAAATATTGACTTTTGAATGACCGATGTAACATCAGATAGAGTCAATAAGTAGGTATAGAAATTTCAAGATCCATGACTGAAACATGTTCAATGGGTCAAATATTGGCTACTCTAATGCTAATGTATCACAAGAAGGAGTCAACTGGGTAGGAATAGAAAGTTCAAGATCAAGGACTGAAATATTTTCAGTGGGTCAAAAATTGGCTGAACTATCGTAAGAAGGAGTCAATAGGGTAGAACTAAAAAGTTCAAAATCGACGACTCTTGGGCCTGATATTAGTACATTTGGTCAAATATTGACTTTTGAATGACCGATATAACATCAGAAAGAGTCAATAAGTAGGTATAGAAATTTCAAGCTCCATGACTGAAAAATATTCAATGGGTCAAATATTGGCTACTCTATGGCTAATTTATCACCAGAAGGAGTCAATTGGGTAGGAATAGAAAGTTGAAGATCAAGGACTGAAATATTTTCAGTGGGTCAAAAATTGGCTGAACTATCTCCAGAAGGAGTCAATAGGGTAGAACTAAAAAGTTCAACATAGACGACTCTTGGGCCCAGTGTTAGTACATTTGGTCAAATATTGACTTTTGAATGACCAATGTAACATCAGAAAGAGTCAATAAGTAGGTATAGATATTTCAAGATCCATGACTGAAACATGTTCAATGGGTCAAATATTGGCTACTCTATGGCTAATTTATCACAAGAAGGAGTCTATTGGGTAGAAATAGAAAGTTCAAAATCGATGACTCTTGGGCCTGATATTAGTACATTTGGTCAAATATTGACTTTTCAATGACCGATATAACATGAGAAAGAGTCAATAAGTAGGTATAGAAATTTCAACATCCATGACTGAAACATGTTCAATGGGTCAATTATTGGCTAATCTATCGCTAATTTATCACCAGAAGGAGTCAATTGGGTAGAAATAGAAATTTCAAAATGGACGACTCTTGGGCCCGATATTAGTACATTTGGTCAAATAAGGATTTCTGAATGACTGACCTAAATTCAGAAAGAGTGAGTAGGTATGAAAACTTCAAGATCCATAACTGAAACATGTCCAATGGGTAAAATATTGGCTACTCTAAGGCTAATGTATCACAAGAAGGAGTCATTTGGGTAGTAATAGAAAGTTCAAGATCAAGGACTGAAATATTTTCAGTGGGTCAAAAATTGGCTGAACTATCGCCAGAAGGAGTCAATAGGGTAGAACTAAAAAGTTCAAAATAGACGACTCTTGGGCCCGATTTTAGTACATTTGGTCAAATATTGACTTTTCAATGACCGATGTAACATCAGAAAGAGTCAATAAGTAGGTATAGAAATTTCAAGATCCATGACTGAAACATGTTCAAGGGGTCAAATATTGGCTACTCGATGGTTAATTTATCACAAGAAGGAGTCTATTGGGTAGAACTAAAAAGATCAAAATCGACGACTCTTTGGCCCGATATTAGTACATTTTGTCAAATATGGATTTCTGAATGACTGACCTAAATTCAGAAAGAGTCAAATACTAGGTATAGAAATTTTAAGATCCATAACAGAAACATGTCCAATGGGTAAAATATTGGCTACTCTAAGGCTAATGTATTACAAGAAGGAGTCAATTGGGTAGAAGTAGAAAGTTCAAAATTATGGACTGAAATATTTTCAGTGGGTCAAAAATTGGCTGAACTATCTCCAGAAGGAGTCAATAGGGTAGAACTAAAAAGTTCAACATAGACGACTCTTGGGCCCAGTGTTAGTACATTTGGTCAAATATTGACTTTTGAATGACCAATGTAACATCAGAAAGAGTCAATAAGTAGGTATAGATATTTCAAGATCCATGACTGAAACATGTTCAAGGGGTCAAATATTGGCTAATCTATCGCTAATTTATCACCAGAAGGAGTCAATTGGGTAGAAATAGAAATTTCAAAATGGACGACTCTTGGGCCCGATATTAGTAAATTTGGTCAAATAAGGATTTCTGAATGACTGACCTAAATTCAGAAAGAGTGAGTAGGTATAAAAACTTCAAGATCCATAACTGAAACATGTCCAATGGGTAAAATATTGGCTACTCTAAGGCTAATGTATCACAAGAAGGAGTCAATTGGGTAGGAATAGAAAGTTCAAGATCAAGGACTGAAATATTTTCAGTGGGTCAAAAATTGGCTGAACTATCGCCAGAAGGAGTCAATAGGGTAGAACTAAAAAGTTCAAAATAGACGACTCTTGGGCCCGATTGTAGTACATTTGGTCAAATATTGACTTTTGAATGACCGATGTAACATCAGAACGAGTCAATAAGTAGGCATAGAAATTTCAAGTTCTATGACTGAAACATCTTCAATGGGTCAAATATTGGCTACTCTATGGCTAATTTATCACAAGAAGGAGTCTATTGGGTAGGAATAGAAATTTCAAGATCCATGACTGAAACATGTTCAATGGGTCAAATATTGGCTACTCTATGGCTAATGTATCACAAGAAGGAATCTATTGGGTAGAAATAGAAAGTTTAAAATCGACGACTCTTGGGCCCGATTTTAGTCAGTTTGGTCAAATATTGACTTTTGAATGACCGATGTAACATCAGATAGAGTCAATAAGTAGGTATAGAAATTTCAAGATCCATGACTGAAACATGTTCAATGGGTCAAATATTGGCTACTCTAATGCTAATGTATCACAAGAAGGAGTCAACTGGGTAGGAATAGAAAGTTCAAGATCAAGGACTGAAATATTTTCAGTGGGTCAAAAATTGGCTGAACTATCGTAAGAAGGAGTCAATAGGGTAGAACTAAAAAGTTCAAAATCGACGACTCTTGGGCCTGATATTAGTACATTTGGTCAAATATTGACTTTTGAATGACCGATATAACATCAGAAAGAGTCAATAAGTAGGTATAGAAATTTCAAGCTCCATGACTGAAAAATATTCAATGGGTCAAATATTGGCTACTCTATGGCTAATTTATCACCAGAAGGAGTCAATTGGGTAGGAATAGAAAGTTGAAGATCAAGGACTGAAATATTTTCAGTGGGTCAAAAATTGGCTGAACTATCTCCAGAAGGAGTCAATAGGGTAGAACTAAAAAGTTCAACATAGACGACTCTTGGGCCCAGTGTTAGTACATTTGGTCAAATATTGACTTTTGAATGACCAATGTAACATCAGAAAGAGTCAATAAGTAGGTATAGATATTTCAAGATCCATGACTGAAACATGTTCAATGGGTCAAATATTGGCTACTCTATGGCTAATTTATCACAAGAAGGAGTCTATTGGGTAGAAATAGAAAGTTCAAAATCGATGACTCTTGGGCCTGATATTAGTACATTTGGTCAAATATTGACTTTTGAATGACCGATATAACATGAGAAAGAGTCAATAAGTAGGTATAGAAATTTCAACATCCATGACTGAAACATGTTCAATGGGTCAATTATTGGCTAATCTATCGCTAATTTATCACCAGAAGGAGTCAATTGGGTAGAAATAGAAATTTCAAAATGGACGACTCTTGGGCCCGATATTAGTACATTTGGTCAAATAAGGATTTCTGAATGACTGACCTAAATTCAGAAAGAGTGAGTAGGTATGAAAACTTCAAGATCCATAACTGAAACATGTCCAATGGGTAAAATATTGGCTACTCTAAGGCTAATGTATCACAAGAAGGAGTCATTTGGGTAGTAATAGAAAGTTCAAGATCAAGGACTGAAATATTTTCAGTGGGTCAAAAATTGGCTGAACTATCGCCAGAAGGAGTCAATAGGGTAGAACTAAAAAGTTCAAAATAGACGACTCTTGGGCCCGATTTTAGTACATTTGGTCAAATATTGACTTTTCAATGACCGATGTAACATCAGAAAGAGTCAATAAGTAGGTATAGAAATTTCAAGATCCATGACTGAAACATGTTCAAGGGGTCAAATATTGGCTACTCGATGGTTAATTTATCACAAGAAGGAGTCTATTGGGTAGAACTAAAAAGATCAAAATCGACGACTCTTGGGCCCGATATTAGTACATTTTGTCAAATATGGATTTCTGAATGACTGACCTAAATTCAGAAAGAGTCAAATACTAGGTATAGAAATTTTAAGATCCATAACAGAAACATGTCCAATGGGTAAAATATTGGCTACTCTAAGGCTAATGTATTACAAGAAGGAGTCAATTGGGTAGAAGTAGAAAGTTCAAAATTATGGACTGAAATATTTTCAGTGGGTCAAAAATTGGCTGAACTATCTCCAGAAGGAGTCAATAGGGTAGAACTAAAAAGTTCAACATAGACGACTCTTGGGCCCAGTGTTAGTACATTTGGTCAAATATTGACTTTTGAATGACCAATGTAACATCAGAAAGAGTCAATAAGTAGGTATAGATATTTCAAGATCCATGACTGAAACATGTTCAAGGGGTCAAATATTGGCTACTCTATCGCTAATTTATCACCAGAAGGAGTCTATTGGGTAGAAATAGAAAGTTCAAAATCGATGACTCTCGGGCCTGATATTAGTACATTTGGTCAAATATGACTTTCGAATGACCGATATAACATGAGAAAGAGTCAATAAGTAGGTTTAGAAATTTCAACATCCATGACTGAAACATGTTCAATGGGTCAATTATTGGCTATTCTATCGCTAATTTATCACCAGAAGGAGTCAATTGGGTAGAAATAGAAATTTCAAAATGGACGACTCTTGGCCCCGATATTAGTACATTTGGTCAAAAAAGGATTTCTGAATGACTGACCTAAATTCAGAAAGAGTGAGTAGGTATAAAAACTTCAAGATCCATAACTGAAACATGTCCAATGGGTAAAATATTGGCTACTCTAAGGCTAATGTATCACAAGAAGGAGTCAATTGGGTAGGAATAGAAAGTTCAAGATCAAGGACTGAAATATTTTCAGTGGGTCAAAAATTGGCTGAACTATCGCAAGAAGGAGTCAATAGGGTAGAACTAAAAAGTTCAAAATAGACGACTCTTGGGCCCGATTGTAGTACATTTGGTCAAATATTGACTTTTGAATGACCGATGTAACATCAGAAAGAGTCAATAAGTATATATAGATATTTCAAGATCCATGACTGAAACATGTTCAATGGGTCAATTATTGGCTAATCTATCGCTAATTTATCACCAGAAGGAGTCAATTGGGTAGAAATAGAAATTTCAAAATGGATGACTCTTGGGCCCGATATTAGTACATTTGTTCAAATATGGATTTCTGAATGACTGACCTACATTCAGAAAGAGTGAGAAGGTATAAAAACTTCAAGATCCATAACTGAAACATGTCCAATTGGTAAAATATTGGCTACTCTAAGGCTAATGTATCACAAGAAGGAGTCAATTGGGTAGGAATAGAAAGTTCAAGATCAAAGACTGAAATATTTTCAGTGGGTCAAAAATTGGCTGAACTATCGCAAGAAGGAGTCAATAGGGTAGAACAAAAAGTTCAAAATAGACGACTCTTGGGCCCGATTTTAGTACATTTGGTCAAATATTGACTTTTCAATGACCGATGTAACATCAGAAAGAGTCAATAAGTAGGTATAGATATTTCAAGATCCATGACTGAAACATGTTCAATGGGTCAAATATTGGCTACTCTATGGCTAATTTATCACAAGAAGGAGTCTATTGGGTAGAAATAGAAAGTTCAAAATCAATGACTCTTGGGCCTGATATTAGTACATTTGGTCAAATATTGACTTTTGAATGACCGATATAACATGAGAAAGAGTCAATAAGTAGGTATAGAAATTTCAAGATCCATGACTGAAACATGTTCAATGGGTCAAATATTGGCTACTCTATGGCTAATTTATCACAAGAAGGAGTCTATTGGGTAGAAATAGAAAGTTCAAAATCGATGACTCTTGGGCCTGATATTAGTACATTTGGTCAAATATTGACTTTCGAATGACCGATATAACATGAGAAAGAGTCAATAAGTAGGTTTAGAAATTTCAACATCCATGACTGAAACATGTTCAATGGGTCAATTATTGGCTATTCTATCGCTAATTTATCACCAGAAGGAGTCAATTGGGTAGAAATAGAAATTTCAAAATGGACGACTCTTGGGCCCGATATTAGTACATTTGGTCAAATAAGGATTTCTGAATGACTGACCTAAATTCAGAAAGAGTGAGTAGGTATAAAAACTTCAAGATCCATAACTGAAACATGTCCAATGGGTAAAATATTGGCTACTCTAAGGCTAATGTATCACAAGAAGGAGTCAATTGGGTAGGAATAGAAAGTTCAAGATCAAGGACTGAAATATTTTCAGTGGGTCAAAAATTGGCTGAACTATCGCCCGAAGGAGTCAATAGGGTAGAACTAAAAAGTTCAAAATAGACGACTCTTGGGCCCGATTGTAGTACATTTGGTCAAATATTGACTTTTGAATGACCGATGTAACATCAGAAAGAGTCAATAAGTATATATAGATATTTCAAGATACATGACTGAAACATGTTCAATGGGTCAATTATTGGCTAATCTATCGCTAATTTATCACCAGAAGGAGTCAATTGGGTAGAAATAGAAATTTCAAAATGGATGACTCTTGGGCCCGATATTAGTACATTTGTTCAAATATGGATTTCTGAATGACTGACCTACATTCAGAAAGAGTGAGAAGGTATAAAAACTTCAAGATCCATAACTGAAACATGTCCAATTGGTAAAATATTGGCTACTCTAAGGCTAATGTATCACAAGAAGGAGTCAATTGGGTAGGAATAGAAAGTTCAAGATCAAAGACTGAAATATTTTCAGTGGGTCAAAAATTGGCTGAACTATCGCAAGAAGGAGTCAATAGGGTAGAACAAAAAGTTCAAAATAGACGACTCTTGGGCCCGATTTTAGTACATTTGGTCAAATATTGACTTTTCAATGTAACATCAGAAAGAGTCAATAAGTAGGTATAGATATTTCAAGATCCATGACTGAAACATGTTCAATGGGTCAAATATTGGCTACTCTATGGCTAATTTATCACAAGAAGGAGTCTATTGGGTAGAAATAGAAAGTTCAAAATCGATGACTCTTGGGCCTGATATTAGTACATTTGGTCAAATATTGACTTTCGAATGACCGATATAACATGAGAAAGAGTCAATAAGTAGATTTAGAAATTTCAACATCCATGACTGAAACATGTTCAATGGGTCAATTATTGGCTATTCTATCGCTAATTTATCACCAGAAGGAGTCAATTGGGTAGAAATAGAAATTTCAAAATGGACGACTCTTGGGCCCGATATTAGTACATTTGGTCAAATAAGGATTTCTGAATGACTGACCTAAATTCAGAAAGAGTGAGTAGGTATAAAAACTTCAAGATCCATAACTGAAACATGTCCAATGGGTAAAATATTGGCTACTCTAAGGCTAATGTATCACAAGAAGGAGTCAATTGGGTAGGAATAGAAAGTTCAAGATCAAGGACTGAAATATTTTCAGTGGGTCAAAAATTGGCTGAACTATCGCCCGAAGGAGTCAATAGGGTAGAACTAAAAAGTTCAAAATAGACGACTCTTGGGCCCGATTGTAGTACATTTGGTCAAATATTGACTTTTGAATGACCGATGTAACATCAGAAAGAGTCAATAAGTAGGTATAGAAATTTCAAGATCCATGACTGAAACATGTTCAATGGGTCAAATATTGGCTACTCTATGGCTAATTTATCACCAGAAGGAGTCAATTGGGTAGGAATAGAAAGTTCAAGATCAAGGACTGAAATATTTTCAGTGGGTCAAAAATTGGCTGAACTATCTCCAGATGAGTCAATAGGGTAGAACTAAAAAGTTCAACATAGACGACTCTTGGGCCCAGTGTTAGTACATTTGGTCAAATATTGACTTTTGAATGACCAATGTAACATCAGAAAGAGTCAATAAGTAGGTATAGAAATTTCAAGTTCCATGACTGAAACATGTTCAATGGGGCAAATATTGGCTACTCTATGGCTAATTTATCACAAGAAGGAGTCTATTGGGTAGGAATAGAAATTTCAAGATCCATGACTGAAACATGTTCAATGGGTCAAATATTGGCTACTCTATGGCTAATTTATCACAAGAAGGAATCTATTGGGTAGAAATAGAAAGTTTAATATCGACGACTCTTGGGCCCGATATTAGTACATTTGGTCAAATATGGATTTCTGAATGACTGACCTAAATTCAGAAAGAGTCAATGAGTAGGTATAAAAATGTCAAGATCCATAACTGAAACATGTCCAATGGGTAAAATATTGGCTACTCTATGGCTAATTTATCACCAGAAGGAGTCAATTGGGTAGGAATAGAAAGTTCAAGATCAAAGACTGAAATATTTTCAGTGGGTCAAAAATTGGCTGAACTATCGCAAGAAGGAGTCAATAGGGTAGAACTAAAAAGTTCAAAATAGACGACTCTTGGGCCCGATTTTAGTACATTTGGTCAAATATTGACTTTTCAATGACCGATGTAACATCAGAAAGAGTCAATAAGTAGGTATAGAAATTTCAAGATCCATGACTGAAACATGTTCAAGGGGTCAAATATTGGCTACTCTATGGTTAATTTATCACAAGAAGGAGTCTATTGGGTAGAACTAAAAAGATCAAAATCGACGACTCTTGGGCCCGATATTAGTACATTTTGTCAAATATGGATTTCTGAATGACTGACCTAAATTCAGAAAGAGTCAAATACTAGGTATAGAAATTTTAAGATCCATAACAGAAACATGTCCAATGGGTAAAATATTGGCTACTCTAAGGCTAATGTATTACAAGAAGGAGTCAATTGGGTAGAAGTAGAAAGTTCAAAATCAAGGACTGAAATATTTTCAGTGGGTCAAAAATTGGCTGAACTATCTCCAGATGAGTCAATAGGGTAGAACTAAAAAGTTCAACATAGACGACTCTTGGGCCCAGTTTTAGTACATTTGGTCAAATATTGACTTTTGAATGACCAATGTAACATCAGAAAGAGTCAATAAGTAGGTATAGAAATTTCAAGTTCCATGACTGAAACATGTTCAATGGGGCAAATATTGGCTACTCTATGGCTAATTTATCACAAGAAGGAGTCTATTGGGTAGGAATAGAAATTTCAAGATCCATGACTGAAACATGTTCAATGGGTCAAATATTGGCTACTCTATGGCTAATTTATCACAAGAAGGAATCTATTGGGTAGAAATAGAAAGTTTAATATCGACGACTCTTGGGCCCGATATTAGTACATTTGGTCAAATATGGATTTCTGAATGACTGACCTAAATTCAGAAAGAGTCAATGAGTAGGTATAAAAATGTCAAGATCCATAACTGAAACATGTCCAATGGGTAAAATATTGGCTACTCTATGGCTAATTTATCACCAGAAGGAGTCAATTGGGTAGGAATAGAAAGTTCAAGATCAAAGACTGAAATATTTTCAGTGGGTCAAAAATTGGCTGAACTATCGCAAGAAGGAGTCAATAGGGTAGAACTAAAAAGTTCAAAATAGACGACTCTTGGGCCCGATTTTAGTACATTTGGTCAAATATTGACTTTTCAATGACCGATGTAACATCAGAAAGAGTCAATAAGTAGGTATAGAAATTTCAAGATCCACGACTGAAACATGTTCAAGGGGTCAAATATTGGCTACTCTATGGTTAATTTATCACAAGAAGGAGTCTATTGGGTAGAAATAGAAAGTTCAAAATCGATGACTCTTGGGCCTGATATTAGTACATTTGGTCAAATATTGACTTTTGAATGACCGATATAACATGAGAAAGAGTCAATAAGTAGGTTTAGAAATTTCAACATCCATGACTGAAACATGTTCAATGGGTCAATTATTGGCTAATCTATCGCTAATTTATCACCAGAAGGAGTCAATTGGGTAGAAATAGAAATTTCAAAATGGACGACTCTTGGGCCCGATATTAGTACAATTTGGTCAAATAAGGATTTCTGAATGACTGACCTAAATTCAGAAAGAGTGAGTAGGTATAAAAACTTCAAGATCCATAACTGAAACATGTCCAATGGGTAAAATATTTGCTACTCTATGGCTAATTTATCACCAGAAGGAGTCAATTGGGTAGGAATAGAAAGTTCAAGATCAAGGACTGAAATATTTTCAGTGGGTCAAAAATTGGCTGAACTATCTCCAGATGAGTCAATAGGGTAGAATTAAAAAGTTCAACATAGACGACTCTTGGGCCCAGTGTTAGTACATTTGGTCAAATATTGACTTTTGAATGACCGATGTAACATCAGAAAGAGTCAATAAGTAGGTATAGAAATTTCAAGTTCCATGACTGAAACATGTTCAATGGGTCAAATATTGGCTACTCTATGGCTAATTTATCACAAGAAGGAGTCTATTGGGTAGGAATAGAAATTTCAAGATCCATGACTGAAACATGTTCAATGGGTCAAATATTGGCTACTCTATGGCTAAATTATCACAAGAAGGAATCTATTGGGTAGAAATAGAAAGTTTATAATCGACGACTCTTGGGCCCGATTTTAGTCAATTTGGTCAAATATTGACTTTTGAATGACCGATATAAAATCAGAAAGAGTCAATAAGTAGGTTTAGAAATTTCAAGATCCATGACTGAAACATGTTCAATGGGTCAAATATTGGCTACTCTATGGCTAATTTATCACAACAAGGAGTCAACTGGGTAGGAATAGAAAGTTCAAGATCAAGGACTGAAATATTTTCAGTGGGTCAAAAATTGGCTGAACTATCTCCAGAAGGAGTCAATAGGGTAGAACTAAAAAGTTCAAAATCGACGACTCTTGGGCCTGATATTAGTACATTTGGTCAAATATTGACTTTTGAATGACCGATATAACATCAGAAAGAGTCAATAAGTAGGTATAGAAATTTTAAGATCCATAACAGAAACATGTCCAATGGGTAAAATATTGGCTACTCTAAGGCTAATGTATTACAAGAAGGAGTCAATTGGGTAGAAGTAGAAAGTTCAAAATCAATTACTGAAATATTTTCAGTGGGTCAAAAATTGGCTGAACTATCTCCAGATGAGTCAATAGGGTAGAACTAAAAAGTTCAACATAGACGACTCTTGGGCCCAGTGTTAGTACATTTGGTCAAATATTGACTTTTGAATGACCAATGTAACATCAGAAAGAGTCAATAAGTAGGTATAGAAATTTCAAGTTCCATGACTGAAACATGTTCAATGGGGCAAATATTGGCTACTCTATGGCTAATTTATCACAAGAAGGAGTCTATTGGGTAGGAATAGAAATTTCAAGATCCATGACTGAAACATGTTCAATGGGTCAAATATTGGCTACTCTATGGCTAATTTATCACAAGAAGGAATCTATTGGGTAGAAATAGAAAGTTTAATATCGACGACTCTTGGGCCCGATATTAGTACATTTGGTCAAATATGGATTTCTGAATGACTGACCTAAATTCAGAAAGAGTCAATGAGTAGGTATAAAAATGTCAAGATCCATAACTGAAACATGTCCAATGGGTAAAATATTGGCTACTCTATGGCTAATTTATCACCAGAAGGAGTCAATTGGGTAGGAATAGAAAGTTCAAGATCAAAGACTGAAATATTTTCAGTGGGTCAAAAATTGGCTGAACTATCGCAAGAAGGAGTCAATAGGGTAGAACTAAAAAGTTCAAAATAGACGACTCTTGGGCCCGATTTTAGTACATTTGGTCAAATATTGACTTTTCAATGACCGATGTAACATCAGAAAGAGTCAATAAGTAGGTATAGAAATTTCAAGATCCATGACTGAAACATGTTCAAGGGGTCAAATATTGGCTACTCTATGGTTAATTTATCACAAGAAGGAGTCTATTGGGTAGAACTAAAAAGATCAAAATCGACGACTCTTGGGCCCGATATTAGTACATTTTGTCAAATATGGATTTCTGAATGACTGACCTAAATTCAGAAAGAGTCAAATACTAGGTATAGAAATTTTAAGATCCATAACAGAAACATGTCCAATGGGTAAAATATTGGCTACTCTAAGGCTAATGTATTACAAGAAGGAGTCAATTGGGTAGAAGTAGAAAGTTCAAAATTATGGACTGAAATATTTTCAGTGGGTCAAAAATTGGCTGAACTATCTCCAGAAGGAGTCAATAGGGTAGAACTAAAAAGTTCAACATAGACGACTCTTGGGCCCAGTGTTAGTACATTTGGTCAAATATTGACTTTTGAATGACCAATGTAACATCAGAAAGAGTCAATAAGTAGGTATAGATATTTCAAGATCCATGACTGAAACATGTTCAAGGGGTCAAATATTGGCTACTCTATCGCTAATTTATCACCAGAAGGAGTCTATTGGGTAGAAATAGAAAGTTCAAAATCGATGACTCTCGGGCCTGATATTAGTACATTTGGTCAAATATTGACTTTCGAATGACCGATATAACATGAGAAAGAGTCAATAAGTAGGTTTAGAAATTTCAACATCCATGACTGAAACATGTTCAATGGGTCAATTATTGGCTATTCTATCGCTAATTTATCACCAGAAGGAGTCAATTGGGTAGAAATAGAAATTTCAAAATGGACGACTCTTGGCCCCGATATTAGTACATTTGGTCAAAAAAGGATTTCTGAATGACTGACCTAAATTCAGAAAGAGTGAGTAGGTATAAAAACTTCAAGATCCATAACTGAAACATGTCCAATGGGTAAAATATTGGCTACTCTAAGGCTAATGTATCACAAGAAGGAGTCAATTGGGTAGGAATAGAAAGTTCAAGATCAAGGACTGAAATATTTTCAGTGGGTCAAAAATTGGCTGAACTATCGCAAGAAGGAGTCAATAGGGTAGAACTAAAAAGTTCAAAATAGACGACTCTTGGGCCCGATTGTAGTACATTTGGTCAAATATTGACTTTTGAATGACCGATGTAACATCAGAAAGAGTCAATAAGTATATATAGATATTTCAAGATCCATGACTGAAACATGTTCAATGGGTCAATTATTGGCTAATCTATCGCTAATTTATCACCAGAAGGAGTCAATTGGGTAGAAATAGAAATTTCAAAATGGATGACTCTTGGGCCCGATATTAGTACATTTGTTCAAATATGGATTTCTGAATGACTGACCTACATTCAGAAAGAGTGAGAAGGTATAAAAACTTCAAGATCCATAACTGAAACATGTCCAATTGGTAAAATATTGGCTACTCTAAGGCTAATGTATCACAAGAAGGAGTCAATTGGGTAGGAATAGAAAGTTCAAGATCAAAGACTGAAATATTTTCAGTGGGTCAAAAATTGGCTGAACTATCGCAAGAAGGAGTCAATAGGGTAGAACAAAAAGTTCAAAATAGACGACTCTTGGGCCCGATTTTAGTACATTTGGTCAAATATTGACTTTTCAATGACCGATGTAACATCAGAAAGAGTCAATAAGTAGGTATAGATATTTCAAGATCCATGACTGAAACATGTTCAATGGGTCAAATATTGGCTACTCTATGGCTAATTTATCACAAGAAGGAGTCTATTGGGTAGAAATAGAAAGTTCAAAATCAATGACTCTTGGGCCTGATATTAGTACATTTGGTCAAATATTGACTTTTGAATGACCGATATAACATGAGAAAGAGTCAATAAGTAGGTATAGAAATTTCAAGATCCATGACTGAAACATGTTCAATGGGTCAAATATTGGCTACTCTATGGCTAATTTATCACAAGAAGGAGTCTATTGGGTAGAAATAGAAAGTTCAAAATCGATGACTCTTGGGCCTGATATTAGTACATTTGGTCAAATATTGACTTTCGAATGACCGATATAACATGAGAAAGAGTCAATAAGTAGGTTTAGAAATTTCAACATCCATGACTGAAACATGTTCAATGGGTCAATTATTGGCTATTCTATCGCTAATTTATCACCAGAAGGAGTCAATTGGGTAGAAATAGAAATTTCAAAATGGACGACTCTTGGGCCCGATATTAGTACATTTGGTCAAATAAGGATTTCTGAATGACTGACCTAAATTCAGAAAGAGTGAGTAGGTATAAAAACTTCAAGATCCATAACTGAAACATGTCCAATGGGTAAAATATTGGCTACTCTAAGGCTAATGTATCACAAGAAGGAGTCAATTGGGTAGGAATAGAAAGTTCAAGATCAAGGACTGAAATATTTTCAGTGGGTCAAAAATTGGCTGAACTATCGCCCGAAGGAGTCAATAGGGTAGAACTAAAAAGTTCAAAATAGACGACTCTTGGGCCCGATTGTAGTACATTTGGTCAAATATTGACTTTTGAATGACCGATGTAACATCAGAAAGAGTCAATAAGTATATATAGATATTTCAAGATACATGACTGAAACATGTTCAATGGGTCAATTATTGGCTAATCTATCGCTAATTTATCACCAGAAGGAGTCAATTGGGTAGAAATAGAAATTTCAAAATGGATGACTCTTGGGCCCGATATTAGTACATTTGTTCAAATATGGATTTCTGAATGACTGACCTACATTCAGAAAGAGTGAGAAGGTATAAAAACTTCAAGATCCATAACTGAAACATGTCCAATTGGTAAAATATTGGCTACTCTAAGGCTAATGTATCACAAGAAGGAGTCAATTGGGTAGGAATAGAAAGTTCAAGATCAAAGACTGAAATATTTTCAGTGGGTCAAAAATTGGCTGAACTATCGCAAGAAGGAGTCAATAGGGTAGAACAAAAAGTTCAAAATAGACGACTCTTGGGCCCGATTTTAGTACATTTGGTCAAATATTGACTTTTCAATGTAACATCAGAAAGAGTCAATAAGTAGGTATAGATATTTCAAGATCCATGACTGAAACATGTTCAATGGGTCAAATATTGGCTACTCTATGGCTAATTTATCACAAGAAGGAGTCTATTGGGTAGAAATAGAAAGTTCAAAATCGATGACTCTTGGGCCTGATATTAGTACATTTGGTCAAATATTGACTTTCGAATGACCGATATAACATGAGAAAGAGTCAATAAGTAGATTTAGAAATTTCAACATCCATGACTGAAACATGTTCAATGGGTCAATTATTGGCTATTCTATCGCTAATTTATCACCAGAAGGAGTCAATTGGGTAGAAATAGAAATTTCAAAATGGACGACTCTTGGGCCCGATATTAGTACATTTGGTCAAATAAGGATTTCTGAATGACTGACCTAAATTCAGAAAGAGTGAGTAGGTATAAAAACTTCAAGATCCATAACTGAAACATGTCCAATGGGTAAAATATTGGCTACTCTAAGGCTAATGTATCACAAGAAGGAGTCAATTGGGTAGGAATAGAAAGTTCAAGATCAAGGACTGAAATATTTTCAGTGGGTCAAAAATTGGCTGAACTATCGCCCGAAGGAGTCAATAGGGTAGAACTAAAAAGTTCAAAATAGACGACTCTTGGGCCCGATTGTAGTACATTTGGTCAAATATTGACTTTTGAATGACCGATGTAACATCAGAAAGAGTCAATAAGTAGGTATAGAAATTTCAAGATCCATGACTGAAACATGTTCAATGGGTCAAATATTGGCTACTCTATGGCTAATTTATCACCAGAAGGAGTCAATTGGGTAGGAATAGAAAGTTCAAGATCAAGGACTGAAATATTTTCAGTGGGTCAAAAATTGGCTGAACTATCTCCAGATGAGTCAATAGGGTAGAACTAAAAAGTTCAACATAGACGACTCTTGGGCCCAGTGTTAGTACATTTGGTCAAATATTGACTTTTGAATGACCAATGTAACATCAGAAAGAGTCAATAAGTAGGTATAGAAATTTCAAGTTCCATGACTGAAACATGTTCAATGGGGCAAATATTGGCTACTCTATGGCTAATTTATCACAAGAAGGAGTCTATTGGGTAGGAATAGAAATTTCAAGATCCATGACTGAAACATGTTCAATGGGTCAAATATTGGCTACTCTATGGCTAATTTATCACAAGAAGGAATCTATTGGGTAGAAATAGAAAGTTTAATATCGACGACTCTTGGGCCCGATATTAGTACATTTGGTCAAATATGGATTTCTGAATGACTGACCTAAATTCAGAAAGAGTCAATGAGTAGGTATAAAAATGTCAAGATCCATAACTGAAACATGTCCAATGGGTAAAATATTGGCTACTCTATGGCTAATTTATCACCAGAAGGAGTCAATTGGGTAGGAATAGAAAGTTCAAGATCAAAGACTGAAATATTTTCAGTGGGTCAAAAATTGGCTGAACTATCGCAAGAAGGAGTCAATAGGGTAGAACTAAAAAGTTCAAAATAGACGACTCTTGGGCCCGATTTTAGTACATTTGGTCAAATATTGACTTTTCAATGACCGATGTAACATCAGAAAGAGTCAATAAGTAGGTATAGAAATTTCAAGATCCATGACTGAAACATGTTCAAGGGGTCAAATATTGGCTACTCTATGGTTAATTTATCACAAGAAGGAGTCTATTGGGTAGAACTAAAAAGATCAAAATCGACGACTCTTGGGCCCGATATTAGTACATTTTGTCAAATATGGATTTCTGAATGACTGACCTAAATTCAGAAAGAGTCAAATACTAGGTATAGAAATTTTAAGATCCATAACAGAAACATGTCCAATGGGTAAAATATTGGCTACTCTAAGGCTAATGTATTACAAG
Source organism: Zacco platypus (assembly GCA_038088235.1). Lineage (NCBI taxonomy): Eukaryota > Metazoa > Chordata > Actinopteri > Cypriniformes > Xenocyprididae > Zacco > Zacco platypus. Next base: position 7,337,313 of record CM076069.1, read on the forward strand.
AAGGAGTCAATTGGGTAGAAGTAGAAAGTTCAAAATCAAGGACTGAAATATTTTCAGTGGGTCAAAAATTGGCTGAACTATCTCCAGATGAGTCAATAGGGTAGAACTAAAAAGTTCAACATAGACGACTCTTGGGCCCAGTTTTAGTACATTTGGTCAAATATTGACTTTTGAATGACCAATGTAACATCAGAAAGAGTCAATAAGTAGGTATAGAAATTTCAAGTTCCATGACTGAAACATGTTCAATGGGGCAAATATTGGCTACTCTATGGCTAATTTATCACAAGAAGGAGTCTATTGGGTAGGAATAGAAATTTCAAGATCCATGACTGAAACATGTTCAATGGGTCAAATATTGGCTACTCTATGGCTAATTTATCACAAGAAGGAATCTATTGGGTAGAAATAGAAAGTTTAATATCGACGACTCTTGGGCCCGATATTAGTACATTTGGTCAAATATGGATTTCTGAATGACTGACCTAAATTCAGAAAGAGTCAATGAGTAGGTATAAAAATGTCAAGATCCATAACTGAAACATGTCCAATGGGTAAAATATTGGCTACTCTATGGCTAATTTATCACCAGAAGGAGTCAATTGGGTAGGAATAGAAAGTTCAAGATCAAAGACTGAAATATTTTCAGTGGGTCAAAAATTGGCTGAACTATCGCAAGAAGGAGTCAATAGGGTAGAACTAAAAAGTTCAAAATAGACGACTCTTGGGCCCGATTTTAGTACATTTGGTCAAATATTGACTTTTCAATGACCGATGTAACATCAGAAAGAGTCAATAAGTAGGTATAGAAATTTCAAGATCCACGACTGAAACATGTTCAAGGGGTCAAATATTGGCTACTCTATGGTTAATTTATCACAAGAAGGAGTCTATTGGGTAGAAATAGAAAGTTCAAAATCGATGACTCTTGGGCCTGATATTAGTACATTTGGTCAAATATTGACTTTTGAATGACCGATATAACATGAGAAAGAGTCAATAAGTAGGTTTAGAAATTTCAACATCCATGACTGAAACATGTTCAATGGGTCAATTATTGGCTAATCTATCGCTAATTTATCACCAGAAGGAGTCAATTGGGTAGAAATAGAAATTTCAAAATGGACGACTCTTGGGCCCGATATTAGTACAATTTGGTCAAATAAGGATTTCTGAATGACTGACCTAAATTCAGAAAGAGTGAGTAGGTATAAAAACTTCAAGATCCATAACTGAAACATGTCCAATGGGTAAAATATTTGCTACTCTATGGCTAATTTATCACCAGAAGGAGTCAATTGGGTAGGAATAGAAAGTTCAAGATCAAGGACTGAAATATTTTCAGTGGGTCAAAAATTGGCTGAACTATCTCCAGATGAGTCAATAGGGTAGAATTAAAAAGTTCAACATAGACGACTCTTGGGCCCAGTGTTAGTACATTTGGTCAAATATTGACTTTTGAATGACCGATGTAACATCAGAAAGAGTCAATAAGTAGGTATAGAAATTTCAAGTTCCATGACTGAAACATGTTCAATGGGTCAAATATTGGCTACTCTATGGCTAATTTATCACAAGAAGGAGTCTATTGGGTAGGAATAGAAATTTCAAGATCCATGACTGAAACATGTTCAATGGGTCAAATATTGGCTACTCTATGGCTAAATTATCACAAGAAGGAATCTATTGGGTAGAAATAGAAAGTTTATAATCGACGACTCTTGGGCCCGATTTTAGTCAATTTGGTCAAATATTGACTTTTGAATGACCGATATAAAATCAGAAAGAGTCAATAAGTAGGTTTAGAAATTTCAAGATCCATGACTGAAACATGTTCAATGGGTCAAATATTGGCTACTCTATGGCTAATTTATCACAACAAGGAGTCAACTGGGTAGGAATAGAAAGTTCAAGATCAAGGACTGAAATATTTTCAGTGGGTCAAAAATTGGCTGAACTATCTCCAGAAGGAGTCAATAGGGTAGAACTAAAAAGTTCAAAATCGACGACTCTTGGGCCTGATATTAGTACATTTGGTCAAATATTGACTTTTGAATGACCGATATAACATCAGAAAGAGTCAATAAGTAGGTATAGAAATTTTAAGATCCATAACAGAAACATGTCCAATGGGTAAAATATTGGCTACTCTAAGGCTAATGTATTACAAGAAGGAGTCAATTGGGTAGAAGTAGAAAGTTCAAAATCAATTACTGAAATATTTTCAGTGGGTCAAAAATTGGCTGAACTATCTCCAGATGAGTCAATAGGGTAGAACTAAAAAGTTCAACATAGACGACTCTTGGGCCCAGTGTTAGTACATTTGGTCAAATATTGACTTTTGAATGACCAATGTAACATCAGAAAGAGTCAATAAGTAGGTATAGAAATTTCAAGTTCCATGACTGAAACATGTTCAATGGGGCAAATATTGGCTACTCTATGGCTAATTTATCACAAGAAGGAGTCTATTGGGTAGGAATAGAAATTTCAAGATCCATGACTGAAACATGTTCAATGGGTCAAATATTGGCTACTCTATGGCTAATTTATCACAAGAAGGAATCTATTGGGTAGAAATAGAAAGTTTAATATCGACGACTCTTGGGCCCGATATTAGTACATTTGGTCAAATATGGATTTCTGAATGACTGACCTAAATTCAGAAAGAGTCAATGAGTAGGTATAAAAATGTCAAGATCCATAACTGAAACATGTCCAATGGGTAAAATATTGGCTACTCTATGGCTAATTTATCACCAGAAGGAGTCAATTGGGTAGGAATAGAAAGTTCAAGATCAAAGACTGAAATATTTTCAGTGGGTCAAAAATTGGCTGAACTATCGCAAGAAGGAGTCAATAGGGTAGAACTAAAAAGTTCAAAATAGACGACTCTTGGGCCCGATTTTAGTACATTTGGTCAAATATTGACTTTTCAATGACCGATGTAACATCAGAAAGAGTCAATAAGTAGGTATAGAAATTTCAAGATCCATGACTGAAACATGTTCAAGGGGTCAAATATTGGCTACTCTATGGTTAATTTATCACAAGAAGGAGTCTATTGGGTAGAACTAAAAAGATCAAAATCGACGACTCTTGGGCCCGATATTAGTACATTTTGTCAAATATGGATTTCTGAATGACTGACCTAAATTCAGAAAGAGTCAAATACTAGGTATAGAAATTTTAAGATCCATAACAGAAACATGTCCAATGGGTAAAATATTGGCTACTCTAAGGCTAATGTATTACAAGAAGGAGTCAATTGGGTAGAAGTAGAAAGTTCAAAATCAAGGACTGAAATATTTTCAGTGGGTCAAAAATTGGCTGAACTATCTCCAGATGAGTCAATAGGGTAGAACTAAAAAGTTCAACATAGACGACTCTTGGGCCCAGTTTTAGTACATTTGGTCAAATATTGACTTTTGAATGACCAATGTAACATCAGAAAGAGTCAATAAGTAGGTATAGAAATTTCAAGTTCCATGACTGAAACATGTTCAATGGGGCAAATATTGGCTACTCTATGGCTAATTTATCACAAGAAGGAGTCTATTGGGTAGGAATAGAAATTTCAAGATCCATGACTGAAACATGTTCAATGGGTCAAATATTGGCTACTCTATGGCTAATTTATCACAAGAAGGAATCTATTGGGTAGAAATAGAAAGTTTAATATCGACGACTCTTGGGCCCGATATTAGTACATTTGGTCAAATATGGATTTCTGAATGACTGACCTAAATTCAGAAAGAGTCAATGAGTAGGTATAAAAATGTCAAGATCCATAACTGAAACATGTCCAATGGGTAAAATATTGGCTACTCTATGGCTAATTTATCACCAGAAGGAGTCAATTGGGTAGGAATAGAAAGTTCAAGATCAAAGACTGAAATATTTTCAGTGGGTCAAAAATTGGCTGAACTATCGCAAGAAGGAGTCAATAGGGTAGAACTAAAAAGTTCAAAATAGACGACTCTTGGGCCCGATTTTAGTACATTTGGTCAAATATTGACTTTTCAATGACCGATGTAACATCAGAAAGAGTCAATAAGTAGGTATAGAAATTTCAAGATCCACGACTGAAACATGTTCAAGGGGTCAAATATTGGCTACTCTATGGTTAATTTATCACAAGAAGGAGTCTATTGGGTAGAAATAGAAAGTTCAAAATCGATGACTCTTGGGCCTGATATTAGTACATTTGGTCAAATATTGACTTTTGAATGACCGATGTAACATCAGAAAGAGTCAATAAGTAGGTATAGAAATTTCAAGTTCCATGACTGAAACATGTTCAATGGGTCAAATATTGGCTACTCTATGGCTAATTTATCACAAGAAGGAGTCTATTGGGTAGGAATAGAAATTTCAAGATCCATGACTGAAACATGTTCAATGGGTCAAATATTGGCTACTCTATGGCTAAATTATCACAAGAAGGAATCTATTGGGTAGAAATAGAAAGTTTATAATCGACGACTCTTGGGCCCGATTTTAGTCAATTTGGTCAAATATTGACTTTTGAATGACCGATATAAAATCAGAAAGAGTCAATAAGTAGGTTTAGAAATTTCAAGATCCATGACTGAAACATGTTCAATGGGTCAAATATTGGCTACTCTATGGCTAATTTATCACAACAAGGAGTCAACTGGGTAGGAATAGAAAGTTCAAGATCAAGGACTGAAATATTTTCAGTGGGTCAAAAATTGGCTGAACTATCTCCAGAAGGAGTCAATAGGGTAGAACTAAAAAGTTCAAAATCGACGACTCTTGGGCCTGATATTAGTACATTTGGTCAAATATTGACTTTTGAATGACCGATATAACATCAGAAAGAGTCAATAAGTAGGTATAGAAATTTTAAGATCCATAACAGAAACATGTCCAATGGGTAAAATATTGGCTACTCTAAGGCTAATGTATTACAAGAAGGAGTCAATTGGGTAGAAGTAGAAAGTTCAAAATCAATTACTGAAATATTTTCAGTGGGTCAAAAATTGGCTGAACTATCTCCAGATGAGTCAATAGGGTAGAACTAAAAAGTTCAACATAGACGACTCTTGGGCCCAGTGTTAGTACATTTGGTCAAATATTGACTTTTGAATGACCAATGTAACATCAGAAAGAGTCAATAAGTAGGTATAGAAATTTCAAGTTCCATGACTGAAACATGTTCAATGGGGCAAATATTGGCTACTCTATGGCTAATTTATCACAAGAAGGAGTCTATTGGGTAGGAATAGAAATTTCAAGATCCATGACTGAAACATGTTCAATGGGTCAAATATTGGCTACTCTATGGCTAATTTATCACAAGAAGGAATCTATTGGGTAGAAATAGAAAGTTTAATATCGACGACTCTTGGGCCCGATATTAGTACATTTGGTCAAATATGGATTTCTGAATGACTGACCTAAATTCAGAAAGAGTCAATGAGTAGGTATAAAAATGTCAAGATCCATAACTGAAACATGTCCAATGGGTAAAATATTGGCTACTCTATGGCTAATTTATCACCAGAAGGAGTCAATTGGGTAGGAATAGAAAGTTCAAGATCAAAGACTGAAATATTTTCAGTGGGTCAAAAATTGGCTGAACTATCGCAAGAAGGAGTCAATAGGGTAGAACTAAAAAGTTCAAAATAGACGACTCTTGGGCCCGATTTTAGTACATTTGGTCAAATATTGACTTTTCAATGACCGATGTAACATCAGAAAGAGTCAATAAGTAGGTATAGAAATTTCAAGATCCATGACTGAAACATGTTCAAGGGGTCAAATATTGGCTACTCTATGGTTAATTTATCACAAGAAGGAGTCTATTGGGTAGAACTAAAAAGATCAAAATCGACGACTCTTGGGCCCGATATTAGTACATTTTGTCAAATATGGATTTCTGAATGACTGACCTAAATTCAGAAAGAGTCAAATACTAGGTATAGAAATTTTAAGATCCATAACAGAAACATGTCCAATGGGTAAAATATTGGCTACTCTAAGGCTAATGTATTACAAGAAGGAGTCAATTGGGTAGAAGTAGAAAGTTCAAAATCAAGGACTGAAATATTTTCAGTGGGTCAAAAATTGGCTGAACTATCTCCAGATGAGTCAATAGGGTAGAACTAAAAAGTTCAACATAGACGACTCTTGGGCCCAGTTTTAGTACATTTGGTCAAATATTGACTTTTGAATGACCAATGTAACATCAGAAAGAGTCAATAAGTAGGTATAGAAATTTCAAGTTCCATGACTGAAACATGTTCAATGGGGCAAATATTGGCTACTCTATGGCTAATTTATCACAAGAAGGAGTCTATTGGGTAGGAATAGAAATTTCAAGATCCATGACTGAAACATGTTCAATGGGTCAAATATTGGCTACTCTATGGCTAATTTATCACAAGAAGGAATCTATTGGGTAGAAATAGAAAGTTTAATATCGACGACTCTTGGGCCCGATATTAGTACATTTGGTCAAATATGGATTTCTGAATGACTGACCTAAATTCAGAAAGAGTCAATGAGTAGGTATAAAAATGTCAAGATCCATAACTGAAACATGTCCAATGGGTAAAATATTGGCTACTCTATGGCTAATTTATCACCAGAAGGAGTCAATTGGGTAGGAATAGAAAGTTCAAGATCAAAGACTGAAATATTTTCAGTGGGTCAAAAATTGGCTGAACTATCGCAAGAAGGAGTCAATAGGGTAGAACTAAAAAGTTCAAAATAGACGACTCTTGGGCCCGATTTTAGTACATTTGGTCAAATATTGACTTTTCAATGACCGATGTAACATCAGAAAGAGTCAATAAGTAGGTATAGAAATTTCAAGATCCACGACTGAAACATGTTCAAGGGGTCAAATATTGGCTACTCTATGGTTAATTTATCACAAGAAGGAGTCTATTGGGTAGAAATAGAAAGTTCAAAATCGATGACTCTTGGGCCTGATATTAGTACATTTGGTCAAATATTGACTTTTGAATGACCGATATAACATGAGAAAGAGTCAATAAGTAGGTTTAGAAATTTCAACATCCATGACTGAAACATGTTCAATGGGTCAATTATTGGCTAATCTATCGCTAATTTATCACCAGAAGGAGTCAATTGGGTAGAAATAGAAATTTCAAAATGGACGACTCTTGGGCCCGATATTAGTACAATTTGGTCAAATAAGGATTTCTGAATGACTGACCTAAATTCAGAAAGAGTGAGTAGGTATAAAAACTTCAAGATCCATAACTGAAACATGTCCAATGGGTAAAATATTTGCTACTCTATGGCTAATTTATCACCAGAAGGAGTCAATTGGGTAGGAATAGAAAGTTCAAGATCAAGGACTGAAATATTTTCAGTGGGTCAAAAATTGGCTGAACTATCTCCAGATGAGTCAATAGGGTAGAATTAAAAAGTTCAACATAGACGACTCTTGGGCCCAGTGTTAGTACATTTGGTCAAATATTGACTTTTGAATGACCGATGTAACATCAGAAAGAGTCAATAAGTAGGTATAGAAATTTCAAGTTCCATGACTGAAACATGTTCAATGGGTCAAATATTGGCTACTCTATGGCTAATTTATCACAAGAAGGAGTCTATTGGGTAGGAATAGAAATTTCAAGATCCATGACTGAAACATGTTCAATGGGTCAAATATTGGCTACTCTATGGCTAAATTATCACAAGAAGGAATCTATTGGGTAGAAATAGAAAGTTTATAATCGACGACTCTTGGGCCCGATTTTAGTCAATTTGGTCAAATATTGACTTTTGAATGACCGATATAAAATCAGAAAGAGTCAATAAGTAGGTTTAGAAATTTCAAGATCCATGACTGAAACATGTTCAATGGGTCAAATATTGGCTACTCTATGGCTAATTTATCACAACAAGGAGTCAACTGGGTAGGAATAGAAAGTTCAAGATCAAGGACTGAAATATTTTCAGTGGGTCAAAAATTGGCTGAACTATCTCCAGAAGGAGTCAATAGGGTAGAACTAAAAAGTTCAAAATCGACGACTCTTGGGCCTGATATTAGTACATTTGGTCAAATATTGACTTTTGAATGACCGATATAACATCAGAAAGAGTCAATAAGTAGGTATAGAAATTTTAAGATCCATAACAGAAACATGTCCAATGGGTAAAATATTGGCTACTCTAAGGCTAATGTATTACAAGAAGGAGTCAATTGGGTAGAAGTAGAAAGTTCAAAATCAATTACTGAAATATTTTCAGTGGGTCAAAAATTGGCTGAACTATCTCCAGAAGGAGTCAATACGGTAGAACTAAAATGTTCAAAATCGACGACTCTTGGGCCTGATATTAGTACATTTGGTCAAATATTGACTTTTGAATGACCGATATAACATCAGAAAGAGTCAATAAGTAGGTATAGAAATTTCAAGATCCATGACTGAAAAATATTCAATGGGTCAAATATTGGCTACTCTATGGCTAATTTATCACAAGAAGGAGTCTATTGGGTAGGATTAGAAATTTCAAGATCCATGACTGAAACATGTTCAATGGGTCAAATATTGGCTACTCTATGGCTAATTTATCAAAAGAAGGAATCTATTGGGTAGAAATAGAAAGTTTAAAATCGACGACTCTTGGGCCCGATTTTAGTCCATTTGGTCAAATATTGACTTTTGAATGACCGATGTAACATCAGAAAGAGTCAATAAGTAGGTATAGATATTTCAAGATCCATGACTGAAACATGTTCAATGGGTCAATTATTGGCTAATCTATCGCTAATTTATCACCAGAAGGAGTCAATTGGGTAGAAATAGAAATTTCAAAATGGATGACTCTTGGGCCCGATATTAGTACATTTGTTCAAATATGGATTTCTGAATGACTGACCTACATTCAGAAAGAGTGAGAAGGTATAAAAACTCCAAGATCCATAACTGAAACATGTCAAATTGGTAAAATATTGGCTACTCTAAGGCTAATGTATCACAAGAAGGAGTCAATTGGGTAGGAATAGAAAGTTCAAGATCAAAGACTGTTCAATGGGTCAATTAGATAGACCCATTGACCCATTGAACTTTAGGTAGAACTAAAAAGATCAAAATCGACGACTCTTGGGCCCGATATTAGTACATTTTGTCAAATATGGATTTCTGAATGACTGACCTAAATTCAGAAAGAGTCAAATACTAGGTATAGAAATTTTAAGATCCATAACAGAAACATGTCCAATGGGTAAAATATTGGCTACTCTAAGGCTAATGTATTACAAGAAGGAGTCAATTGGGTAGAAGTAGAAAGTTCAAAATCAAGGACTGAAATATTTTCAGTGGGTCAAAAATTGGCTGAACTATCTCCAGAAGGAGTCAATACGGTAGAACTAAAATGTTTAAAATCGACGATTCTTGGGCCTGATATTAGTACATTTGGTCAAATATTGACTTTTGAATGACCGATGTAACATCAGAAAGAGTCAATAAGTAGGTTTAGAAATTTCAAGATCCATGACTGAAACATGTTCAATGGGTCAAATATTGGCTACTCTATGGCTAATTTATCACCAGAAGGAGTCAATTGGGTAAAAATGGAAAGTTCAAAATTGACGACTCTTGGGCCCGATATTAGTACATTTGGTCAAATATGGATGTCTGAATGACTGACCTAAATTCAGAAAGAGTCAATGAGTTAGGTATAAAAATTTCAAGATCCATAACTGAAACATGTCCAATGGGTAAAATATTGGCTACTCTAAGGCTAATGTATTACAAGAAGGAGTCCATTGGGTAGGAATAGAAAGTTGAAGATCAAGGACTGAAATATTTTCAGTGGGTCAAAAATTGGCTGAACTATCGCCAGAAGGAGTCAATAGGGTAGAACTAAAAAGTTCAAAATAGACGACTCTTGGGCCCGATTTTAGTACATTTGGTCAAATATTGACTTTTGAATGACCAATGTAACATCAGAAAGAGTCAATAAGTAGGTATAGAAATTTCAAGTTCCATGACTGAAACATGTTCAATGGGGCAAATATTGGCTACTCTATGGCTAATTTATCACAAGAAGGAGTCTATTGGGTAGGAATAGAAATTTCAAGATCCATGACTGAAACATGTTCAATGGGTCAAATATTGGCTACTCTATGGCTAATTTATCACAAGAAGGAATCTATTGGGTAGAAATAGAAAGTTTAATATCGACGACTCTTGGGCCCGATATTAGTACATTTGGTCAAATATGGATTTCTGAATGACTGACCTAAATTCAGAAAGAGTCAATGAGTAGGTATAAAAATGTCAAGATCCATAACTGAAACATGTCCAATGGGTAAAATATTGGCTACTCTATGGCTAATTTATCACCAGAAGGAGTCAATTGGGTAGGAATAGAAAGTTCAAGATCAAAGACTGAAATATTTTCAGTGGGTCAAAAATTGGCTGAACTATCGCAAGAAGGAGTCAATAGGGTAGAACTAAAAAGTTCAAAATAGACGACTCTTGGGCCCGATTTTAGTACATTTGGTCAAATATTGACTTTTCAATGACCGATGTAACATCAGAAAGAGTCAATAAGTAGGTATAGAAATTTCAAGATCCATGACTGAAACATGTTCAAGGGGTCAAATATTGGCTACTCTATGGTTAATTTATCACAAGAAGGAGTCTATTGGGTAGAACTAAAAAGATCAAAATCGACGACTCTTGGGCCCGATATTAGTACATTTTGTCAAATATGGATTTCTGAATGACTGACCTAAATTCAGAAAGAGTCAAATACTAGGTATAGAAATTTTAAGATCCATAACAGAAACATGTCCAATGGGTAAAATATTGGCTACTCTAAGGCTAATGTATTACAAGAAGGAGTCAATTGGGTAGAAGTAGAAAGTTCAAAATCAAGGACTGAAATATTTTCAGTGGGTCAAAAATTGGCTGAACTATCTCCAGATGAGTCAATAGGGTAGAACTAAAAAGTTCAACATAGACGACTCTTGGGCCCAGTTTTAGTACATTTGGTCAAATATTGACTTTTGAATGACCAATGTAACATCAGAAAGAGTCAATAAGTAGGTATAGAAATTTCAAGTTCCATGACTGAAACATGTTCAATGGGGCAAATATTGGCTACTCTATGGCTAATTTATCACAAGAAGGAGTCTATTGGGTAGGAATAGAAATTTCAAGATCCATGACTGAAACATGTTCAATGGGTCAAATATTGGCTACTCTATGGCTAATTTATCACAAGAAGGAATCTATTGGGTAGAAATAGAAAGTTTAATATCGACGACTCTTGGGCCCGATATTAGTACATTTGGTCAAATATGGATTTCTGAATGACTGACCTAAATTCAGAAAGAGTCAATGAGTAGGTATAAAAATGTCAAGATCCATAACTGAAACATGTCCAATGGGTAAAATATTGGCTACTCTATGGCTAATTTATCACCAGAAGGAGTCAATTGGGTAGGAATAGAAAGTTCAAGATCAAAGACTGAAATATTTTCAGTGGGTCAAAAATTGGCTGAACTATCGCAAGAAGGAGTCAATAGGGTAGAACTAAAAAGTTCAAAATAGACGACTCTTGGGCCCGATTTTAGTACATTTGGTCAAATATTGACTTTTCAATGACCGATGTAACATCAGAAAGAGTCAATAAGTAGGTATAGAAATTTCAAGATCCACGACTGAAACATGTTCAAGGGGTCAAATATTGGCTACTCTATGGTTAATTTATCACAAGAAGGAGTCTATTGGGTAGAAATAGAAAGTTCAAAATCGATGACTCTTGGGCCTGATATTAGTACATTTGGTCAAATATTGACTTTTGAATGACCGATATAACATGAGAAAGAGTCAATAAGTAGGTTTAGAAATTTCAACATCCATGACTGAAACATGTTCAATGGGTCAATTATTGGCTAATCTATCGCTAATTTATCACCAGAAGGAGTCAATTGGGTAGAAATAGAAATTTCAAAATGGACGACTCTTGGGCCCGATATTAGTACAATTTGGTCAAATAAGGATTTCTGAATGACTGACCTAAATTCAGAAAGAGTGAGTAGGTATAAAAACTTCAAGATCCATAACTGAAACATGTCCAATGGGTAAAATATTTGCTACTCTATGGCTAATTTATCACCAGAAGGAGTCAATTGGGTAGGAATAGAAAGTTCAAGATCAAGGACTGAAATATTTTCAGTGGGTCAAAAATTGGCTGAACTATCTCCAGATGAGTCAATAGGGTAGAATTAAAAAGTTCAACATAGACGACTCTTGGGCCCAGTGTTAGTACATTTGGTCAAATATTGACTTTTGAATGACCGATGTAACATCAGAAAGAGTCAATAAGTAGGTATAGAAATTTCAAGTTCCATGACTGAAACATGTTCAATGGGTCAAATATTGGCTACTCTATGGCTAATTTATCACAAGAAGGAGTCTATTGGGTAGGAATAGAAATTTCAAGATCCATGACTGAAACATGTTCAATGGGTCAAATATTGGCTACTCTATGGCTAAATTATCACAAGAAGGAATCTATTGGGTAGAAATAGAAAGTTTATAATCGACGACTCTTGGGCCCGATTTTAGTCAATTTGGTCAAATATTGACTTTTGAATGACCGATATAAAATCAGAAAGAGTCAATAAGTAGGTTTAGAAATTTCAAGATCCATGACTGAAACATGTTCAATGGGTCAAATATTGGCTACTCTATGGCTAATTTATCACAACAAGGAGTCAACTGGGTAGGAATAGAAAGTTCAAGATCAAGGACTGAAATATTTTCAGTGGGTCAAAAATTGGCTGAACTATCTCCAGAAGGAGTCAATAGGGTAGAACTAAAAAGTTCAAAATCGACGACTCTTGGGCCTGATATTAGTACATTTGGTCAAATATTGACTTTTGAATGACCGATATAACATCAGAAAGAGTCAATAAGTAGGTATAGAAATTTTAAGATCCATAACAGAAACATGTCCAATGGGTAAAATATTGGCTACTCTAAGGCTAATGTATTACAAGAAGGAGTCAATTGGGTAGAAGTAGAAAGTTCAAAATCAATTACTGAAATATTTTCAGTGGGTCAAAAATTGGCTGAACTATCTCCAGATGAGTCAATAGGGTAGAACTAAAAAGTTCAACATAGACGACTCTTGGGCCCAGTGTTAGTACATTTGGTCAAATATTGACTTTTGAATGACCAATGTAACATCAGAAAGAGTCAATAAGTAGGTATAGAAATTTCAAGTTCCATGACTGAAACATGTTCAATGGGGCAAATATTGGCTACTCTATGGCTAATTTATCACAAGAAGGAGTCTATTGGGTAGGAATAGAAATTTCAAGATCCATGACTGAAACATGTTCAATGGGTCAAATATTGGCTACTCTATGGCTAATTTATCACAAGAAGGAATCTATTGGGTAGAAATAGAAAGTTTAATATCGACGACTCTTGGGCCCGATATTAGTACATTTGGTCAAATATGGATTTCTGAATGACTGACCTAAATTCAGAAAGAGTCAATGAGTAGGTATAAAAATGTCAAGATCCATAACTGAAACATGTCCAATGGTTAAAATATTGGCTACTCTATGGCTAATTTATCACCAGAAGGAGTCAATTGGGTAGGAATAGAAAGTTCAAGATCAAAGACTGAAATATTTTCAGTGGGTCAAAAATTGGCTGAACTATCGCAAGAAGGAGTCAATAGGGTAGAACTAAAAAGTTCAAAATAGACGACTCTTGGGCCCGATTTTAGTACATTTGGTCAAATATTGACTTTTCAATGACCGATGTAACATCAGAAAGAGTCAATAAGTAGGTATAGAAATTTCAAGATCCATGACTGAAACATGTTCAAGGGGTCAAATATTGGCTACTCTATGGTTAATTTATCACAAGAAGGAGTCTATTGGGTAGAACTAAAAAGATCAAAATCGACGACTCTTGGGCCCGATATTAGTACATTTTGTCAAATATGGATTTCTGAATGACTGACCTAAATTCAGAAAGAGTCAAATACTAGGTATAGAAATTTTAAGATCCATAACAGAAACATGTCCAATGGGTAAAATATTGGCTACTCTAAGGCTAATGTATTACAAGAAGGAGTCAATTGGGTAGAAGTAGAAAGTTCAAAATCAAGGACTGAAATATTTTCAGTGGGTCAAAAATTGGCTGAACTATCTCCAGATGAGTCAATAGGGTAGAACTAAAAAGTTCAACATAGACGACTCTTGGGCCCAGTTTTAGTACATTTGGTCAAATATTGACTTTTGAATGACCAATGTAACATCAGAAAGAGTCAATAAGTAGGTATAGAAATTTCAAGTTCCATGACTGAAACATGTTCAATGGGGCAAATATTGGCTACTCTATGGCTAATTTATCACAAGAAGGAGTCTATTGGGTAGGAATAGAAATTTCAAGATCCATGACTGAAACATGTTCAATGGGTCAAATATTGGCTACTCTATGGCTAATTTATCACAAGAAGGAATCTATTGGGTAGAAATAGAAAGTTTAATATCGACGACTCTTGGGCCCGATATTAGTACATTTGGTCAAATATGGATTTCTGAATGACTGACCTAAATTCAGAAAGAGTCAATGAGTAGGTATAAAAATGTCAAGATCCATAACTGAAACATGTCCAATGGGTAAAATATTGGCTACTCTATGGCTAATTTATCACCAGAAGGAGTCAATTGGGTAGGAATAGAAAGTTCAAGATCAAAGACTGAAATATTTTCAGTGGGTCAAAAATTGGCTGAACTATCGCAAGAAGGAGTCAATAGGGTAGAACTAAAAAGTTCAAAATAGACGACTCTTGGGCCCGATTTTAGTACATTTGGTCAAATATTGACTTTTCAATGACCGATGTAACATCAGAAAGAGTCAATAAGTAGGTATAGAAATTTCAAGATCCACGACTGAAACATGTTCAAGGGGTCAAATATTGGCTACTCTATGGTTAATTTATCACAAGAAGGAGTCTATTGGGTAGAAATAGAAAGTTCAAAATCGATGACTCTTGGGCCTGATATTAGTACATTTGGTCAAATATTGACTTTTGAATGACCGATGTAACATCAGAAAGAGTCAATAAGTAGGTATAGAAATTTCAAGTTCCATGACTGAAACATGTTCAATGGGTCAAATATTGGCTACTCTATGGCTAATTTATCACAAGAAGGAGTCTATTGGGTAGGAATAGAAATTTCAAGATCCATGACTGAAACATGTTCAATGGGTCAAATATTGGCTACTCTATGGCTAAATTATCACAAGAAGGAATCTATTGGGTAGAAATAGAAAGTTTATAATCGACGACTCTTGGGCCCGATTTTAGTCAATTTGGTCAAATATTGACTTTTGAATGACCGATATAAAATCAGAAAGAGTCAATAAGTAGGTTTAGAAATTTCAAGATCCATGACTGAAACATGTTCAATGGGTCAAATATTGGCTACTCTATGGCTAATTTATCACAACAAGGAGTCAACTGGGTAGGAATAGAAAGTTCAAGATCAAGGACTGAAATATTTTCAGTGGGTCAAAAATTGGCTGAACTATCTCCAGAAGGAGTCAATAGGGTAGAACTAAAAAGTTCAAAATCGACGACTCTTGGGCCTGATATTAGTACATTTGGTCAAATATTGACTTTTGAATGACCGATATAACATCAGAAAGAGTCAATAAGTAGGTATAGAAATTTTAAGATCCATAACAGAAACATGTCCAATGGGTAAAATATTGGCTACTCTAAGGCTAATGTATTACAAGAAGGAGTCAATTGGGTAGAAGTAGAAAGTTCAAAATCAATTACTGAAATATTTTCAGTGGGTCAAAAATTGGCTGAACTATCTCCAGATGAGTCAATAGGGTAGAACTAAAAAGTTCAACATAGACGACTCTTGGGCCCAGTGTTAGTACATTTGGTCAAATATTGACTTTTGAATGACCAATGTAACATCAGAAAGAGTCAATAAGTAGGTATAGAAATTTCAAGTTCCATGACTGAAACATGTTCAATGGGGCAAATATTGGCTACTCTATGGCTAATTTATCACAAGAAGGAGTCTATTGGGTAGGAATAGAAATTTCAAGATCCATGACTGAAACATGTTCAATGGGTCAAATATTGGCTACTCTATGGCTAATTTATCACAAGAAGGAATCTATTGGGTAGAAATAGAAAGTTTAATATCGACGACTCTTGGGCCCGATATTAGTACATTTGGTCAAATATGGATTTCTGAATGACTGACCTAAATTCAGAAAGAGTCAATGAGTAGGTATAAAAATGTCAAGATCCATAACTGAAACATGTCCAATGGGTAAAATATTGGCTACTCTATGGCTAATTTATCACCAGAAGGAGTCAATTGGGTAGGAATAGAAAGTTCAAGATCAAAGACTGAAATATTTTCAGTGGGTCAAAAATTGGCTGAACTATCGCAAGAAGGAGTCAATAGGGTAGAACTAAAAAGTTCAAAATAGACGACTCTTGGGCCCGATTTTAGTACATTTGGTCAAATATTGACTTTTCAATGACCGATGTAACATCAGAAAGAGTCAATAAGTAGGTATAGAAATTTCAAGATCCATGACTGAAACATGTTCAAGGGGTCAAATATTGGCTACTCTATGGTTAATTTATCACAAGAAGGAGTCTATTGGGTAGAACTAAAAAGATCAAAATCGACGACTCTTGGGCCCGATATTAGTACATTTTGTCAAATATGGATTTCTGAATGACTGACCTAAATTCAGAAAGAGTCAAATACTAGGTATAGAAATTTTAAGATCCATAACAGAAACATGTCCAATGGGTAAAATATTGGCTACTCTAAGGCTAATGTATTACAAGAAGGAGTCAATTGGGTAGAAGTAGAAAGTTCAAAATCAAGGACTGAAATATTTTCAGTGGGTCAAAAATTGGCTGAACTATCTCCAGATGAGTCAATAGGGTAGAACTAAAAAGTTCAACATAGACGACTCTTGGGCCCAGTTTTAGTACATTTGGTCAAATATTGACTTTTGAATGACCAATGTAACATCAGAAAGAGTCAATAAGTAGGTATAGAAATTTCAAGTTCCATGACTGAAACATGTTCAATGGGGCAAATATTGGCTACTCTATGGCTAATTTATCACAAGAAGGAGTCTATTGGGTAGGAATAGAAATTTCAAGATCCATGACTGAAACATGTTCAATGGGTCAAATATTGGCTACTCTATGGCTAATTTATCACAAGAAGGAATCTATTGGGTAGAAATAGAAAGTTTAATATCGACGACTCTTGGGCCCGATATTAGTACATTTGGTCAAATATGGATTTCTGAATGACTGACCTAAATTCAGAAAGAGTCAATGAGTAGGTATAAAAATGTCAAGATCCATAACTGAAACATGTCCAATGGGTAAAATATTGGCTACTCTATGGCTAATTTATCACCAGAAGGAGTCAATTGGGTAGGAATAGAAAGTTCAAGATCAAAGACTGAAATATTTTCAGTGGGTCAAAAATTGGCTGAACTATCGCAAGAAGGAGTCAATAGGGTAGAACTAAAAAGTTCAAAATAGACGACTCTTGGGCCCGATTTTAGTACATTTGGTCAAATATTGACTTTTCAATGACCGATGTAACATCAGAAAGAGTCAATAAGTAGGTATAGAAATTTCAAGATCCACGACTGAAACATGTTCAAGGGGTCAAATATTGGCTACTCTATGGTTAATTTATCACAAGAAGGAGTCTATTGGGTAGAAATAGAAAGTTCAAAATCGATGACTCTTGGGCCTGATATTAGTACATTTGGTCAAATATTGACTTTTGAATGACCGATATAACATGAGAAAGAGTCAATAAGTAGGTTTAGAAATTTCAACATCCATGACTGAAACATGTTCAATGGGTCAATTATTGGCTAATCTATCGCTAATTTATCACCAGAAGGAGTCAATTGGGTAGAAATAGAAATTTCAAAATGGACGACTCTTGGGCCCGATATTAGTACAATTTGGTCAAATAAGGATTTCTGAATGACTGACCTAAATTCAGAAAGAGTGAGTAGGTATAAAAACTTCAAGATCCATAACTGAAACATGTCCAATGGGTAAAATATTTGCTACTCTATGGCTAATTTATCACCAGAAGGAGTCAATTGGGTAGGAATAGAAAGTTCAAGATCAAGGACTGAAATATTTTCAGTGGGTCAAAAATTGGCTGAACTATCTCCAGATGAGTCAATAGGGTAGAATTAAAAAGTTCAACATAGACGACTCTTGGGCCCAGTGTTAGTACATTTGGTCAAATATTGACTTTTGAATGACCGATGTAACATCAGAAAGAGTCAATAAGTAGGTATAGAAATTTCAAGTTCCATGACTGAAACATGTTCAATGGGTCAAATATTGGCTACTCTATGGCTAATTTATCACAAGAAGGAGTCTATTGGGTAGGAATAGAAATTTCAAGATCCATGACTGAAACATGTTCAATGGGTCAAATATTGGCTACTCTATGGCTAAATTATCACAAGAAGGAATCTATTGGGTAGAAATAGAAAGTTTATAATCGACGACTCTTGGGCCCGATTTTAGTCAATTTGGTCAAATATTGACTTTTGAATGACCGATATAAAATCAGAAAGAGTCAATAAGTAGGTTTAGAAATTTCAAGATCCATGACTGAAACATGTTCAATGGGTCAAATATTGGCTACTCTATGGCTAATTTATCACAACAAGGAGTCAACTGGGTAGGAATAGAAAGTTCAAGATCAAGGACTGAAATATTTTCAGTGGGTCAAAAATTGGCTGAACTATCTCCAGAAGGAGTCAATAGGGTAGAACTAAAAAGTTCAAAATCGACGACTCTTGGGCCTGATATTAGTACATTTGGTCAAATATTGACTTTTGAATGACCGATATAACATCAGAAAGAGTCAATAAGTAGGTATAGAAATTTTAAGATCCATAACAGAAACATGTCCAATGGGTAAAATATTGGCTACTCTAAGGCTAATGTATTACAAGAAGGAGTCAATTGGGTAGAAGTAGAAAGTTCAAAATCAATTACTGAAATATTTTCAGTGGGTCAAAAATTGGCTGAACTATCTCCAGAAGGAGTCAATACGGTAGAACTAAAATGTTCAAAATCGACGACTCTTGGGCCTGATATTAGTACATTTGGTCAAATATTGACTTTTGAATGACCGATATAACATCAGAAAGAGTCAATAAGTAGGTATAGAAATTTCAAGATCCATGACTGAAAAATATTCAATGGGTCAAATATTGGCTACTCTATGGCTAATTTATCACAAGAAGGAGTCTATTGGGTAGGATTAGAAATTTCAAGATCCATGACTGAAACATGTTCAATGGGTCAAATATTGGCTACTCTATGGCTAATTTATCAAAAGAAGGAATCTATTGGGTAGAAATAGAAAGTTTAAAATCGACGACTCTTGGGCCCGATTTTAGTCCATTTGGTCAAATATTGACTTTTGAATGACCGATGTAACATCAGAAAGAGTCAATAAGTAGGTATAGATATTTCAAGATCCATGACTGAAACATGTTCAATGGGTCAATTATTGGCTAATCTATCGCTAATTTATCACCAGAAGGAGTCAATTGGGTAGAAATAGAAATTTCAAAATGGATGACTCTTGGGCCCGATATTAGTACATTTGTTCAAATATGGATTTCTGAATGACTGACCTACATTCAGAAAGAGTGAGAAGGTATAAAAACTCCAAGATCCATAACTGAAACATGTCAAATTGGTAAAATATTGGCTACTCTAAGGCTAATGTATCACAAGAAGGAGTCAATTGGGTAGGAATAGAAAGTTCAAGATCAAAGACTGTTCAATGGGTCAATTAGATAGACCCATTGACCCATTGAACTTTAGGTAGAACTAAAAAGATCAAAATCGACGACTCTTGGGCCCGATATTAGTACATTTTGTCAAATATGGATTTCTGAATGACTGACCTAAATTCAGAAAGAGTCAAATACTAGGTATAGAAATTTTAAGATCCATAACAGAAACATGTCCAATGGGTAAAATATTGGCTACTCTAAGGCTAATGTATTACAAGAAGGAGTCAATTGGGTAGAAGTAGAAAGTTCAAAATCAAGGACTGAAATATTTTCAGTGGGTCAAAAATTGGCTGAACTATCTCCAGAAGGAGTCAATACGGTAGAACTAAAATGTTTAAAATCGACGATTCTTGGGCCTGATATTAGTACATTTGGTCAAATATTGACTTTTGAATGACCGATGTAACATCAGAAAGAGTCAATAAGTAGGTTTAGAAATTTCAAGATCCATGACTGAAACATGTTCAATGGGTCAAATATTGGCTACTCTATGGCTAATTTATCACCAGAAGGAGTCAATTGGGTAAAAATGGAAAGTTCAAAATTGACGACTCTTGGGCCCGATATTAGTACATTTGGTCAAATATGGATGTCTGAATGACTGACCTAAATTCAGAAAGAGTCAATGAGTTAGGTATAAAAATTTCAAGATCCATAACTGAAACATGTCCAATGGGTAAAATATTGGCTACTCTAAGGCTAATGTATTACAAGAAGGAGTCCATTGGGTAGGAATAGAAAGTTGAAGATCAAGGACTGAAATATTTTCAGTGGGTCAAAAATTGGCTGAACTATCGCCAGAAGGAGTCAATAGGGTAGAACTAAAAAGTTCAAAATAGACGACTCTTGGGCCCGATTTTAGTACATTTGGTCAAATATTGACTTTTGAATGACCGATGTAACATCAGAAAGAGTCAATAAGTAGGTATAGAAATTTCAAGATCCATGACTGTAACATCTTCAATGGGTCAAATATTGGCTACTCTATGGCTAATTTATCACCAGAAGGAGTCAATTGGGTAAAAATGGAAAGTTCAAAATTGACGACTCTTGAGCCCGATATTAGTACATTTGGTCAAATATGGATTTCTGAATGACTGACCTAAATTCAGAAAGAGTCAATGAGTTAGGTATAAAAATGTCAAGATCCATAACTGAAACATGTCCAATGGGTAAAATATTAGCTACTCTAATGCTAATGTATCACAAGAAGGAGTCATTTGTGTAGGAATAGAAAGTTCAAGATCAAGGACTGAAATATTTTCAGTGGGTCAAAAATTGGCTGAACTATCGCAAGAAGGAGTCAATAGGGTAGAACTAAAAAGTTCAAAATCGACGACTCTTGGGCCTGATATTAGTACATTTGGTCAAATATTGACTTTTGAATGACCGATATAACATCAGAAAGAGTCAATAAGTAGGTATAGAAATTTCAAAATCCATTACTGAAACATGTTCAATGGTTAAAATATTGGCTACTCTATGGCTAATTTATCACCAGAAGGAGTCAATTGGGTAGAAATAGAAATTTCAAGATCAAGGACTGAAATATTTTCAGTGGGTCAAAAATTGGCTGAACTATCTCCAGATGAGTCAATAGGGTAGAACTAAAAAGTTCAACATAGACGACTCTTGGGCCCAGTGTTAGTACATTTGGTCAAATATTGACTTTTGAATGACCAATGTAACATCAGAAAGAGTCAATAAGTAGGTATAGATATTTCAAGATCCATGACTGAAACATGTTCAATGGGTCAAATATTGGCTACTCTATGGCTAATTTATCACAAGAAAGAGTCTATTGGGTAGAAATAGAAAGTTCAAAATCGATGACTCTTGGGCCTGATATTAGTACATTTGGTCAAATATTGACTTTTGAATGACCGATATAACATGAGAAAGAGTCAATAAGTAGGTATAGAAATTTCAACATCCATGACTGAAACATGTTCAATGGGTCAATTATTGGCTAATCTATCGTTAAATTATCACCAGAAGGAGTCAATTGGGTAGAACTAAAAAGTTCAAAATCGACGACTCTTGGGCCCGATATTAGTACATTTTGTCAAATATGGATTTCTGAATGACTGACCTAAATTCAGAAAGAGTCAATGACTAGGTATAGAAATTTTAAGATCCATAACAGAAACATGTCCAATGGGTAAAATATTGGCTACTCTAAGGCTAATGTATCACAAGAAGGAGTCAATTGGGTAGAAGTAGAAAGTTCAAAATCAAGGACTGAAATATTTTCAGTGGGTCAAAAATTGGCTGAACTATCTCCAGAAGGAGTCAATACGGTAGAACTAAAATGTTCAAAATCGACAACTCTTGGGCCTGATATTAGTACATTTGGTCAAATATTGACTTTTGAATGACCGATATAACATCAGAAAGAGTCAATAAGTAGGTATAGAAATTTCAAGATCCATGGCTGAAAAATATTCAATGGGTCAAATATTGTCTACTCTGTGGCTAATTTATCACAAGAAGGAGTCAACTGGGTAGGAATAGAAAGTTCAAGATCAAGGACTGAAAGATTTTCAGTGGGTCAAAAATTGGCTGAACTATCGCAAGAAGGAGTCAATAGGGTAGAACTAAAAAGTTCAACATAGACGACTCTTGGGCCCAGTGTTAGTACATTTGGTCAAATATTGACTTTTGAATGACCAATGTAACATCAGAAAGAGTCAATAAGTAGGTATAGATATTTCAAGATCCATGACTGAAACATGTTCAATGGGTCAAATATTGGCTACTCTATGGCTAATTTATCACAAGAAGGAGTCTATTGGGTAGAAATAGAAAGTTCAAAATCGATGACTCTTGGGCCTGATATTAGTACATTTGGTCAAATATTGACTTTTGAATGACCGATATAACATGAGAAAGAGTCAATAAGTAAGTATAGAAATTTCAACATCCATGACTGAAACATGTTCAATGGGTCAATTATTGGCTAATCTATCGCTAATTTATCACCAGAAGGAGTCAATTGGGTAGAAATAGAAATTTCAAAATGGACGACTCTTGGGCCCGATATTAGTACATTTGGTCAAATAAGGATTTCTGAATGACTGACCTAAATTCAGAAAGTGAGTAGGTATAAAAACTTCAAGATCCATAACTGAAACAGGTCCAATGGGTAAAATATTGGCTACTCTATGGCTAATTTATCACAAGAAGGAGTCTATTGGGTAGAAATAGAAAGTTCAAAATCGATGACTCTTGGGCCTGATATTAGTACATTTGGTCAAATATTGACTTTTGAATGACCAATGTAACATCAGAAAGAGTCAATAAGTAGGTATAGATATTTCAAGATCCATGACTGAAACATGTTCAATGGGTCAATTATTGGCTAATCTATCGCTAATTTATCACCAGAAGGAGTCAATTGGGTAGAAATAGAAATTTCAAAATGGACGACTCTTGGGCCCGATATTAGTACATTTGGTCAAATAAGGATTTCTGAATGACTGACCTAAATTCAGAAAGAGTGAGTAGGTATAAAAACTTCAAGATCCATAACTGAAACATGTCCAATGGGTAAAATATTGGCTACTCTATGGCTAATTTATCACCAGAAGGAGTCAATTGGGTAGGAATAGAAAGTTCAAGTTCAAGGACTGAAATATTTTCAGTGGGTCAAAAATTGGCTGAACTATCTCCAGATGAGTCAATAGGGTAGAATTAAAAAGTTCAACATAGACGACTCTTGGGCCCAGTGTTAGTACATTTGGTCAAATATTGACTTTTGAATGACCGATGTAACATCAGAAAGAGTCAATAAGTAGGTATAGAAATTTCAAGTTCCATGACTGAAACATGTTCAATGGGTCAAATATTGGCTACTCTATGGCTAATTTATCACAAGAAGGAATCTATTGGGTAGGAATAGAAATTTCAAGATCCATGACTGAAACATGTTCAATGGGTCAAATATTGGCTACTCTATGGCTAATTTATCACAAGAAGGAATCTATTGGGTAGAAATATAAAGTTTAAAATCGACGACTCTTGGGCCCGATTTTAGTCAATTTGGTCAAATATTGACTTTTGAATGACAGATATAAAATCAGAAAGAGTCAATAAGTAGGTATAGAAATTTCAAGATCCATGACTGAAAAATATTCAATGGGTCAAATATTGTCTACTCTGTGGCTAATTTATCACAAGAAGGAGTCAACTGGGTAGGAATAGAAAGTTCAAGATCAAGGACTGAAATATTTTCAGTGGGTCAAAAATTGGCTGAACTATCGTAAGAAGGAGTAAATAGGGTAGAACTAAAAAGTTCAAAATCGAAGACTCTTGGGCCTGATATTAGTACATTTGGTCAAATATTGACTTTTGAATGACCGATATAACATCAGAAAGAGTCAATAAGTAGGTATAAAAATTTCAAGATCCATAACTGAAACATGTCCAATGGGTAAAATATTGGCTACTCTAAGGCTAATGTATCACAAGAAGGAGTCAATTGGGTAGGATTAGAAAGTTCAAGATCAAGGACTGAAATATTTTCAGTGGTTCAAAAATTGGCTGAACTATCGCCAGAAGGAGTCAATAGGGTAGAACTAAAAAGTTCAAAATAGACGACTCTTGGGCCCGATTTTAGTACATTCGGTCAAAAATGGATATCTGATTGGCAGATGTATCATTAGTCGGATTCTATGAGTATGTATAGAAATTTAAAGATCCATGACTGAAACATGTTCAATGGGTCAAATATTGGCTACTCTATGGCTAATGTATCACCAGAAGGAGTCTATTGTGTAGAAAAAAAAGTTCAAAATCGATGACTCTTGGGCCCGATATTAGCCAATTTTGTCAAATATGGACTTGTGAATGACCGATGTAACATCAGAAAGAGTCAATGAGCAGGTATAAAAACTTCAAGATCCATGACTGAAACATGTCCAATGGGTAAAATATTGGCTACTCTAAGGCTAATGTATCACAAGAAGGAGTCAATTGGGTAGGAATAGAAAGTTCAGGATCAAGGACTGAAATGTTTTCAGTGGGTCAAAAATTGGCTGAACTATCGCCAGAAGGAGTCAATAAATTAGAACTAAAAAGTTCAAAATAGATGACTCTTGGGCCCGATTTTAGTACATTTGGTCAAATATTGACTTTTGAATGACCGATGTAAAATCAGAAAGAGTCAATAAGTAGGTATAGAAATTTCAAGATCCATGGCTGAAACATGTTAAACTTTTTAGTTCTACCCTATTGACAACTTCATTGACTCTTTCTGAATTTAGGTCAGTCATTCAGAAATCCATATTTGACCAAATGTACTAAAATCGGGCCCAAGAGTCGTCTATTTTGAACTTTTTAGTTCTACCCTTTGACTCCTTCAGGTGATAAATTAGCCATAGTGGAGCCAATATTTGACCTCTTGAACATGTTTAAGTCATGGATGTTGAAGTTTTTATACCTACTCACTCTTTCTGAATTTAGGTCAGTCATTCAGAAATCCTTATTTGACCAAATGTACTAATATCGGGCCCAAGAGTCGTCGATTTTGAACTTTTTAGTTCTACCCAATAGACTCCTTCTTGTGATAAATTAGCCATAGAGTAGCCAATATTTGACCCATTTAACATGTTTCAGTCATGGATCTTGAAATTTCTATACCTACTTATTGACTCTTTCTGATGTTACATCGGTCATTCAAAAGTCAATATTTGACCAAATGTACTAATATCAGGCCCAAGAGTCGTCTATTTTTAACTTTTTAGTTCTACCCTATTGACTTCTTCTGGAGATAGTTCAGCCAGTTTTTGACCCACTGAAAATATTTCAGTCCTTGATCTTGAACTTTTTATTCCTACCCAATTGACTCCTTCTTGTGATAAATTAGCCATAGAGTAGCCAATATTTGACCCATTGAACATGTTTCAGTCATGGAGCTTGAAATTTCTATACCTACTTATTGACTCTTTCTGATGTTATATCGGTCATTTAAAAGTCAATATTTGACGAAATGTACTAAAATCGGGCCCAAGAGTCGTCTATTTTGAACTTTTTAGTTCTACCCTTTGACTCCTTCAGGTGATAAATTAGCCATAGTGGAGTCAATATTTGACCCCTTGAATATGTTTCAGTCATGGATCTTGAAATTTCTATACCTACTTATTGACTCTTTCTGATGTTACATCGGTCATTGAAAAGTCAATATTTGACCAAATGTACTAAAATCGGGCCCAAGAGTCGTCTATTTTGAACTTTTTAGTTCTACCCTATTGACTCCTTCTGGTGATAGTTCAGCCAATTTTTGACCCACTGAAAATATTTCAGTCTTTGATCTTGAACTTTCTATTCCTACCCAATTGACTCCTTCTTGTGATACATTAGCCTTAGAGTAGCCAATATTTTACCAATTGGACATGTTTCAGTTATGGATCTTGAAGTTTTTATACCTACTCACTCTTTCTGAATTTAGGTCAGTCATTCAGAAATCCATATTTGAACAAATGTACTAATATCGGGCCCAAGAGTCATCCATTTTGAAATTTCCATTTTTACCCAATTGACTCCTTCTGGTGATAAATTAGCCATAGAGTAGCCAATATTTGACCCATTGAACATGTTTCAGTCATGAATCATGAAATTTCTATACCTACTTATTGACTCTTTCTGATGTTACATCGGTCATTCAAAAGTCAATATTTGACCAAATGTACTAATATCAGGCCCAAGAGTCGTCGATTTTGAACTTTTTAGTTCTACCCTATTGACTCCTTCTTGCGATAGTTCAGCCAATTTTTGACCCACTGAAAATATTTCAGTCCTTGATTTTCAACTTTCTATTCCAACCCAATTGACTCCTTCTGGTGATAAATTAGCCATAGAGTAGACAATATTTGACCCATTGAATATTTTTCAGTCATGGAGCTTGAAATTTCTATACCTACTTATTGACTCTTTCTGATGTTATATCGGTCATTCAAAAGTCAATATTTGACCAAATGTACTAATATCAGGCCCAAGAGTCGTTGATTTTGAACTTTTTAGTTCTACCCTATTGACCTCTTCTTGCGATAGTTCAGCCAATTTTTGACCCACTGAAAATATTTCAGTCCTTGATCTCTAACTTTCTATTCCTACCCAGTTGACTCCTTCTTGTGATAAATTAGCCATAGAGTAGCCAATATTTGACCCATTGAATATTTTTCAGTCATGGAGCTTGAAATTTCTATACCTACTTATTGACTCTTTCTGATGTTATATCGGTCATTGAAAAGTCAATATTTGACCAAATGTACTAAAATCGGGCCCAAGAGTCGTCTATTTTGAATTTTTTAGTTCTACCCTATTGACTCCTTCTGGCGATAGTTCAGCCAATTTTTGACCCACTGAAAATATTTCAGTCCTTGATCTCTAACTTTCTATTCCTACCCAGTTGACTCCTTCTTGTGATAAATTAGCCATAGAGTAGCCAATATTTGACCCATTGAATATTTTTCAGTCATGGAGCTTGAAATTTCTATACCTACTTATTGACTCTTTCTGATGTTATATCGGTCATTGAAAAGTCAATATTTGACCAAATGTACTAAAATCGGGCCCAAGAGTCGTCTATTTTAAACTTTTTAGTTCTACCCTATTGACTCCTTCTGGCGATAGTTCAGCCAATTTTTGACCCAGTGAAAATATTTCAGTCTTTGATCTTGAACTTTCTATTCCTACCCAATTGACTCCTTCTTGTGATACATTAGCCTTAGAGTAGCCAATATTTCACCAATTGGACATGTTTCAGTTATGGATCTTGAAGTTTTTATACCTACTTACTCTTTCTGAGTTTAGGTCA
Organism: Zacco platypus; assembly: GCA_038088235.1. NCBI lineage: Eukaryota > Metazoa > Chordata > Actinopteri > Cypriniformes > Xenocyprididae > Zacco > Zacco platypus. Next base: position 7,365,033 of record CM076069.1, read on the forward strand.
GTCATTCAGAAATCCATATTTGAACAAATGTACTAATATCGGGCCCAAGAGTCATCCATTTTGAAATTTCTATTTCTACCCAATTGACTCCTTCTTGTGATAAATTAGCGATAGATTAGCCAATAATTGACCCATTGAACATGTTTCAGACATGGATCTTGAAATATCTATACCTACTTATTGACTCTTTCTGATGTTATATCGGTCATTCAAAAGTCAATATTTGACCAAATGTACTAATATCAGGCCCAAGAGTCGTCGATTTTAAACTTTTTATTTCTACCCTTTGACTCCTTCTGGTGATAAATTAGCCATAGAGTAGCCAATATTTGACCCATTGAACATGTTTCAGTAATGGATCTTGAAATTTCTATACCTACTTATTGACTCTTTCTGATGTTATATCGGTCATTCAAAAGTCATTATTTGACCAAATGTACTAATATCAGGCCCAAGAGTCGTCTATTTTGAACTTTTTAGTTCTACCCTATTGACTCCTTCTTGCGATAGTTCAGCCAATTTTTGACCCACTGAAAATATTTCAGTCCTTGATCTTCAACTTTCTATTCCTACACAAATGACTCCTTCTTGTGATACATTAGCATTAGAGTAGCTAATATTTTACCCATTGGACATGTTTCAGTTATGGATCTTGAAATTTTTATACCTAACTCATTGACTCTTTCTGAATTTAGGTCAGTCATTCAGAAATCCATATTTGACCAAATGTACTAATATCGGGCACAAGAGTCGTCAATTTTGAACTTTCCATTTTTACCCAATTGACTCCTTCTGGTGATAAATTAGCCATAGAGTAGCCAATATTTGACCCATTGAACATGTTTCAGTCATGGATCATGAAATTTCTATAACTACTTATTGACTCTTTCTGATGTTACATCGGTCATTCAAAAGTCAATATTTGACCAAATGTACTAATATAAGGCCCAAGAGTCGTCGATTTTGAACTTTTTAGTTCTACCCTATTGACTCCTTCTTGCGATAGTTCAGCCAATTTTTGACCCACTGAAAATATTTCAGTCCTTGTTCTTGAACTTTCTATTCCTACCCAATTGACTCCTTCTTGTGATACATTAGCCTTAGAGTAGCCAATATTTTACCCATTGGACATGTTTCAGTTATGGATCTTGAAGTTTTTATACCTACTCACTCTTTCTGAATTTAGTTCAGTCATTCAGAAATCCTTATTTGACCAAATGTACTAATATCGGGCCCAAGAGTCGTCCATTTTGAAATTTCTATTTCTACCCAATTGACTCCTTCTGGTGATAAATTAGCGATACATTAGCCAATAATTGACCCATTGAACATGTTTTAGTCATGGATCTTGAAATATCTATACCTACTTATTGACTCTTTCTGATGTTACATTGGTCATTCAAAAGTCAATATTTGACCAAATGTACTAACACTGGGCCCAAGAGTCGTCTATGTTGAACTTTTTAGTTCTACCCTATTGACTCCTTCTGGAGATAGTTCAGCCAATTTTTGACCCACTGAAAATATTTCAGTCCTTGATTTTCAACTTTCTATTCCTACCCAATTGACTCCTTCTGGTGATAAATTAGCCATAGAGTAGCCAATATTTGACCCATTGAATATTTTTCAGTCATGGAGCTTGAAATTTCTATACCTACTTATTAACTCTTTCTGATGTTATATCGGTCATTCAAAAGTCAATATTTGACCAAATGTACTAATATCAGGCCCAAGAGTCGTCGATTTTGAACTTTTTAGTTCTACCCTATTGACTCCTTCTTGCGATAGTTCAGCCAATTTTTGACCCACTGAAAATATTTCAGTCCTTGATCTTGAACTTTATATTCCTACCCAGTTGACTCCGTCTTGTGATAAATTAGCCAGAAAGTAGACAATATTTGACCCATTGAATATTTTTCAGTCATGGAGCTTGAAATTTCTATACCTACTTATTGACTCTTTCTGATGTTATATCGGTCATTCAAAAGTCAATGTTTGACCAAATGTACTAATATCAGGCACAAGAGTCGTCTATTTTGAACTTTTTAGTTCTACCCTATTGACTCCTTCTTGCGATAGTTCAGCCAATTTTTGACCCACTGAAAATATTTCAGTCCTTGATCTTGAACTTTCTATTCCTACCCAATTGACTCCTTCTTGTGATACATTAGCCTTAGAGTAGCCAATATTTTACCCATTGGACATGTTTCTATTATGGATCTTAAAATTTCTATACCAAGTCATTGACTCTTTCTGAATTTAGGTCAGTCATTCAGAAATCCATATTTGACAAAATCTACTAATATCGGGCCCAAGAGTCGTCGATTTTGAACTTTTTAGTTCTACCCAATAGACTCCTTCTTGTGATAAATTAGCCATAGAGTAGCCAATATTTGACCCATTTAACATGTTTCAGTCATGGATCTTGAAATTTCTATACCTACTTATTGACTCTTTCTGATGTTACATCGGTCATTCAAAAGTCAATATTTGACCAAATGTACTAATATCAGGCCCAAGAGTCGTCTATTTTTAACTTTTTAGTTCTACCCTATTGACTTCTTCTGGAGATAGTTCAGCCAGTTTTTGACCCACTGAAAATATTTCAGTCCTTCATCTTGAACTTTTTATTCCTACCCAATTGACTCCTTCTTGTGATAAATTAGCCATAGAGTAGCCAATATTTGACCCATTGGACATGTTTCAGTCATGGAGCTTGAAATTTCTATACCTACTTATTGACTCTTTCTGATGTTATATCGGTCATTTAAAAGTCAATATTTGACGAAATGTACTAAAATCGGGCCCAAGAGTCGTCTATTTTGAACTTTTTAGTTCTACCCTTTGACTCCTTCAGGTGATAAATTAGCCATAGTGGAGTCAATATTTGACCCCTTGAATATGTTTCAGTCATGGATCTTGAAATTTCTGTACCTACTTATTGACTCTTTCTGATGTTACATCGGTCATTGAAAAGTCAATATTTGACCAAATGTACTAAAATCGGGCCCAAGAGTCGTCTATTTTGAACTTTTTAGTTCTACCCTATTGACTCCTTCTGGTGATAGTTCAGCCAATTTTTGACCCACTGAAAATATTTCAGTCTTTGATCTTGAACTTTCTATTCCTACCCAATTGACTCCTTCTTGTGATACATTAGCCTTAGAGTAGCCAATATTTTACCAATTGGACATGTTTCAGTAATGGATCTTGAAGTTTTTATATCTACTCACTCTTTCTGAATTTAGGTCAGTCATTCAGAAATCCATATTTGAACAAATGTACTAATATCGGGACCAAGAGTCATCCATTTTGAAATTTCTATTTTTACTCAATTGACTCCTTCTGGTGATAAATTAGCGATAGATTAGCCAATATTTGACCCATTGAACATGTTTCAGTAATGGATCTTGAAATATCTATACCTACTTATTGACTCTTTCTGATGTTACATTGGTCATTCAAAAGTCAATATTTGACCAAATGTACTAACACTGGGCCCAAGAGTCGTCTATGTTGAACTTTTTAGTTCTACCCTATTGACTCCTTCTGGAGATAGTTCAGCCAATTTTTGACCCACTGAAAATATTTCAGTCCTTGATTTTCAACTTTCTATTCCTACCCAATTGACTCCTTCTGGTGATAAATTAGCCATAGAGTAGCCAATATTTGACCCATTGAATATTTTTCAGTCATGGAGCTTGAAATTTCTATACCTACTTATTAACTCTTTCTGATGTTATATCGGTCATTCAAAAGTCAATATTTGACCAAATGTACTAATATCAGGCCCAAGAGTCGTCGATTTTGAACTTTTTAGTTCTACCCTATTGACTCCTTCTTGCGATAGTTCAGCCAATTTTTGACCCACTGAAAATATTTCAGTCCTTGATCTTGAACTTTATATTCCTACCCAGTTGACTCCGTCTTGTGATAAATTAGCCAGAAAGTAGACAATATTTGACCCATTGAATATTTTTCAGTCATGGAGCTTGAAATTTCTATACTTACTTATTGACTCTTTCTGATGTTATATCGGTCATTCAAAAGTCAATGTTTGACCAAATGTACTAATATCAGGCCCAAGAGTCGTCTATTTTGAACTTTTTAGTTCTACCCTATTGACTCCTTCTTGCGATAGTTCAGCCAATTTTTGACCCACTGAAAATATTTCAGTCCTTGATCTTGAACTTTCTATTCCTACCCAATTGACTCCTTCTTGTGATACATTAGCCTTAGAGTAGCCAATATTTTACCCATTGGACATGTTTCTATTATGGATCTTAAAATTTCTATACCAAGTCATTGACTCTTTCTGAATTTAGGTCAGTCATTCAGAAATCCATATTTGACAAAATCTACTAATATCGGGCCCAAGAGTCGTCGATTTTGAACTTTTTAGTTCTACCCAATAGACTCCTTCTTGTGATAAATTAGCCATAGAGTAGCCAATATTTGACCCATTTAACATGTTTCAGTCATGGATCTTGAAATTTCTATACCTACTTATTGACTCTTTCTGATGTTACATCGGTCATTCAAAAGTCAATATTTGACCAAATGTACTAATATCAGGCCCAAGAGTCGTCTATTTTTAACTTTTTAGTTCTACCCTATTGACTTCTTCTGGAGATAGTTCAGCCAGTTTTTGACCCACTGAAAATATTTCAGTCCTTGATCTTGAACTTTTTATTCCTACCCAATTGACTCCTTCTTGTGATAAATTAGCCATAGAGTAGCCAATATTTGACCCATTGAACATGTTTCAGTCATGGAGCTTGAAATTTCTATACCTACTTATTGACTCTTTCTGATGTTATATCGGTCATTTAAAAGTCAATATTTGACGAAATGTACTAAAATCGGGCCCAAGAGTCGTCTATTTTGAACTTTTTAGTTCTACCCTTTGACTGCTTCAGGTGATAAATTAGCCATAGTGGAGTCAATATTTGACCCCTTGAATATGTTTCAGTCATGGATCTTGAAATTTCTATACCTACTTATTGACTCTTTCTGATGTTACATCGGTCATTGAAAAGTCAATATTTGACCAAATGTACTAAAATCGGGCCCAAGAGTCGTCTATTTTGAACTTTTTAGTTCTACCCTATTGACTCCTTCTGGTGATAGTTCAGCCAATTTTTGACCCACTGAAAATATTTCAGTCTTTGATCTTGAACTTTCTATTCCTACCCAATTGACTCCTTCTTGTGATACATTAGCCTTAGAGTAGCCAATATTTTACCAATTGGACATGTTTCAGTAATGGATCTTGAAGATTTTATATCTACTCACTCTTTCTGAATTTAGGTCAGTCATTCAGAAATCCATATTTGAACAAATGTACTAATATCGGGACCAAGAGTCATCCATTTTGAAATTTCTATTTTTACTCAATTGACTCCTTCTGGTGATAAATTAGCGATAGATTAGCCAATATTTGACCCATTGAACATGTTTCAGTAATGGATCTTGAAATTTCTATACCTAATTATTGACTCTTTCTGATGTTACATCGGTCATTCAAAAGTCAATATTTGACCAAATGTACTAATATCAGGCCCAAGAGTCGTCGATTTTGAACTTTTTAGTTCTACCCTATTGACTCCTTCTTGCGATAGTTCAGCCAATTTTTGACCCACTGAAAATATTTCAGTCCTTGTTCTTGAACTTTCTATTCCTACCCAATTGACTCCTTCTTGTGATACATTAGCCTTAGAGTAGCCAATATTTTACCCATTGGACATGTTTCAGTTATGGATCTTGAAGTTTTTATACCTACTCACTCTTTCTGAATTTAGTTCAGTCATTCAGAAATCCTTATTTGACCAAATGTACTAATATCGGGGCCAAGAGTCGTCCATTTTGAAATTTCTATTTCTACCCAATTGACTCCTTCTGGTGATAAATTAGCGATACATTAGCCAATAATTGACCCATTGAACATGTTTCAGTCATGGATCTTGAAATATCTATACCTACTTATTGACTCTTTCTGATGTTACATTGGTCATTCAAAAGTCAATATTTGACCAAATGTACTAACACTGGGCCCAAGAGTCGTCTATGTTGAACTTTTTAGTTCTACCCTATTGACTCCTTCTGGAGATAGTTCAGCCAATTTTTGACCCACTGAAAATATTTCAGTCCTTGATTTTCAACTTTCTATTCCTACCCAATTGACTCCTTCTGGTGATAAATTAGCCATAGAGTAGCCAATATTTGACCCATTGAATATTTTTCAGTCATGGAGCTTGAAATTTCTATACCTACTTATTAACTCTTTCTGATGTTATATCGGTCATTCAAAAGTCAATATTTGACCAAATGTACTAATATCAGGCCCAAGAGTCGTCGATTTTGAACTTTTTAGTTCTACCCTATTGACTCCTTCTTGCGATAGTTCAGCCAATTTTTGACCCACTGAAAATATTTCAGTCCTTGATCTTGAACTTTATATTCCTACCCAGTTGACTCCGTCTTGTGATAAATTAGCCAGAAAGTAGACAATATTTGACCCATTGAATATTTTTCAGTCATGGAGCTTGAAATTTCTATACCTACTTATTGACTCTTTCTGATGTTATATCGGTCATTCAAAAGTCAATGTTTGACCAAATGTACTAATATCAGGCCCAAGAGTCGTCTATTTTGAACTTTTTAGTTCTACCCTATTGACTCCTTCTTGCGATAGTTCAGCCAATTTTTGACCCACTGAAAATATTTCAGTCCTTGATCTTGAACTTTCTATTCCTACCCAATTGACTCCTTCTTGTGATACATTAGCCTTAGAGTAGCCAATATTTTACCCATTGGACATGTTTCTATTATGGATCTTAACATTTCTATACCAAGTCATTGACTCTTTCTGAATTTAGGTCAGTCATTCAGAAATCCATATTTGACAAAATCTACTAATATCGGGCCCAAGAGTCGTCGATTTTGAACTTTTTAGTTCTACCCAATAGACTCCTTCTTGTGATAAATTAGCCATAGAGTAGCCAATATTTGACCCATTTAACATGTTTCAGTCATGGATCTTGAAATTTCTATACCTACTTATTGACTCTTTCTGATGTTACATCGGTCATTCAAAAGTCAATATTTGACCAAATGTACTAATATCAGGCCCAAGAGTCGTCTATTTTTAACTTTTTAGTTCTACCCTATTGACTTCTTCTGGAGATAGTTCAGCCAGTTTTTGACCCACTGAAAATATTTCAGTCCTTGATCTTGAACTTTTTATTCCTACCCAATTGACTCCTTCTTGTGATAAATTAGCCATAGAGTAGCCAATATTTGACCCATTGAACATGTTTCAGTCATGGAGCTTGAAATTTCTATACCTACTTATTGACTCTTTCTGATGTTATATCGGTCATTTAAAAGTCAATATTTGACGAAATGTACTAAAATCGGGCCCAAGAGTCGTCTATTTTGAACTTTTTAGTTCTACCCTTTGACTCCTTCAGGTGATAAATTAGCCATAGTGGAGTCAATATTTGACCCCTTGAATATGTTTCAGTCATGGATCTTGAAATTTCTATACCTACTTATTGACTCTTTCTGATGTTACATCGGTCATTGAAAAGTCAATATTTGACCAAATGTACTAAAATCGGGCCCAAGAGTCGTCTATTTTGAACTTTTTAGTTCTACCCTATTGACTCCTTCTGGTGATAGTTCAGCCAATTTTTGACCCACTGAAAATATTTCAGTCTTTGATCTTGAACTTTCTATTCCTACCCAATTGACTCCTTCTTGTGATACATTAGCCTTAGAGTAGCCAACATTTTACCAATTGGACATGTTTCAGTAATGGATCTTGAAGTTTTTATACCTACTCACTCTTTCTGAATTTAGGTCAGTCATTCAGAAATCCATATTTGAACAAATGTACTAATATCGGGACCAAGAGTCATCCATTTTGAAATTTCTATTTTTACTCAATTGACTCCTTCTGGTGATAAATTAGCGATAGATTAGCCAATATTTGACCCATTGAACATGTTTCAGTAATGGATCTTGAAATTTCTATACCTAATTATTGACTCTTTCTGATGTTACATCGGTCATTCAAAAGTCAATATTTGACCAAATGTACTAAAATCGGGCCCAAGAGTCGTCTATTTTGAACTTTTTAGTTCCACCCTATTGACTCCTTCTGGCGATAGTTCAGCCAATTTTTGACCCACTGAAAATATTTCAGTCCTTGATCTTGAACTTTCTATTCCTGCCCAATTGACTCCTTCTTGTGATACATTAGCTTTAGAGTAGCCAATATTTTACCCATTGGACATGTTTAAGTCATGGATCTTGAAGTTTTTATACCTACTCATTGACTCTTTCTGAATTTAGGTCAGTCATTCAGAAATCCATATTTGACCAAATGTGCTAATATCGGGCCCAAGAGTCGTCAATTTTGAACTTGCCATTTTTACCCAATTGACTCCTTCTGGTGATAAATTAGCCATAGAGTAGCCAATATTTGACCTATTGAACATGTTTCAGTCATGGATCTTGAAATTTCTATACCTACTTATTGACTCTTTCTGATGTTACATCGGTCATTCAAAAGTCAATATTTGACCAAATGTACTAAAATCGGGCCCAAGAGTCGTCTATTTTGAACTTTTTAGTTCCACCCTATTGACTCCTTCTGGCGATAGTTCAGCCAATTTTTGACCCACTGAAAATATTTCAGTCCTTGATCTTGAACTTTCTATTCCTACCCAATTGACTCCTTCTTGTGATACATTAGCTTTAGAGTAGCCAATATTTTACCCATTGGACATGTTTAAGTCATGGATCTTGAAGTTTTTATACCTACTCATTGACTCTTTCTGAATTTAGGTCAGTCATTCAGAAATCCATATTTGACCAAATGTACTAATATCGGGCCCAAGAATCGTCAATTTTGAACTTTCCATTTTTACCCAATTGACTCCTTCTGATGATAAATTAGCCATAGAGTAGGCAATATTTGACCCATTGAACATGTTTCAGTCATGGATCTTGAAATTTCTAAACCTACTTATTGACTCTTTCTGATGTTACATCGGTCATTCAAAAGTCAATATTTGACCAAATGTACTAAAATTGGGCCCAAAAGTCGTCTATTTTGAACTTTTTAGTTCTACCCTATTGACTCCTTCTGGCGATAGTTCAGCCAATTTTTGACCCACTGAAAATATTTCAGTCCTTGATCTTGAACTTTCTATTCCTACCCAATTGACTCCTTCTTGTGATACAATAGCTTTAGAGTAGCCAATATTTTACCCATTGGACATGTTTAAGTCATGGATCTTGAAGTTTTTATACCTACTCATTGACTCTTTCTGAATTTAGGTCAGTCATTCAGAAATCCATATTTGACCAAATGTACTAATATCGGGCCCAAGAATCGTCAATTTTGAACTTTCCATTTTTACCCAATTGACTCCTTCTGATGATAAATTAGCCATAGAGTAGGCAATATTTGACCCATTGAACATGTTTCAGTCATGGATCTTGAAATTTCTAAACCTACTTATTGACTCTTTCTGATGTTACATCGGTCATTCAAAAGTCAATATTTGACCAAATGTACTAAAATTGGGCCCAAGAGTCGTCTATTTTGAACTTTTTAGTTCTACCCTATTGACTCCTTCTGGCGATAGTTCAGCCAATTTTTGACCCACTGAAAATATTTCAGTCCTTGATCTTGAACTTTCTATTCCTACCCAATTGACTCCTTCTTGTGATACAATAGCTTTAGAGTAGCCAATATTTTACCCATTGGACATGTTTAAGTCATGGATCTTGAAGTTTTTATACCTACTCATTGACTCTTTCTGAATTTAGGTCAGTCATTCAGAAATCCATATTTGACCAAATGTACTAATATCGGGCCCAAGAATCGTCAATTTTGAACTTTCCATTTTTACCCAATTGACTCCTTCTGATGATAAATTAGCCATAGAGTAGGCAATATTTGACCCATTGAACATGTTTCAGTCATGGATCTTGAAATTTCTAAACCTACTTATTGACTCTTTCTGATGTTACATCGGTCATTCAAAAGTCAATATTTGACCAAATGTACTAAAATTGGGCCCAAGAGTCGTCTATTTTGAACTTTTTAGTTCTACCCTATTGACTCCTTCTGGCGATAGTTCAGCCAATTTTTGACCCACTGAAAATATTTCAGTCCTTGATCTTGAACTTTCTATTCCTACCCAATTGACTCCTTCTTGTGATACAATAGCTTTAGAGTAGCCAATATTTTACCCATTGGACATGTTTAAGTCATGGATCTTGAAGTTTTTATACCTACTCATTGACTCTTTCTGAATTTAGGTCAGTCATTCAGAAATCCATATTTGACCAAATGTACTAATATCGGGCCCAAGAATCGTCAATTTTGAACTTTCCATTTTTACCCAATTGACTCCTTCTGATGATAAATTAGCCATAGAGTAGGCAATATTTGACCCATTGAACATGTTTCAGTCATGGATCTTGAAATTTCTAAACCTACTTATTGACTCTTTCTGATGTTACATCGGTCATTCAAAAGTCAATATTTGACCAAATGTACTAAAATTGGGCCCAAGAGTCGTCTATTTTGAACTTTTTAGTTCTACCCTATTGACTCCTTCTGGCGATAGTTCAGCCAATTTTTGACCCACTGAAAATATTTCAGTCCTTGATCTTGAACTTTCTATTCCTACCCAATTGACTCCTTCTTGTGATACAATAGCTTTAGAGTAGCCAATATTTTACCCATTGGACATGTTTAAGTCATGGATCTTGAAGTTTTTATACCTACTCATTGACTCTTTCTGAATTTAGGTCAGTCATTCAGAAATCCATATTTGACCAAATGTACTAATATCGGGCCCAAGAATCGTCAATTTTGAACTTTCCATTTTTACCCAATTGACTCCTTCTGATGATAAATTAGCCATAGAGTAGGCAATATTTGACCCATTGAACATGTTTCAGTCATGGATCTTGAAATTTCTAAACCTACTTATTGACTCTTTCTGATGTTACATCGGTCATTCAAAAGTCAATATTTGACCAAATGTACTAAAATTGGGCCCAAGAGTCGTCTATTTTGAACTTTTTAGTTCTACCCTATTGAATCCTTCTGGCGATAGTTCAGCCAATTTTTGACCCACTGAAAATATTTCAGTCCTTGATCTTGAACTTTCTATTCCTACCCAATTGACTCCTTCTGGTGATAAAGTAGCCATAGAGTAGCCAATATTTGACCCATTGAACATGTTTCAGTCATGGAGCTTGAAATTTCTATACCTACTTATTGACTCTTTCTGATGTTATATCGGTCATTCAAAAGTCAATATTTGACCAAATGTACTAAAATCGGGCCCAAGAGTCGTCTATTTTGAACTTTTTAGTTCTACCCTTTGACTCCTTCAGGTGATAAATTATACATAGTGGAGCCAATATTTGACCCCTTGAACATGTTTAAGTCATGGATCTTGAAGTTTTTATACCTACTCATTGACTCTTTCTGAATTTAGGTCAGTCATTCAGAAATCCATATTTGACCAAATGTACTAATATCAGGCCCAAGAGTCGTCGATTTTGAACTTTTTAGTTCTACCCTATTGACTCCTTCTTGCGATAGTTCAGCCAATTTTTGACCCACTAAAAATATTTCAGTCTTTGATCTTGAACTTTCTATTCCTACCCAATTGACTCCTTCTTGTGATACATTAGCCTTAGAGTAGCCAATATTTTACCAATTGGACATGTTTCAGTAATGGATCTTGAAGTTTTTATATCTACTCACTCTTTCTGAATTTAGGTCAGTCATTCAGAAATCCATATTTGAACAAATGTACTAATATCGGGACCAAGAGTCATCCATTTTGAAATTTCTATTTTTACTCAATTGACTCCTTCTGGTGATAAATTAGCGATAGATTAGCCAATATTTGACCCATTGAACATGTTTCAGTAATGGATCTTGAAATTTCTATACCTAATTATTGACTCTTTCTGATGTTACATCGGTCATTCAAAAGTCAATATTTGACCAAATGTACTAATATCAGGCCCAAGAGTCGTCGATTTTGAACTTTTTAGTTCTACCCTATTGACTCCTTCTTGCGATAGTTCAGCCAATTTTTGACCCACTGAAAATATTTCAGTCCTTGTTCTTGAACTTTCTATTCCTACCCAATTGACTCCTTCTTGTGATACATTAGCCTTAGAGTAGCCAATATTTTACCCATTGGACATGTTTCAGTTATGGATCTTGAAGTTTTTATACCTACTCACTCTTTCTGAATTTAGTTCAGTCATTCAGAAATCCTTATTTGACCAAATGTACTAATATCGGGGCCAAGAGTCGTCCATTTTGAAATTTCTATTTCTACCCAATTGACTCCTTCTGGTGATAAATTAGCGATACATTAGCCAATAATTGACCCATTGAACATGTTTCAGTCATGGATCTTGAAATATCTATACCTACTTATTGACTCTTTCTGATGTTACATTGGTCATTCAAAAGTCAATATTTGACCAAATGTACTAACACTGGGCCCAAGAGTCGTCTATGTTGAACTTTTTAGTTCTACCCTATTGACTCCTTCTGGAGATAGTTCAGCCAATTTTTGACCCACTGAAAATATTTCAGTCCTTGATTTTCAACTTTCTATTCCTACCCAATTGACTCCTTCTGGTGATAAATTAGCCATAGAGTAGCCAATATTTGACCCATTGAATATTTTTCAGTCATGGAGCTTGAAATTTCTATACCTACTTATTAACTCTTTCTGATGTTATATCGGTCATTCAAAAGTCAATATTTGACCAAATGTACTAATATCAGGCCCAAGAGTCGTCGATTTTGAACTTTTTAGTTCTACCCTATTGACTCCTTCTTGCGATAGTTCAGCCAATTTTTGACCCACTGAAAATATTTCAGTCCTTGATCTTGAACTTTATATTCCTACCCAGTTGACTCCGTCTTGTGATAAATTAGCCAGAAAGTAGACAATATTTGACCCATTGAATATTTTTCAGTCATGGAGCTTGAAATTTCTATACCTACTTATTGACTCTTTCTGATGTTATATCGGTCATTCAAAAGTCAATGTTTGACCAAATGTACTAATATCAGGCCCAAGAGTCGTCTATTTTGAACTTTTTAGTTCTACCCTATTGACTCCTTCTTGCGATAGTTCAGCCAATTTTTGACCCACTGAAAATATTTCAGTCCTTGATCTTGAACTTTCTATTCCTACCCAATTGACTCCTTCTTGTGATACATTAGCCTTAGAGTAGCCAATATTTTACCCATTGGACATGTTTCTATTATGGATCTTAAAATTTCTATACCAAGTCATTGACTCTTTCTGAATTTAGGTCAGTCATTCAGAAATCCATATTTGACAAAATCTACTAATATCGGGCCCAAGAGTCGTCGATTTTGAACTTTTTAGTTCTACCCAATAGACTCCTTCTTGTGATAAATTAGCCATAGAGTAGCCAATATTTGACCCATTTAACATGTTTCAGTCATGGATCTTGAAATTTCTATACCTACTTATTGACTCTTTCTGATGTTACATCGGTCATTCAAAAGTCAATATTTGACCAAATGTACTAATATCAGGCCCAAGAGTCGTCTATTTTTAACTTTTTAGTTCTACCCTATTGACTTCTTCTGGAGATAGTTCAGCCAGTTTTTGACCCACTGAAAATATTTCAGTCCTTGATCTTGAACTTTTTATTCCTACCCAATTGACTCCTTCTTGTGATAAATTAGCCATAGAGTAGCCAATATTTGACCCATTGAACATGTTTCAGTCATGGAGCTTGAAATTTCTATACCTACTTATTGACTCTTTCTGATGTTATATCGGTCATTTAAAAGTCAATATTTGACGAAATGTACTAAAATCGGGCCCAAGAGTCGTCTATTTTGAACTTTTTAGTTCTACCCTTTGACTCCTTCAGGTGATAAATTAGCCATAGTGGAGTCAATATTTGACCCCTTGAATATGTTTCAGTCATGGATCTTGAAATTTCTATACCTACTTATTGACTCTTTCTGATGTTACATCGGTCATTGAAAAGTCAATATTTGACCAAATGTACTAAAATCGGGCCCAAGAGTCGTCTATTTTGAACTTTTTAGTTCTACCCTATTGACTCCTTCTGGTGATAGTTCAGCCAATTTTTGACCCACTGAAAATATTTCAGTCTTTGATCTTGAACTTTCTATTCCTACCCAATTGACTCCTTCTTGTGATACATTAGCCTTAGAGTAGCCAACATTTTACCAATTGGACATGTTTCAGTAATGGATCTTGAAGTTTTTATACCTACTCACTCTTTCTGAATTTAGGTCAGTCATTCAGAAATCCATATTTGAACAAATGTACTAATATCGGGACCAAGAGTCATCCATTTTGAAATTTCTATTTTTACTCAATTGACTCCTTCTGGTGATAAATTAGCGATAGATTAGCCAATATTTGACCCATTGAACATGTTTCAGTAATGGATCTTGAAATTTCTATACCTAATTATTGACTCTTTCTGATGTTACATCGGTCATTCAAAAGTCAATATTTGACCAAATGTACTAAAATCGGGCCCAAGAGTCGTCTATTTTGAACTTTTTAGTTCCACCCTATTGACTCCTTCTGGCGATAGTTCAGCCAATTTTTGACCCACTGAAAATATTTCAGTCCTTGATCTTGAACTTTCTATTCCTGCCCAATTGACTCCTTCTTGTGATACATTAGCTTTAGAGTAGCCAATATTTTACCCATTGGACATGTTTAAGTCATGGATCTTGAAGTTTTTATACCTACTCATTGACTCTTTCTGAATTTAGGTCAGTCATTCAGAAATCCATATTTGACCAAATGTGCTAATATCGGGCCCAAGAGTCGTCAATTTTGAACTTGCCATTTTTACCCAATTGACTCCTTCTGGTGATAAATTAGCCATAGAGTAGCCAATATTTGACCTATTGAACATGTTTCAGTCATGGATCTTGAAATTTCTATACCTACTTATTGACTCTTTCTGATGTTACATCGGTCATTCAAAAGTCAATATTTGACCAAATGTACTAAAATCGGGCCCAAGAGTCGTCTATTTTGAACTTTTTAGTTCCACCCTATTGACTCCTTCTGGCGATAGTTCAGCCAATTTTTGACCCACTGAAAATATTTCAGTCCTTGATCTTGAACTTTCTATTCCTACCCAATTGACTCCTTCTTGTGATACATTAGCTTTAGAGTAGCCAATATTTTACCCATTGGACATGTTTAAGTCATGGATCTTGAAGTTTTTATACCTACTCATTGACTCTTTCTGAATTTAGGTCAGTCATTCAGAAATCCATATTTGACCAAATGTACTAATATCGGGCCCAAGAATCGTCAATTTTGAACTTTCCATTTTTACCCAATTGACTCCTTCTGATGATAAATTAGCCATAGAGTAGGCAATATTTGACCCATTGAACATGTTTCAGTCATGGATCTTGAAATTTCTAAACCTACTTATTGACTCTTTCTGATGTTACATCGGTCATTCAAAAGTCAATATTTGACCAAATGTACTAAAATTGGGCCCAAGAGTCGTCTATTTTGAACTTTTTAGTTCTACCCTATTGACTCCTTCTGGCGATAGTTCAGCCAATTTTTGACCCACTGAAAATATTTCAGTCCTTGATCTTGAACTTTCTATTCCTACCCAATTGACTCCTTCTTGTGATACAATAGCTTTAGAGTAGCCAATATTTTACCCATTGGACATGTTTAAGTCATGGATCTTGAAGTTTTTATACCTACTCATTGACTCTTTCTGAATTTAGGTCAGTCATTCAGAAATCCATATTTGACCAAATGTACTAATATCGGGCCCAAGAATCGTCAATTTTGAACTTTCCATTTTTACCCAATTGACTCCTTCTGATGATAAATTAGCCATAGAGTAGGCAATATTTGACCCATTGAACATGTTTCAGTCATGGATCTTGAAATTTCTAAACCTACTTATTGACTCTTTCTGATGTTACATCGGTCATTCAAAAGTCAATATTTGACCAAATGTACTAAAATTGGGCCCAAGAGTCGTCTATTTTGAACTTTTTAGTTCTACCCTATTGACTCCTTCTGGCGATAGTTCAGCCAATTTTTGACCCACTGAAAATATTTCAGTCCTTGATCTTGAACTTTCTATTCCTACCCAATTGACTCCTTCTTGTGATACAATAGCTTTAGAGTAGCCAATATTTTACCCATTGGACATGTTTAAGTAATGGATCTTGAAGTTTTTATACCTACTCATTGACTCTTTCTGAATTTAGGTCAGTCATTCAGAAATCCATATTTGACCAAATGTACTAATATCGGGCCCAAGAATCGTCAATTTTGAACTTTCCATTTTTACCCAATTGACTCCTTCTGATGATAAATTAGCCATAGAGTAGCCAATATTTGACCCATTGAACATGTTTCAGTCATGGATCTTGAAATTTCTAAACCTACTTATTGACTCTTTCTGATGTTACATCGGTCATTCAAAAGTCAATATTTGACCAAATGTACTAAAATTGGGCCCAAGAGTCGTCTATTTTGAACTTTTTAGTTCTACCCTATTGAATCCTTCTGGCGATAGTTCAGCCAATTTTTGACCCACTGAAAATATTTCAGTCCTTGATCTTGAACTTTCTATTCCTACCCAATTGACTCCTTCTGGTGATAAAGTAGCCATAGAGTAGCCAATATTTGACCCATTGAACATGTTTCAGTCATGGAGCTTGAAATTTCTATACCTACTTATTGACTCTTTCTGATGTTATATCGGTCATTCAAAAGTCAATATTTGACCAAATGTACTAAAATCGGGCCCAAGAGTCGTCTATTTTGAACTTTTTAGTTCTACCCTTTGACTCCTTCAGGTGATAAATTAGCCATAGTGGAGCCAATATTTGACCCCTTGAACATGTTTAAGTCATGGATCTTGAAGTTTTTATACCTACTCATTGACTCTTTCTGAATTTAGGTCAGTCATTCAGAAATCCATATTTGACCAAATGTACTAATATCAGGCCGAAGAGTCGTGGATTTTGAACTTTTTAGTTCTACCCTATTGACTCCTTCTTGCGATAGTTCAGCCAATTTTTGACCCACTAAAAATATTTCAGTCCTTGATCTTCAACTTTCTATTCCTACACAAATGACTCCTTCTTGTGATACATTAGCTTTAGAGTAGCCAATATTTTACCCATTGGACATGTTTAAGTCATGGATCTTGAAGTTTTTATACCTACTCTTTGACTCTTTCTGAATTTAGGTCAGTCATTCAGAAATCCATATTTGACCAAATGTACTAATATCGGGCCCAAGAATCGTCAATTTTGAACTTTCCATTTTTACCCAATTGACTCCTTCTGATGATAAATTAGCCATAGAGTAGCCAATATTTGACCCATTGAACATGTTTCAGTCATGGATCTTGAAATTTCTAAACCTACTTATTGACTCTTTCTGATGTTACATCGGTCATTCAAAAGTCAATATTTGACCAAATGTACTAATATCAGGCCCAAGAGTCGTCGATTTTGAACTTTTTAGTTCTACCCTATTGACTCCTTCTTGCGATAGTTCAGCCAATTTTTGACCCACTGAAAATATTTCAGTCCTTGATTTTCAACTTTCTATTCCTACCCAATTGACTCCTTCTGGTGATAAATTAGCCATAGAGTAGCCAATATTTGACCCATTGAATATTTTTCAGTCATGGAGCTTGAAATTTCTATACCTACATATTGACTCTTTCTGATGTTATATCGGTCATTCAAAAGTCAATATTTGACCAAATGTACTAATATCAGGCCCAAGAGTCGTCGATTTTGAACTTTTTAGTTCTACCCTATTGACCTCTTCTTGCGATAGTTCAGCCAATTTTTGACCCACTGAAAATATTTCAGTCCTTGATCTCTAACTTTCTATTCCTACCCAGTTGACTCCTTCTTGTGATAAATTAGCCATAGAGTAGCCAATATTTGACCCATTGAATATTTTTCAGTCATGGAGCTTGAAATTTCTATACCTACTTATTGACTCTTTCTGAATTTAGGTCAGTCATTCAGAAATCCATATTTGAACAAATGTACTAATATCAGGCCCAGGAGTCGTCGATTTTGAACTTTTTAGTTCTACCCTATTGACCTCTTCTTGCGATAGTTCAGCCAATTTTTGACCCACTGAAAATATTTCAGTCCTTGATCTCTAACTTTCTATTCCTACCCAGTTGACTCCTTCTTGTGATAAATTAGCCATAGATTAGCCAATAATTGACCCATTGAACATGTTTCAGACATGGATCTTGAAATATCTATACCTACTTATTGACTCTTTCTGATGTTATATCGGTCATTCAAAAGTCAGTATTTGACCAAATGTACTAATATCAGGCCCAAGAGTCGTCGATTTTGAACTTTTTAGTTCTACCCTATTGACTCCTTCTTGCGATAGTTCAGCCAATTTTTGACCCACTGAAAATATTTCAGTCCTTGATCTTCAACTTTCTATTCCTACACAAATGACTCCTTCTTGTGATACATTAGCATTAGAGTAGCTAATATTTTACCCATTGGACATGTTTCAGTTATGGATCTTGAAATTTTTCTACCTAACTCATTGACTCTTTCTGAATTTAGGTCAGTCATTCAGAAATCCATATTTGACCATATGTACTAATATCGGGCACAAGAGTCGTCAATTTTGAACTTTCCATTTTTACCCAATTGACTCCTTCTGGTGATAAATTAGCCATAGAGTAGCCAATATTTGACCCATTGAACATGTTTCAGTCATGGATCATGAAATTTCTATAACTACTTATTGACTCTTTCTGATGTTACATCGGTCATTCAAAAGTCAATATTTGACCAAATGTACTAATATCAGGCCCAAGAGTCGTCGATTTTGAACTTTTTAGTTCTACCCTATTGACTCCTTCTTGCGATAGTTCAGCCAATTTTTGACCCACTGAAAATATTTCAGTCCTTGATCTTGAACTTTCTATTACTACCCAATTGACTCCTTCTTGTGATACATTAGCCTTAGAGTAGCCAATATTTTACCCATTGGACATGTTTCAGTTATGGATCTTGAAGTTTTTATACCTACTCACTCTTTCTGAATTTAGGTCAGTCATTCAGAAATCCTTATTTGACCAAATGTACTAATATCGGGCCCAAGAGTCGTCCATTTTGAAATTTCTATTTCTACCCAATTGACTCCTTCTGGTGATAAATTAGCGATAGATTAGCCAATATTTGACCCATTGAACATGTTTCAGTCATGGAGCTTGAAATTTCTATACCTACTTATTGACTCTTTCTGATGTTATATCGGTCATTCAAAAGTCAATATTTGACCAAATGTACTAAAATCGGGCCCAAGAGTCGTCTATTTTGAACTTTTTAGTTCTACCCTTTGACTCCTTCAGGTGATAAATTAGCCATAGTGGAGCCAATATTTGACCCCTTGAACAAGTTTAAGTCATGGATCTTGAAGTTTTTATACCTACTCATTGACTCTTTCTGAATTTAGGTCAGTCATTCAGAAATCCATATTTGACCAAATGTACTAATATCAGGCCGAAGAGTCGTGGATTTTGAACTTTTTAGTTCTACCCTATTGACTCCTTCTTGCGATAGTTCAGCCAATTTTTGACCCACTAAAAATATTTCAGTCCTTGATCTTCAACTTTCTATTCCTACACAAATGACTCCTTCTTGTGATACATTAGCATTAGAGTAGCTAATATTTTACCCATTGGACATGTTTCAGTTATGGATCTTGAAATTTTTATACCTAACTCATTGACTCTTTCTGAATTTAGGTCAGTCATTCAGAAATCCATATTTGACCAAATGTACTAATATCGGGCCCAAGAGTCGTAAATTTTGAACTTTCCATTTTTACCCAATTGACTCCTTCTGGTGATAAATTAGCCATAGAGTAGCCAATATTTGACCCATTGAACATGTTTCAGTCATGAATCAGGAAATTTCTATACCTACTTATTGACTCTTTCTGATGTTACATCGGTCATTCAAAAGTCAATATTTGACCAAATGTACTAATATCAGGCCCAAGAGTCGTCGATTTTGAACTTTTTAGTTCTACCCTATTGACTCCTTCTTGCGATAGTTCAGCCAATTTTTGACCCACTGAAAATATTTCAGTCCTTGATTTTCAACTTTCTATTCCTACCCAATTGACTCCTTCTGGTGATAAATTAGCCATAGAGTAGCCAATATTTGACCCATTGAATATTTTTCAGTCATGGAGCTTGAATTTTCTATACCTACATATTGACTCTTTCTGATGTTATATCGGTCATTCAAAAGTCAATATTTGACTAAATGTACTAATATCAGGCCCAAGAGTCGTCGATTTTGAACTTTTTAGTTCTACCCTATTGACCTCTTATTGCGATAGTTCAGCCAATTTTTGACCCACTGAAAATATTTCAGTCCTTGATCTCTAACTTTCTATTCCTACCCAGTTGACTCCTTCTTGTGATAAATTAGCCATAGTGGAGTCAATATTTGACCCCTTGAATATGTTTCAGTCATGGATCTTGAAATTTCTATACCTACTTATTGACTCTTTCTGATGTTACATCGGTCATTGAAAAGTCAATATTTGACCAAATGTACTAAAATCGGGCCCAAGAGTCGTCTATTTTGAACTTTTTAGTTCTACCCTATTGACTAGTTCTGGTGATAGTTCAGCCAATTTTTGACCCACTGAAAATATTTCAGTCTTTGATCTTGAACTTTCTATTCCTACCCAATTGACTCCTTCTTGTGATACATTAGCCTTAGAGTAGCCAATATTTTACCAATTGGACATGTTTCAGTTATGGATCTTGAAGTTTTTATACCTACTCACTCTTTCTGAATTTAGGTCAGTCATTCAGAAATCCATATTTGAACAAATGTACTAATATCGGGCCCAAGAGTCATCCATTTTGAAATTTCTATTTTTACCCAATTGACTCCTTCTGGTGATAAATTAGCGATAGATTAGCCAATATTTGACCCATTGAACATGTTTCAGTAATGGATCTTGAAATTTCTATACCTAATTATTGACTCTTTTTGATGTTATATCGGTCATTCAAAAGTCAATATTTGACCAAATGTACTAATATCAGGCCCAAGAGTCGTCGATTTTGAACTTTTTAGTTCTACCCTATTGACTCCTTCTTGCGATAGTTCAGCCAATTTTTGACCCACTGAAAATATTTCAGTCCTTGATCTTGAACTTTCTATTCCTACCCAATTGACTCCTTCTTGTGATACATTAGCTTTAGAGTAGCCAATATTTTACCCATTGGACATGTTTAAGTCATGGATCTTGAAGTTTTTATACCTACTCTTTGACTCTTTCTGAATTTAGGTCAGTCATTCAGAAATCCATATTTGACCAAATGTACTAATATCAGGCCCAAGAGTCGTCGATTTTGAACTTTTTAGTTCTACCCTATTGACCTCTTCTTGCGATAGTTCAGCCAATTTTTGACCCACTGAAAATATTTCAGTCCTTGATCTCTAACTTTCTATTCCTACCCAGTTGACTCCTTCTTGTGATAAATTAGCCATAGAGTAGCCAATATTTGACCCATTGAATATTTTTCAGTCATGGAGCTTGAAATTTCTATACCTACTTATTGACTCTTTCTGAATTTAGGTCAGTCATTCAGAAATCCATATTTGAACAAATGTACTAATATCAGGCCCAGGAGTCGTCGATTTTGAACTTTTTAGTTCTACCCTATTGACCTCTTCTTGCGATAGTTCAGCCAATTTTTGACCCACTGAAAATATTTCAGTCCTTGATCTCTAACTTTCTATTCCTACCCAGTTGACTCCTTCTTGTGATAAATTAGCCATAGATTAGCCAATAATTGACCCATTGAACATGTTTCAGACATGGATCTTGAAATATCTATACCTACTTATTGACTCTTTCTGATGTTATATCGGTCATTCAAAAGTCAGTATTTGACCAAATGTACTAATATCAGGCCCAAGAGTCGTCGATTTTGAACTTTTTAGTTCTACCCTATTGACTCCTTCTTGCGATAGTTCAGCCAATTTTTGACCCACTGAAAATATTTCAGTCCTTGATCTTCAACTTTCTATTCCTACACAAATGACTCCTTCTTGTGATACATTAGCATTAGAGTAGCTAATATTTTACCCATTGGACATGTTTCAGTTATGGATCTTGAAATTTTTCTACCTAACTCATTGACTCTTTCTGAATTTAGGTCAGTCATTCAGAAATCCATATTTGACCATATGTACTAATATCGGGCACAAGAGTCGTCAATTTTGAACTTTCCATTCTTACCCAATTGACTCCTTCTGGTGATAAATTAGCCATAGAGTAGCCAATATTTGACCCATTGAACATGTTTCAGTCATGGATCATGAAATTTCTATAACTACTTATTGACTCTTTCTGATGTTACATCGGTCATTCAAAAGTCAATATTTGACCAAATGTACTAATATCAGGCCCAAGAGTCGTCGATTTTGAACTTTTTAGTTCTACCCTATTGACTCCTTCTTGCGATAGTTCAGCCAATTTTTGACCCACTGAAAATATTTCAGTCCTTGATCTTGAACTTTCTATTACTACCCAATTGACTCCTTCTTGTGATACATTAGCCTTAGAGTAGCCAATATTTTACCCATTGGACATGTTTCAGTTATGGATCTTGAAGTTTTTATACCTACTCACTCTTTCTGAATTTAGGTCAGTCATTCAGAAATCCTTATTTGACCAAATGTACTAATATCGGGCCCAAGAGTCGTCCATTTTGAAATTTCTATTTCTACCCAATTGACTCCTTCTGGTGATAAATTAGCGATAGATTAGCCAATAATTGACCCATTGAACATATTTCAGTCATGGATGTTGAAATTTCTAAACCTACTTATTGACTCTTTCTCATTTTATATCGGTCATTCAAAAGTCAATATTTGACCAAATGTACTAATTTCAGGCCCAAGAGTCGTCGATTTTGAACTTTCTATTTCAACCCAATAGACTCCTTCTTCTGATAAATTAGCCATAGAGTAGCCAATATTTGACCCATTGAACATGTTTCAGTCATGGATCTTGAAATATCTATACCTACTTATTGACTCTTTCTGATGTTACATTGGTCATTCAAAAGTCAATATTTGACCAAATGTACTAACACTGGGCCCAAGAGTCGTCTATGTTGAACTTTTTATTTCTACCCTATTGACTCCTTCTGGAGATAGTTCAGCCAATTTTTGACCCACTGAAAATATTTCAGTCCTTGATTTTCAACTTTCTATTCCTACCCTATTGACTCCTTCTCGTGATAAATTAGCCATAGAGTAGCCAATATTTGACCCCTTGAATATGTTTCAGTCATGGATCTTGAAATTTCTATACCTACTTATTGACTCTTTCTGATGTTACATCGGTCATTCAAAAGTCAATATTTGACCAAATGTACTAAAATCGGGCCCAAGAGTCGTCTATTTTGAACTTTTTAGTTCCACCCTATTGACTCCTTCTGGCGATAGTTCAGCCAATTTTTGACCCACTGAAAATATTTCAGTCCTTGATCTTGAACTTTCTATTCCTACCCAATTGACTCCTTCTTGTGATACATTAGCTTTAGAGTAGCCAATATTTTACCCATTGGACATGTTTAAGTCATGGATCTTGAAGTTTTTATACCTACTCATTGACTCTTTCTGAATTTAGGTCAGTCATTCAGAAATCCATATTTGACCAAATGTACTAATATCGGGCCCAAGAATCGTCAATTTTGAACTTTCCATTTTTACCCAATTGACTCCTTCTGATGATAAATTAGCCATAGAGTAGCCAATATTTGACCCATTGAACATGTTTCAGTCATGGATCTTGAAATTTCTAAACCTATTTATTGACTCTTTCTGATGTTACATCGGTCATTCAAAAGTCAATATTTGACCAAATGTACTAAAATTGGGCCCAAGAGTCGTCTATTTTGAACATTTTAGTTCTACCCTATTGACTCCTTCTGGCGATAGTTCAGCCAATTTTTGACCCACTGAAAATATTTCAGTCCTTGATCTTGAACTTTCTATTCCTACCCAATTGACTCCTTCTGGTGATAAAGTAGCCATAGAGTAGCCAATATTTGACCCATTGAACATGTTTCAGTCATGGAGCTTGAAATTTCTATACCTACTTATTGACTCTTTCTGATGTTATATCGGTCATTCAAAAGTCAATATTTGACCAAATGTACTAAAATCGGGCCCAAGAGTCGTCTATTTTGAACTTTTTAGTTCTACCCTTTGACTCTTTCAGGTGATAAATTAGCCATAGTGGAGCCAATATTTGACCCCTTGAACATGTTTAAGTCATGGATCTTGAAATTTCTATACCTACTTATTGAATCTTTCTGATGTTACATCGGTCATTCAAAAGTCAATATTTGACCAAATGTACTAAAATCGGGCCCAAGAGTCGTCTATTTTGAACTTTTTAGTTCCACCCTATTGACTCCTTCTGGCGATAGTTCAGCGAATTTTTGACCCACTGAAAATATTTCAGTCCTTGATCTTGAACTTTCTATTCCTACCCAATTGACTCCTTCTTGTGATACATTAGCTTTAGAGTAGCCAATATTTTACCCATTGGACATGTTTAAGTCATGGATCTTGAAGTTTTTATACCTACTCATTGACTCTTTCTGAATTTAGGTCAGTCATTCAGAAATCCATATTTGACCAAATGTACTAATATCGGGCCCAAGAATCGTCAATTTTGAACTTTCCATTTTTACCCAATTGACTCCTTCTGATGATAAATTAGCCATAGAGTAGCCAATATTTGACCCATTGAACATGTTTCAGTCATGGATCTTGAAATTTCTAAACCTATTTATTGACTCTTTCTGATGTTACATCGGTCATTCAAAAGTCAATATTTGACCAAATGTACTAAAATTGGGCCCAAGAGTCGTCTATTTTGAACATTTTAGTTCTACCCTATTGACTCCTTCTGGCGATAGTTCAGCCAATTTTTGACCCACTGAAAATATTTCAGTCCTTGATCTTGAACTTTCTATTCCTACCCAATTGACTCCTTCTGGTGATAAAGTAGCCATAGAGTAGCCAATATTTGACCCATTGAACATGTTTCAGTCATGGAGCTTGAAATTTCTATACCTACTTATTGACTCTTTCTGATGTTATATCGGTCATTCAAAAGTCAATATTTGACCAAATGTACTAAAATCGGGCCCAAGAGTCGTCTATTTTGAACTTTTTAGTTCTACCCTTTGACTCTTTCAGGTGATAAATTAGCCATAGTGGAGCCAATATTTGACCCCTTGAACATGTTTAAGTCATGGATCTTGAAGTTTTTATACCTACTCATTGACTCTTTCTGAATTTAGGTCAGTCATTCAGAAATCCATATTTGACCAAATGTACTAATATCAGGCCCAAGAGTCGTCGATTTTGAACTTTTTAGTTCTACCCTATTGACTCCTTCTTGCGATAGTTCAGCCAATTTTTGACCCACTAAAAATATTTCAGTCCTTGATCTTCAACTTTCTATTCCTACACAAATGACTCCTTCTTGTGATACATTAGCATTAGAGTAGCTAATATTTTACCCATTGGACATGTTTCAGTTATGGATCTTGAAATTTTTATACCTAACTCATTGACTCTTTCTGAATTTAGATCAGTCATTCAGAAATCCATATTTGACCAAATGTACTAATATCGGGCCCAAGAGTCGTCCATTTTGAAATTTCTATTTCTACCCAATTGACTCCTTCTTGTGATAAATTAGCCATAGAGTAGCCAATATTTGACCCATTGAACATGTTTCAGTCATGGATCTTGAAATATCTATACCTACTCATTGACTCTTTCTGAATTTAGGTCAGTCATTCAGAAATCCATTTTCGATCAAATGTGCTAATATCGGGCACAAGAATCGTCAATTTTGAACTTTCCATTTTTACCCAATTGACTCCTTCTGGTGATAAATTAGCCATAGAGTAGCCAATATTTGACCCATTGAACATGTTTCAGTCATGAATCATGAAATTTCTATACCTACTTATTGACTCTTTCTGATGTTACATCGGTCATTCAAAAGTCAATATTTGACCAAATGTACTAAAATCGGGCCCAAGAGTCGTCTATTTTGAACTTTTTAGTTCCACCCTATTGACTCCTTCTGGCGATAGTTCAGCCAATTTTTGACCCACTGAAAATATTTCAGTCCTTGATCTTGAACTTTCTATTCCTACCCAATTGACTCCTTCTTGTGATACATTAGCTTTAGAGTAGCCAATATTTTACCCATTGGACATGTTTAAGTCATGGATCTTGAAGTTTTTATACCTACTCATTGACTCTTTCTGAATTTAGGTCAGTCATTCAGAAATCCATATTTGACCAAATGTACTAATATCGGGCCCAAGAATCGTCAATTTTGAACTTTCCATTTTTACCCAATTGACTCCTTCTGATGATAAATTAGCCATAGAGTAGCCAATATTTGACCCATTGAACATGTTTCAGTCATGGATCTTGAAATTTCTAAACCTATTTATTGACTCTTTCTGATGTTACATCGGTCATTCAAAAGTCAATATTTGACCAAATGTACTAAAATTGGGCCCAAGAGTCGTCTATTTTGAACATTTTAGTTCTACCCTATTGACTCCTTCTGGCGATAGTTCAGCCAATTTTTGACCCACTGAAAATATTTCAGTCCTTGATCTTGAACTTTCTATTCCTACCCAATTGACTCCTTCTGGTGATAAAGTAGCCATAGAGTAGCCAATATTTGACCCATTGAACATGTTTCAGTCATGGAGCTTGAAATTTCTATACCTACTTATTGACTCTTTCTGATGTTATATCGGTCATTCAAAAGTCAATATTTGACCAAATGTACTAAAATCGGGCCCAAGAGTCGTCTATTTTGAACTTTTTAGTTCTACCCTTTGACTCTTTCAGGTGATAAATTAGCCATAGTGGAGCCAATATTTGACCCCTTGAACATGTTTAAGTCATGGATCTTGAAATTTCTATACCTACTTATTGAATCTTTCTGATGTTACATCGGTCATTCAAAAGTCAATATTTGACCAAATGTACTAAAATCGGGCCCAAGAGTCGTCTATTTTGAACTTTTTAGTTCCACCCTATTGACTCCTTCTGGCGATAGTTCAGCGAATTTTTGACCCACTGAAAATATTTCAGTCCTTGATCTTGAACTTTCTATTCCTACCCAATTGACTCCTTCTTGTGATACATTAGCTTTAGAGTAGCCAATATTTTACCCATTGGACATGTTTAAGTCATGGATCTTGAAGTTTTTATACCTACTCATTGACTCTTTCTGAATTTAGGTCAGTCATTCAGAAATCCATATTTGACCAAATGTACTAATATCGGGCCCAAGAATCGTCAATTTTGAACTTTCCATTTTTACCCAATTGACTCCTTCTGATGATAAATTAGCCATAGAGTAGCCAATATTTGACCCATTGAACATGTTTCAGTCATGGATCTTGAAATTTCTAAACCTATTTATTGACTCTTTCTGATGTTACATCGGTCATTCAAAAGTCAATATTTGACCAAATGTACTAAAATTGGGCCCAAGAGTCGTCTATTTTGAACATTTTAGTTCTACCCTATTGACTCCTTCTGGCGATAGTTCAGCCAATTTTTGACCCACTGAAAATATTTCAGTCCTTGATCTTGAACTTTCTATTCCTACCCAATTGACTCCTTCTGGTGATAAAGTAGCCATAGAGTAGCCAATATTTGACCCATTGAACATGTTTCAGTCATGGAGCTTGAAATTTCTATACCTACTTATTGACTCTTTCTGATGTTATATCGGTCATTCAAAAGTCAATATTTGACCAAATGTACTAAAATCGGGCCCAAGAGTCGTCTATTTTGAACTTTTTAGTTCTACCCTTTGACTCTTTCAGGTGATAAATTAGCCATAGTGGAGCCAATATTTGACCCCTTGAACATGTTTAAGTCATGGATCTTGAAGTTTTTATACCTACTCATTGACTCTTTCTGAATTTAGGTCAGTCATTCAGAAATCCATATTTGACCAAATGTACTAATATCAGGCCCAAGAGTCGTCGATTTTGAACTTTTTAGTTCTACCCTATTGACTCCTTCTTGCGATAGTTCAGCCAATTTTTGACCCACTAAAAATATTTCAGTCCTTGATCTTCAACTTTCTATTCCTACACAAATGACTCCTTCTTGTGATACATTAGCATTAGAGTAGCTAATATTTTACCCATTGGACATGTTTCAGTTATGGATCTTGAAATTTTTATACCTAACTCATTGACTCTTTCTGAATTTAGATCAGTCATTCAGAAATCCATATTTGACCAAATGTACTAATATCGGGCCCAAGAGTCGTCCATTTTGAAATTTCTATTTCTACCCAATTGACTCCTTCTTGTGATAAATTAGCCATAGAGTAGCCAATATTTGACCCATTGAACATGTTTCAGTCATGGATCTTGAAATATCTATACCTACTCATTGACTCTTTCTGAATTTAGGTCAGTCATTCAGAAATCCATTTTCGATCAAATGTGCTAATATCGGGCACAAGAATCGTCAATTTTGAACTTTCCATTTTTACCCAATTGACTCCTTCTGGTGATAAATTAGCCATAGAGTAGCCAATATTTGACCCATTGAACATGTTTCAGTCATGAATCATGAAATTTCTATACCTACTTATTGACTCTTTCTGATGTTACATCGGTCATTCAAAAGTCAATATTTGACCAAATGTACTAAAATCGGGCCCAAGAGTCGTCTATTTTGAACTTTTTAGTTCCACCCTATTGACTCCTTCTGGCGATAGTTCAGCCAATTTTTGACCCACTGAAAATATTTCAGTCCTTGATCTTGAACTTTCTATTCCTACCCAATTGACTCCTTCTTGTGATACATTAGCTTTAGAGTAGCCAATATTTTACCCATTGGACATGTTTAAGTCATGGATCTTGAAGTTTTTATACCTACTCATTGACTCTTTCTGAATTTAGGTCAGTCATTCAGAAATCCATATTTGACCAAATGTACTAATATCGGGCCCAAGAATCGTCAATTTTGAACTTTCCATTTTTACCCAATTGACTCCTTCTGATGATAAATTAGCCATAGAGTAGCCAATATTTGACCCATTGAACATGTTTCAGTCATGGATCTTGAAATTTCTAAACCTACTTATTGACTCTTTCTGATGTTACATCGGTCATTCAAAAGTCAATATTTGACCAAATGTACTAATATCAGGCCCAAGAGTCGTCGATTTTGAACTTTTTAGTTCTACCCTATTGACTCCTTCTTGCGATAGTTCAGCCAATTTTTGACCCACTGAAAATTTTTCAGTCCTTGATTTTCAACTTTCTATTCCTACCCAATTGACTCCTTCTGTTGATAAATTAGCCATAGAGTAGCCAATATTTGACCCATTGAATATTTTTCAGTCATGGAGCTTGAAATTTCTATACCTACTTATTGACTCTTTCTGATGTTACATCGGTCATTGAAAAGTCAATATTTGACCAAATGTACTAAAATCGGGCCCAAGAGTCGTCTATTTTGAACTTTTTAGTTCTACCCTATTGACTCCTTCTGGTGATAGTTCAGCCAATTTTTGACCCACTGAAAATATTTCAGTCTTTGATCTTGAACTTTCTATTCCTACCCAATTGACTCCTTCTTGTGATACATTAGCCTTAGAGTAGCCAATATTTTACCAATTGGACATGTTTCAGTTATGGATCTTGAAGTTTTTATACCTGCTCACTCTTTCTGAATTTAGGTCAGTCATTCAGAAATCCATATTTGAACAAATGTACTAATATCGGGCCCAAGAGTCATCCATTTTGAAATTTCTTTTTTTACCCATTTGACTCCTTCTGGTGATAAATTAGCGATAGATTAGCCAATATTTGACCCATTGAACATGTTTCAGTAATGGATCTTGAAATTTCTATACCTAATTATTGACTCTTTTTGATGTTATATCGGTCATTCAAAAGTCAATATTTGACCAAATTTACTAATATCGGGCCCAAGAGTCGTCTATTTTGAACTTTTTAGTTCTACCCTTTGACTCCTTCAGGTGATAAATTAGCCATAGTGGAGCCAATATTGTACCCCTTGAACATGTTTAAGTCATGGATCTTGAAGTTTTTATACCTACTCATTGACTCTTTCTGAATTTAGGTCAGTCATTCAGAAATCCATATTTGACCAAATGTACTAATATCAGGCCGAAGAGTCGTGGATTTTGAACTTTTTAGTTCTACCCTATTGACTCCTTCTTGCGATAGTTCAGCCAATTTTTGACCCACTAAAAATATTTCAGTCCTTGATCTTCAACTTTCTATTCCTACACAAATGACTCCTTCTTGTGATACATTAGCATTAGAGTAGCTAATATTTTACCCATTGGACATGTTTCAGTTATGGATCTTGAAATTTTTATACCTAACTAATTGACTCTTTCTGAATTTAGGTCAGTCATTCAGAAATCCATATTTGACCAAATGTACTAATATCGGGCCCAAGAGTCGTCAATTTTGAACTTTCCATTTTTACCCAATTGACTCCTTCTGGTGATAAATTAGCCATAGAGTAGCCAATATTTCACCCATTGAACATGTTTCAGTCATGAATCATGAAATTTCTATACCTACTTATTGACTCTTTCTGATGTTACATCGGTCATTCAAAAGTCAATATTTGACCAAATGTACTAATATCAGGCCCAAGAGTCGTCGATTTTGAACTTTTTAGTTCTACCCTATTGACTCCTTCTTGCGATAGTTCAGCCAATTTTTGACCCACTAAAAATATTTCAGTCCTTGATCTTCAACTTTCTATTCCTACACAAATGACTCCTTCTTGTGATACATTAGCATTAGAGTAGCTAATATTTTACCCATTGGACATGTTTCAGTTATGGATCTTGAAATTTTTATACCTAACTCATTGACTCTTTCTGAATTTAGGTCAGTCATTCAGAAATCCATATTTGACCAAATGTACTAATATCGGGCCCAAGAGTCGTAAATTTTGAACTTTCCATTTTTACCCAATTGACTCCTTCTGGTGATAAATTAGCCATAGAGTAGCCAATATTTGACCCATTGAACATGTTTCAGTCATGAATCAGGAAATTTCTATACCTACTTACTGACTCTTTCTGATGTTACATCGGTCATTCAAAAGTCAATATTTGACCAAATGTACTAATATCAGGCCCAAGAGTCGTCGATTTTGAACTTTTTAGTTCTACCCTATTGACTCCTTCTTGCGATAGTTCAGCCAATTTTTGACCCACTGAAAATATTTCAGTCCTTGATTTTCAACTTTCTATTCCTACCCAATTGACTCCTTCTGGTGATAAATTAGCCATAGAGTAGCCAATATTTGACCCATTGAATATTTTTCAGTCATGGAGCTTGAAATTTCTATACCTACATATTGACTCTTTCTGATGTTATATCGGTCATTCAAAAGTCAATATTTGACTAAATGTACTAATATCAGGCCCAAGAGTCGTCGATTTTGAACTTTTTAGTTCTACCCTATTGACCTCTTATTGCGATAGTTCAGCCAATTTTTGACCCACTGAAAATATTTCAGTCCTTGATCTTGAACTTTCTATTCCTACCCAATTGACTCCTTCTTGTGATACATTAGCTTTAGAGTAGCCAATATTTTACCCATTGGACATGTTTAAGTCATGGATCTTGAAGTTTTTATACCTACTCTTTGACTCTTTCTGAATTTAGGTCAGTCATTCAGAAATCCATATTTGACCAAATGTACTAATATCGGGCCCAAGAATCGTCAATTTTGAACTTTCCATTTTTACCCAATTGACTCCTTCTGATGATAAATTAGCCATAGAGTAGCCAATATTTGACCCATTGAACATGTTTCAGTCATGGATCTTGAAATTTCTAAACCTACTTATTGACTCTTTCTGATGTTACATCGGTCATTCAAAAGTCAATATTTGACCAAATGTACTAAAATTGGGCCCAAGAGTCATCTATTTTGAACTTTTTAGTTCTACCCTATTGACTCCTTCTGGCGATAGTTCAGCCAATTTTTGACACACTGAAAATATTTCAGTCCTTGATCTTGAACTTTCTATTCCTACCCAATTGACTCCTTCTGGTGATAAATTAGCCATAGAGTAGCCAATATTAAACCCATTGAACATGTTTCAGTCATGGAGCTTGAAATTTCTATACCTACTTATTGACTCTTTCTGATGTTATATCGGTCATTCAAAAGTCAATATTTGACCAAATGTACTAAAATCGGGCCCAAGAGTCGTCTATTTTGAACTTTTTAGTTCTACCCTTTGACTCCTTCAGGTGATAAATTAGCCATAGTGGAGCCAATATTTGACCCCTTGAACATGTTTAAGTCATGGATCTTGAAGTTTTTATACCTACTCATTGACTCTTTCTGAATTTAGGTCAGTCATTCAGAAATCCATATTTGACCAAATGTACTAATATCAGGCCCAAGAGTCGTGGATTTTGAACTTTTTAGTTCTACCCTATTGACTCCTTCTTGCGATAGTTCAGCCAATTTTTGACCCACTAAAAATATTTCAGTCCTTGATCTTCAACTTTCTATTCCTACACAAATGACTCCTTCTTGTGATACATTAGCATTAGAGTAGCTAATATTTTACCCATTGGACATGTTTCAGTTATGGATCTTGAAATTTTTATACCTAACTCATTGACTCTTTCTGAATTTAGGTCAGTCATTCAGAAATCCATATTTGACCAAATGTACTAATATCGGGCCCAAGAGTCGTCAAGTTTGAACTTTCCATTTTTACCCAATTGACTCCTTCTGGTGATAAATTAGCCATAGAGTAGCCAATATTTGACCCATTGAACATGTTTCAGTCATGAATCAGGAAATTTCTATACCTACTTATTGACTCTTTCTGATGTTACATCGGTCATTCAAAAGTCAATATTTGACCAAATGTACTAATATCAGGCCCAAGAGTCGTCGATTTTGAACTTTTTAGTTCTACCCTATTGACTCCTTCTTGCGATAGTTCAGCCAATTTTTGACCCACTGAAAATATTTCAGTCCTTGATTTTCAACTTTCTATTCCTACCCAATTGACTCCTTCTGGTGATAAATTAGCCATAGAGTAGCCAATATTTGACCCATTGAATATTTTTTAGTCATGGAGCTTGAAATTTCTATACCTACATATTGACTCTTTCTGATGTTATATCGGTCATTCAAAAGTCAATATTTGACCAAATGTACTAATATCAGGCCCAAGAGTCGTCGATTTTGAACTTTTTAGTTCTACCCTATTGACCTCTTCTTGCGATAGTTCAGGAAATTTTTGACCCACTGAAAATATTTCAGTCCTTGATCTCTAACTTTCTATTCCTACCCAGTTGACTCCTTCTTGTGATAAATTAGCCATAGAGTAGCCAATATTTGACCCATTGAATATTTTTCAGTCATGGAGCTTGAAATTTCTATACCTACTTATTGACTCTTTCTGAATTTAGGTCAGTCATTCAGAAATCCATATTTGAACAAATGTACTAATATCAGGCCCAAGAGTCGTCGATTTTGAACTTTTTAGTTCTACCCTATTGACCTCTTCTTGCGATAGTTCAGCCAATTTTTGACCCACTGAAAATATTTCAGTCCTTGATCTCTAACTTTCTATTCCTACCCAGTTGACTCCTTCTTGTGATAAATTAGCCATAGATTAGCCAATAATTGACCCATTGAACATGTTTCAGACATGGATCTTGAAATATCTATACCTACTTATTGACTCTTTCTGATGTTATATCGGTCATTCAAAAGTCAGTATTTGACCAAATGTACTAATATCAGGCCCAAGAGTCGTCGATTTTGAACTTTTTAGTTCTACCCTATTGACTCCTTCTTGCGATAGTTCAGCCAATTTTTGACCCACTGAAAATATTTCAGTCCTTGATCTTCAACTTTCTATTCCTACACAAATGACTCCTTCTTGTGATACATTAGCATTAGAGTAGCTAATATTTTACCCATTGGACATGTTTCAGTTATGGATCTTGAAATTTTTCTACCTAACTCATTGACTCTTTCTGAATTTAGGTCAGTCATTCAGAAATCCATATTTGACCATATGTACTAATATCGGGCACAAGAGTCGTCAATTTTGAACTTTCCATTTTTACCCAATTGACTCCTTCTGGTGATAAATTAGCCATAGAGTAGCCAATATTTGACCCATTGAACATGTTTCAGTCATGGATCATGAAATTTCTATAACTACTTATTGACTCTTTCTGATGTTACATCGGTCATTCAAAAGTCAATATTTGACCAAATGTACTAATATCAGGCCCAAGAGTCGTCGATTTTGAACTTTTTAGTTCTACCCTATTGACTCCTTCTTGCGATAGTTCAGCCAATTTTTGACCCACTGAAAATATTTCAGTCCTTGATCTTGAACTTTCTATTACTACCCAATTGACTCCTTCTTGTGATACATTAGCCTTAGAGTAGCCAATATTTTACCCATTGGACATGTTTCAGTTATGGATCTTGAAGTTTTTATACCTACTCACTCTTTCTGAATTTAGGTCAGTCATTCAGAAATCCTTATTTGACCAAATGTACTAATATCGGGCCCAAGAGTCGTCCATTTTGAAATTTCTATTTCTACCCAATTGACTCCTTCTGGTGATAAATTAGCGATAGATTAGCCAATAATTGACCCATTGAACATATTTCAGTCATGGATGTTGAAATTTCTAAACCTACTTATTGACTCTTTCTCATTTTATATCGGTCATTCAAAAGTCAATATTTGACCAAATGTACTAATTTCAGGCCCAAGAGTCGTCGATTTTGAACTTTCTATTTCAACCCAATAGACTCCTTCTTCTGATAAATTAGCCATAGAGTAGCCAATATTTGACCCATTGAACATGTTTCAGTCATGGATCTTGAAATATCTATACCTACTTATTGACTCTTTCTGATGTTACATTGGTCATTCAAAAGTCAATATTTGACCAAATGTACTAACACTGGGCCCAAGAGTCGTCTATGTTGAACTTTTTATTTCTACCCTATTGACTCCTTCTGGAGATAGTTCAGCCAATTTTTGACCCACTGAAAATATTTCAGTCCTTGATTTTCAACTTTCTATTCCTACCCTATTGACTCCTTCTCGTGATAAATTAGCCATAGAGTAGCCAATATTTGACCCCTTGAATATGTTTCAGTCATGGATCTTGAAATTTCTATACCTACTTATTGACTCTTTCTGATGTTACATCGGTCATTGAAAAGTCAATATTTGACCAAATGTACTAATATCGGGCCCAAGAGTCGTCGATTTTGAACTTTCTATTTCTACCCAATAGACTCCTTCTTGTGATAAATTAGCCATAGAGTAGCCAATATTTGACCCATTGAACATGTTTCAGTCATGGATGTTGAAATTTCTAAACCTACTTATTGACTCTTTCTCATGTTATATCGGTCATTCAAAAGTCAATATTTGACCAAATGTACTAAAATCGGGCCCAAGAGTCGTCTATTTTGAACTTTTTAGTTCCACCCTATTGACTCCTTCTGGCGATAGTTCAGCCAATTTTTGACCCACTGAAAATATTTCAGTCCTTGATCTTGAACTTTCTATTCCTACCCAATTGACTCCTTCTTGTGATACATTAGCTTTAGAGTAGCCAATATTTTGCCCATTGGACATGTTTAAGTCATGGATCTTGAAGTTTTTATACCTACTCATTGACTCTTTCTGAATTTAGGTCAGTCATTCAGAAATCCATATTTGACCAAATGTACTAATATCGGGCCCAAGAATCGTCAATTTTGAACTTTCCATTTTTACCCAATTGACTCCTTCTGATGATAAATTAGCCATAGAGTAGCCAATATTTGACCCATTGAACATGTTTCAGTCATGGATCTTGAAATTTCTAAACCTACTTATTGACTCTTTCTGATGTTAAATCGGTCATTCAAAAGTCAATATTTGACCAAATGTACTAATATCAGGCCCAAAAGTCGTCTATTTTGAACTTTATATTTCTGCCCAATAGACTCCTTCTTGTGATAAATTAGCCATAGAGTAGCCAATATTTTACCCATTGAACATGTTGCAGTCATGGATCTTGAAATTTCTAAACCTACTTATTGACTCTTTCTGATGTTACATCGGTCATTCAAAAGTCAATATTTGACCAAATGTACTAATATCGGGCCCAAGAGTCGTCGATTTTGAACTTTTTAGTTCTACCCAATAGACTCCTTCTGGCGATAGTTCAGCCAATTTTTGACCCACTGAAAATATTTCAGTCCTTGATCTTCAACTTTCTATTCCTACACAAATGACTCCTTCTTGTGATACATTAGCATTAGAGTAGCTAATATTTTACCCATTGGACATGTTTCAGTTATGGATCTTGAAATTTTTATACCTAACTCATTGACTCTTTCTGAATTTAGGTCAGTCATTCAGAAATCCATATTTGACCAAATGTACTAATATCGGGCCCAAGAGTCGTCAATTTTGAACTTTCCATTTTTACCCAATTGACTCCTTCTGGTGATAAATTAGCCATAGAGTTGTAACACTCGTGCTCGCGGTGTGTGCACAAAAGCACGGAGAGTCAGGACAGGTTAAATGCAACAAGTTTAATATAACAGAACAGGATACAAGGGCCGGTTAAGCACGACATGAAACGTTAACGAAGAACAAGGACAGGACTGACACAGAGGGAATTTATACAGACTGGCACAAGAGGATAATGAGGGTTACACAGGTGTATGACATGACTAATTAACGGGCACAGGTGGAGACGATGAACTAATAATGACGAAAAGCACATGGTAAAGCAAAACAAAGATCACATGACTAAACTGACAGGACATAACAAAAGAACATGTGACACATGACAGAACTAAATGAAAACAAGGAACATGTGACAAAGACAGGACCGGGGAACAGAATAAACAGATAAACATAGACACGATTATGACAGTACTTCCCCCTCCCGGAAGGCGCGTCCTCGCGCCAAAAAGGAACAGATCCGGGAGGGGGGGTGGGCACCCTGGAGGCCGTGGTCAGGAACAGGCAGGTCAGGTGGCCTCCAGGGTGTCTCCCGTACCTCCGGGCGCCATGGCGGGTCTGGGAGTTCCGGCGGCCATGGAGGAGTCCGGGGCAGAGTCACAGCTGAGGCTGTGCGGTCCGGCGGCCATGGCGGAGTCCGGTGCAGAGTCCCGGCGGTTGCCAGGATATCAGGCGGCCATGGAGGAGTCCAGGGAAGAATCACAGCTAGGGCTGTGATGTCAGGCGGCCATGGAGGAGTCTTAGGTGGCAAAGTCACAGCTGAGGCTGTGAGGTCAGGTGGCCATGGAGGAGTTCTAGGTGGAGTCCAGGTTGTGGCCTCCTTTCTTCTGGCCGCCGTGGACGGAGGCACTGGGCCCCCCCCCAAAATTTTCAGGGGAAGGGTTCCCCAATCCGGTGACCTTGGTGGTGCAGGCTCTGGCGGTGGCAGGTCAGGCGCCGGCTCTGGCGGTGGCAGGTCAGGCGCCGGCTCTGGCGGTGGCAGGTCAGGCGCCGGCTCTGGCGGTGGCAGGTCAGGCGCCGGCTCTGGCGGTGGGAGGTCTGGGAGGTCTGGGAGGTCTGGGCGGTCTGGGCGGTCTGGGAGCCCAGGAGGCTCTGGCGGGTCAGGGAGCCCAGGAGGAGGAAGGTCTGGGAGCTCTGGGTCTGGGAGCTCAGGAGGAGGAAGGTCTGGGAGCTCAGGGTCTGGGAGCTCAGGAGGAGGAAGGTCTGGGAGCTCTGGGTCTGGGAGCTCAGGAGGAGGAAGGTCTGGGAGCTCAAGGTCTGGGAGTTCAGGAGGCTCGGGCCAGTCGGGGAGCTCGGGCCAGTCGGGGAGCTCGGGCCAGTCGGGGAGCTCGGGCCAGTCGGGGAGCTCGGGCCAGTCGGGGAGCTCGGGCCAGTCGGGGAGCTCGGGCCAGTCGGGGAGCTCGGGCCAGTCGGGGAGCTCGGGCCAGTCGGGGAGCTCGGGCCAGTCGGGGAGCTCGGGCCAGTCGGGGAGCTCGGGCCAGTCGGGGAGCTCGGGCCAGTCGGGGAGCTCGGGCCAGTCGGGGAGCTCGGGCCAGTCGGGGAGCTCGGGCCAGTCGGGGAGCTCGGGCCAGTCGGGGAGCTCGGGCCAGTCGGGGAGCTCGGGCCAGTCGGGGAGCTCGGGAGGCTCAGGGAACTCGGGAGGCTCAGGGAACTCGGGAGGCTCAGGGAACTCGGGAGGCTCAGGGAACTCGGGAGGCTCAGGGAACTCGGGAGGCTCAGGGAACTCGGGAGGCTCAGGGAACTCGGGAGGCTCAGGGAACTCGGGAGGCTCAGGGAACTCGGGAGGCTCAGGGAACTCGGGAGGCTCAGGGAACTCGGGAGGCTCAGGGAACTCGGGAGGCTCAGGGAACTCGGGAGGCTCAGGGAACTCGGGAGGCTCAGGGAACTCGGGAGGCTCAGGGAACTCGGGAGGCTCAGGGAACTCGGGAGGCTCAGGGAACTCGGGAGGCTCAGGGAACTCGGGAGGCTCACGGCTCCTCGCGGCCTTTCGGGGGCGTGGCTTGCGATCCCTCGCGGCCTTTCGGGGGCGTGGCTTGCGTGCGGCCCCGTTCGGCGGCGGCCCGCGAGGAGATTTCTGGTCGGCGGTCCGAAAAACGGCAGGATTGAGGACGGTTTTATATGGCAGCTCGCAGTGGGCCGGACTGAGGAGATCCGCAAACTCCTCCTCCTCGTCCGAGGACGGGTAATACGGCCAGACAGGAATCGCTCCGCTGCAGAGGTATGCGGGGAGACTCGGAGAAGGCTGGGCTGGCGGAGCGGTTGTTTTGGCTGGAACTGGACGAGACACACACTCCTCCACCTCAAAACCGGACCCGTTTAACTCGAGGATCAGATTAATAAGATCGACCAATGAAGCATGAGTTAACGGTTCGTCCGGGCGGATCGTGTTCTCATCCAGTCCCAACCAAAATATTACATTTAGCGTGGCATCCGGCCAGCCCGCCAGATGGGAGAACTCAACGAACTCCCCCACATACCTCTCCAGCGGGCGTCCCCGCTGCCGGATGCTCCACAGGTGATTTTCTGCCTCATTTGCCCACATCGCAGAAAGAGATGTTGTTGTCGTTGTTTTGTTGTGGTGGTTCTTCGTTCTGTAACACTCGTGCTCGCGGTGTGTGCACAAAAGCACGGAGAGTCAGGACAGGTTAAATGCAACAAGTTTAATATAACAGAACAGGATACAAGGGCCGGTTAAGCACGACATGAAACGTTAACGAAGAACAAGGACAGGACTGACACAGAGGGAATTTATACAGACTGGCACAAGAGGATAATGAGGGTTACACAGGTGTATGACATGACTAATTAACGGGCACAGGTGGAGACGATGAACTAATAATGACGAAAAGCACATGGTAAAGCAAAACAAAGATCACATGACTAAACTGACAGGACATAACAAAAGAACATGTGACACATGACAGAACTAAATGAAAACAAGGAACATGTGACAAAGACAGGACCGGGGAACAGAATAAACAGATAAACATAGACACGATTATGACAAGAGTAGCCAATATTTGACCCATTGAACATGTTGCAGTCATGGATCTTGAAATATCTATACCTACTTATTGACTCTTTCTGATGTTACATTGGTCATTCAAAAGTCAATATTTGACAAAATGTACTAACACTGGGCCCAAGAGTCGTCTATGTTGAACTTTTTAGTTCTACCCTATTGACTCCTTCTGGAGATAGTTCAGCCAATTTTTGACCCACTGAAAATATTTCAGTCCTTGATTTTCAACTTTCTATTCCTACCCAATTGACTCCTTCTGGTGATAAATTAGCCATAGAGTAGCCAATATTTGACCCATTGAATATTTTTCAGTCATGGAGCTTGAAATTTCTATACCTACTTATTAACTCTTTCTGATGTTATATCGGTCATTCAAAAGTCAATATTTGACCAAATGTACTAATATCAGGCCCAAGAGTCGTCGATTTTGAACTTTTTAGTTCTACCCTATTGACTCCTTCTGGAGATAGTTCAGCCAATTTTTGACCCACTGAAAATATTTCAGTCCTTGATCTTCAACTTTCTATTCCTACACAAATGACTCCTTCTTGTGATACATTAGCATTAGAGTAGCTAATATTTTACCCATTGGACATGTTTCAGTTATGGATCTTGAAATTTTTATACCTAACTCATTGACTCTTTCTGAATTTAGGTCTGTCATTCAGAAATCCATATTTGACCAAATGTACTAATATCGGGCCCAAGAGTCGTCAATTTTGAACTTTCCATTTTTACCCAATTGACTCCTTCTGGTGATAAATTAGCCATAGAGTAGCCAATATTTGACCCATTGAACATGTTTCAGTCATGGATCTTGAAGTTTTTATACCTATTCATTGACTCTTTCTGAATTTAGGTCAGTCATTCAGAAATCCATATTTGACCAAATGTACTAATATCGGGCCCAAGAATCGTCAATTTTGAACTTTCCATTTTTACCCAATTGACTCCTTCTGATGATAAATTAGCCATAGAGTAGCCAATATTTGACCCATTGAACATGTTTCAGTAATGGATCTTGAAATTTCTATACCTACTTATTGACTCTTTCTGATGTTATATCGGTCATTCAAAAGTCAATATTTGACCAAATGTACTAATATCAGGCCCAAGAGTCGTCGGTTTTAAACTTTTTAGTTCTACCCTTTGACTCCTTCTGGTGATAAATTAGCCATAGAGTAGCCAATATTTGACCCATTGAACATGTTTCAGTAATGGATCTTGAAATTTCTATTCCTAATTATTGACTCTTTCTGATGTTATGTCGGTCATTCAAAAGTCAATATTTGACCAAATGTACTAATATCAGGCCAAAGAGTCGTCGATTTTGAACTTTTTAGTTCTACCCTATTGACTCCTTCTTGCGATAGTTCAGCCAGTTTTTGACCCACTGAAAATATTTCAGTCCTTGATCTTGAACTTTCTATTCCTACCCAATTGACTCCTTCTGGTGATAAATTAGCCATAGAGTAGCCAATATTTGACCCATTGAAGATGTTTCAGTCATGGAGCTTGAAATTTCTATACCTGCTTATTGACTCTTTCTGATGTTATATCGGTCATTCAAAAGTCAATATTTGACGAAATGTACTAAAATCGCTCCCAAGAGTCGTCAATTTTGAACTTTCCATTTCTACCCAATTGACTCCTTCTGATGATAAATTAGCCAAAGAGTAGCCAATATTTGACCCATTGAACATGTTTCAGTCATGGATCTTGAAATTTCTAAACCTACTTATTGACTCATTCTGATGTTATATCGGTCATTCAAAAGTCAATATTTGACCAAATGTACTAAAATCGGGTCGTCTATTTTTAACTTTTTAGTTCCACCCTATTGACTCTTTCTGGCGATAGTTCAGCCAATATTTGACCCACTGAAAATATTTCAGTCCTTGATCTTGAACTTTCTATTCCTACCCAATTGACTCCTTCTTGTGATACTGTAGCCTTAGAGTAGCCAATATTTTACCCATTGGACATGTTTCAGTTATGGATCTTGAAGTTTTTATACCTACTCACTCTTTTTGAATTTAGGTCAGTCATTCAGAAATCCATATTTGACCAAATGTACTAATATCGGGCCCAAGAGTCGTCCATTTTGAAATTTCCATTTCTACCCAATTGACTCCTTCTGGTGATAAATTAGCGATAGATTAGCCAATAATTGACCCATTGAACATGTTTCAGTCATGGATGTTGAAATTTCTAAACCTACTTATTGACTCTTTCTCATGTTATATCGGTCATTCAAAAGTCAATATTTGACCAAATGTACTAATATCGGGCCCAAGAGTCGTCGATTTTGAACTTTCTATTTCTACCCAATAGACTCCTTCTTGTGATAAATTAGCCATAGAGTAGCCAATATTTGACCCATTGAACATGTATCAGTCATGGATGTTGAAATTTCTAAACCTACTTATTGACTCTTTCTCATGTTATATCGGTCATTCAAAAGTCAATATTTGACCAAATGTACTAATATCAGGCCCAAGAGTCGTCTATTTTGAACTTTTTAGTTCTACCCTATTGACTCCTTCTGGAGATAGTTCAGCCAATTTTTGACCCACTGAAAATATTTCAGTCCTTGATCTTCAACTTTCTATTCCTACCCAATTGACTCCTTCTGGTGATAAATTAGCCATAGAGTAGCCAATATTTGACCCATTGAATATTTTTCAGTCATGGAGCTTGAAATTTCTATACCTACTTATTGACTCTTTCTGATGTTACATCGGTCATTCAAAAGTCAATGTTTGACCAAATGTACTAATATCACGCCCAAGAGTCGTCGATTTTGAACTTTTTAGTTCCACCCTATTGACTCCTTCTGGCGATAGTTCAGCCAA
Source organism: Zacco platypus (assembly GCA_038088235.1). Lineage (NCBI taxonomy): Eukaryota > Metazoa > Chordata > Actinopteri > Cypriniformes > Xenocyprididae > Zacco > Zacco platypus. Next base: position 7,407,719 of record CM076069.1, read on the forward strand.
TTTTTGACCCACTGAAAATATTTCAGTCCTTGATCTTGAACTTTCTATTCCTACCCAATTGACTCCTTCTTGTGATACATTAGCTTTAGAGTAGCCAATATTTTACCCATTGGACATGTTTAAGTCATGGATCTTGAAGTTTTTATACCTACTCATTGACTCTTTCTGAATTTAGGTCAGTCATTCAGAAATCCATATTTGACCAAATGTACTAATATCGGGCCCAAGAATCGTCAATTTTGAACTTTCCATTTTTACCCAATTGACTCCTTCTGATGATAAATTAGCCATAGAGTAGCCAATATTTGACCCATTGAACATGTTTCAGTCATGGATCTTGAAATTTCTAAACCTACTTATTGACTCTTTCTGATGTTACATCGGTCATTCAAAAGTCAATATTTGACCAAATGTACTAATATCAGGCCCAAAAGTCGTCTATTTTGAACTTTATATTTCTGCCCAATAGACTCCTTCTTGTGATAAATTAGCCATAGAGTAGCCAATATTTGACCCATTGAACATGTTGCAGTCATGGATCTTGAAATTTCTAAACCTACTTATTGACTCTTTCTGATGTTACATCGGTCATTCAAAAGTCAATATTTGACCAAATGTACTAAAATTGGGCCCAAGAGTCGTCTATTTTGAACTTTTTAGTTCTACCCTATTGACTCCTTCTGGCGATAGTTCAGCCAATTTTTGACCCACTGAAAATATTTCAGTCCTTGATTTTGAACTTTCTACTTCTACCCAATTGACTACTTCTTGTGATACATTAGCCTTAGAGTAGCCAATATTTTACCCATTGGACATGTTTTTGTTATGGATCTTAAAATTTCTATACCTAGTCATTGACTCTTTCTGAATTTAGGTCAGTCATTCAGAAATCCATATTTGACAAAATGTACTAATATCGGGCCCAAGAGTCGTCGATTTTGAACTTTTTAGTTCTACCCAATAGACTCCTTCTGGCGATAGTTCAGCCAATTTTTGACCCACTGAAAATATTTCAGTCCTTGATCTTCAACTTTCTATTCCTACACAAATGACTCCTTCTTGTGATACATTAGCTTTAGAGTAGCTAATATTTTACCCATTGGACATGTTTCAGTTATGGATCTTGAAATTTTTATACCTAACTCATTGACTCTTTCTGAATTTAGGTCAGTCATTCAGAAATCCATATTTGACCAAATGTACTAATATCGGGCCCAAGAGTCGTCAATTTTGAACTTTCCATTTTTACCCAATTGACTCCTTCTGGTGATAAATTAGCGATAGATTAGCCAATAATTGACCCATTGAAGATGTTTCAGTCATGGATGTTGAAATTTCTAAACCTACTTATTGACTCTTTCTCATTTTATATCGGTCATTCAAAAGTCAATATTTGACCAAATGTACTAAAATCGGGCCCAAGAGTCGTCTATTTTGAACTTTTTAGTTCTACCCTATTGACACCTTCTGGTGATAGTTCAGCCAATTTTTGACCCACTGAAAATATTTCAGTCTTTGATCTTGAACTTTCTATTCCTACCCAATTGACTCCTTCTTGTGATACATTAGCCTTAGAGTAGCCAATATTTTACCAATTGGACATGTTTCAGTTATGGATCTTGAAGTTTTTATACCTACTCACTCTTTCTGAATTTAGGTCAGTCATTCAGAAATCCATATTTGACCAAATGTACTAATATCAGGCCCAAGAGTCGTCGATTTTAAACTTTTTAGTTCTACCCTATTGACTCCTTCTTGCGATAGTTCAGCCAATTTTTGACCCTCTGAAAATATTTCAGTCCTTGATCTTCAACTTTCTATTCCTACACAAATGATTCCTTCTTGTGATACATTAGCATTAGAGTAGCTAATATTTTACCCATTGGACATGTTTCAGTTATGGATCTTGAAATTTTTATACCTAACTCATTGACTCTTTCTGAATTTAGGTCTGTCATTCAGAAATCCATATTTGACCAAATGTACTAATATCGGGCCCAAGAGTCGTCAATTTTGAACTTTCCATTTTTACCCAATTGACTCCTTCTGGTGATAAATTAGCCATAGAGTAGCCAATATTTGACCCATTGAACATGTTTCAGTCATGGATCTTGAAATTTCTATACCTACTTATTGACTCTTTCTGATGTTACATCGGTCATTCAAAAGTCAATATTTGACCAAATGTACTAAAATCGGGCCCAAGAGTCGTCTATTTTGAACTTTTTAGTTCCACCCTATTGACTCCTTCTGCCGATAGTTCAGCCAATTTTTGACCCACTGAAAATATTTCAGTCCTTGATCTTGAACTTTCTATTCCTACCCAATTGACTCCTTCTTGTGATACATTAGCTTTAGAGTAGCCAATATTTTACCCATTGGACATGTTTAAGTCATGGATCTTGAAGTTTTTATACCTACTCATTGACTCTTTCTGAATTTAGGTCAGTCATTCAGAAATCCATATTTGACCAAATGTACTAATATCGGGCCCAAGAGTCGTCAATTTTGAACTTTCCATTTTTACCCAATTGACTCCTTCTGGTGATAAATTAGCCATAGAGTAGCCAATATTTGACCCATTGAACATGTTTCAGTCATGGATCTTGAAATTTCTATACCTACTTATTGACTCTTTCTGATGTTACATCGGTCATTCAAAAGTCAATATTTGACCAAATGTACTAAAATCGGGCCCAAGAGTCGTCTATTTTGAACTTTTTAGTTCCACCCTATTGACTCCTTCTGGCGATAGTTCAGCCAATTTTTGACCCACTAAAAATATTTCAGTCCTTGATCTTGAACTTTCTATTCCTACCCAATTGACTCCTTCTTGTGATACATTAGCTTTAGAGTAGCCAATATTTTACCCATTGGACATGTTTAAGTCATGGATCTTGAAGTTTTTATACCTACTCATTGACTCTTTCTGAATTTAGGTGAGTCATTCAGAAATCCATATTTGACCAAATGTACTAATATCGGGCCCAAGAATCGTCAATTTTGAACTTTCCATTTTTACCCAATTGACTCCTTCTGATGATAAATTAGCTTTAGAGTAGCCAATATTTGACCCATTGAACATGTTTCAGTCATGGATCTTGAAATTTCTAAACCTACTTATTGACTCTTTCTGATGTTACATCGGTCATTCAAAAGTCAATATTTGACCAAATGTACTAAAATTGGGCCCAGGGGTCGTCTATTTTGAACTTTTTAGTTCTACCCTATTGACTCCTTCTGGCGATAGTTCAGCCAATTTTTGACCGACTGAAAATATTTCAGTCCTTGATCTTGAACTTTCTATTCCTACCCAATTGACTCCTTCTGGTGATAAATTAGCCATAGAGTAGCCAATATTTGACCCATTGAACATGTTTCAGTCATGGAGCTTGAAATTTCTATACCTACTTATTGACTCTTTCTGATGTTATATCGGTCATTCAAAAGTCAATATTTGACCAAATGTACTAAAATCGGGCCCAAGAGTCGTCTATTTTGAACTTTTTAGTTCTACCCTTTGACTCCTTCAGGTGATAAATTAGCCATAGTGGATCCAATATTTGACCCCTTGAACATGTTTAAGTCATGGATCTTGAAGTTTTTATACCTACTCATTGACTCTTTCTGAATTTAGGTCAGTCATTCAGAAATCCATATTTGACCAAATGTACTAATATTGGGCCCAAGAATCGTCAATTTTGAACTTTCCATTTTTACCCAATTGACTCCTTCTGATGATAAATTAGCCAAAGAATAGCCAATATTTGACCCACTGAACATGTTTCAGTCATGGATCTTGAAATTTCTAAACCTACTTATTGACTCTTTCTGATGTTACATCGGTCATTCAAAAGTCAATATTTGACCAAATGTACTAAAATCGGGTCGTCTATTTTTAACTTTTTAGTTCGACCCTATTGACTCTTTCTGGCGATAGTTCAGCCAATTTTTGACCCACTGAAAATATTTCAGTCCTTGATTTTGATCTTTCTACTTCTACCCAATTGACTCCTTCTTGTGATATATTAGCCTTAGAGTAGCCAATATTTTACCCATTGGACATGTTTCTGTTATGGATCTTAAAATTTCTATACCTAGTCATTGACTCTTTCTGAATTTAGGTCAGTCATTCAGAAATCCATATTTGACAAAATGTACTAATATCGGGCCCAAGAGTCGTCGATTTTGAACTTTTTAGTTCTACCCAATAGACTCCTTTTATTGTGATAAATTAGCCATAGAGTAGCCAATATTTGACCCTTTTAACATATTTCAGTCATGGATCTTGAAATATCTATACCTACTTATTGACTCCTTCTGATGTTACATCGGTCATTCAAAAGTCAATATTTGACCAAATGTACTAATATCAGGCCCAAGAGTCGTCTATTTTTAACTTTTTAGTTCTACCCTATTGACTTCTTCTGGAGATAGTTCAGCCAGTTTTTGACCCACTGAAAATATTTCAGTCCTTGATCTTGAACTTTCTATTCCTATCCAATTGACTCCTTCTGGTGATAAATTAGCCATAGAGTAGCCAATATTTGATCCATTGAACATGTTTCAGTCATGGAGCTTGAAATTTCTATACCTACTTATTGACTCTTTCTGATGTTATGTCGGTCATTCAAAAGTCAATATTTGACGAAATGTACTAAAATCGGGCCCAAGAGTCGTCTATTTTGAACTTTTTAGTTCTACCCTTTGACTCCTTCAGGTGATGAATTAGCCATAGTGGAGCCAATATTTGACCCCTTGAACATGTTTCAGTCATGGATCTTGAAATTTCTATACCTACTTATTGACTCTTTCTGATGTTACATCGGTCATTGAAAAGTCAATATTTGACCAAATGTACTAAAATCGGGCCCAAGAGTCGTCTATTTTGAACTTTTTAGTTCTACCCTATTGACTGCTTCTGGCGATAGTTCAGCCAATTTTTGACCCACTGAAAATATTTCAGTCTTTGATCTTGAACTTTCTATTCCTACCCAATTGACTCCTTCTTGTGATACATTAGCCTTGGAGTAGCCAATATTTTACCAATTTGACATGTTTCAGTTATGGATCTTGAAGTTTTTATACCTACTCACTCTTTCTGAATTTAGGTCAGTCATTCAGAAATCCATATTTGACCAAATGTACTAATATCGGGCCCAAGAGTCGTCTATTTTGAACTTTCCATTTTTACCCAATTGACTCCTTCTGGTGATAAATTAGCCATAGAGTAGCCAATATTTGACCCATTGAACATGTTTCAGTCATGGATCTTGAAATTTCTATACCTACTTATTGACTCTTTCTGATGTTACATCGGTCATTCAAAAGTCAATATTTGACCAAATGTACTAAAATCGGGCCCAAGAGTCGTCTATTTTGAACTTTTTAGTTCCACCCTATTGACTCCTTCTGGCGATAGTTCAGCCAATTTTTGACCCACTGAAAATATTTCAGTCCTTGATCTTGAACTTTCTATTCCTACCCAATTGACTCCTTCTTGTGATACATTAGCTTTAGAGTAGCCAATATTTTACCCATTGGACATGTTTAAGTCATGGATCTTGAAGTTTTTATACCTACTCATTGACTCTTTCTGAATTTAGGTCAGTCATTCAGAAATCCATATTTGACCAAATGTACTAATATCGGGCCCAAGAGTCGTCAATTTTGAACTTTCCATTTTTACCCAATTTACTCCTTCTGGTGATAAATTAGCCATAGAGTAGCCAATATTTGACCCATTGAACATGTTTCAGTCATGGATCTTGAAATTTCTATACCTACTTATTGACTCTTTCTGATGTTACATCGGTCATTCAAAAGTCAATATTTGACCAAATGTACTAAAATCGGGCCCAAGAGTCGTCTATTTTGAACTTTTTAGTTCCACCCTATTGACTCCTTCTGCCGATAGTTCAGCCAATTTTTGACCCACTGAAAATATTTCAGTCCTTGATCTTGAACTTTCTATTCCTACCCAATTGACTCCTTCTTGTGATACATTAGCTTTAGAGTAGCCAATATTTTACCCATTGGACATGTTTAAGTCATGGATCTTGAAGTTTTTATACCTACTCATTGACTCTTTCTGAATTTAGGTCAGTCATTCAGAAATCCATATTTGACCAAATGTACTAATATCGGGCCCAAGAATCGTCAATTTTGAACTTTCCATTTTTACCCAATTGACTCCTTCTGATGATAAATTAGCTTTAGAGTAGCCAATATTTGACCCATTGAACATGTTTCAGTCATGGATCTTGAAATTTCTAAACCTACTTATTGACTCTTTCTGATGTTACATCGGTCATTCAAAAGTCAATATTTGACCAAATGTACTAAAATTGGGCCCAAGAGTCGTCTATTTTGAACTTTTTAGTTCTACCCTATTGACTCCTTCTGGCGATAGTTCAGCCAATTTTTGACCCACTGAAAATATTTCAGTCCTTGATCTTGAACTTTCTATTCCTACCCAATTGACTCCTTCTGGTGATAAATGAGCCATAGAGTAGCCAATATTTGACCCATTGAACATGTTTCAGTCATGGAGCTTGAAATTTCTATACCTACTTATTGACTCTTTCTAATGTTATATCGGTCATTCAAAAGTCAATATTTGACCAAATGTACTAAAATCGGGCCCAAGAGTCGTCTATTTTGAACTTTTTAGTTCTACCCTTTGACTCCTTCAGGTGATAAATTAGCCATAGTGGAGCCAATATTTGACCCCTTGAACATGTTTAAGTCATGGATCTTGAAATTTCTAAACCTACTTATTGACTCTTTCTGATGTTACATCGGTCATTCAAAAGTCAATATTTGACCAAATGTACTAAAATCGGGTCGTCTATTTTTAACTTTTTAGTTCGACCCTATTGACTCTTTCTGGCGATAGTTCAGCCAATTTTTGACCCACTGAAAATATTTCAGTCCTTGATTTTGATCTTTCTACTTCTACCCAATTGACTCCTTCTTGTGATACATTAGCCTTAGAGTAGCCAATATTTTACCCATTGGACATGTTTCAGTTATGGTTCTTGAAATTTTTATACCTAACTCATTGACTCTTTCTGAATTTAGGTCAGTCATTCAGAAATCCATATTTGACCAAATGTACTAATATCGGGCCCAAGAGTCGTCAATTTCGAACTTTCCATTTTTACCCAATTGACTCCTTCTGGTGATAAATTAGCCATAGAGTAGCCAATATTTGACCCATTGAACATGTTTCAGTCATGGATCTTGAAATTTCTATACCTACTTATTGACTCTTTCTGATGTTACATCGGTCATTCAAAAGTCAATATTTGACCAAATGTACTAAAATCGGGCCCAAGAGTCGTCTATTTTGAACTTTTTAGTTCCACCCTATTGACTCCTTCTGGCGATAGTTCAGCCAATTTTTGACCAACTGAAAATATTTCAGTCCTTGATCTTGAACGTTCTATTCCTACCCAATTGACTCCTTCTTGTGATACATTAGCCTTAGAGTAGCCAATATTTTACCAATTGGACATGTTTCAGTTATGGATTTTGAAGTTTTTATACCTACTCACTCTTTCTGAATTTAGGTCAGTCATTCAGAAATCCATATTTGACCAAATGTACTAAAATCTGGCCCAAAAGTCGTCTATTTTGAACTTTCTATTTCTACCCAATAGACTCCTTCTTGTGATAAATTAGCCATAGAGTAGCCAATATTTGACCCATTGAACATGTTGCAGTCATGGATCTTGAAATTTCTAAACCTACTTATTGACTCTTTCTGATGTTACATCGGTCATTCAAAAGTCAATATTTGACCAAATGTACTAAAATTGTGCCCAAGAGTCGTCTATTTTGAACTTTTTAGTTCTACCCTATTGACTCCTTCTGGCGATAGTTCAGCCAATTTTTGACCCAATGAAAATATTTCAGTCCTTGATCTTCAACTTTCTATTCCTACCCAATTGACTCCTTCTTGTGATACATTAGCATTAGAGTAGCTAATATTTTACCCATTGGACATGTTTCAGTTATGGATCTTGATATTTTTATACCTAACTCATTGACTCTTTCTGAATTTAGGTCAGTCTTTCAGAAATCCATATTTGACCAAATGTACTAATATCGGGCCCAAGAGTCGTCAATTTTGAACTTTCCATTTTTACCCAATTGACTCCTTCTGGTGATAAATTAGCCATAGAGTAGCCAATATTTGACCCATTGAACATGTTTCAGTCATGGATCTTGAAATTTCTATACCTACTTATTGACTCTTTCTGATGTTACTTCGGTCATTCAAAAGTCAATATTTGACCAAATGTACTAAAATCGGGCCCAAGAGTCGTCTATTTTGAACTTTTTAGTTCCACCCTATTGACTCCTTCTGGCGATAGTTCAGCCAGTTTTTGACAAACTGAAAATATTTCAGTCTTTGATCTTGAACTTTCTATTCCTACAAAATTGACTCCTTCTTGTGATACATTAGCCTTAGAGTAGCCAATATTTTACCCATTGGACATGTTTCAGTTATGGATTTTGAAGTTTTTATACCTACTCACTCTTTCTGAATTTAGGTCAGTCATTAAGAAATCCTTATTTGACCAAATGTACTAAAATTGGGCCCAAAAGTCGTCTATTTTGAACTTTCTATTTCTACCCAATAGACTCCTTCTTGTGATAAATTAGCCATAGAGTAGCCAATATTTGACCCATTGAACATGTTTCAGTCATGGATCTTGAAATTTCTATACCTACTTATTGACTCTTTCTGATGTTACATCGGTCATTCAAAAGTCAATATTTGACCAAATGTACTAAAATCGGGCCCAAGAGTCGTCTATTTTGAACTTTTTAGTTCCACCCTATTGACTCCTTCTTGCGATAGTTCAGCCAATTTTTGACCCACTGAAAATATTTCAGTCCTTGATCTTGAACTTTCTATTCCTACCCAATTGACTCCTTCTTGTGATACATTAGCTTTAGAGTAGCCAATATTTTACCCATTGGACATGTTTAAGTCATGGATCTTGAAGTTTTTATACCTACTCATTGACTCTTTCTGAATTTAGGTCAGTCATTCAGAAATCCATATTTGACCAAATGTACTAATATCGGGCCCAAGAGTCGTCAATTTTGAACTTTCCATTTTTACCCAATTGACTCCTTCTGGTGATAAATTAGCCATAGAGTAGCCAATATTTGACCCATTGAACATGTTTCAGTCATGGATCTTGAAATTTCTATACCTACTTATTGACTCTTTCTGATGTTACATCGGTCATTGAAAAGTCAATATTTGACCAAATGTACTAAAATCGGGCCCAAGAGTCGTCTATTTTGAACTTTTTTGTTCTACCCTTTGACTCCTTCAGGTGATGAATTAGCCATAGTGGAGCCAATATTTGACCCCTTGAACGTGTTTCAGTCATGGATCTTGAAATTTCTATACCTACTTATTGACTCTTTCTGATGTTACATCGGTCATTGAAAAGTCAATATTTGACCAAATGTACTAAAATCGGGCCCAAGAGTCGTCTATTTTGAACTTTTTAGTTCTACCCTATTGACTCCTTCTGGCGATAGTTCAGCCAATTTTTGACCCACTGAAAATATTTCAGTCTTTGATCTTGAACTTTCTATTCCTACCCAATTGACTCCTTCTTGTGATACATTAGCCTTAGAGTAGCCAATATTTTACCAATTTGACATGTTTCAGTTATGGATCTTGAAGTTTTTATACCTACTCACTCTTTCTGAATTTAGGTCAGTCATTCAGAAATCCATATTTGAACAAATGTACTAATATCGGGCCCAAGAGTCATCCATTTTGAAATTTCTATTTCTACCCAATTGACTCCTTCTGGTGATAAATTAGCGATAGATTAGCCAATAATTGACCCATTGAACATGTTTCAGTCATGGATCTTGAAATATCTATACCTACTTATTGACTCTTTATGATGTTATATCGGTCATTCAAAAGTCAATATTTGACCAAATGTACTAATATCAGGCCCAAGAGTCGTCGATTTTGAACTTTTTAGTTCTACCCTATTGACTCCTTCTTGCGATAGTTCAGCCAATTTTTGACCCACTGAAAATATTTCAGTCCTTGATCTTCAACTTTCGATTCCTACACAAATGACGCCTTCATGTGATACATTAGCATTAGAGTAGCTAATATTTTACCCATTGGACATGTTTCAGTTATGGTTCTTGAAATTTTTATACCTAACTCATTGACTCTTTCTGAATTTAGGTCAGTCATTCAGAAATCCATATTTGACCAAATGTACTAATATCGGGCCCAAGAGTCGTCAATTTTGAACTTTCCATTTTTACCCAATTGACTCCTTCTGGTGATAAATTAGCCATAGAGTAGCCAATATTTGACCCATTGAACATGTTTCAGTCATGGATCTTGAAATTTCTATACCTACTTATTGACTCTTTCTGATGTTACATCGGTCATTCAAAAGTCAATATTTGACCAAATGTACTAAAATCGGGCCCAAGAGTCGTCTATTTTGAACTTTTTAGTTCCACCCTATTGACTCCTTCTGGCGATAGTTCAGCCAATTTTTGACCAACTGAAAATATTTCAGTCCTTGATCTTGAACTTTCTATTCCTACCCAATTGACTCCTTCTTGTGATACATTAGCCTTAGAGTAGCCAATATTTTACCAATTGGACATGTTTCAGTTATGGATTTTGAAGTTTTTATACCTACTCACTCTTTCTGAATTTAGGTCAGTCATTCAGAAATCCTTATTTGACCAAATGTACTAAAATCTGGCCCAAAAGTCGTCTATTTTGAACTTTCTATTTCTACCCAATTGACTCCTTCTGGTGATAAATTAGCCATAGAGTAGCCAATATTTGACCCATTGAATATTTTTCAGTCATGGAGCTTGAAATTTCTAAACCTACTTATTGACTCTTTCTGATGTTATATCGATCATTCAAAAGTCAATGTTTGACCAAATGTACTAATATCAGGCCCAAGAGTCGTCGATTTTAAACTTTTTAGTTCTACCCTTTGACTCCTTCTTGTGATAAATTAGCCATAGAGTAGCCAATATTTGACCCATTGAACATGTTTCAGTAATGGATCTTGAAATTTCTATACCTAATTATTGACTCTTTCTGATGTTATATCGGTCATTCAAAAGTCAATATTTGACCAAATGTACTAATATCAGGCCCAAGAGTCGTCGATTTTGAACTTTTTAGTTCTACCCTATTGACTCCTTCTTGCGATAGTTCAGCCAAATTTTGACCCACTGAAAATATTTCAGTCCTTGATCTTCAACTTTCGATTCCTACCCAATTGACTCCTTCTTGTGATACATTAGCCTTAGAGTAGCCAATATTTTACCCATTGGACATGTTTCAGTTATGGATTTTGAAGTTTTTATACCTACTCACTCTTTCTGAATTTAGGTCAGTCATTCATAAATCCTTATTTGACCAAATGTACTAAAATCGGGCCCAAAAGTCGTCTATTTTGAACTTTCTATTTCTACCCAATAGACTCCTTCTTGTGATAAATTAGCCATAGAGTAGCCAATATTTGACCCATTGAACATGTTGCAGTCATGGATCTTGAAATTTCTAAAGCTACTTATTGACTCTTTCTGATGTTATATCGGTCATTCAAAAGTCAATGTTTGACCAAATGTACTCATATCAGGCCCAAGAGTCGTCGATTTTGAACTTTTTAGTTCTACCCTATTGACTCCTTCTTGCGATAGTTCAGCCAATTTTTGACCCACTGAAAATATTTCAGTCCTTGATCTTGAACTTTCTATTTCTACCCAGTTGACTCCTTCTTGTGATAAATTAGCCATAGAGTAGACAATATTTGACCCATTGAATATTTTTCAGTCATGGATCTTGAAATTTCTATACCTACTTATTGACTCTTTCTGATGTTATATCGGTCATTCAAAAGTCAATGTTTGACCAAATGTACTAATATCAGGCCCAAGAGTCGTCGATTTTGAACATTTTAGTTCTACCGTATTGACTCCTTCTGGAGATAGTTCAGCCAATTTTTGACCCACTGAAAATATTTCAGTCCTTGATTTTGATCTTTCTACTTCTACCCAATTGACTCCTTCTTGTGATACATTAGCCTGAGAGTAGCCAATATTTTACCCATTGGACATGTTTCTGTTATGGATCTTAAAATTTCTATACCTAGTCATTGACTGTTTCTGAATTTAGGTCAGTCATTCAGAAATCCATATTTGACAAAATGTACTAATATCGAGCCCAAGAGTCGTCGATTTTGAACTTTATAGTTCTACCCAATAGACTCCTTTTATTGTGATAAATTAGCCATAGAGTAGCCAATATTTGACCCTTTTAACATGTTTCAGTCATGGATCTTGAAATTTCTATACCTACTTATTGACTCCTTCTGATGTTACATCGGTCATTCAAAAGTCAATATTTGACCAAATGTACTAATATCAGGCCCAAGAGTCGTCTATTTTTAACTTTTTAGTTCTACCCTATTGACTCCTTCTGGCGATAGTTCAGCCAATTTTTGACCCACTGAAAATATTTCAGTCTTTGATCTTGAACTTTCAATTCCTACCCAATTGACTCCTTCTGGTGATAAATTAGCCATAGAGTAGCCAATATTTGACCCATTGAACATGTTTCAGTCATGGATCTTGAAATTTCTATACCTACTTATTGACTCTTTCTGATGTTACATCGGTCATTCAAAAGTCAATATTTGACCAAATGTACTAAAATCGGGCCCAAGAGTCGTCTATTTTGAACTTTTTAGTTCCACCCTATTGACTCCTTCTGGCGATAGTTCAGCCAATTTTTGACCAACTGAAAATATTTCAGTCCTTGATCTTGAACTTTCTATTCCTACCCAATTGACTCCTTCTTGTGATACATTAGCCTTAGAGTAGCCAATATTTTACCAATTGGACATGTTTCAGTTATGGATTTTGAAGTTTTTATACCTACTCACTCTTTCTGAATTTAGGTCAGTCATTCATAAATCCTTATTTGACCAAATGTACTAAAATCGGGCCCAAAAGTCGTCTATTTTGAACTTTCTATTTCTACCCAATAGACTCCTTCTTGTGATAAATTAGCCATAGAGTAGCCAATATTTGACCCATTGAACATGTTGCAGTCATGGATCTTGAAATTTCTAAAGCTACTTATTGACTCTTTCTGATGTTATATCGGTCATTCAAAAGTCAATGTTTGACCAAATGTACTCATATCAGGCCCAAGAGTCGTCGATTTTGAACTTTTTAGTTCTACCCTATTGACTCCTTCTTGCGATAGTTCAGCCAATTTTTGACCCACTGAAAATATTTCAGTCCTTGATCTTGAACTTTCTATTTCTACCCAGTTGACTCCTTCTTGTGATAAATTAGCCATAGAGTAGACAATATTTGACCCATTGAATATTTTTCAGTCATGGATCTTGAAATTTCTATACCTACTTATTGACTCTTTCTGATGTTATATCGGTCATTCAAAAGTCAATGTTTGACCAAATGTACTAATATCAGGCCCAAGAGTCGTCGATTTTGAACATTTTAGTTCTACCGTATTGACTCCTTCTGGAGATAGTTCAGCCAATTTTTGACCCACTGAAAATATTTCAGTCCTTGATTTTGATCTTTCTACTTCTACCCAATTGACTCCTTCTTGTGATACATTAGCCTGAGAGTAGCCAATATTTTACCCATTGGACATGTTTCTGTTATGGATCTTAAAATTTCTATACCTAGTCATTGACTGTTTCTGAATTTAGGTCAGTCATTCAGAAATCCATATTTGACAAAATGTACTAATATCGAGCCCAAGAGTCGTCGATTTTGAACTTTATAGTTCTACCCAATAGACTCCTTTTATTGTGATAAATTAGCCATAGAGTAGCCAATATTTGACCCTTTTAACATGTTTCAGTCATGGATCTTGAAATTTCTATACCTACTTATTGACTCCTTCTGATGTTACATCGGTCATTCAAAAGTCAATATTTGACCAAATGTACTAATATCAGGCCCAAGAGTCGTCTATTTTTAACTTTTTAGTTCTACCCTATTGACTCCTTCTGGCGATAGTTCAGCCAATTTTTGACCCACTGAAAATATTTCAGTCTTTGATCTTGAACTTTCAATTCCTACCCAATTGACTCCTTCTTGTGATACATTAGCCTTAGAGTAGCCAATATTTTACCAATTGGACATGTTTCAGTTATGGATCTTGAAGTTTTTATACCTACTCACTCTTTCTGAATTTAGGTCAGTCATTCTGAAATCCATATTTGAACAAATGTACTAATATCGGGCCCAAGAGTCATCCATTTTGAAATTTCTATTTCTACCCAATTGACTCCTTCTGGTGATAAATTAGCGATAGATTAGCCAATAATTGACCCATTGAACATGTTTCAGTCATGGATCTTGAAATATGTATACCTACTTATTGACTCTTTATGATTGTATATTGGTCATTCAAAAGTCAATATTTGACCAAATGTTCTAATATCAGGCCCAAGAGTCGTCGATTTTAAACTTTTTAGTTCTACCCTTTGACTCCTTCTGGTGATAAATTAGCCATAGAGTAGCCAATATTTGACCCATTGAACATGTTCCAGTAATGGATCTTGAAATTTCTATACTTAATTATTGACTCTTTCTGATGTTATATGGGTCATTCAAAAGTCAATATTTGACCAAATGTACTAATATCAGGCCCAAGAGTCGTCGATTTTGAACTTTTTAGTTCTACCCTATTGACTCCTTCTTGGGATAGTTCAGCCAATTTTTGACCCACTGTAAATATTTCAGTCCTTGATCTTGAACTTTCTATTCCTACCCAATTGACTCCTTCTTGTGATACATTAGCCTTAGAGTAGCCAATATTTTACCCATTGGACATGTTTCAGTTATGGATCTTGAAGTTTTTATACCTACTCACTCTTTCTGAATTTAGGTCAGTCATTCAGAAATCCTTATTTGACCAAATGTACTAATATCAGGCCCAAGAGTCGTCCATTTTGAAATTTCTATTTCTACCCAATTGACTCCTTCTGGTGATAAATTAGCGATAGATTAGCCAATAATTGACCCATTGAACATATTTCAGTCATGGATGTTGAAATTTCTAAACCTACTTATTGACTCTTTCTCATTTTATATCGGTCATTCAAAAGTCAATATTTGACCAAATGTACTAATTTCAGCCCCAAGAGTCGTCGATTTTGAACTTTCTATTTCTACCCAATAGACTCCTTCTTGTGATAAGTTAGCCATAGAGTAGCCAATATTTGACCCATTGAACATGTTTCAGTCATGGATCTTGAAATATCTATACCTACTTATTGACTCTTTCTGATGTTACATTGGTCATTCAAAAGTCAATATTTGACAAAATGTACTAACACTGGGCCCAAGAGTAGTCTACGTTGAACTTTTTAGTTCTACCCTATTGACTCCTTCTGGAGATAGTTCAGCCAATTTTTGACCCACTGAAAATATTTCAGTCCTTGATTTTCAACTTTCTATTCCTACCCAATTGACTCCTTCTGGTGATAAATTAGCCATAGAGTAGCCAATATTTGACCCATTGAATATTTTTCAGTCATGGAGCTTGAAATTTCTATACCTACTTATTAACTCTTTCTGATGTTATATCGGTCATTCAAAAGTCAATATTTGACCAAATGTACTAATATCAGGCCCAAGAGTCGTCGATTTTGAACTTTTTAGTTCTACCCTATTGACTCCTTCTGGAGATAGTTCAGCCAATTTTTGACCCACTGAAAATATTTCAGTCCTTGATCTTCAACTTTCTATTCCTACACAAATGACTCCTTCTTGTGATACATTAGCATTAGAGTAGCTAATATTTTACCCATTGGACATGTTTCAGTTATGGATCTTGAAATTTTTATACCTAACTCATTGACTCTTTCTGAATTTAGGTCTGTCATTCAGAAATCCATATTTGACCAAATGTACTAATATCGGGCCCAAGAGTCGTCAATTTTGAACTTTCCATTTTTACCCAATTGACTCCTTCTGGTGATAAATTAGCCATAGAGTAGCCAATATTTGACCCATTGAACATGTTTCAGTCATGGATCTTGAAATTTCTATACCTACTTATTGACTCTTTCTGATGTTACATCGGTCATTCAAAAGTCAATATTTGACCAAATGTACTAAAATCGGGCCCAAGAGCCGTCTATTTTGAACTTTTTAGTTCCACCCTATTGACTCCTTCTGCCGATAGTTCAGCCAATTTTTGACCCACTGAAAATATTTCAGTCCTTGATCTTGAACTTTCTATTCCTACCCAATTGACTCCTTCTTGTGATACATTAGCTTTAGAGTAGCCAATATTTTACCCATTGGACATGTTTAAGTCATGGATCTTGAAGTTTTTATACCTATTCATTGACTCTTTCTGAATTTAGGTCAGTCATTCAGAAATCCATATTTGACCAAATGTACTAATATCGGGCCCAAGAGTCGTCAATTTTGAACTTTCCATTTTTACCCAATTGACTCCTTCTGGTGATAAATTAGCCATAGAGTAGCCAATATTTGACCCATTGAACATGTTTCAGTCATGGATCTTGAAATTTCTATACCTACTTATTGACTCTTTCTGATGTTACATCGGTCATTCAAAAGTCAATATTTGACCAAATGTACTAAAATCGGGCCCAAGAGTCGTCTATTTTGAACTTTTTAGTTCCACCCTATTGACTCCTTCTGGCGATAGTTCAGCCAATTTTTGACCCACTGAAAATATTTCAGTCCTTGATCTTGAACTTTCTATTCCTACCCAATTGACTCCTTCTTGTGATACATTAGCTTTAGAGTAGCCAATATTTTACCCATTGGACATGTTTAAGTCATGGATCTTGAAGTTTTTATGCCTACTCATTGACTCTTTCTGAATTTAGGTCAGTCATTCAGAAATCCATATTTGACCAAATGTACTAATATCGGGCCCAAGAATCGTCAATTTTGAACTTTCCATTTTTACCCAATTGACTCCTTCTGATGATAAATTAGCCATAGAGTAGCCAATATTTGACCCATTGAACATGTTTCAGTAATGGATCTTGAAATTTCTATACCTACTTATTGACTCTTTCTGATGTTATATCGGTCATTCAAAAGTCAATATTTGACCAAATGTACTAATATCAGGCCCAAGAGTCGTCGATTTTAAACTTTTTAGTTCTACCCTTTGACTCCTTCTGGTGATAAATTAGCCATAGAGTAGCCAATATTTGACCCATTGAACATGTTTCAGTAATGGATCTTGAAATTTCTATTCCTAATTATTGACTCTTTCTGATGTTATGTCAGTCATTCAAAAGTCAATATTTGACCAAATGTACTAATATCAGGCCCAAGAGTCGTCGATTTTGAACTTTTTAGTTCCACCCTATTGACTCCTTCTGGCGATAGTTCAGCCAATTTTTGACCCACTGAAAATATTTCAGTCCTTGATCTTCAACTTTCTATTCCTACCCAATTGACTCCTTCTGGTGATAAATTAGCCATAGAGTAGCCAATATTTGACCCATTGAATATTTTTCAGTCATGGAGCTTGATATTTCTATACCTACTTATTGACTCTTTCTGATGTTACATCGGTCATTCAAAAGTCAATGTTTGACCAAATGTACTAATATCACGCCCAAGAGTCGTCGATTTTGAACTTTTTAGTTCCACCCTATTGACTCCTTCTGGCGATAGTTCAGCCAATTTTTGACCCACTGAAAATATTTCAGTCCTTGATCTTGAACTTTCTATTCCTACCCAATTGACTCCTTCTTGTGATACATTAGCTTTAGAGTAGCCAATATTTTACCCATTGGACATGTTTAAGTCATGGATCTTGAAGTTTTTATACCTACTCATTGACTCTTTCTGAATTTAGGTCAGTCATTCAGAAATCCATATTTGACCAAATGTACTAATATCGGGCCCAAGAATCGTCAATTTTGAACTTTCCATTTTTACCCAATTGACTCCTTCTGATGATAAATTAGCCATAGAGTAGCCAATATTTGACCCATTGAACATGTTTCAGTCATGGATCTTGAAATTTCTAAACCTACTTATTGACTCTTTCTGATGTTACATCGGTCATTCAAAAGTCAATATTTGACCAAATGTACTAATATCAGGCCCAAAAGTCGTCTATTTTGAACTTTATATTTCTACCCAATAGACTCCTTCTTGTGATAAATTAGCCATAGAGTAGCCAATATTTGACCCATTGAACATGTTGCAGTCATGGATCTTGAAATTTCTAAACCTACTTATTGACTCTTTCTGATGTTACATCGGTCATTCAAAAGTCAATATTTGATCAAATGTACTAAAATTGGGCCCAAGAGTCGTCTATTTTGAACTTTTTAGTTCTACCCTATTGACTCCTTCTGGCGATAGTTCAGCCAATTTTTGACCCACTGAAAATATTTCAGTCCTTGATTTTGAACTTTCTACTTCTACCCAATTGACTCCTTCTTGTGATACATTAGCCTTAGAGTAGCCAATATTTTACCCATTGGACATGTTTCTGTTATGGATCTTAAAATTTCTATACCTAGTCATTGACTCTTTCTGAATTTAGGTCAGTCATTCAGAAATCCATATTTGACAAAATGTACTAATATCGGGCCCAAGAGTCGTCGATTTTGAACTTTTTAGTTCTACCCAATAGACTCCTTCTGGCGATAGTTCAGCCAATTTTTGACCCACTGAAAATATTTCAGTCCTTGATCTTCAACTTTCTATTCCTACACAAATGACTCCTTCTTGTGATACATTAGCATTAGAGTAGATAATATTTTACCCATTGGACATGTTTCAGTTATGGATCTTGAAATTTTTATACCTAACTCATTGACTCTTTCTGAATTTAGGTCAGTCATTCAGAAATCCATGTTTGACCAAATGTACTAATATCGGGCCCAAGAGTCGTCAATTTTGAACTTTCCATTTTTACCCAATTGACTCCTTCTGGTGATAAATTAGCCATAGAGTAGCCAATATTTGACCCATTGGACATGTTTCAGTTATGGATCTTGAAGTTTTTATACCTACTCACTCTTTCTGAATTTAGGTCAGTCATTCAGAAATCCTTATTTGACCAAATGTACTAATATCGGGCCCAAGAGTCGTTCATTTTGAAATTTCTATTTTTACCCAATTGACTCCTTCTGGTGATACATTAGCCTTAGAGTAGCCAATATTTTACCAATTGGACATGTTTCAGTTATGGATCTTGAAGTTTTTATACCTACTCACTCTTTCTGAATTTAGGTCAGTCATTCAGAAATCCATATTTGACCAAATGTACTAATATCAGGCCCAAGAGTCGTCGATTTTGAACTTTTTAGTTCTACCCTATTGACTCCTTCTTGCGATAGTTCAGCCAAATTTTGACCCACTGAAAATATTTCAGTCCTTGATCTTCAACTTTCGATTCCTACCCAATTGACTCCTTCTTGTGATACATTAGCCTTAGAGTAGCCAATATTTTACCCATTGGACATGTTTCAGTTATGGATTTTGAAGTTTTTATACCTACTCACTCTTTCTGAATTTAGGTCAGTCATTCATAAATCCTTATTTGACCAAATGTACTAAAATCGGGCCCAAAAGTCGTCTATTTTGAACTTTCTATTTCTACCCAATAGACTCCTTCTTGTGATAAATTAGCCATAGAGTAGCCAATATTTGACCCATTGAACATGTTGCAGTCATGGATCTTGAAATTTCTAAAGCTACTTATTGACTCTTTCTGATGTTATATCGGTCATTCAAAAGTCAATGTTTGACCAAATGTACTCATATCAGGCCCAAGAGTCGTCGATTTTGAACTTTTTAGTTCTACCCTATTGACTCCTTCTTGCGATAGTTCAGCCAATTTTTGACCCACTGAAAATATTTCAGTCCTTGATCTTGAACTTTCTATTTCTACCCAGTTGACTCCTTCTTGTGATAAATTAGCCATAGAGTAGACAATATTTGACCCATTGAATATTTTTCAGTCATGGATCTTGAAATTTCTATACCTACTTATTGACTCTTTCTGATGTTATATCGGTCATTCAAAAGTCAATGTTTGACCAAATGTACTAATATCAGGCCCAAGAGTCGTCGATTTTGAACATTTTAGTTCTACCGTATTGACTCCTTCTGGAGATAGTTCAGCCAATTTTTGACCCACTGAAAATATTTCAGTCCTTGATTTTGATCTTTCTACTTCTACCCAATTGACTCCTTCTTGTGATACATTAGCCTGAGAGTAGCCAATATTTTACCCATTGGACATGTTTCTGTTATGGATCTTAAAATTTCTATACCTAGTCATTGACTCTTTCTGAATTTAGGTCAGTCATTCAGAAATCCATATTTGACAAAATGTACTAATATCGGGCCCAAGAGTCGTCGATTTTGAACTTTATAGTTCTACCCAATAGACTCCTTTTATTGTGATAAATTAGCCATAGAGTAGCCAATATTTGACCCTTTTAACATGTTTCAGTCATGGATCTTGAAATTTCTATACCTACTTATTGACTCCTTCTGATGTTACATCGGTCATTCAAAAGTCAATATTTGACCAAATGTACTAATATCAGGCCCAAGAGTCGTCTATTTTTAACTTTTTAGTTCTACCCTATTGACTCCTTCTGGCGATAGTTCAGCCAATTTTTGACCCACTGAAAATATTTCAGTCTTTGATCTTGAACTTTCAATTCCTACCCAATTGACTCCTTCTTGTGATACATTAGCCTTAGAGTAGCCAATATTTTACCAATTGGACATGTTTCAGTTATGGATCTTGAAGTTTTTATACCTACTCACTCTTTCTGAATTTAGGTCAGTCATTCTGAAATCCATATTTGAACAAATGTACTAATATCGGGCCCAAGAGTCATCCATTTTGAAATTTCTATTTCTACCCAATTGACTCCTTCTGGTGATAAATTAGCGATAGATTAGCCAATAATTGACCCATTGAACATGTTTCAGTCATGGATCTTGAAATATGTATACCTACTTATTGACTCTTTATGATTGTATATTGGTCATTCAAAAGTCAATATTTGACCAAATGTTCTAATATCAGGCCCAAGAGTCGTCGATTTTAAACTTTTTAGTTCTACCCTTTGACTCCTTCTGGTGATAAATTAGCCATAGAGTAGCCAATATTTGACCCATTGAACATGTTCCAGTAATGGATCTTGAAATTTCTATACTTAATTATTGACTCTTTCTGATGTTATATGGGTCATTCAAAAGTCAATATTTGACCAAATGTACTAATATCAGGCCCAAGAGTCGTCGATTTTGAACTTTTTAGTTCTACCCTATTGACTCCTTCTTGGGATAGTTCAGCCAATTTTTGACCCACTGTAAATATTTCAGTCCTTGATCTTGAACTTTCTATTCCTACCCAATTGACTCCTTCTTGTGATACATTAGCCTTAGAGTAGCCAATATTTTACCCATTGGACATGTTTCAGTTATGGATCTTGAAGTTTTTATACCTACTCACTCTTTCTGAATTTAGGTCAGTCATTCAGAAATCCTTATTTGACCAAATGTACTAATATCAGGCCCAAGAGTCGTCCATTTTGAAATTTCTATTTCTACCCAATTGACTCCTTCTGGTGATAAATTAGCGATAGATTAGCCAATAATTGACCCATTGAACATATTTCAGTCATGGATGTTGAAATTTCTAAACCTACTTATTGACTCTTTCTCATTTTATATCGGTCATTCAAAAGTCAATATTTGACCAAATGTACTAATTTCAGCCCCAAGAGTCGTCGATTTTGAACTTTCTATTTCTACCCAATAGACTCCTTCTTGTGATAAGTTAGCCATAGAGTAGCCAATATTTGACCCATTGAACATGTTTCAGTCATGGATCTTGAAATATCTATACCTACTTATTGACTCTTTCTGATGTTACATTGGTCATTCAAAAGTCAATATTTGACAAAATGTACTAACACTGGGCCCAAGAGTAGTCTACGTTGAACTTTTTAGTTCTACCCTATTGATTCCTTCTGGACATAGTTCAGCCAATTTTTGACCCACTGAAAATATTTCAGTCCTTGATTTTCAACTTTCTATTCCTACCCAATTGACTCCTTCTGGTGATAAATTAGCCATAGAGTAGCCAATATTTGACCCATTGAATATTTTTCAGTCATGGAGCTTGAAATTTCTATACCTACTTATTAACTCTTTCTGATGTTATATCGGTCATTCAAAAGTCAATATTTGACCAAATGTACTAATATCAGGCCCAAGAGTCGTCGATTTTGAACTTTTTAGTTCTACCCTATTGACTCCTTCTGGAGATAGTTCAGCCAATTTTTGACCCACTGAAAATATTTCAGTCCTTGATCTTCAACTTTCTATTCCTACACAAATGACTCCTTCTTGTGATACATTAGCATTAGAGTAGCTAATATTTTACCCATTGGACATGTTTCAGTTATGGATCTTGAAATTTTTATACCTACTCATTGACTCTTTCTGAATTTAGGTCAGTCATTCAGAAATCCATATTTGACCAAATGTACTAATATCGGGCCCAAGAATCGTCAATTTTGAACTTTCCATTTTTACCCAATTGACTCCTTCTGATGATAAATTAGCCATAGAGTAGCCAATATTTGACCCATTGAACATGTTTCAGTCATGGATCTTGAAATTTCTAAACCTACTTATTGACTCTTTCTGATGTTACATCGGTCATTCAAAAGTCAATATTTGACCAAATGTACTAATATCAGGCCCAAAAGTCGTCTATTTTGAACTTTATATTTCTACCCAATAGACTCCTTCTTGTGATAAATTAGCCATAGAGTAGCCAATATTTGACCCATTGAACATGTTGCAGTCATGGATCTTGAAATTTCTAAACCTACTTATTGACTCTTTCTGATGTTACATCGGTCATTCAAAAGTCAATATTTGACCAAATGTACTAAAATTGGGCCCAAGAGTCGTCTATTTTGAACTTTTTAGTTCTACCCTATTGACTCCTTCTGGCGATAGTTCAGCCAATTTTTGACCCACTGAAAATATTTCAGTCCTTGATTTTGAACTTTCTACTTCTACCCAATTGACTCCTTCTTGTGATACATTAGCCTTAGAGTAGCCAATATTTTACCCATTGGACATGTTTCTGTTATGGATCTTAAAATTTCTATACCTAGTCATTGACTCTTTCTGAATTTAGGTCAGTCATTCAGAAATCCATATTTGACAAAATGTACTAATATCGGGCCCAAGAGTCGTCGATTTTGAACTTTTTAGTTCTACCCAATAGACTCCTTCTGGCGATAGTTCAGCCAATTTTTGACCCACTGAAAATATTTCAGTCCTTGATCTTCAACTTTCTATTCCTACACAAATGACTCCTTCTTGTGATACATTAGCATTAGAGTAGATAATATTTTACCCATTGG
Source organism: Zacco platypus (assembly GCA_038088235.1). NCBI lineage: Eukaryota > Metazoa > Chordata > Actinopteri > Cypriniformes > Xenocyprididae > Zacco > Zacco platypus. The sequence continues at coordinate 7,431,232 of CM076069.1, forward strand.
ACATGTTTCAGTTATGGATCTTGAAATTTTTATACCTAACTCATTGACTCTTTCTGAATTTAGGTCAGTCATTCAGAAATCCATATTTGACCAAATGTACTAATATCGGGCCCAAGAGTCGTCAATTTTGAACTTTCCATTTTTACCCAATTGACTCCTTCTGGTGATAAATTAGCCATAGAGTAGCCAATATTTGACCCATTGAACATGTTGCAGTCATGGATCTTGAAATTTCTAAACCTACTTATTGACTCTTTCTGATGTTACATCGGTCATTCAAAAGTCAATATTTGACCAAATGTACTAAAATTGGGCCCAAGAGTCGTCTATTTTGAACTTTTTAGTTCTACCCTATTGACTCCTTCTGGCGATAGTTCAGCCAATTTTTGACCCACTGAAAATATTTCAGTCCTTGATCTTGAACTTTCTATTCTTACCCAATTGACTCCTTCTTGTGATACATTAGCCTTAGAGTAGCCAATATTTTACCCATTGGACATGTTTCAGTTATGGATCTTGAAGTTTTTATACCTACTCACTCTTTCTGAATTTAGGTCAGTCATTCAGAAATCCATATTTGACCAAATGTACTAATATCAGGCCCAAGAGTCGTCGATTTTAAACTTTTTAGTTCTACCCTATTGACTCCTTCTTGCGATAGTTCAGCCAATTTTTGACCCACTGAAAATATTTCAGTCCTTGATCTTGAACTTTCTATTCCTACACAAATGACTCCTTCTTGTGATACATTAGCATTAGAGTAGCTAATATTTTACCCATTGGACATGTTTCAGTTATGGATCTTGAAATTTTTATACCTAACTCAATGACTCTTTCTGAATTTAGGTCTATCGTTCAGAAATCCATATTTGACCAAATGTACTAATATCGGGCCCAAGAGTCGTCAATTTTGAACTTTCCATTTTTACCCAATTGACTCCTTCTGGTGATAAATTAGCCATAGAGTAGCCAATATTTGACCCATTGAACATGTTTCAGTCATGGATCTTGAAATTTCTATACCTACTTATTGACTCTTTCTGATGTTACATCGGTCATTCAAAAGTCAATATTTGACCAAATGTACTAAAATTGGGCCCAAGAGTCGTCTATTTTTAACTTTTTAGTTCTACCCTATTGACTCCTTCTGGCGATAGTTCAGCCAATTTTTGACCCACTGAAAATATTTCAGTCCTTGATCTTGAACTTTCTATTCCTACCCAATTGACTCCTCCTGGTGATAAATTAGCCATAGAGTAGCCAATTTTTGACCCATTGAACATGTTTCAGTCATGGAGCTTGAAATTTCTATACCTACTTATTGACTCTTTCTGATGTTATATCGGTCATTCAAAAGTCAATATTTGACCAAATGTACTAAAATCGGGCCCAAGAGTCGTCTATTTTGAACTTTTTAGTTCTACCCTTTGACTCCTTCAGGTGATAAATTAGCCATAGTGGAGCCAATATTTGACCCCTTGAACATGTTTAAGTCATGGATCTTGAAGTTTTTATACCTACTCATTGACTCTTTCTGAATTTAGGTCAGTCATTCAGAAATCCATATTTGACCAAATATACTAATATTGGGCCCAAGAATCGTCAATTTTGAACTTTCCATTTTTACCCAATTGACTCCTTCTGATGATAAATTAGCCAGAGAGTAGCCAATATTTGACCCACTGAACATGTTTCAGTCATGGATCTTGAAATTTCTAGACCTACTTATTGACTCTTTCTGATGTTACATCGGTCATTCAAAAGTCAATATTTGACCAAATGTACTAAAATCGGGTCGTCTATTTTTAACTTTTTAGTTCGACCCTATTGACTCTTTCTGGCGATAGTTCAGCCAATTTTTGACCCACTGAAAATATTTCAGTCCTTGATTTTGATCTTTCTACTTCTACCCAATTGACTCCTTCTTGTGATACATTAGCCTTAGAGTAGCCAATATTTTACCCATTGGACATGTTTCTGTTATGGATCTTAAAATTTCTATACCTAGTCATTGACTCTTTCTGAATTTAGGTCAGTCATTCAGAAATCCATATTTGACAAAATGTACTAATATCGGGCCCAAGAGTCGTCGATTTTGAACTTTTTAGTTCTACCCAATAGACTCCTTTTATTGTGATAAATTAGCCATAGAGTAGCCAGTATTTGACCCTTTTAACATATTTCAGTCATGGATCTTGAAATTTCTATACCTACTTATTGACTCCTTCTGATGTTACATCGGTCATTCAAAAGTCAATATTTGACCAAATGTACTAATATCAGGCCCAAGAGTCGTCTATTTTTAACTTTTTAGTTCTACCCTATTGACTTCTTCTGGAGATAGTTCAGCCAGTTTTTGACCCACTGAAAATATTTCAGTCCTTGATCTTGAACTTTCTATTCCTATCCAATTGACTCCTTCTGGTGATAAATTAGCCATAGAGTAGCCAATATTTGACCCATTGAACATGTTTCAGTCATGGAGCTTGAAATTTCTATACCTACTTATTGACTCTTTCTGATGTTATATCGGTCATTCAAAAGTCAATATTTGACGAAATGTACTAAAATCGGGCCCAAGAGTCGTCTATTTTGAACTTTCCATTTTTACCCAATTGACTCCTTCTGGTGATAAATTAGCCATAGAGTAGCCAATATTTGACCCATTGAACATGTTTCAGTCATGGATCTTGAAATTTCTATACCTACTTATTGACTCTTTCTGATGTTACATCGGTCATTCAAAAGTCAATATTTGACCAAATGTACTAAAATCGGGCCCAAGAGTCGTCTATTTTGAACTTTTTAGTTCCACCCTATTGACTCCTTCTGGCGATAGTTCAGCCAATTTTTGACCCACTGAAAATATTTCAGTCCTTGATCTTGAACTTTCTATTCCTACCCAATTGACTCCTTCTTGTGATACATTAGCTTTAGAGTAGCCAATATTTTACCCATTGGACATGTTTAAGTCATGGATCTTGAAGTTTTTATACCTACTCATTGACTCTTTCTAAATTTAGGTAAGTCATTCAGAAATCCATATTTGACCAAATGTACTAATATCGGGCCCAAGAATCGTCAATTTTGAACTTTCCATTTTTACCCAATTGACTCCTTCTGATGATAAATTAGCTTTAGAGTAGCCAATATTTGACCCATTGAACATGTTTCAGTCATGGATCTTGAAATTTCTAAACCTACTTATTGACTCTTTCTGATGTTACATCGGTCATTCAAAAGTCAATATTTGACCAAATGTACTAAAATTGGGCCCAAGAGTCGTCTATTTTGAACTTTTTAGTTCTACCCTATTGACTCCTTCTGGCGATAGTTCAGCCAATTTTTGACCCACTGAAAATATTTCAGTCCTTGATCTTGAACTTTCTATTCCTACCCAATTGACTCCTTCTGGTGATAAATGAGCCATAGAGTAGCCAATATTTGACCCATTGAACATGTTTCAGTCATGGAGCTTGAAATTTCTATACCTACTTATTGACTCTTTCTAATGTTATATCGGTCATTCAAAAGTCAATATTTGACTAAATGTACTAAAATCGGGCCCAAGAGTCGTCTATTTTGAACTTTTTAATTCTACCCTTTGACTCCTTCAGGTGATAAATTAGCCATAGTGGAGCCAATATTTGACCCCTTGAACATGTTTAAGTCATGGATCTTGAAGTTTTTATACCTACTCATTGACTCTTTCTGAATTTAGGTTAGTCATTCAGAAATCCATATTTGACCAAATGTACTAATATTTGGCCCAAGAATCGTCAATTTTGAACTTTCCATTTTTACCCAATTGACTCCTTCTGATGATAAATTAGCCAAAGAGTAGCCAATATTTGACCCACTGAACATGTTTCAGTCATGGATCTTGAAATTTCTAAACCTACTTATTGACTCTTTCTGATGTTACATCGGTCATTCAAAAGTCAATATTTGACCAAATGTACTAAAATCGGGTCGTCTATTTTTAACTTTTTAGTTCGACCCTATTGACTCTTTCTGGCGATAGTTCAGCCAATTTTTGACCCACTGAAAATATTTCAGTCCTTGATTTTGATCTTTCTACTTCTACCCAATTGACTCCTTCTTGTGATACATTAGCCTTAGAGTAGCCAATATTTTACCCATTGGACATGTTTCAGTTATGGTTCTTGAAATTTTTATACCTAACTCATTGACTCTTTCTGAATTTAGGTCAGTCATTCAGAAATCCATATTTGACCAAATGTACTAATATCGGGCCCAAGAGTCGTCAATTTCGAACTTTCCATTTTTACCCAATTGACTCCTTCTGGTGATAAATTAGTAATAGAGTAGCCAATATTTGACCCATTGAACATGTTTCAGTCATGGATCTTGAAATTTCTATACCTACTTATTGACTCTTTCTGATGTTACATCGGTCATTCAAAAGTCAATATTTGACCAAATGTACTAAAATCGGGCCCAAGAGTCGTCTATTTTGAACTTTTTAGTTCCACCCTATTGACTCCTTCTGGCGATAGTTCAGCCAATTTTTGACCAACTGAAAATATTTCAGTCCTTGATCTTGAACTTTCTATTCCTACCCAATTGACTCCTTTTTGTGATACATTAGCCTTAGAGTAGCCAATATTTTACCAATTGGACATGTTTCAGTTATGGATTTTGAAGTTTTTATACCTACTCACTCTTTCTGAATTTAGGTCAGTCATTCAGAAATCCTTATTTGACCAAATGTACTAAAATCTGGCCCAAAAGTCGTCTATTTTGAACTTTCTATTTCTACCCAATAGACTCCTTCTTGTGATAAATTAGCCATAGAGTAGCCAATATTTGACCCATTGAACATGTTGCAGTCATGGATCTTGAAATTTCTAAACCTACTTATTGACTCTTTCTGATGTTACATCGGTCATTCAAAAGTCAATATTTGACCAAATGTACTAAAATTGGGCCCAAGAGTCGTCTATTTTGAACTTTTTAGTTCTACCCTATTGACTCCTTCTGGCGATAGTTCAGCCAATTTTTGACCCAATGAAAATATTTCAGTCCTTGATCTTCAACTTTCTATTCCTACCCAATTGACTCCTTCTGGTGATAAATTAGCCATAGAGTAGCCAATATATGACCCATTGAATATTTTTCAGTCATGGAGCTTGAAATTTCTAAACCTACTTATTGACTCTTTCTGATGTTATATCGGTCATTCAAAAGTCAATGTTTGACCAAATGTACTAATATCAGGACCAAGAGTCGTCGATTTTAAAATTTTTAGTTCTACCCTTTGACTCCTTCTGGTGATAAATTAGCCATAGAGTAGCCAATATTTGACCCATTGAACATGTTTCAGTAATGGATCTTGAAATTTCTATACCTACTTATTGACTCTTTCTGATGTTACATCGGTCATTGAAAAGTCAATATTTGACCAAATGTACTAAAATCGGGCCCAAGAGTCGTCTATTTTGAACTTTTAATTCCACCCTATTGACTCCTTCTGGCGATAGTTCAGCCAATTTTTGACCCACTGAAAATATTTCAGTCCTTGATCTTGAACTTTCTATTCCTACCCAATTGACTCCTTCTTGTGATACATTAGCCTTAGAGTAGCCAATATTTTACCCATTGGACATTCAGAAATCCTTATTTGACCAAATGTACTAATATCGGGCCCAAGAGTCGTCCATTTTGAAATTTCTATTTCTACCCAATTGACTCCTTCTGGTGATAAATTAGCGATAGATTAGCCAATAATTGACCCATTGAACATGTTTAAGTCATGGATGTTGAAATTTCTAAACCTACTTATTGACTCTTTCTCATGTTATATCATTCATTCAAAAGTCAATATTTGACCAAATGTACTAATATCAGGCCCAAGAGTCGTCAATTTTGAACTTTCCATTTTTACCCAATTGACTCCTTCTGGTGATAAATTAGCCATAGAGTAGCCAATATTTGACCCATTGAACATGTTTCAGTCATGGATCTTGAAATTTCTATACCTACTTATTGACTCTTTCTGATGTTACTTCGGTCATTCAAAAGTCAATATTTGACCAAATGTACTAAAATCGGGCCCAAGAGTCGTCTATTTTGAACTTTTTAGTTCCACCCTATTGACTCCTTCTGGCGATAGTTCAGCCAGTTTTTGACAAACTGAAAATATTTCAGTCTTTGATCTTGAACTTTCTATTCCTACAAAATTGACTCCTTCTTGTGATACATTAGCCTTAGAGTAGCCAATATTTTACCCATTGGACATGTTTCAGTTATGGATTTTGAAGTTTTTATACCTACTCACTCTTTCTGAATTTAGGTCAGTCATTAAGAAATCCTTATTTGACCAAATGTACTAAAATTGGGCCCAAAAGTCGTCTATTTTGAACTTTCTATTTCTACCCAATAGACTCCTTGTGATAAATTAGCCATAGAGTAGCCAATATTTGACCCATTGAACATGTTGCAGTCATGGATCTTGAAATTTCTAAACCTACTTATTGACTCTTTCTGATGTTACATCGGTTATTCAAAAGTCAATATTTGACCAAATGTACTAAAATCGGGCCCAAGAGTCGTCTATTTTGAACTTTTAATTCCACCCTATTGACTCCTTCTGGCGATAGTTCAGCCAATTTTTGACCCACTGAAAATATTTCAGTCCTTGATCTTGAACTTTCTATTCCTACCCAATTGACTCCTTCTTGTGATACATTAGCCTTAGAGTAGCCAATATTTTACCCATTGGACATTCAGAAATCCTTATTTGACCAAATGTACTAATATCGGGCCCAAGAGTCGTCCATTTTGAAATTTCTATTTCTACCCAATTGACTCCTTCTGGTGATAAATTAGCGATAGATTAGCCAATAATTGACCCATTGAACATGTTTAAGTCATGGATGTTGAAATTTCTAAACCTATTTATTGACTCTTTCTCATGTTATATCATTCATTCAAAAGTCAATATTTGACCAAATGTACTAATATCAGGCCCAAGAGTCGTCAATTTTGAACTTTCCATTTTTACCCAATTGACTCCTTCTGGTGATAAATTAGCCATAGAGTAGCCAATATTTGACCCATTGAACATGTTTCAGTCATGGATCTTGAAATTTCTATACCTACTTATTGACTCTTTCTGATGTTACTTCGGTCATTCAAAAGTCAATATTTGACCAAATGTACTAAAATCGGGCCCAAGAGTCGTCTATTTTGAACTTTTTAGTTCCACCCTATTGACTCCTTCTGGCGATAGTTCAGCCAGTTTTTGACAAACTGAAAATATTTCAGTCTTTGATCTTGAACTTTCTATTCCTACAAAATTGACTCCTTCTTGTGATACATTAGCCTTAGAGTAGCCAATATTTTACCCATTGGACATGTTTCAGTTATGGATTTTGAAGTTTTTATACCTACTCACTCTTTCTGAATTTAGGTCAGTCATTAAGAAATCCTTATTTGACCAAATGTACTAAAATTGGGCCCAAAAGTCGTCTATTTTGAACTTTCTATTTCTACCCAATAGACTCCTTGTGATAAATTAGCCATAGAGTAGCCAATATTTGACCCATTGAACATGTTTCAGTAATGGATCTTGAAATTTCTATACCTACTTATTGACTCTTTCTGATGTTACATCGGTCATTGAAAAGTCAATATTTGACCAAATGTACTAAAATCGGGCCCAAGAGTCGTCTATTTTGAACTTTTAATTCCACCCTATTGACTCCTTCTGGCGATAGTTCAGCCAATTTTTGACCCACTGAAAATATTTCAGTCCTTGATCTTGAACTTTCTATTCCTACCCAATTGACTCCTTCTTGTGATACATTAGCCTTAGAGTAGCCAATATTTTACCCATTGGACATTCAGAAATCCTTATTTGACCAAATGTACTAATATCGGGCCCAAGAGTCGTCCATTTTGAAATTTCTATTTCTACCCAATTGACTCCTTCTGGTGATAAATTAGCGATAGATTAGCCAATAATTGACCCATTGAACATGTTTAAGTCATGGATGTTGAAATTTCTAAACCTACTTATTGACTCTTTCTCATGTTATATCATTCATTCAAAAGTCAATATTTGACCAAATGTACTAATATCAGGCCCAAGAGTCGTCAATTTTGAACTTTCCATTTTTACCCAATTGACTCCTTCTGGTGATAAATTAGCCATAGAGTAGCCAATATTTGACCCATTGAACATGTTTCAGTCATGGATCTTGAAATTTCTATACCTACTTATTGACTCTTTCTGATGTTACTTCGGTCATTCAAAAGTCAATATTTGACCAAATGTACTAAAATCGGGCCCAAGAGTCGTCTATTTTGAACTTTTTAGTTCCACCCTATTGACTCCTTCTGGCGATAGTTCAGCCAGTTTTTGACAAACTGAAAATATTTCAGTCTTTGATCTTGAACTTTCTATTCCTACAAAATTGACTCCTTCTTGTGATACATTAGCCTTAGAGTAGCCAATATTTTACCCATTGGACATGTTTCAGTTATGGATCTTGAAGTTTTTATACCTACTCACTCTTTCTGAATTTAGGTCAGTCATTCAGAAATCCTTATTTGACCAAATGTACTAATATCAGGCCCAAGAGTCGTCCATTTTGAAATTTCTATTTCTACCCAATTGACTCTTTCTGGTGATAAATTAGCGATAGATTAGCCAATAATTGACCCATTGAACATATTTCAGTCATGGATGTTGAAATTTCTAAACCTACTTATTGACTCTTTCTCATTTTATATCGGTCATTCAAAAGTCAATATTTGACCAAATGTACTAATTTCAGCCCCAAGAGTCGTCGATTTTGAACTTTCTATTTCTACCCAATAGACTCCTTCTTGTGATAAGTTAGCCATAGAGTAGCCAATATTTGACCCATTGAACATGTTTCAGTCATGGATCTTGAAATATCTATACCTACTTATTGACTCTTTCTGATGTTACATTGGTCATTCAAAAGTCAATATTTGACAAAATGTACTAACACTGGGCCCAAGAGTCGTCTACGTTGAACTTTTTAGTTCTACCCTATTGACTCCTTCTGGAGATAGTTCAGCCAATTTTTGACCCACTGAAAATATTTCAGTCCTTGATCTTCAACTTTCTATTCCTACACAAATGACTCCTTCTTGTGATACATTAGCATTAGAGTAGCTAATATTTTACCCATTGGACATGTTTCAGTTATGGATCTTGAAATTTTTATACCTAACTCATTGACTCTTTCTGAATTTAGGTCTGTCATTCAGAAATCCATATTTGACCAAATGTACTAATATCGGGCCCAAGAGTCGTCAATTTTGAACTTTCCATTTTTACCCAATTGACTCCTTCTGGTGATAAATTAGCCATAGAGTAGCCAATATTTGACCCATTGAACATGTTTCAGTCATGGATCTTGAAATTTCTATACCTACTTATTGACTCTTTCTGATGTTACATCGGTCATTCAAAAGTCAATATTTGACCAAATGTACTAAATTCGGGCCCAAGAGTCGTCTATTTTGAACTTTTTAGTTCCACCCTATTGACTCCTTCTGCCGATAGTTCAGCCAATTTTTGACCCACTGAAAATATTTCAGTCCTTGATCTTGAACTTTCTATTCCTACCCAATTGACTCCTTCTTGTGATACATTAGCTTTAGAGTAGCCAATATTTTACCCATTGGACATGTTTAAGTCATGGATCTTGAAGTTTTTATACCTATTCATTGACTCTTTCTGAATTTAGGTCAGTCATTCAGAAATCCATATTTGACCAAATGTACTAATATCGGGCCCAAGAGTCGTCAATTTCGAACTTTCCATTTTTACCCAATTGACTCCTTCTGGTGATAAATTAGCCATAGAGTAGCCAATATTTGACCCATTGAACATGTTTCAGTCATGGATCTTGAAATTTCTATACCTACTTATTGACTCTTTCTGATGTTACATCGGTCATTCAAAAGTCAATATTTGACCAAATGTACTAAAATCGGGCCCAAGAGTCGTCTATTTTGAACTTTTTAGTTCCACCCTATTGACTCCTTCTGGCGATAGTTCAGCCAATTTTTGACCAACTGAAAATATTTCAGTCCTTGATCTTGAACTTTCTATTCCTACCCAATTGACTCCTTTTTGTGATACATTAGCCTTAGAGTAGCCAATATTTTACCAATTGGACATGTTTCAGTTATGGATTTTGAAGTTTTTATACCTACTCACTCTTTCTGAATTTAGGTCAGTCATTCAGAAATCCTTATTTGACCAAATGTACTAAAATCTGGCCCAAAAGTCGTCTATTTTGAACTTTCTATTTCTACCCAATAGACTCCTTCTTGTGATAAATTAGCCATAGAGTAGCCAATATTTGACCCATTGAACATGTTGCAGTCATGGATCTTGAAATTTCTAAACCTACTTATTGACTCTTTCTGATGTTACATCGGTCATTCAAAAGTCAATATTTGACCAAATGTACTAAAATTGGGCCCAAGAGTCGTCTATTTTGAACTTTTTAGTTCTACCCTATTGACTCCTTCTGGCGATAGTTCAGCCAATTTTTGACCCAATGAAAATATTTCAGTCCTTGATCTTCAACTTTCTATTCCTACCCAATTGACTCCTTCTGGTGATAAATTAGCCATAGAGTAGCCAATATTTGACCCATTGAATATTTTTCAGTCATGGAGCTTGAAATTTCTAAACCTACTTATTGACTCTTTCTGATGTTATATCGGTCATTCAAAAGTCAATGTTTGACCAAATGTACTAATATCAGGACCAAGAGTCGTCGATTTTAAAATTTTTAGTTCTACCCTTTGACTCCTTCTGGTGATAAATTAGCCATAGAGTAGCCAATATTTGACCCATTGAACATGTTTCAGTAATGGATCTTGAAATTTCTATACCTACTTATTGACTCTTTCTGATGTTACATCGGTCATTGAAAAGTCAATATTTGACCAAATGTACTAAAATCGGGCCCAAGAGTCGTCTATTTTGAACTTTTAATTCCACCCTATTGACTCCTTCTGGCGATAGTTCAGCCAATTTTTGACCCACTGAAAATATTTCAGTCCTTGATCTTCAACTTTCTATTCCTACCCAATTGACTCCTTCTTGTGATACATTAGCCTTAGAGTAGCCAATATTTTACCCATTGGACATTCAGAAATCCTTATTTGACCAAATGTACTAATATCGGGCCCAAGAGTCGTCCATTTTGAAATTTCTATTTCTACCCAATTGACTCCTTCTGGTGATAAATTAGCGATAGATTAGCCAATAATTGACCCATTGAACATGTTTAAGTCATGGATGTTGAAATTTCTAAACCTACTTATTGACTCTTTCTCATGTTATATCATTCATTCAAAAGTCAATATTTGACCAAATGTACTAATATCAGGCCCAAGAGTCGTCAATTTTGAACTTTCCATTTTTACCCAATTGACTCCTTCTGGTGATAAATTAGCCATAGAGTAGCCAATATTTGACCCATTGAACATGTTTCAGTCATGGATCTTGAAATTTCTATACCTACTTATTGACTCTTTCTGATGTTACTTCGGTCATTCAAAAGTCAATATTTGACCAAATGTACTAAAATCGGGCCCAAGAGTCGTCTATTTTGAACTTTTTAGTTCCACCCTATTGACTCCTTCTGGCGATAGTTCAGCCAGTTTTTGACAAACTGAAAATATTTCAGTCTTTGATCTTGAACTTTCTATTCCTACAAAATTGACTCCTTCTTGTGATACATTAGCCTTAGAGTAGCCAATATTTTACCCATTGGACATGTTTCAGTTATGGATTTTGAAGTTTTTATACCTACTCACTCTTTCTGAATTTAGGTCAGTCATTAAGAAATCCTTATTTGACCAAATGTACTAAAATTGGGCCCAAAAGTCGTCTATTTTGAACTTTCTATTTCTACCCAATAGACTCCTTGTGATAAATTACCATAGAGTAGCCAATATTTGACCCATTGAACATGTTGCAGTCATGGATCTTGAAATTTCTAAACCTAATTATTGACTCTTTCTGATGTTACATCGGTTATTCAAAAGTCAATATTTGACCAAATGTACTAAAATTGGGCCCAAGAGTCGTCTATTTTGAACTTTTTAGTTCTACCCTATTGACTCCTTCTGGCGATAGTTCAGCCAATTTTTGACCCACTGAAAATATTTCAGTCCTTGATCTTGAACTTTCTATTCCTACCCAATTGACTCCTTCTTGTGATACATTAGCCTTAGAATAGCCAATATTTTACCCATTGGACATGTTTCAGTTATGGATCTTGAAGTTTTTATACCTACTCACTCTTTCTGAATTTAGGTCAGTCATTCAGAAATCCTTATTTGACCAAATGTACTAATATCAGGCCCAAGAGTCGTCCATTTTGAAATTTCTATTTCTACCCAATTGACTCTTTCTGGTGATAAATTAGCGATAGATTAGCCAATAATTGACCCATTGAACATATTTCAGTCATGGATGTTGAAATTTCTAAACCTACTTATTGACTCTTTCTCATTTTATATCGGTCATTCAAAAGTCAATATTTGACCAAATGTACTAATTTCAGCCCCAAGAGTCGTCGATTTTGAACTTTCTATTTCTACCCAATAGACTCCTTCTTGTGATAAGTTAGCCATAGAGTAGCCAATATTTGACCCATTGAACATGTTTCAGTCATGGATCTTGAAATATCTATACCTACTTATTGACTCTTTCTGATGTTACATTGGTCATTCAAAAGTCAATATTTGACAAAATGTACTAACACTGGGCCCAAGAGTCGTCTACGTTGAACTTTTTAGTTCTACCCTATTGACTCCTTCTGGAGATAGTTCAGCCAATTTTTGACCCACTGAAAATATTTCAGTCCTTGATTTTCAACTTTCTATTCCTACCCAATTGACTCCTTCTGGTGATAAATTAGCCATAGAGTAGCCAATATTTGACCCATTGAATATTTTTCAGTCATGGAGCTTGAAATTTCTATACCTACTTATTAACTCTTTCTGATGTTATATCATTCATTCAAAAGTCAATATTTGACCAAATGTACTAATATCAGGCCCAAGAGTCGTCGATTTTGAACTTTTTAGTTCTACCCTATTGACTCCTTCTGGAGATAGTTCAGCCAATTTTTGACCCACTGAAAATATTTCAGTCCTTGATCTTCAACTTTCTATTCCTACACAAATGACTCCTTCTTGTGATACATTAGCATTAGAGTAGCTAATATTTTACCCATTGGACATGTTTCAGTTATGGATCTTGAAATTTTTATACCTAACTCATTGACTCTTTCTGAATTTAGGTCTGTCATTCAGAAATCCATATTTGACCAAATGTACTAATATCTGGCCCAAGAGTCGTCAATTTTGAACTTTCCATTTCTACCCAATAGACTCCTTCTTGTGATAAATTAGCCATAGAGTAGCCAATATTTGACCCATTGAACATGTTGCAGTCATGGATCTTGAAATTTCTAAACCTACTTATTGACTCTTTCTGATGTTACATCGGTCATTCAAAAGTCAATATTTGACCAAATGTACTAAAATTGGGCCCAAGAGTCGTCTATTTTGAACTTTTTAGTTCTACCCTATTGACTCCTTCTGGCGATAGTTCAGCCAATTTTTGACCCAATGAAAATATTTCAGTCCTTGATCTTCAACTTTCTATTTGTCACGCTGTGGTTAGGGCAAAGACACGAAGACGAGGAAGATAAATCATAAACAGGTTTTAATCCAGACAGGCTTGGTACAGACGAGCAGGAACACACAGCATACATACACAGACGAGAACCGACAAGGACTGAACAAACACAAGGCGAATATATAGGGGTGAACGTAATTAGGGATAACAGGAACAGGTGCGGGGAATTAACTAATCACACGGAGGGTAAATGAACATACTGGCAACACAAAACGTCCATGGGTGTGACATTACACCCCCCCCCCCGGAAGGCGCGTCCTCGCGCCGTAGATGGACCAACTGCGGAGGGAGGGAGGGGGCTCAGGTGGAGGACGAGGAGACGACGGGCAGACAGGACAGCAGACAGACGACATGGCAGACAACAGGAGGAACCAGGGTGGAGTAGATGGTGGGAGGAGCCAGGGAGGAGACAGACAGGACTTGGAGCAGGAGGATGGTGGGACCCGGGCCACAGTCACGCCCACCGCCCATGGTGGAGCCGCAGGAGGAAGCAGCCATGGTGGAGGAAGGGCAGGCGGCACCAGGGCGGCGACAGACTGTGGCGGAGCAGGTGGTAGAGGAGACCAGGGCGTAGCTGGAACGCCGACGAGCCAGGGCGACCCCGAGGATCCGGCGGGACGCGGCGACGTAGGCGGCTCTTCCGACTGAGGCGCAGGCGGGGATCCTGAAGGCCGCGGTGGAGCCGGAGCGACAGAGGACCCAGGCGACGTCGGAGGGAGCGAGGACGCCAACGGAGCCAGAGGGACGGATGGACGAGGCGCAGCCAGAGGAGTGTAGTCCAGCGGCGAGGGCAGGTCGACGAGCGACCAAGGCGGAGCCGGAGGGATGAGGGAGCCCGGCGTAGCTGGTGGACTGAGGGGCCACGGTGGAGACGAGGGAGGTTGGAGCCAACGCGGAGCTGGTGGACCAACGGGCCGAGGAGGAGTCCTGGTCGAGGAGGTGGGAGGCGGAGACCCAGGATCCACTGCCCCCAATGGAGCTGGAGACTGGCAGGCCCACTGCGCGCTCACGCCGTTGATGGAAGGCTGAGGGTGAGCAGAGGGGCTGGCTGGCTGCAGCGGAGATGGCAGATGGATGAGAGGAGGTGGGAGAGGGAGGCTGGGTGGGATTTCGGGACTGGCAGATGAGTCAATTGACTCGGTACAGGCAGATGATTCAATCGAATCGGGACAGGCAGATGATTCAATTGACTCGGTACAGGCAGATGATTCAATCGACTCGGTACAGGCAGATGATTCAATCGACTCGGTACAGGCAGATGATTCAATCGACTCGGTACAGGCAGATGATTCAATCGAATCGGGACAGGCAGATGATTCAATCGAATCGGGACAGGCAGATGATTCAATCGAATCGGGACAGGCAGATGATTCTGGATATATAGGAATTAATAAATAGTCCTCTGAGCACAGTCCATGCTCACCCTCAGCGGCCGTGCAGTGGGCGGGGCTTTCCTCCTCGCCCTCGCTCTCCACCGCAGGCTCCCTCACGAGCGCTGTAGCCGGCTCACGCGCTTGGTCACACTCACTTTTCCGGTCTGACTCCGTGGCGTTCCTGGGCTCTGTCGCTCCTCTTGGCGATGGCTCGTGTGGGCGTTCCGTGCCGCAAGATGGTGGCTGGTCTCGCTCTGGGTCCGGAGTGGGGCTGGCGGGGTCTTCCTCCGGGCCGACGGTGCATAACGAGTTGCAGCTCGCCAGCACCCACTCCACAAAGGCTTCAAAGTCCACATGCGGACCCTCTCCGGACAACTGCGCTCTGCATGTGGCGTTTAAGCTCACCTCGTAAAACGTGCAGAGGCAGTCGTCCGGAAAGTGCGTCAGATACGCGAGATCTAAGAAGGTCCGCGTGTGGTCCTCCAATGTTTGGTCCTCCTGCTCCAGCAGTAGGAGACGAACACCGGGCATATCCATTGAAAAGCAACAAACAAAAACGAAACTAAAAAACGGGAAAACAAACGGAGGGAAAACGCTAACAATATCACAATTTTGTGGGTCGGTTCTTCTGTCACGCTGTGGTTAGGGCAAAGACACGAAGACGAGGAAGATAAATCATAAACAGGTTTTAATCCAGACAGGCTTGGTACAGACGAGCAGGAACACACAGCATACATACACAGACGAGAACCGACAAGGACTGAACAAACACAAGGCGAATATATAGGGGTGAACGTAATTAGGGATAACAGGAACAGGTGCGGGGAATTAACTAATCACACGGAGGGTAAATGAACATACTGGCAACACAAAACGTCCATGGGTGTGACACTATTCCTACCCAATTGACTCCTTCTGGTGATAAATTAGCCATAGAGTAGCCAATATTTGACCCATTGAATATTTTTCAGTCATGGAGCTTGAAATTTCTAAACCTACTTATTGACTCTTTCTGATGTTATATCGGTCATTCAAAAGTCAATGTTTGACCAAATGTACTAATATCAGGACCAAGAGTCGTCGATTTTAAAATTTTTAGTTCTACCCTTTGACTCCTTCTGGTGATAAATTAGCCATAGAGTAGCCAATATTTGACCCATTGAACATGTTTCAGTAATGGATCTTGAAATTTCTATACCTACTTATTGACTCTTTCTGATGTTACATCGGTCATTGAAAAGTCAATATTTGACCAAATGTACTAAAATCGGGCCCAAGAGTCGTCTATTTTGAACTTTTAATTCCACCCTATTGACTCCTTCTGGCGATAGTTCAGCCAATTTTTGACCCACTGAAAATATTTCAGTCCTTGATCTTGAACTTTCTATTCCTACCCAATTGACTCCTTCTTGTGATACATTAGCCTTAGAGTAGCCAATATTTTACCCATTGGACATTCAGAAATCCTTATTTGACCAAATGTACTAATATCGGGCCCAAGAGTCGTCCATTTTGAAATTTCTATTTCTACCCAATTGACTCCTTCTGGTGATAAATTAGCGATAGATTAGCCAATAATTGACCCATTGAACATGTTTAAGTCATGGATGTTGAAATTTCTAAACCTACTTATTGACTCTTTCTCATGTTATATCATTCATTCAAAAGTCAATATTTGACCAAATGTACTAATATCAGGCCCAAGAGTCGTCAATTTTGAACTTTCCATTTTTACCCAATTGACTCCTTCTGGTGATAAATTAGCCATAGAGTAGCCAATATTTGACCCATTGAACATGTTTCAGTCATGGATCTTGAAATTTCTATACCTACTTATTGACTCTTTCTGATGTTACTTCGGTCATTCAAAAGTCAATATTTGACCAAATGTACTAAAATCGGGCCCAAGAGTCGTCTATTTTGAACTTTTTAGTTCCACCCTATTGACTCCTTCTGGCGATAGTTCAGCCAGTTTTTGACAAACTGAAAATATTTCAGTCTTTGATCTTGAACTTTCTATTCCTACAAAATTGACTCCTTCTTGTGATACATTAGCCTTAGAGTAGCCAATATTTTACCCATTGGACATGTTTCAGTTATGGATTTTGAAGTTTTTATACCTACTCACTCTTTCTGAATTTAGGTCAGTCATTAAGAAATCCTTATTTGACCAAATGTACTAAAATTGGGCCCAAAAGTCGTCTATTTTGAACTTTCTATTTCTACCCAATAGACTCCTTGTGATAAATTAGCCATAGAGTAGCCAATATTTGACCCATTGAACATGTTGCAGTCATGGATCTTGAAATTTCTAAACCTACTTATTGACTCTTTCTGATGTTACATCGGTTATTCAAAAGTCAATATTTGACCAAATGTACTAAAATTGGGCCCAAGAGTCGTCTATTTTGAACTTTTTAGTTCTACCCTATTGACTCCTTCTGGCGATAGTTCAGCCAATTTTTGACCCACTGAAAATATTTCAGTCCTTGATCTTGAACTTTCTATTCCTACCCAATTGACTCCTTCTTGTGATACATTAGCCTTAGAGTAGCCAATATTTTACCCATTGGACATGTTTCAGTTATGGATCTTGAAGTTTTTATACCTACTCACTCTTTCTGAATTTAGGTCAGTCATTCAGAAATCCTTATTTGACCAAATGTACTAATATCAGGCCCAAGAGTCGTCCATTTTGAAATTTCTATTTCTACCCAATTGACTCTTTCTGGTGATAAATTAGCGATAGATTAGCCAATAATTGACCCATTGAACATATTTCAGTCATGGATCTTGAAATTTCTAAACCTACTTATTGACTCTTTCTGATGTTACATCGGTCATTCAAAAGTCAATATTTGACCAAATGTACTAATATCAGGCCCAAAAGTCGTCTATTTTGAACTTTATATTTCTACCCAATAGACTCCTTCTTGTGATAAATTAGCCATAGAGTAGCCAATATTTGACCCATTGAACATGTTGCAGTCATGGATCTTGAAATTTCTATACCTAATTATTGACTCTTTCTGATGTTATATCGGTCATTCAAAAGTCAATATTTGACCAAATGTACTAATATCAGGCCCAAGAGTCGTCGATTTTGAACTTTTTAATTCTACCCTATTGACTCCTTCTTGCGATAGTTCAGCCAATTTTTGACCCACTGTAAATATTTCAGTCCTTGATCTTCAACTTTCGATTCCTACACAAATGACTCCTTCTTGTGATACATTAGCATTAGAGTAGCTAATATTTTACCCATTGGACATGTTTCAGTTATGGATCTTGATATTTTTATACCTAACTCATTGACTCTTTCTGAATTTAGGTCAGTCTTTCAGAAATCCATATTTGACCAAATGTACTAATATCGGGCCCAAGAGTCGTCAATTTTGAACTTTCCATTTTTACCCTATTGACTCCTTCTGGTGATAAATTAGCCATAGAGTAGCCAATATTTGACCCATTGAACATGTTTCAGTCATGGATCTTGAACTTTCTATTCCTACCCAATTGACTCCTTCTTGTGATACATTAGCATTAGAGTAGCCAATATTTTACCCATTGGACATGTTTCTGTTATGGATCTTAAAATTTCTATACCTAGTCATTGACTCTTTCTGAATTTAGGTCAGTCATTCAGAAATCCATATTTGACAAAATGTACTAATATCGGGCCCAAGAGTCGTCGATTTTGAACTTTTTAGTTCTACCCAATAGACTCCTTCTTGTGATTAATTAGCCATAGTGGAGCCAATATTTGACCCCTTGAACGTGTTTCAGTCAGGGATCTTGAAATTTCTATACCTACTTATTGACTCTTTCTGATGTTACATCGGTCATTGAAAAGTCAATATTTGACCAAATGTACTAAAATCGGGCCCAAGAGTCGTCTATTTTGAACTTTTTAGTTCTACCCTATTGACTCCTTCTGGCGATAGTTCAGCCAATTTTTGACCCACTGAAAATATTTCAGTCTTTGATCTTGAACTTTCAATTCCTACCCAATTGACTCCTTCTTGTGATACATTAGCCTTAGAGTAGCCAATATTTTACCAATTGGACATGTTTCAGTTATGGATCTTGAAGTTTTTATACCTACTCACTCTTTCTGAATTTAGGTCAGTCATTCTGAAATCCATATTTGAACAAATGTACTAATATCGGGCCCAAGAGTCATCCATTTTGAAATTTCTATTTCTACCCAATTGACTCCTTCTGGTGATAAATTAGCGATAGATTAGCCAATAATTGACCCATTGAACATGTTTCAGTCATGGATCTTGAAATATGTATACCTACTTATTGACTCTTTATGATTGTATATTGGTCATTCAAAAGTCAATATTTGACCAAATGTACTAATATCAGGCCCAAGAGTCGTCGATTTTAAACTTTTTAGTTCTACCCTTTGAGTCCTTCTGGTGATAAATTAGCCATAGAGTAGCCAATATTTGACCCATTGAACATGTTCCAGTAATGGATCTTGAAATTTCTATACCTAATTATTGACTCTTTCTGATGTTATAAGGGTCATTCAAAAGTCAATATTTGACCAAATGTACTAATATCAGGCCCAAGAGTCGTCGATTTTGAACTTTTTAGTTCTACCCTATTGACTCCTTCTTGGGATAGTTCAGCCAATTTTTGACCCACTGAAAATATTTCAGTCCTTGATCTTCAACTTTCTATTCCTACACAAATGACTCCTTCTTGTGATACATTAGCATTAGAGTAGCTAATATTTTACCCATTGGACATGTTTCAGTTATGGATTTTGAATTTTTTATACCTAACTCATTGACTCTTTCTGAATTTAGGTCAGTCATTCAGAAATCCTTATTTGACCAAATGTACTAATATAAGGCCGAAAAGTCGTCTATTTTGAACTTTCTATTTCTACTCAATAGACTCCTTCTTGTGATAAATTAGCCATAGAGTAGCCAATATTTGACCCATTGAACATGTTGCAGTCATGGATCTTGAAATTTCCAAACCTACTTATTGACTCTTTCTGATGTTACATCGGTCATTCAAAAGTCAATATTTGACCAAATATTCTAAAATTGGGCCCAAGAGTCGTCTATTTTGAACTTTTTAGTTCTACCCTATTGACTCCTTCTGGTGATAGTTCAGCAAATTTTTGACCCACTGAAAATATTTCAGTCCTTGATCTTCAACTTTCTATTCCTACCCAATTGACTCCTTCTGGTGATAAATTAGCCCCAGAGTAGCCAATATTTGACCCATTGAATGTTTTTCAGTCATGGAGCTTGAAATTTCTATACCTACTTATTGACTCTTTCTGATGTTATATCGGTCATGCAAAAGTCAATATTTGACCAAATGTACTAAAATCGGGCCCAAGAGTCGTCTATTTTGAACTTTTTAGTTCTACCCTTTGACTCCTTCAGGTGATAAATTAGCCATAGTGGAGCCAATATTTGACCCCTTGAACATGTTTCATTCATGGATCTTGAAATTTCTATACCTACTTATTGACTCTTTCTGATGTTACATCGGTCATTGAAAAGTCAATATTTGACCAAATGTACTAAAATCGGGCCCAAGAGTCATCTATTTTGAACTTTTAATTCCACCCTATTGACTCCTTCTGGCGATAGTTCAGCCAATTTTTGACCCACTGAAAATATTTCAGTCCTTGATCTTGAACTTTCTATTCCTACCCAATTGACTCCTTCTTGTGATACATTAGCCTTAGAGTAGCCAATATTTTACCCATTGGACATGTTTCAGTTATGGATCTTGAAGTTTTTATACCTACTCACTCTTTCTGAATTTAGGTCAGTCATTCAGAAATCCTTATTTGACCAAATGTACTAATATCGGGCCCAAGAGTCGTCCATTTTGAAATTTCTATTTCTACCCAATTGACTCCTTCTGGTGATAAATTAGCGATAGATTAGCCAATAATTGACCCATTGAACATGTTTAAGTCATGGATGTTGAAATTTCTAAACCTACTTATTGACTCTTTCTCATGTTATATCGGTCATTCAAAAGTCAATATTTGACCAAATGTGCTAATATCAGGCCCAAGAGTCGTCGATTTTGAACTTTCTATTTCTACCCAATAGACTCCTTCTTGTGATAAATTAGCCATAGAGTAGCCAATATTTGACCCATTGAACATGTTTCAGTCATGGATCTTGAAATATCTATACCTACTTATTGACTCTTTCTGATGTTACATTGGTCATTCAAAAGTCAATATTTGAGCAAATGTACTAACACTGGGCCAAAGAGTCGTCTATGTTGAACTTTTTAGTTCTACCTTATTGACTCCTTCTGGAGATAGTTCAGCCAATTTTTGACCCACTGAAAATATTTCAGTCTTTGATCTTCAACTTTCTATTCCTACCCAATTGACTCCTTCTGGTGATGAATTAGCCATAGAGTAGCCAATATTTGACCCATTGAATATTTTTCAGTCATGGAGCTTGAAATTTCTACACCTACTTATTGACTCTTTCTGATGTTATATCGGTCATTCAAAAGTCAATATTTGACCAAATGTACTAATATCAGGCCCAAGAGTCGTCGATTTTGAACTTTTTAGTTCTACCCTATTGACTCCTTCTTGCGATAGTTCAGCCAATTTTTGACCCACTGAAAATATTTCAGTCCTTGATTTTGAACTTTCTATTCCTACCCAATTGACTCCTTCTTGTGATACATTAGCCTTAGAGTAGCCAATATTTTACCTATTGGACATGTTTCTGTTATGGATCTTAAAATTTCTATACCTAGTCATTGACTTTTTCTGAATTTAGGTCAGTCATTCAGAAATCCATATTTGACAAAATGTACTAATATCGGGCCCAAGAGTCGTCGATTTTGAACTTTTTAGTTCTACCCAATAGACTCCTTTTATTGTGATAAATTAGACATAGAGTAGCCAATATTTGACCCTTTTAACATGTTTCAGTCATGGATCTTGAAATTTCTATACCTACTTATTGACTCCTTCTGATGTTATATCGGTCATTCAAAGTCAATATTTGACCAAATGTACTAATATCAGGCCCAAGAGTCGTCGATTTTGAACATTTTAGTTCTACCGTATTGACTCCTTCTTGCGATAGTTCAGCCAATTTTTGACCCACTGAAAATATTTCAGTCCTTGATCTTGAACTTTCTATTCCTACCCAGTTGACTCCTTCTTGTGATAAATTAGCCATAGAGTAGCCAATATTTGACCCATTGAACATGTTTCAGTCATGGAGCTTGAAATTTCTATACCTACTTATTGACTCTTTCTGATGTTACATCGGTCATTCAAAAGTCAATATTTGACCAAATGTACTAAAATCGGGTCGTCTATTTTTAACTTTTTAGTTCGACCCTATTGACTCTTTCTGGCGATAGTTCAGCCAATTTTTGACCCACTGAAAATATTTCAGTCCTTGATTTTGATCTTTCTACTTCTACCCAATTGACTCCTTCTTGTGATACATTAGCCTTAGAGTAGCCAATATTTTACCCATTGGACATGTTTCTGTCATGGATCTTAAAATTTCTATACCTAGTCATTGACTCTTTCTGAATTTAGGTCAGTCATTCAGAAATCCATATTTGACAAAATGTACTAATATCGGGCCCAAGAGTCGTCGATTTTGAACTTTTTAGTTCTACCCAATAGACTCCTTTTATTGTGATAAATTAGCCATAGAGTAGCCAATATTTGACCCTTTTAACATGTTTCAGTCATGGATCTTGAAATTTCTATACCTACTTATTGACTCCTTCTGATGTTACATCGGTCATTCAAAAGTCAATATTTGACCAAATGTACTAATATCAGGCCCAAGAGTCGTCTATTTTTAACTTTTTAGTTCTACCCTATTGACTTCTTCTGGAGATAGTTCAGCCAGTTTTTGACCCACTGAAAATATTTCAGTCCTTGATCTTGAACTTTCTATTCCTATCCAATTGACTCCTTCTGGTGATAAATTAGCCATAGAGTAGCCAATAATTGACCCATTGAACATGTTTCAGTCATGGATCTTGAAATATCTATATCTACTTATTTACTCTTTATGATGTTATATCGGTCATTCAAAAGTCAATATTTGACCAAATGTACTAATATCAGGCCCAAGAGTCGTCGATTTTAAACTTTTTAGTTCTACCCTTTGACTCCTTCTGGTGATAAATTAGCCATAGAGTAGCCAATATTTGACCCATTGAACATGTTTCAGTAATGGATCTTGAAGTTTTTATACCTACTCACTCTTTCTGAATTTAGGTCAGTCATTCAGAAATCCATATTTGACCAAATGTACTAATATCAGGCCCAAGAGTCGTCGATTTTAAACTTTTTAGTTCTACCCTATTGACTCCTTCTTGCGATAGTTCAGCCAATTTTTGACCCACTGAAAATATTTCAGTCCTTGATCTTCAACTTTCTATTCCTACACAAATGACTCCTTCTTGTGATACATTAGCATTAGAGTGGCTAATATTTTACCCATTGGACATGTTTCAGTTATGGATCTTGAAATTTTTATACCTAACTCATTGACTCTTTCTGAATTTAGGTCTGTCATTCAGAAATCCATATTTGACCAAATGTACTAATATCGGGCCCAAGAGTCGTCAATTTTGAACTTTCCATTTTTACCCAATTGACTCCTTCTGGTGATAAATTAGCCATAGAGTAGCCAATATTTGACCCATTGAACATGTTTCAGTCATGGATCTTGAAATTTCTATACCTACTTATTGACTCTTTCTGATGTTACATCGGTCATTCAAAAGTCAATATTTGACCAAATGTACTAAAATCGGGCCCAAGAGTCGTCTATTTTGAACTTTTTAGTTCCACCCTATTGACTCCTTCGGGCGATAGTTCAGCCAATTTTTGACCAACTGAAAATATTTCAGTCCTTGATCTTGAACTTTCTATTCCTACCCAATTGACTCCTTCTTGTGATACATTAGCCTTAGAGTAGCCAATATTTTACCCATTCAACATGTTTCTGTTATGGATCTTAAAATTTCTATACCTAGTCATTGACTTTTTCTGAATTTAGGTCAGTCATTCAGAAATCCATATTTGACCAAATGTACTAATATCGGGCCCAAGAGTCGTCAATTTTGAACTTTCCATTTTTACCCAATTGACTCCTTCTGGTGATAAATTAGCCATAGAGTAGCCAATATTTGACCCATTGAACATGTTTCAGTCATGGATCTTGAAATTTCTATACCTACTTATTGACTCTTTCTGATGTTACATCGGTCATTCAAAAGTCAATATTTGACCAAATGTTCTAATATCAGGCCCAAGAGTCGTCTATTTTGAACTTTTTAGTTCTACCCTTTGACTCCTTCAGGTGATAAATTAGCCATAGTGGAGCCAATATTTGACCCCTTGAACATGTTTCATTCATGGATCTTGAAATTTCTATACCTACTTATTGACTCTTTTCAATGTTACATCGGTTATTGAAAAGTCAATATTTGACCAAATGTACTAAAATCGGGCCCAAGAGTCGTCTATTTTGAACTTTTAATTCCACCCTATTGACTCCTTCTGGCGATAGTTCAGCCAATTTTTGACCCACTGAAAATATTTCAGTCCTTGATCTTGAACTTTCTATTCCTACCCAATTGACTCCTTCTTGTGATACATTAGCCTTAGAGTAGCCAATATTTTACCCATTGGACATGTTTCAGTTATGGATCTTGAAGTTTTTATACCTACTCACTCTTTCTGAATTTAGGTCAGTCATTCAGAAATCCTTATTTGACCAAATGTACTAATATCGGGCCCAAGAGTCGTCCATTTTGAAATTTCTATTTCTACCCAATTGACTCCTTCTGGTGATAAATTAGCGATAGATTAGCCAATAATTGACCCATTGAACATGTTTAAGTCATGGATGTTGAAATATCTATACCTACTTATTGACTCTTTCTGATGTTATATCGGTCATTCAAAAGTCAATATTTGACCAAATGTACTAAAATCGGGCCCAAGAGTCGTCTATTTTGAACTTTTTAGTTCTACCCTTTGACTCCTTCAGGTGATAAATTAGCCATAGTGGAGCCAATATTTGACCCCTTGAACATGTTTAAGTCATGGATCTTGAAGTTTTTATACCTACTCATTGACTCTTTCTGAATTTAGGTCAGTCATTCAGAAATCCATATTTGACCAAATGTGCTAATATTGGGCCCAAGAATCGTCAATTTTGAACTTTCCATTTTTACCCAATTGACTCCTTCTGATGATAAATTAGCCAAAGAGTAGCCAATATTTGACCCACTGAACATGTTTCAGTCATGGATCTTGAAATTTCTAAACCTACTTATTGACTCTTTCTGATGTTACATCTGTCATTCAAAAATCAATATTTGACCAAATGTACTAAAATCGGGTCGTCTATTTTTAACTTTTTAGTTCGACCCTATTGACTCTTTCTGGCGATAGTTCAGCCAATTTTTGACCCACTGAAAATATTTCAGTCCTTGATTTTGACCTTTCTACTTCTACCCAATTGACTCCTTCTTGTGATACATTAGCCTTAGAGTAGCCAATATTTTACCCATTGGACATGTTTCTGTTATGGATCTTAAAATTTCTATACCTAGTCATTGACTCTTTCTGAATTTAGGTCAGTCATTCAGAAATCCATATTTGACAAAATGTACTAATATCGGGCCCAAGAGTCGTCGATTTTGAACTTTTTAGTTCTACCCAATAGACCCCTTTTATTGTGATAAATTAGCCATAGAGTAGCCAATATTTGACCCTTTTAACATGTTTCAGTCATGGATCTTGAAATTTCTATACCTACTTATTGACTCCTTCTGATGTTACATCGGTCATTCAAAAGTCAATATTTGACCAAATGTACTAATATCAGGCCCAAGAGTCGTCTATTTTTAACTTTTTAGTTCTACCCTATTGACTTCTTCTGGAGATAGTTCAGCCAGTTTTTGACCCACTGAAAATATTTCAGTCCTTGATCTTGAACTTTCTATTCCTATCCAATTGACTCCTTCTGGTGATAAATTAGCCATAGAGTAGCCAATATTTGACCCATTGAACATGTTTCAGTCATGGAGCTTGAAATTTCTATACCTACTTATTGACTCTTTCTGATGTTATATCGGTCATTCAAAAGTCAATATTTGACGAAATGTACTAAAATCGGGCCCAAGAGTCGTCTATTTTGAACTTTTTAGTTCTACCCTTTGACTCCTTCAGGTGATGAATTAGCCATAGTGGAGCCAATATTTGACCCCTTGAACGTGTTTCAGTCATGGATCTTGAAATTTCTATACCTACTTATTGACTCTTTCTGATGTTACATCGGTCATTGAAAAGTCAATATTTGACCAAATGTACTAAAATCGGGCCCAAGAGTCGTCTATTTTGAACTTTTTAGTTCTACCCTATTGACTCCTTCTGGCGATAGTTCAGCCAATTTTTGACCCACTGAAAATATTTCAGTCTTTGATCTTGAACTTTCTATTCCTACCCAATTGACTCCTTCTTGTGATACATTAGCCTTAGAGTAGCCAATATTTTACCAATTTGACATGTTTCAGTTATGGATCTTGAAGTTTTTATACCTACTCACTCTTTCTGAATTTAGGTCAGTCATTCAGAAATCCATATTTGAACAAATGTACTAATATCGGGCCCAAGAGTCATCCATTTTGAAATTTCTATTTCTACCCAATTGACTCCTTCTGGTGATAAATTAGCGATAGATTAGCCAATAATTGACCCATTGAACATTTTTCAGTCATGGATCTTGAAATATCTATACCTACTTATTGACTCTTTATGATGTTATATCGGTCATTCAAAAGTCAATATTTGACCAAATGTACTAATATCAGGCCCAAGAGCCGTCGATTTTAAACTTTTTAGTTCTACCCTTTGACTCCTTCTGGTGATAAATTAGCCATAGAGTAGCCAATATTTGACCCATTGAACATGTTTCAGTAATGGATCTTGAAATTTCTATTCCTAATTATTGACTCTTTCTGATGTTATGTCGGTCATTCAAAAGTCAATATTTGACCAAATGTACTAATATCAGGCCCAAGAGTCGTCGATTTTGAACTTTTTAGTTCTACCCTATTGACTCCTTCTTGCGATAGTTCAGCCAATTTTTGACCCACTGAAAATATTTCAGTCCTTGATCTTCAACTTTCGATTCCTACACAAATGACGCCTTCTTGTGATACATTAGCATTAGAGTAGCTAATATTTTACCCATTGGACATGTTTCAGTTATGGTTCTTGAAATTTTTATACCTAACTCATTGACTCTTTCTGAATTTAGGTCAGTCATTCAGAAATCCTTATTTGACCAAATGTACTAAAATCTGGCCCAAAAGTCGTCTATTTTGAACTTTCTATTTCTACCCTTTGACTCCTTCTGGTGATAAATTAGCCATAGAGTAACCAATATTTGACCCATTGAACATGTTTCAGTAATGGATCTTGAAATTTCTATACCTAATTATTGACTCTTTCTGATGTTATATCGGTCATTCAAAAGTCAATATTTGACAAAATGTACTAATATCGGGCCGAAAAGTCGTCTATTTTGAACTTTCTATTTCTACTCAATAGACTCCTTCTTGTGATAAATTAGCCATAGAGTAGCCAATATTTGACCCAATGAACATGTTGCAGTCATGGATCTTGAAATTTCCAAACCTACTTATTGACTCTTTCTGATGTTACATCGGTCATTGAAAAGTCAATATTTGACCAAATGTACTAAAATCGGGCCCAAGAGTCGTCTATTTTGAACTTTTAATTCCACCCTATTGACTCCTTCTGGCGATAGTTCAGCCAATTTTTGACCCACTGAAAATATTTCAGTCCTTGATCTTGAACTTTCTATTCCTACCCAATTGACTCCTTCTTGTGATACATTAGCCTTAGAGTAGCCAATATTTTACCCATTGGACATGTTTCAGTTATGGATCTTGAAGTTTTTATACCTACTCACTCTTTCTGAATTTAGGTCAGTCATTCAGAAATCCTTATTTGACCAAATGTACTAATATCGGGCCCAAGAGTCGTCCATTTTGAAATTTCTATTTCTACCCAATTGACTCCTTCTGGTGATAAATTAGCGATAGATTAGCCAATAATTGACCCATTGAACATGTTTAAGTCATGGATGTTGAAATTTCTAAACCTACTTATTTACTCTTTCTCATGTTATATCGGTCATTCAAAAGTCAATATTTGACCAAATGTACTAATATCAGGCCCAAGAGTCGTCGATTTTGAACTTTCTATTTCTACCCAATAGACTCCTTCTTGTGATAAATTAGCCATAGAGTAGCCAATATTTGACCCATTGAACATGTTGCAGTCATGGATCTTGAAATTTCTAAACCTACTTATTGACTCTTTCTGATGTTACATCGGTCATTCAAAAGTCAATATTTGACCAAATGTACTAAAATTGGGCCCAAGAGTCGTCTATTTTGAACTTTTTAGTTCTACCCTATTGACTCCTTCTGGCGATAGTTCAGCCAATTTTTGACCCACTGAAAATATTTCAGTCCTTGATCTTCAACTTTCTATTCCTACCCATTTGACTCCTTCTGGTGATAAATTAGCCATAGAGTAGCCAATATTTGACCCATTGAATATTTTTCAGTCATGGAGCTTGAAATTTCTAAACCTACTTATTGACTCTTTCTGGTGTTATATCGGTCATTCAAAAGTCAATGTTTGACCAAATGTACTAATATCAGGCCCAAGAGTCGTCGATTTTAAACTTTTTAGTTCTACCCTTTGACTCCTTCTGGTGATAAATTAGCCATAGAGTAGCCAATATTTGACCCATTGAACATGTTTCAGTAATGGATCTTGAAATTTCTATACCTAATTATTGACTCTTTCTGATGTTATATCGGTCATTCAAAAGTCAATATTTGACCAAATGTACTAATATCGGGCCGAAAAGTCGTCTATTTTGAACTTTCTATTTCTACTCAATAGACTCCTTCTTGTGATAAATTAGCCATAGAGTAGCCAATATTTGACCCAATGAACATGTTGCAGTCATGGATCTTGAAATTTCCAAACCTACTTATTGACTCTTTCTGATGTTACATCGGTCATTCAAAAGTCAATATTTGACCAAATATACTAAAATTGGGCCCAAGAGTCGTCTATTTTGAACTTTTTAGTTCTACCCTATTGACTCCTTCTGGTGATAGTTCAGCAAATTTTTGACCCACTGAAAATATTTCAGTCCTTGATCTTCAACTTTCTATTCCTACCCAATTGACTCCTTCTGGTGATAAATTAGCCCCAGAGTAGCCAATATTTGACCCATTGAATGTTTTTCAGTCATGGAGCTTGAAATTTCTATACCTACTTATTGACTCTTTCTGATGTTATATCGGTCATGCAAAAGTCAATATTTGACCAAATGTACTAAAATCGGGCCCAAGAGTCGTCTATTTTGAACTTTTTAGTTCTACCCTTTGACTCCTTCAGGTGATAAATTAGCCATAGTGGAGCCAATATTTGACCTCTTGAACATGTTTCATTCATGGATCTTGAAATTTCTATACCTACTTATTGACTCTTTCTGATGTTACATCGGTCATTGAAAAGTCAATATTTGACCAAATGTACTAAAATCGGGCCCAAGAGTCGTCTATTTTGAACTTTTTAGTTCTACCCTATTGACTCCTTCTTGCGATAGTTCAGCCAATTTTTGACCCACTGAAAATATTTCAGTCCTTGATCTTCAACTTTCGATTCCTACCCAATTGACTCCTTCTTGTGATACATTAGCCTTAGAGTAGCCAATATTTTACCCATTGGACATGTTTCAGTTATGGATTTTGAAGTTTTTATACCTACTCACTCTTTCTGAATTTAGGTCAGTCATTCATAAATCCTTATTTGACCAAATGTACTAAAATCGGGCCCAAAAGTCGTCTATTTTGAACTTTCTATTTCTACCCAATAGACTCCTTCTTGTGATAAATTAGCCATAGAGTAGCCAATATTTGACCCATTGAACATGTTGCAGTCATGGATCTTGAAATTTCTAAACCTACTTATTGACTCTTTCTGATGTTATATCGGTCATTCAAAAGTCAATGTTTGACCAAATGTACTAATATCAGGCCCAAGAGTCGTCGATTTTGAACATTTTAGTTCTACCGTATTGACTCCTTCTGGAGATAGTTCAGCCAATTTTTGACCCACTGAAAATATTTCAGTCCTTGATTTTGATCTTTCTACTTCTACCCAATTGACTCCTTCTTGTGATACATTAGCCTTAGAGTAGCCAATATTTTACCCATTGGACATGTTTCTGTTATGGATCTTAAAATTTCTATACCTTGTCATTGACTCTTTCTGAATTTAGGTCAGTCATTCAGAAATCCATATTTGACAAAATGTACTAATTTCAGCCCCAAGAGTCGTCGATTTTGAACTTTCTATTTCTACCCAATAGACTCCTTCTTGTGATAAATTAGCCATAGAGTAGCCAATATTTGACCCATTGAACATGTTTCAGTAATGGATCTTGAAATTTCTATACCTAATTATTGACTCTTTCTGATGTTATATCGGTCATTCAAAAGTCAATATTTGACCAAATGTACTAATATCGGGCCGAAAAGTCGTCTATTTTGAACTTTCTATTTCTACTCAATAGACTCCTTCTTGTGATAAATTAGCCATAGAGTAGCCAATATTTGACCCAATGAACATGTTGCAGTCATGGATCTTGAAATTTCCAAACCTACTTATTGACTCTTTCTGATGTTACATCGGTCATTCAAAAGTCAATATTTGACCAAATATACTAAAATTGGGCCCAAGAGTCGTCTATTTTGAACTTTTTAGTTCTACCCTATTGACTCCTTCTGGTGATAGTTCAGCAAATTTTTGACCCACTGAAAATATTTCAGTCCTTGATCTTCAACTTTCTATTCCTACCCAATTGACTCCTTCTGGTGATAAATTAGCCCCAGAGTAGCCAATATTTGACCCATTGAATGTTTTTCAGTCATGGAGCTTGAAATTTCTATACCTACTTATTGACTCTTTCTGATGTTATATCGGTCATGCAAAAGTCAATATTTGACCAAATGTACTAAAATCGGGCCCAAGAGTCGTCTATTTTGAACTTTTTAGTTCTACCCTTTGACTCCTTCAGGTGATAAATTAGCCATAGTGGAGCCAATATTTGACCTCTTGAACATGTTTCATTCATGGATCTTGAAATTTCTATACCTACTTATTGACTCTTTCTGATGTTACATCGGTCATTGAAAAGTCAATATTTGACCAAATGTACTAAAATCGGGCCCAAGAGTCGTCTATTTTGAACTTTTTAGTTCTACCCTATTGACTCCTTCTTGCGATAGTTCAGCCAATTTTTGACCCACTGAAAATATTTCAGTCCTTGATCTTCAACTTTCGATTCCTACCCAATTGACTCCTTCTTGTGATACATTAGCCTTAGAGTAGCCAATATTTTACCCATTGGACATGTTTCAGTTATGGATTTTGAAGTTTTTATACCTACTCACTCTTTCTGAATTTAGGTCAGTCATTCATAAATCCTTATTTGACCAAATGTACTAAAATCGGGCCCAAAAGTCGTCTATTTTGAACTTTCTATTTCTACCCAATAGACTCCTTCTTGTGATAAATTAGCCATAGAGTAGCCAATATTTGACCCATTGAACATGTTGCAGTCATGGATCTTGAAATTTCTAAACCTACTTATTGACTCTTTCTGATGTTATATCGGTCATTCAAAAGTCAATGTTTGACCAAATGTACTAATATCAGGCCCAAGAGTCGTCGATTTTGAACATTTTAGTTCTACCGTATTGACTCCTTCTGGAGATAGTTCAGCCAATTTTTGACCCACTGAAAATATTTCAGTCCTTGATTTTGATCTTTCTACTTCTACCCAATTGACTCCTTCTTGTGATACATTAGCCTTAGAGTAGCCAATATTTTACCCATTGGACATGTTTCTGTTATGGATCTTAAAATTTCTATACCTTGTCATTGACTCTTTCTGAATTTAGGTCAGTCATTCAGAAATCCATATTTGACAAAATGTACTAATATCGGGCCCAAGAGTCGTCGATTTTGAACTTTTTAGTTCTACCCAATAGACTCCTTTTATTGTGATAAATTAGCCATAGAGTAGCCAATATTTGACCCTTTTAACATGTTTCAGTCATGGATCTTGAAATTTCTATACCTACTTATTGACTCCTTCTGATGTTACATCGGTCATTGAAAAGTCAATATTTGACCAAATGTACTAATATCAGGCCCAAGAGTCGTCTATTTTTAACTTTTTAGTTCTACCCTATTGACTCCTTCTGGCGATAGTTCAGCCGATTTTTGACCCACTGAAAATATTTCAGTCTTTGATCTTGAACTTTCTATTCCTACCCAATTGACTCCTTCTTGTGATACATTAGCCTTAGAGTAGCCAATATTTTACCAATTGGACATGTTTCAGTTATGGATCTTGAAGTTTTTATACCTACTCACTCTTTCTGAATTTAGGTCAGTCATTCTGAAATCCATATTTGAACAAATGTACTAATATCGGGCCCAAGAGTCATCCATTTTGAAATTTCTATTTCTAACCAATTGACTCCTTCTGGTGATAAATTAGCGATAGATTAGCCAATAATTGACCCATTGAACATGTTTAAGTCATGGATGTTGAAATTTCTAAACCTACTTATTGACTCTTTCTCATGTTATATCGGTCATTCAAAAGTCAATATTTGACCAAATGTACTAATATCAGGCCCAAGAGTCGTCGATTTTGAACTTTCTATTTCTACCCAATAGACTCCTTCTTGTGATAAATTAGCCATAGAGTAGCCAATATTTGACCCATTGAACATGTTTCAGTAATGGATCTTGAAATTTCTATACCTAATTATTGACTCTTTCTGATGTTATATCGGTCATTCAAAAGTCAATATTTGACCAAATATACTAAAATCGGGCCCAAGAATCGTCTATTTTGAACTTTTTAGTTCTACCCTTTGACTCCTTCTGGTGATAAATTAGCCATAGAGTAGCCAATATTTGACCCATTGAATATTTTTCAGTCATGGAGCTTGAAATTTCTAAACGTACTTATTGACTCTTTCTGATGTTATATCGGTAATTCAAAAGTCAATGTTTGACCAAATGTACTCATATCAGGCCCAAGAGTCGTCGATTTTGAACTTTTTAGTTCTACCCTATTGACTCCTTCTTGCGATAGTTCAGCCAATTTTTGACCCACTGAAAATATTTCAGTCCTTGATCTTGAACTTTCTATTCCTACCCAGTTGACTCCTTCTTGTGATAAATTAGCCATAGAGTAGACAATATTTGACCCATTGAATATTTTTCAGTCATGGATCTTGAAATTTCTATACCTACTTATTGACTCCTTCTGATGTTATATCGGTCATTCAAAAGTCAATGTTTGACCAAATGTACTAATATCAGGCCCAAGAGTCGTCGTTTTTGAACATTTTAGTTCTACCCTATTGACTCCTTCTGGCGATAGTTCAGCCAATTTTTGACCCACTGAAAATATTTCAGTCTTTGATCTTGAACTTTCTATTCCTACCCAATTGACTCCTTCTTGTGATACATTAGCCTTAGAGTAGCCAATATTTTATCAATTGGACATGTTTCAGTTATGGATGTTGAAGTTTTTATACCTACTCACTCTTTCTGAATTTAGGTCAGTCATTCATAAATCCTTATTTGACCAAATGTGCTAAAATCGGGCCCAAAAGTCGTCTATTTTGAACTTTCTATTTCTACCCAATAGACTCCTTCTTGTGATAAATTAGCCATAGAGTAGCCAATATTTGACCCATTGAACATGTTGCAGTCATGGATCTTGAAATTTCTAAACCTACTTATTGACTCTTTCTGATGTTATATCGGTCATTCAAAAGTCAATGTTTGACCAAATGTACTCATATCAGGCCCAAGAGTCGTCGATTTTGAACTTTTTAGTTCTACCCTATTGACTCCTTCTTGCGATAGTTCAGCCAATTTTTGACCCACTGAAAATATTTCAGTCCTTGATCTTGAACTTTCTATTCCTACTCAGTTGACTCCTTCTTGTGATAAATTAGCCATAGAGTAGACAATATTTGACCCATTGAATATTTTTCAGTCATGGATCTTGAAATTTCTATACCTACTTATTGACTCTTTCTGATGTTATATCGGTCATTCAAAAGTCAATGTTTGACCAAATGTACTAATATCAGGCCCAAGAGTCGTCGATTTTGAACATTTTAGTTCTACCGTATTGACTCCTTCTGGAGATAGTTCAGCCAATTTTTGACCCACTGAAAATATTTCAGTCCTTGATTTTGATCTTTCTACTTCTACCCAATTGACTCCTTCTTGTGATACATTAGCCTTAGAGTAGCCAATATTTTACCCATTGGACATGTTTCTGTTATGGATCTTAAAATTTCTATACCTAGTCATTGACTCTTTCTGAATTTAGGTCAGTCATTCAGAAATCCATATTTGACAAAATGTACTAATATCGGGCCCAAGAGTCGTCGATTTTGAACTTTTTAGTTCTACCCAATAGACTCCTTTTATTGTGATAAATTAGCCATAGAGTAGCCAATATTTGACCCTTTTAACATGTTTCAGTCATGGATCTTGAAATTTCTATACCTACTTATTGACTCCTTCTGATGTTACATCGGTCATTCAAAAGTCAATATTTGACCAAATGTACTAATATCAGGCCCAAGAGTCGTCTATTTTTAACTTTTTAGTTCTACCCTATTGACTCCTTCTGGCGATAGTTCAGCCAATTTTTGACCCACTGAAAATATTTCAGTCTTTGATCTTGAACTTTCTATTCCTACCCAATTGACTCCTTCTTGTGATACATTAGCCTTAGAGTAGCCAATATTTTACCAATTGGACATGTTTCAGTTATGGATGTTGAAGTTTTTATACCTACTCACTCTTTCTGAATTTAGGTCAGTCATTCATAAATCCTTATTTGACCAAATGTACTAAAATCGGGCCCAAAAGTCGTCTATTTTGAACTTTCTATTTCTACCCAATAGACTCCTTCTTGTGATAAATTAGCCATAGAGTAGCCAATATTTGACCCATTGAACATGTTGCAGTCATGGATCTTGAAATTTCTAAACCTACTTATTGACTCTTTCTGATGTTATATCGGTCATTCAAAAGTCAATGTTTGACCAAATGTACTCATATCAGGCCCAAGAGTCGTCGATTTTGAACTTTTTAGTTCTACCCTATTGACTCCTTCTTGCGATAGTTCAGCCAATTTTTGACCCACTGAAAATATTTCAGTCCTTGATCTTGAACTTTCTATTCCTACCCAGTTGACTCCTTCTTGTGATAAATTAGCCATAGAGTAGACAATATTTGACCCATTGAATATTTTTCAGTCATGGATCTTGAAATTTCTATACCTACTTATTGACTCTTTCTGATGTTATATCGGTCATTCAAAAGTCAATGTTTGACCAAATGTACTAATATCAGGCCCAAGAGTCGTCGATTTTGAACATTTTAGTTCTACCGTATTGACTCCTTCTGGAGATAGTTCAGCCAATTTTTGACCCACTGAAAATATTTCAGTCCTTGATTTTGATCTTTCTACTTCTACCCAATTGACTCCTTCTTGTGATACATTAGCCTTAGAGTAGCCAATATTTTACCCATTGGACATGTTTCTGTTATGGATCTTAAAATTTCTATACCTAGTCATTGACTCTTTCTGAATTTAGGTCAGTCATTCAGAAATCCATATTTGACAAAATGTACTAATATCGGGCCCAAGAGTCGTCGATTTTGAACTTTTTAGTTCTACCCAATAGACTCCTTTTATTGTGATAAATTAGCCATAGAGTAGCCAATATTTGACCCTTTTAACATGTTTCAGTCATGGATCTTGAAATTTCTATACCTACTTATTGACTCCTTCTGATGTTACATCGGTCATTCAAAAGTCAATATTTGACCAAATGTACTAATATCAGGCCCAAGAGTCGTCTATTTTTAACTTTTTAGTTCTACCCTATTGACTCCTTCTGGCGATAGTTCAGCCAATTTTTGACCCACTGAAAAAATTTCAGTCTTTGATCTTGAACTTTCTATTCCTACCCAATTGACTCCTTCTTGTGATACATTAGCCTTAGAGTAGCCAATATTTTACCAATTGGACATGTTTCAGTTATGGATCTTGAAGTTTTTATACCTACTCACTCTTTCTGAATTTAGGTCAGTCATTCTGAAATCCATATTTGAACAAATGTACTAATATCGGGCCCAAGAGTCATCCATTTTGAAATTTCTATTTCTACCCAATTGACTCCTTCTTGTGATAAATTAGCCATAGAGTAGCCAATATTTGACCCATTGAACATGTTGCAGTCATGGATCTTGAAATTTCTAAACCTACTTATTGACTCTTTCTGATGTTATATCGGTCATTCAAAAGTCAATGTTTGACCAAATGTACTCATATCAAGCCCAAGAGTCGTCGATTTTGAACTTTTTAGTTCTACCCTATTGACTCCTTCTTGCGATAGTTCAGCCAATTTTTGACCCACTGAAAATATTTCAGTTCTTGATCTTGAACTTTCTATTCCTACCCAGTTGACTCCTTCTTGTGATAAATTAGCCATAGAGTAGACAATATTTGACCCATTGAATATTTTTCAGTCATGGATCTTGAAATTTCTATACCTACTTATTGACTCTTTCTGATGTTATATCGGTCATTCAAAAGTCAATGTTTGACCAAATGTACTAATATCAGGCCCAAGAGTCGTCGATTTTAAACTTTTTAGTTCTACCCTTTGACTCCTTCTGGAGATAAATTAGCCATAGAGTAGCCAATATTTGACCCATTGAACATGTTTCAGTAATGGATCTTGAAATTTCTATACCTAATTATTGACTCTTTCTGATGTTATATCGGTCATTCAAAAGTCAATATTTGACCAAATGTACTAATATCGGGCCGAAAAGTCGTCTATTTTGAACTTTCTATTTCTACTCAATAGACTCCTTCTTGTGATAAATTAGCCATAGAGTAGCCAATATTTGACCCAATGAACATGTTGCAGTCATGGATCTTGAAATTTCCAAACCTACTTATTGACTCTTTCTGATGTTACATCGGTCATTCAAAAGTCAATATTTGACCAAATATACTAAAATTGGGCCCAAGAGTCGTCTATTTTGAACTTTTTAGTTCTACCCTATTGACTCCTTCTGGTGATAGTTCAGCAAATTTTTGACCCACTGAAAATATTTCAGTCCTTGATCTTCAACTTTCTATTCCTACCCAATTGACTCCTTCTGGTGATAAATTAGCCCCAGAGTAGCCAATATTTGACCCATTGAATGTTTTTCAGTCATGGAGCTTGAAATTTCTATACCTACTTATTGACTCTTTCTGATGTTATATCGATCATGCAAAAGTCAATATTTGACCAAATGTACTAAAATCGGGCCCAAGAGTCGTCTATTTTGAACTTTTTAGTTCTACCCTTTGACTCCTTCAGGTGATAAATTAGCCATAGTGGAGCCAATATTTGACCCCTTGAACATGTTTCATTCATGGATCTTGAAATTTCTATACCTACTTATTGACTCTTTCTGATGTTACATCGGTCATTGAAAAGTCAATATTTGACCAAATGTACTAAAATCGGGCCCAAAAGTCGTCTATTTTGAACTTTTAATTCCACCCTATTGACTCCTTCTGGCGATAGTTCAGCCAATTTTTGACCCACTGAAAATATTTCAGTCCTTGATCTTGAACTTTCTATTCCTACCCAATTGACTCCTTCTTGTGATACATTAGCCTTAGAGTAGCCAATATTTTACCCATTGGACATGTTTCAGTTATGGATCTTGAAGTTTTTATACCTACTCACTCTTTCTGAATTTAGGTCAGTCATTCAGAAATCCATATTTGACCAAATGTACTAATATCGGGCCCAAGAGTCGTCAATTTTGAACTTTCCATTTTTACCCAATTGACTCCTTCTGGTGATAAATTAGCCATAGAGTAGCCAATATTTGACCCATTGAACATGTTGCAGTCATGGATCTTGAAATTTCTAAACCTACTTATTGACTCTTTCTGATGTTACATCGGTCATTCAAAAGTCAATATTTGACCAAATGTACTAAAATTGGGCCCAAGAGTCGTCTATTTTGAACTTTTTAGTTCTACCCTATTGACTCCTTCTGGCGATAGTTCAGCCAATTTTTGACCCACTGAAAATATTTCAGTCCTTGATCTTCAACTTTCTATTCCTACCCAATTGACTCCTTCTGGTGATAAATTAGCCATAGAGTAGCCACTATTTGACCCATTGAATATTTTTCAGTCATGGAGCTTGAAATTTCTAAACCTACTTATTGACTCTTTCTGATGTTATATCGGTCATTCAAAAGTCAATGTTTGACCAAATGTACTCATATCAGGCCCAAGAGTCGTCGATTTTGAACTTTTTAGTTCTACCCTATTGACTCCTTCTTGCGATAGTTCAGCCAATTTTTGACCCACTGAAAATATTTCAGTCCTTGATCTTCAACTTTCTATTCCTACACAAATGACTCCTTCTTGTGATACATTAGCATTAGAGTAGCTAATATTTTACCCATTGGACATGTTTCAGTTATGGATTTTGAAATTTTTATACCTAACTCATTGACTCTTTCTGAATTTAGGTCAGTCATTCAGAAATCCTTATTTGACCAAATGTACTAATATCGGGCCGAAAAGTCGTCTATTTTGAACTTTCTATTTCTACTGCAAGACATCTGCCATCAGCAGCCAGTTCTCTACACCACCCACACAGGAACTCAGCCCCTCCTCATCCACTAATCTTTTCCCTTCCTTTTCCCCTCTCACGGAGGCAGAAGTATCAAAACTTCTCCTCTCCACTCATCCCACCACCTGCCCTCTAGACCCCATCCCCTCACACCTTCTACAAGCCATCTCTCCCACTCTTTTACCAGCACTTACACACATCATTAACTCGTCTCTCCACACAGGCACTTTCCCTACCGCATTCAAGCAGGCTCGAGTAACCCCACTGCTTAAAAAACCCACGCTAGACACATCACTCGTGGACAACTACAGACCTGTCTCTCTCCTACCGTTCATATCAAAAACACTTGAACGAGTTGTATTCAACCAGGTGTCATCCTTCCTCACACAGAACGACCATCTGGACGTCAACCAATCTGGTTTCAAGAGCGGCCATTCAACAGAGACTGCGCTACTGTCTGTCACGGAATCCCTGCGGATTGCTAAGGCTGGCTCCAAATCATCTGTTCTCATCCTACTGGATCTATCTGCTGCCTTCGACACCGTAAACCATCAAATTCTTCTGTCCACCCTCTCGTCACTGGGCATCTCAGGTACTGCGCTTCAGTGGTTTGAGTCCTATCTCACAGGTAGGTCTTTCAGAGTTGCCTGGGGAGGGGAGGTATCCAAACCTCATGAACTGATCACTGGGGTTCCTCAGGGTTCAGTTCTTGGTCCCCTCCTATTCTCCATTTATACTACGTCACTGGGTCCCATCATACAGGCACATGGTTTCTCCTACCACTGCTATGCTGATGACACACAACTCTACCTGTCCTTCCAACCAGATGATTCCACAGTAGCTGCACGGATCTCAAGCTGTCTGGCGGACATCTCCACGTGGATGGAAGAACACCACCTGCAGCTCAACCTGGCAAAGACTGAGCTTTTAGTCTTCCCTGCCACTCCTACTCTTCAACATGACATCAACATACAGCTTGGTACAACCACCATTACCCCATCAAAGTCGGCCAGAAATCTTGGAGTTATCTTCGATGACCAACTGACCTTCAGTGACCACATCTCAAAGACGGCGCGGTCGTGCAGATTTGCACTTTGCAACATCAGGAAAATCCGTCCCTTCCTGACTGAGCACGCAACACAACTGCTTGTCCAGGCCCTGGTCATTTCAAGGCTTGATTACTGCAATGCTCTTCTGGCTGGTCTGCCGTCAAGTGCAATCAAACCTCTTCAAATGATCCAGAATGCTGCTGCACGTCTTGTCTGCAACGAGCCTAAGAGAGCCCACGTCACGCCCCTCTTCATCTCTTTGCACTGGCTACCCCTTGCTGCTCGCATCAAGTTCAAGGCGCTGATGCTTGCTTACAGATCCACCACAGGCTCTGCACCTTCCTACCTCCACACACTGCTACAACGCTACGTCCCCACCAGAAGCCTGCGATCGCTGAAGGAACGAAGACTTGTGGTACCATCACAGAGAGGCACAAAATCACTCTCCAGAACATTCTCCTTCACTGCTCCCTGCTGGTGGAATGATCTCCCTTCTTTCATCAGGAACGCAGATTCCTTGGCAATATTCAAGAGACAGCTGAAAACTCACCTCTTCCGTGAACACTTAATCCCCTCATAAAAAAAAAAAAAAAATAAAAAAAAATAAAATAAAATAAAAACCCTATCCTTCCCCCCTTTTTCCCTTCCTACTCTAGCTTATGGTACTGAGCAATGTATGAAACTTGTATTGTGAGCACGTCCTGTGTTATTTGCCAATTCATGAAGAATCGCTTGTTTGTTTTCCTCACTTGTAAGTCGCTTTGGATAAAAGCGTCTGCTAAATGACTAAATGTAAATGTAAATGTAAATGTACTCAATAGACTCCTTCTTGTGATAAATTAGCCATAGAGTAGCCAATATTTGACCCAATGAACATGTTGCAGTCATGGATCTTGAAATTTCCAAACCTACTTATTGACTCTTTCTGATGTTACATCGGTCATTCAAAAGTCAATATTTGACCAAATATACTAAAATTGGGCCCAAGAGTCGTCTATTTTGAACTTTTTAGTTCTACCCTATTGACTCCTTCTGGTGATAGTTCAGCAAATTTTTGACCCACTGAAAATATTTCAGTCCTTGATCTTCAACTTTCTATTCCTACCCAATTGACTCCTTCTGGTGATAAATTAGCCCCAGAGTAGCCAATATTTGACCCATTGAATGTTTTTCAGTCATGGAGCTTGAAATTTCTATACCTACTTATTGACTCTTTCTGATGTTATATCGGTCATGCAAAAGTCAATATTTGACCAAATGTACTAAAATCGGGCCCAAGAGTCGTCTATTTTGAACTTTTTAGTTCTACCCTTTGACTCCTTCAGGTGATAAATTAGCCATAGTGGAGCCAATATTTGACCCCTTGAACATGTTTCATTCATGGATCTTGAAATTTCTATACCTACTTATTGACTCTTTCTGATGTTATATCGGTCATTCAAAAGTCAATGTTTGACCAAATGTACTAATATCAGGCCCAAGAGTCGTCGATTTTGAACATTTTAGTTCTACCGTATTGACTCCTTCTGGAGATAGTTCAGCCAATTTTTGACCCACTGAAAATATTTCAGTCCTTGATTTTGATCTTTCTACTTCTACCCAATTGACTCCTTCTTGTGATACATTAGCCTTAGAGTAGCCAATATTTTACCCATTGGACATGTTTCTGTTATGGATCTTAAAATTTCTATACCTAGTCATTGACTCTTTCTGAATTTAGGTCAGTCATTCAGAAATCCATATTTGACAAAATGTACTAATATCGGGCCCAAGAGTCGTCGATTTTGAACTTTTTAGTTCTACCCAATAGACTCCTTTTATTGTGATAAATTAGCCATAGAGTAGCCAATATTTGACCCTTTTAACATGTTTCAGTCATGGATCTTGAAATTTCTATACCTACTTATTGACTCCTTCTGATGTTACATCGGTCATTCAAAAGTCAATATTTGACCAAATGTACTAATATCAGGCCCAAGAGTCGTCTATTTTTAACTTTTTAGTTCTACCCTATTGACTCCTTCTGGCGATAGTTCAGCCAATTTTTGACCCACTGAAAATATTTCAGTCTTTGATCTTGAACTTTCTATTCCTACCCAATTGACTCCTTCTTGTGATACATTAGCCTTAGAGTAGCCAATATTTTACCAATTGGACATGTTTCAGTTATGGATGTTGAAGTTTTTATACCTACTCACTCTTTCTGAATTTAGGTCAGTCATTCATAAATCCTTATTTGACCAAATGTACTAAAATCGGGCCCAAAAGTCGTCTATTTTGAACTTTCTATTTCTACCCAATAGACTCCTTCTTGTGATAAATTAGCCATAGAGTAGCCAATATTTGACCCATTGAACATGTTGCAGTCATGGATCTTGAAATTTCTAAACCTACTCATTGACTCTTTCTGATGTTATATCGGTCATTCAAAAGTCAATGTTTGACCAAATGTACTCATATCAGGCCCAAGAGTCGTCGATTTTGAACTTTTTAGTTCTACCCTATTGACTCCTTCTTGCGATAGTTCAGCCAATTTTTGACCCACTGAAAATATTTCAGTCCTTGATCTTGAACTTTCTATTCCTACCCAGTTGACTCCTTCTTGTGATAAATTAGCCATAGAGTAGACAATATTTGACCCATTGAATATTTTTCAGTCATGGATCTTGAAATTTCTATACCTACTTATTGACTCTTTCTGATGTTATATCGGTCATTCAAAAGTCAATGTTTGACCAAATGTACTAATATCAGGCCCAAGAGTCGTCGATTTTGAACATTTTAGTTCTACCGTATTGACTCCTTCTGGAGATAGTTCAGCCAATTTTTGACCCACTGAAAATATTTCAGTCCTTGATTTTGATCTTTCTACTTCTACCCAATTGACTCCTTCTTGTGATACATTAGCCTTAGAGTAGCCAATATTTTACCCATTGGACATGTTTCTGTTATGGATCTTAAAATTTCTATACCTAGTCATTGACTCTTTCTGAATTTAGGTCAGTCATTCAGAAATCCATATTTGACAAAATGTACTAATATCGGGCCCAAGAGTCGTCGATTTTGAACTTTTTAGTTCTACCCAATAGACTCCTTTTATTGTGATAAATTAGCCATAGAGTAGCCAATATTTGACCCTTTTAACATGTTTCAGTCATGGATCTTGAAATTTCTATACCTACTTATTGACTCCTTCTGATGTTACATCGGTCATTCAAAAGTCAATATTTGACCAAATGTACTAATATCAGGCCCAAGAGTCGTCTATTTTTAACTTTTTAGTTCTACCCTATTGACTCCTTCTGGCGATAGTTCAGCCAATTTTTGACCCACTGAAAAAATTTCAGTCTTTGATCTTGAACTTTCTATTCCTACCCAATTGACTCCTTCTTGTGATACATTAGCCTTAGAGTAGCCAATATTTTACCAATTGGACATGTTTCAGTTATGGATCTTGAAGTTTTTATACCTACTCACTCTTTCTGAATTTAGGTCAGTCATTCTGAAATCCATATTTGAACAAATGTACTAATATCGGGCCCAAGAGTCATCCATTTTGAAATTTCTATTTCTACCCAATTGACTCCTTCTTGTGATAAATTAGCCATAGAGTAGCCAATATTTGACCCATTGAACATGTTGCAGTCATGGATCTTGAAATTTCTAAACCTACTTATTGACTCTTTCTGATGTTATATCGGTCATTCAAAAGTCAATGTTTGACCAAATGTACTCATATCAAGCCCAAGAGTCGTCGATTTTGAACTTTTTAGTTCTACCCTATTGACTCCTTCTTGCGATAGTTCAGCCAATTTTTGACCCACTGAAAATATTTCAGTCCTTGATCTTGAACTTTCTATTCCTACCCAGTTGACTCCTTCTTGTGATAAATTAGCCATAGAGTAGACAATATTTGACCCATTGAATATTTTTCAGTCATGGATCTTGAAATTTCTATACCTACTTATTGACTCTTTCTGATGTTATATCGGTCATTCAAAAGTCAATGTTTGACCAAATGTACTAATATCAGGCCCAAGAGTCGTCGATTTTAAACTTTTTAGTTCTACCCTTTGACTCCTTCTGGAGATAAATTAGCCATAGAGTAGCCAATATTTGACCCATTGAACATGTTTCAGTAATGGATCTTGAAATTTCTATACCTAATTATTGACTCTTTCTGATGTTATATCGGTCATTCAAAAGTCAATATTTGACCAAATGTACTAATATCGGGCCGAAAAGTCGTCTATTTTGAACTTTCTATTTCTACTCAATAGACTCCTTCTTGTGATAAATTAGCCATAGAGTAGCCAATATTTGACCCAATGAACATGTTGCAGTCATGGATCTTGAAATTTCCAAACCTACTTATTGACTCTTTCTGATGTTACATCGGTCATTCAAAAGTCAATATTTGACCAAATATACTAAAATTGGGCCCAAGAGTCGTCTATTTTGAACTTTTTAGTTCTACCCTATTGACTCCTTCTGGTGATAGTTCAGCAAATTTTTGACCCACTGAAAATATTTCAGTCCTTGATCTTCAACTTTCTATTCCTACCCAATTGACTCCTTCTGGTGAT
The DNA here is from genome assembly GCA_038088235.1 of Zacco platypus. Lineage (NCBI taxonomy): Eukaryota > Metazoa > Chordata > Actinopteri > Cypriniformes > Xenocyprididae > Zacco > Zacco platypus. The sequence continues at coordinate 7,475,879 of CM076069.1, forward strand.
AAATTAGCCCCAGAGTAGCCAATATTTGACCCATTGAATGTTTTTCAGTCATGGAGCTTGAAATTTCTATACCTACTTATTGACTCTTTCTGATGTTATATCGGTCATGCAAAAGTCAATATTTGACCAAATGTACTAAAATCGGGCCCAAGAGTCGTCTATTTTGAACTTTTTAGTTCTACCCTTTGACTCCTTCAGGTGATAAATTAGCCATAGTGGAGCCAATATTTGACCCCTTGAACATGTTTCATTCATGGATCTTGAAATTTCTATACCTACTTATTGACTCTTTCTGATGTTACATCGGTCATTGAAAAGTCAATATTTGACCAAATGTACTAAAATCGGGCCCAAGAGTCGTCTATTTTGAACTTTTAATTCCACCCTATTGACTCCTTCTGGCGATAGTTCAGCCAATTTTTGACCCACTGAAAATATTTCAGTCCTTGATCTTGAACTTTCTATTCCTACCCAATTGACTCCTTCTTGTGATACATTAGCCTTAGAGTAGCCAATATTTTACCAATTGGACATGTTTCAGTTATGGATCTTGAAGTTTTTATACCTACTCACTCTTTCTGAATTTAGGTCAGTCATTCAGAAATCCTTATTTGACCAAATGTACTAATATCGGGCCCAAGAGTCGTCCATTTTGAAATTTCTATTTCTACCCAATTGACTCCTTCTGGTGATAAATTAGCGATAGATTAGCCAATAATTGACCCATTGAACATGTTTAAGTCATGGATGTTGAAATTTCTAAACCTACTTATTGACTCTTTCTCATGTTATATCGGTCATTCAAAAGTCAATATTTCACCAAATGTACTAATATCAGGCCCAAGAGTCGTCGATTTTGAACTTTCTATTTCTACCCAATAGACTCCTTCTTGTGATAAATTAGCCATAGAGTAGCCAATATTTGACCCATTGAACATGTTTCAGTAATGGATCTTGAAATTTCTATACCTAATTATTGACTCTTTCTGATGTTATATCGGTCATTCAAAAGTCAATATTTGACCAAATGTACTAATATCAGGCCCAAGAGTCGTCGATTTTGAACTTTTTAATTCTACCCTATTGACTCCTTCTTGCGATAGTTCAGCCAATTTTTGACCCACTGAAAATATTTCAGTCCTTGATCTTCAACTTTCGATTCCTACACAAATGACTCCTTCTTGTGATACATTAGCATTAGAGTAGCCAATATTTTACCCATTGGACATGTTTCAGTTATGGATCTTGATATTTTTATACCTAACTCATTGACTCTTTCTGAATTTAGGTCAGTCATTCAGAAACCCTTATTTGACCAAATGTACTAAAATCGGGCCCAAAAGTCGTCTATTTTGAACTTTCTATTTCTACCCAATAGACTCCTTCTTGTGATAAATTAGCCATAGAGTAGCCAATATTTGACCCATTGAACATGTTGCAGTCATGGATCTTGAAATTTCTAAACCTACTTATTGACTCTTTCTGATGTTATATCGGTCATTCAAAAGTCAATGTTTGACCAAATGTACTCATATCAGGCCCAAGAGTCGTCGATTTTGAACTTTTTAGTTCTACCCTATTGACTCCTTCTTGCGATAGTTCAGCCAATTTTTGACCCACTGAAAATATTTCAGTCCTTGATCTTGAACTTTCTATTCCTACCCAATAGACTCCTTCTTGTGATAAATTAGCCATAGAGTAGCCAATATTTGACCCATTGAACATGTTTCAGTCATGGATCTTGAAATATCTATACCTACTTATTGACTCTTTCTGATGTTACATTGGTCATTCAAAAGTCAATATTTGAGCAAATGTACTAACACTGTGCCCAAGAGTCGTCTATGTTGAACTTTTTAGTTCTACCCTATTGACTCCTTCTGGAGATAGTTCAGCCAATTTTTGACCCACTGAAAATGTTTCAGTCCTTGATCTTCAACTTTCTATTCCTACCCAATTGACTCCTTCTGGTGATGAATTAGCCATAGAGTAGCCAATATTTGACCCATTGAATATTTTTCAGTCATGGAGCTTGAAATTTCTATACCTACTTATTGAATCTTTCTGATGTTATATCGGTCATGCAAAAGTCAATATTTGACCAAATGTACTAAAATCGGGCCCAAGAGTCGTCTATTTTGAACTTTTTAGTTCTACCCTTTGACTCCTTCAGGTGATAAATTAGCCATAGTGGAGCCAATATTTGACCCCTTGAACATGTTTCATTCATGGATCTTGAAATTTCTATACCTACTTATTGACTCTTTCTGATGTTACATCGGTCATTGAAAAGTCAATATTTGACCAAATGTACTAAAATCGGGCTCAAGAGTCGTCTATTTTGAACTTTTAATTCCACCCTATTGACTCCTTCTGGCGATAGTTCAGCCAATTTTTGACCCACTGAAAATATTTCAGTCCTTGATCTTGAACTTTCTATTCCTACCCAATTGACTCCTTCTTGTGATACATTAGCCTTAGAGTAGCCAATATTTTACCCATTGGACATGTTTCAGTTATGGATCTTGAAGTTTTTATACCTACTCACTCTTTCTGAATTTAGGTCAGTCATTCAGAAATCCTTATTTGACCAAATGTACTAATATCGGGCCCAAGAGTCGTCCATTTTGAAATTTCTATTTCTACCCAATTGACTCCTTCTGGTGATAAATTAGCGATAGATTAGCCAATAATTGACACATTGAACATGTTTAAGTCATGGATGTTGAAATTTCTAAACCTACTTATTGACTCTTTCTCATGTTATATCGGTCATTCAAAAGTCAATATTTGACCAAATGTACTAATATCAGGCCCAAGAGTCGTCGATTTTGAACTTTCTATTTCTACCCAATAGACTCCTTCTTGTGATAAATTAGCCATAGAGTAGCCAATATTTGACCCATTGAACATGTTTCAGTAATGGATCTTGAAATTTCTATACCTAATTATTGACTCTTTCTGATGTTATATCGGTCATTCAAAAGTCAATATTTGACCAAATATACTAAAATCGGGCCCAAGAATCGTCTATTTTGAACTTTTTAGTTCTACCCTTTGACTCCTTCTGGTGATAAATTAGCCATAGAGTAGCCAATATTTGACCCATTGAATATTTTTCAGTCATGGAGCTTGAAATTTCTAAACGTACTTATTGACTCTTTCTGATGTTATATCGGTAATTCAAAAGTCAATGTTTGACCAAATGTACTCATATCAGGCCCAAGAGTCGTCTATTTTGAACTTTTTAGTTCCACCCTATTGACTCCTTCTGGAGATAGTTCAGCCAATTTTTGACCCACTGAAAATATTTCAGTCCTTGATCTTGAACTTTCTATTCCTACCCAATTGACTCCTTCTGGTGATAAATTAGCCATAGAGTAGCCAATATTTGACCCATTGAACATGTTTCAGTAATGGATCTTGAAATTTCTATACCTACTTATTGACTCTTTCTGATGTTATATCGGTCATTCAAAAGTCAATATTTGACCAAATGTACTAATATCAGGCCCAAGAGTCGTCGATTTTGAACTTTTTAGTTCTACCCTATTGACTCCTTCTTGCGATAGTTCAGCCAATTTTTGACCCACTGAAAATATTTCAGTCCTTGATCTTGAACTTTCTATTCCTACCCAGTTGACTCCTTCTTGTGATAAATTAGCCATAGAGTAGACAATATTTGACCCATTGAATATTTTTCAGTCATGGATCTTGAAATTTCTATACCTACTTATTGATTCTTTCTGATGTTATATCGGTCATTCAAAAGTCAATATTTGACCAAATATACTAAAATCGGGCCCAAGAGTCGTCTATTTTGAACTTTTTAGTTCCACCATATTGACTCCTTCTGGCGATAGTTCAGCCAATTTTTGACCCACTGAAAATATTTCAGTCCTTGATCTTGAACTTTCTATTCCTACCCAGTTGACTCCTTCTTGTGATAAATTAGCCTTAGAGTAGCCAATATTTGACCCATTGAACATGTTTCAGTCATGGAGCTTGAAATTTCTATACCTACTTATTGACTCTTTCTGATGTTATATCGGTCATTCAAAAGTCAATATTTGACGAAATGTACTAAAATCGGGCCCAAGAGTCGTCTATTTTGAACTTTTTAGTTCTACCCTTTGACTCCTTCAGGTGATGAATTAGCCATAGTGGAGCCAATATTTGACCCCTTGAACGTGTTTCAGTCATGGATCTTGAAATTTCTATACCTACTTATTGACTCTTTCTGATGTTACATCGGTCATTGAAAAGTCAATATTTGACCAAATGTACTAAAATCGGGCCCAAGAGTCGTCTATTTTGAACTTTTTAGTTCTACCCTATTGACTCCTTCTGGTGATAGTTCAGCCAATTTTTGACCCACTGAAAATATTTCAGTCCTTGATCTTCAACTTTCTATTCCTACCCAATTGACTCCTTCTGGTGATAAATTAGCATTAGAGTAGCTAATATTTTACCCATTGGACATGTTTCAGTTATGGATCTTGAAATTTTTATACCTAACTCATTGACTCTTTCTGAATTTAGGTCAGTCATTCAGAAATCCTTATTTGACCAAATGTACTAATATCGGGCCGAAAAGTCGTCTATTTTGAACTTTCTATTTCTACCCAATAGACTCCTTCTTGTGATAAATTAGCCATAGAGTAGCCAATATTTGACCCATTGAACATGTTGCAGTCATGGATTTTGAAATTTCCAAACCTACTTATTGACTCTTTCTGATGTTACATCGGTCATTCAAAAGTCAATATTTGACCAAATATACTAAAATTGGGCCCAAGAGTCGTCTATTTTGAACTTTTTAGTTCTACCCTATTGACTCCTTCTGGTGATAGTTCAGCCAATTTTTGACCCACTGAAAATATTTCAGTCCTTGATCTTCAACTTTCTATTCCTACCCAATTGACTCCTTCTGGTGATAAATTAGCCCCAGAGTAGCCAATATTTGACCCATTGAATATTTTTCAGTCATGGATCTTGAAATTTCTATACCTACTTATTGACTCTTTCTGATGTTATATCGGTCATTCAAAAGTCAATATTTGACCAAATGTACTAATATCAGGCCCAAGAGTCGTCGATTTTGAACATTTTAGTTCTACCGTATTGACTCCTTCTGGAGATAGTTCAGCCAATTTTTGACCCACTGAAAATATTTCAGTCCTTGATTTTGAACTTTCTATTTCTACCCAGTTGACTCCTTCTTGTGATAAATTAGCCTTAGAGTAGCCAATATTTTACCCATTGGACATGTTTCTGTTTTGGATCTTAAAATTTCTATACCTAGTCATTGACTCTTTCTGAATTGAGGTCAGTCATTCAGAAATCCATATTTGACAAAATGTACTAATATCGGGCCCAAAAGTCGTCTATTTTGAACTTTTTAGTTCTACCCTTTGACTCCTTCTGGTGATAAATTAGCCATAGAGTAGCCAATATTTGACCCATTGAACATGTTGCAGTCATGGATCTTGAAATTTCTAAACTTACTTATTGACTCTTTCTGATGTTACATCGGTCATTCAAAAGTCAATATTTGACCAAATGTACTAAAATTGGGCCCAAGAGTCGTCTATTTTGAACTTTTTAGTTCTACCCTATTGACTCCTTCTGGCGATAGTTCAGCCAATTTTTGACCCACTGAAAATATTTCAGTCCTTGATCTTCAACTTTCTATTCCTACCCAATTGACTCCTTCTGGTGATAAATTAGCCATAGAGTAGCCAATATTTGACCCATTGAATATTTTTCAGTCATGGAGCTTGAAATTTCTATACCTACTTATTGAGTCTTTCTGATGTTATATCGGTCATTCAAAAGTCAATATTTGACCAAATGTACTAATATCAGGCCCAAGAGTCGTCTATTTTGAACTTTTTAGTTCTACCCTATTGACTCCTTCTTGCGATAGTTCAGCCAATTTTTGACCCACTGAAAATATTTCAGTCCTTGATCTTGAACTTTCTATTCCTACCCAGTTGACTCCTTCTTGTGATAAATTAGCCATAGAGTAGACAATATTTGGCCCATTGAATATTTTTCAGTCATGGATCTTGAAATTTCTATACCTACTTATTGACTCTTTCTGATGTTATATAGGTCATTCAAAAGTCAATATTTGACCAAATGTACTAATATCAGGCCCAAGATTCGTCGATTTTGAACATTTTAGTTCTACCGTATTGACTCCTTCTTGTGATAAATTAGCCATAGAGTAGCCAATATTTTACCCATTGGACATGTTTCTGTTATGGATCTTAAAATTTCTATACCTAGTCATTGACTCTTTCTGAATTTAGGTCAGTCATTCAGAAATCCATATTTGACAAAATGTACATTAGCCTTAGAGTAGCCAATATTTTACCCATTGGACATGTTTCAGTTATGGTTCTTGAAATTTTTATACCTAACTCATTGACTCTTTCTGAATTTAGGTCAGTCATTCAGAAATCCATATTTGACCAAATGTACTAATATCGGGCCCAAGAGTCGTCAATTTCGAACTTTCCATTTTTACCCAATTGACTCCTTCTGGTGATAAATTAGCCATAGAGTAGCCAATATTTGACCCATTGAACATGTTTCAGTCATGGATCTTGAAATTTCTATACCTACTTATTGACTCTTTCTGATGTTACATCGGTCATTCAAAAGTCAATATTTGACCAAATGTACTAAAATCGGGCCCAAGAGTCGTCTATTTTGAACTTTTTAGTTCCACCCTATTGACTCCTTCTGGCGATAGTTCAGCCAATTTTTGACCAACTGAAAATATTTCAGTCCTTGATCTTGAACTTTCTATTCCTACCCAATTGACTCCTTTTTGTGATACATTAGCCTTAGAGTAGCCAATATTTTACCAATTGGACATGTTTCAGTTATGGATTTTGAAGTTTTTATACCTACTCACTCTTTCTGAATTTAGGTCAGTCATTCAGAAATCCTTATTTGACCAAATGTACTAAAATCTGGCCCAAAAGTCGTCTATTTTGAACTTTCTATTTCTACCCAATAGACTCCTTCTTGTGATAAATTAGCCATAGAGTAGCCAATATTTGACCCATTGAACATGTTGCAGTCATGGATCTTGAAATTTCTAAACCTACTTATTGACTCTTTCTGATGTTACATCGGTCATTCAAAAGTCAATATTTGACCAAATGTACTAAAATTGGGCCCAAGAGTCGTCTATTTTGAACTTTTTAGTTCTACCCTATTGACTCCTTCTGGCGATAGTTCAGCCAATTTTTGACCCAATGAAAATATTTCAGTCCTTGATCTTCAACTTTCTATTCCTACCCAATTGACTCCTTCTGGTGATAAATTAGCCATAGAGTAGCCAATATTTGACCCATTGAATATTTTTCAGTCATGGAGCTTGAAATTTCTAAACCTACTTATTGACTCTTTCTGATGTTATATCGGTCATTCAAAAGTCAATGTTTGACCAAATGTACTAATATCAGGACCAAGAGTCGTCGATTTTAAACTTTTTAGTTCTACCCTTTGACTCCTTCTGGTGATAAATTAGCCATAGAGTAGCCAATATTTGACCCATTGAACATGTTTCAGTAATGGATCTTGAAATTTCTATACCTACTTATTGACTCTTTCTGATGTTACATTGGTCATTGAAAAGTCAATATTTGACCAAATGTACTAAAATCGGGCCCAAGAGTCGTCTATTTTGAACTTTTAATTCCACCCTATTGACTCCTTCTGGCGATAGTTCAGCCAATTTTTGACCCACTGAAAATATTTCAGTCCTTGATCTTGAACTTTCTATTCCTACCCAATTGACTCCTTCTTGTGATACATTAGCCTTAGAGTAGCCAAGAGTCGTCTATTTTGAACTTTTTAGTTCCACCCTATTGACTCCTTCTGGCGATAGTTCAGCCAATTTTTGACCAACTGAAAATATTTCAGTCCTTGATCTTGAACTTTCTATTCCTACCCAATTGACTCCTTTTTGTGATACATTAGCCTTAGAGTAGCCAATATTTTACCAATTGGACATGTTTCAGTTATGGATTTTGAAGTTTTTATACCTACTCACTCTTTCTGAATTTAGGTCAGTCATTCAGAAATCCTTATTTGACCAAATGTACTAAAATCTGGCCCAAAAGTCGTCTATTTTGAACTTTCTATTTCTACCCAATAGACTCCTTCTTGTGATAAATTAGCCATAGAGTAGCCAATATTTGACCCATTGAACATGTTGCAGTCATGGATCTTGAAATTTCTAAACCTACTTATTGACTCTTTCTGATGTTACATCGGTCATTCAAAAGTCAATATTTGACCAAATGTACTAAAATTGGGCCCAAGAGTCGTCTATTTTGAACTTTTTAGTTCTACCCTATTGACTCCTTCTGGCGATAGTTCAGCCAATTTTTGACCCAATGAAAATATTTCAGTCCTTGATCTTCAACTTTCTATTCCTACCCAATTGACTCCTTCTGGTGATAAATTAGCCATAGAGTAGCCAATATTTGACCCATTGAATATTTTTCAGTCATGGAGCTTGAAATTTCTAAACCTACTTATTGACTCTTTCTGATGTTATATCGGTCATTCAAAAGTCAATGTTTGACCAAATGTACTAATATCAGGACCAAGAGTCGTCGATTTTAAACTTTTTAGTTCTACCCTTTGACTCCTTCTGGTGATAAATTAGCCATAGAGTAGCCAATATTTGACCCATTGAACATGTTTCAGTAATGGATCTTGAAATTTCTATACCTACTTATTGACTCTTTCTGATGTTACATCGGTCATTGAAAAGTCAATATTTGACCAAATGTACTAAAATCGGGCCCAAGAGTCGTCTATTTTGAACTTTTAATTCCACCCTATTGACTCCTTCTGGCGATAGTTCAGCCAATTTTTGACCCACTGAAAATATTTCAGTCCTTGATCTTGAACTTTCTATTCCTACCCAATTGACTCCTTCTTGTGATACATTAGCCTTAGAGTAGCCAATATTTTACCCATTGGACATTCAGAAATCCTTATTTGACCAAATGTACTAATATCGGGCCCAAGAGTCGTCCATTTTGAAATTTCTATTTCTACCCAATTGACTCCTTCTGGTGATAAATTAGCGATAGATTAGCCAATAATTGACCCATTGAACATGTTTAAGTCATGGATGTTGAAATTTCTAAACCTACTTATTGACTCTTTCTCATGTTATATCATTCATTCAAAAGTCAATATTTGACCAAATGTACTAATATCAGGCCCAAGAGTCGTCAATTTTGAACTTTCCATTTTTACCCAATTGACTCCTTCTGGTGATAAATTAGCCATAGAGTAGCCAATATTTGACCCATTGAACATGTTTCAGTCATGGATCTTGAAATTTCTATACCTACTTATTGACTCTTTCTGATGTAACTTCGGTCATTCAAAAGTCAATATTTGACCAAATGTACTAAAATCGGGCCCAAGAGTCGTCTATTTTGAACTTTTTAGTTCCACCCTATTGACTCCTTCTGGCGATAGTTCAGCCAGTTTTTGACAAACTGAAAATATTTCAGTCTTTGATCTTGAACTTTCTATTCCTACAAAATTGACTCCTTCTTGTGATACATTAGCCTTAGAGTAGCCAATATTTTACCCATTGGACATGTTTCAGTTATGGATTTTGAAGTTTTTATACCTACTCACTCTTTCTGAATTTAGGTCAGTCATTAAGAAATCCTTATTTGACCAAATGTACTAAAATTGGGCCCAAAAGTCGTCTATTTTGAACTTTCTATTTCTACCCAATAGACTCCTTGTGATAAATTAGCCATAGAGTAGCCAATATTTGACCCATTGAACATGTTGCAGTCATGGATCTTGAAATTTCTAAACCTACTTATTGACTCTTTCTGATGTTACATCGGTTATTCAAAAGTCAATATTTGACCAAATGTACTAAAATTGGGCCCAAGAGTCGTCTATTTTGAACTTTTTAGTTCTACCCTATTGACTCCTTCTGGCGATAGTTCAGCCAATTTTTGACCCACTGAAAATATTTCAGTCCTTGATCTTGAACTTTCTATTCCTACCCAATTGACTCCTTCTTGTGATACATTAGCCTTAGAGTAGCCAATATTTTACCCATTGGACATGTTTCAGTTATGGATCTTGAAGTTTTTATACCTACTCACTCTTTCTGAATTTAGGTCAGTCATTCAGAAATCCTTATTTGACCAAATGTACTAATATCAGGCCCAAGAGTCGTCCATTTTGAAATTTCTATTTCTACCCAATTGACTCTTTCTGGTGATAAATTAGCCATAGAGTAGCCAATATTTGACCCATTGAACATGTTTCAGTCATGGATCTTGAAATTTCTATACCTACTTATTGACTCTTTCTCATTTTATATCGGTCATTCAAAAGTCAATATTTGACCAAATGTACTAATTTCAGCCCCAAGAGTCGTCGATTTTGAACTTTCTATTTCTACCCAATAGACTCCTTCTTGTGATAAGTTAGCCATAGAGTAGCCAATATTTGACCCATTGAACATGTTTCAGTCATGGATCTTGAAATATCTATACCTACTTATTGACTCTTTCTGATGTTACATTGGTCATTCAAAAGTCAATATTTGACAAAATGTACTAACACTGGGCCCAAGAGTCGTCTACGTTGAACTTTTTAGTTCTACCCTATTGACTCCTTCTGGAGATAGTTCAGCCAATTTTTGACCCACTGAAAATATTTCAGTCCTTGATTTTCAACTTTCTATTCCTACCCAATTGACTCCTTCTGGTGATAAATTAGCCATAGAGTAGCCAATATTTGACCCATTGAATATTTTTCAGTCATGGAGCTTGAAATTTCTATACCTACTTATTAACTATTTCTGATGTTATATCGGTCATTCAAAAGTCAATATTTGACCAAATGTACTAATATCAGGCCCAAGAGTCGTCGATTTTGAACTTTTTAGTTCTACCCTATTGACTCCTTCTGGAGATAGTTCAGCCAATTTTTGACCCACTGAAAATATTTCAGTCCTTGATCTTCAACTTTCTATTCCTACACAAATGACTCCTTCTTGTGATACATTAGCATTAGAGTAGCTAATATTTTACCCATTGGACATGTTTCAGTTATGGATCTTGAAATTTTTATACCTAACTCATTGACTCTTTCTGAATTTAGGTCTGTCATTCAGAAATCCATATTTGACCAAATGTACTAATATCGGGCCCAAGAGTCGTCAATTTTGAACTTTCCATTTTTACCCAATTGACTCCTTCTGGTGATAAATTAGCCATAGAGTAGCCAATATTTGACCCATTGAACATGTTTCAGTCATGGAGCTTGAAATTTCTATACCTACTTATTGACTCTTTCTGATGTTATATCGGTCATTCAAAAGTCAATATTTGACGAAATGTACTAAAATCGGGCCCAAGAGTCGTCTATTTTGAACTTTCCATTTTTACCCAATTGACTCCTTCTGGTGATAAATTAGCCATAGAGTAGCCAATATTTGACCCATTGAACATGTTTCAGTCATGGATCTTGAAATTTCTATACCTACTTATTGACTCTTTCTGATGTTATATCGGTCATTCAAAAGTCAATATTTGACCAAATGTACTAATATCAGGCCCAAGAGTCGTCGATTTTGAACTTTTTAGTTCTACCCTATTGACTCCTTCTTGCGATAGTTCAGCCAATTTTTGACCCACTGAAAATATTTCAGTCCTTGATCTTGAACTTTCTATTCCTACCCAGTTGACTCCTTCTTCTGATAAATTAGCCATAGAGTAGACAATATTTGACCCATTGAATATTTTTCAGTCATGGATCTTGAAATTTCTATACCTACTTATTGACTCTTTCTGAATTTAGGTCAGTCATTGAGAAATCCATATTTGACAAAATGTACTAATATCGGGCCCAAGAGTCGTCGATTTTGAACTTTTTAGTTCTACCCAATAGACTCCTTTTATTGTGATAAATTAGCCATAGAGTAGCCAATATTTGACCCTTTTAACATGTTTCAGTCATGGATCTTGAAATTTCTATACCTACTTATTGACTGTTTCTGATGTTACATCGGTCATTCAAAAGTCAATATTTGACCAAATGTACTAAAATCGGGCCCAGGAGTCGTCTATTTTGAACTTTTTAGTTCCACCCTATTGACTCCTTCTGGCGATAGTTCAGCCAATTTTTGACCCACTGAAAATATTTCAGTCCTTGATCTTGAACTTTCTATTCCTACCCAATTGACTCCTTCTTGTGATACATTAGCTTTAGAGTAGCCAATATTTTACCCATTGGACATGTTTAAGTCATGGATCTTGAAGTTTTTATACCTACTCATTGACTCTTTCTGAATTTAGGTAAGTCATTCAGAAATCCATATTTGACCAAATGTACTAATATCGGGCCCAAGAATCGTCAATTTTGAACTTTCAATTTTTACCCAATTGACTCCTTCTGATGATAAATTAGCTTTAGAGTAGCCAATATTTGACCCATTGAACATGTTTCAGTCATGGATCTTGAAATTTCTAAACCTACTTATTGACTCTTTCTGATGTTACATCGGTCATTCAAAAGTCAATATTTGACCAAATGTACTAAAATTGGGCCCAAGAGTCGGCTATTTTGAACTTTTTAGTTCTACCCTATTGACTCCTTCTGGCGATAGTTCAGCCAATTTTTGACCCACTGAAAATATTTCAGTCCTTGATCTTGAACTTTCTATTCCTACCCAATTGACTCCTTCTGGTGATAAATGAGCCATAGAGTAGCCAATATTTGACCCATTGAACATGTTTCAGTCATGGAGCTTGAAATTTCTATACCTACTTATTGACTCTTTCTAATGTTATATCGGTCATTCAAAAGTCAATATTTGACTAAATGTACTAAAATCGGGCCCAAGAGTCGTCTATTTTGAACTTTTTAGTTCTACCCTTTGACTCCTTCAGGTGATAAATTAGCCATAGTGGAGCCAATATTTGACCCCTTGAACATGTTTAAGTCATGGATCTTGAAGTTTTTATACCTACTCATTGACTCTTTCTGAATTTAGGTCAGTCATTCAGAAATCCATATTTGACCAAATGTACTAATATTGGGCCCAAGAATCGTCAATTTTGAACTTTCCATTTTTACCCAATTGACTCCTTCTGATGATAAATTAGCCAAAGAGTAGCCAATATTTGACCCACTGAACATGTTTCAGTCATGGATCTTGAAATTTCTAAACCTACTTATTGACTCTTTCTGATGTTACATCGGTCATTCAAAAGTCAATATTTGACCAAATGTACTAAAATCGGGTCGTCTATTTTTAACTTTTTAGTTCGACCCTATTGACTCTTTCTGGCGATAGTTCAGCCAATTTTTGACCCACTGAAAATATTTCAGTCCTTGATTTTGATCTTTCTACTTCTACCCAATTGACTCCTTCTTGTGATACATTAGCCTTAGAGTAGCCAATATTTTACCCATTGGACATGTTTCAGTTATGGTTCTTGAAATTTTTATACCTAACTCATTGACTCTTTCTGAATTTAGGTCAGTCATTCAGAAATCCATATTTGACCAAATGTACTAATATCGGGCCCAAGAGTCGTCAATTTCGAACTTTCCATTTTTACCCAATTGACTCCTTCTGGTGATAAATTAGCCATAGAGTAGCCAATATTTGACTCATTGAACATGTTTCAGTCATGGATCTTGAAATTTCTATACCTACTTATTGACTCTTTCTGATGTTACATCGGTCATTCAAAAGTCAATATTTGACCAAATGTACTAAAATCGGGCCCAAGAGTCGTCTATTTTGAACTTTTTAGTTCCACCCTATTGACTCCTTCTGGCGATAGTTCAGCCAATTTTTGACCAACTGAAAATATTTCAGTCCTTGATCTTGAACTTTCTATTCCTACCCAATTGACTCCTTTTTGTGATACATTAGCCTTAGAGTAGCCAATATTTTACCAATTGGACATGTTTCAGTTATGGATTTTGAAGTTTTTATACCTACTCACTCTTTCTGAATTTAGGTCAGTCATTCAGAAATCCTTATTTGACCAAATGTACTAAAATCTGGCCCAAAAGTCGTCTATTTTGAACTTTCTATTTCTATCCAATAGACTCCTTCTTGTGATAAATTAGCCATAGAGTAGCCAATATTTGACCCATTGAACATGTTGCAGTCATGGATCTTGAAATTTCTAAACCTACTTATTGACTCTTTCTGATGTTACATCGGTCATTCAAAAGTCAATATTTGACCAAATGTACTAAAATTGGGCCCAAGAGTCGTCTATTTTGAACTTTTTAGTTCTACCCTATTGACTCCTTCTGGCGATAGTTCAGCCAATTTTTGACCCAATGAAAATATTTCAGTCCTTGATCTTCAACTTTCTATTCCTACCCAATTGACTCCTTCTGGTGATAAATTAGCCATAGAGTAGCCAATATTTGACCCATTGAATATTTTTCAGTCATGGAGCTTGAAATTTCTAAACCTACTTATTGACTCTTTCTGATGTTATATCGGTCATTCAAAAGTCAATGTTTGACCAAATGTACTAATATCAGGAACAAGAGTCGTCGATTTTAAACTTTTTAGTTCTACCCTTTGACTCCTTCTGGTGATAAATTAGCCATAGAGTAGCCAATATTTGACCCATTGAACATGTTTCAGTAATGGATCTTGAAATTTCTATACCTACTTATTGACTCTTTCTGATGTTACATCGGTCATTGAAAAGTCAATATTTGACCAAATGTACTAAAATCGGGCCCAAGAGTCGTCTATTTTGAACTTTTAATTCCACCCTATTGACTCCTTCTGGCGATAGTTCAGCCAATTTTTGACCCACTGAAAATATTTCAGTCCTTGATCTTGAACTTTCTATTCCTACCCAATTGACTCCTTCTTGTGATACATTAGCCTTAGAGTAGCCAATATTTTACCCATTGGACATGTTTCAGTTATGGATCTTGAAGTTTTTATACCTACTCACTCTTTCTGAATTTAGGTCAGTCATTCAGAAATCCTTATTTGACCAAATGTACTAATATCGGGCCCAAGAGTCGTCCATTTTGAAATTTCTATTTCTACCCAATTGACTCCTTCTGGTGATAAATTAGCGATAGATTAGCCAATAATTGACCCATTGAACATGTTTAAGTCATGGATGTTGAAATTTCTAAACCTACTTATTGACTCTTTCTCATGTTATATCATTCATTCAAAAGTCAATATTTGACCAAATGTACTAATATCAGGCCCAAGAGTCGTCGATTTTGAACTTTTTAATTCTACCCTATTGACTCCTTCTTGCGATAGTTCAGCCAATTTTTGACCCACTGAAAATATTTCAGTCCTTGATCTTCAACTTTCGATTCCTACACAAATGACTCCTTCTTGTGATACATTAGCATTAGAGTAGCTAATATTTTACCCATTGGACATGTTTCAGTTATGGATCTTGATATTTTTATACCTAACTCATTGACTCTTTCTGAATTTAGGTCAGTCTTTCAGAAATCCATATTTGACCAAATGTACTAATATCGGGCCCAAGAGTCGTCAATTTTGAACTTTCCATTTTTACCCAATTGACTCCTTCTGGTGATAAATTAGCCATAGAGTAGCCAATATTTGACCCATTGAACATGTTTCAGTCATGGATCTTGAAATTTCTATACCTACTTATTGACTCTTTCTGATGTTACATCGGTCATTCAAAAGTCAATATTTGACCAAATGTACTAAAATCGGGCCCAGGAGTCGTCTATTTTGAACTTTTTAGTTCCACCCTATTGACTCCTTCTGGCGATAGTTCAGCCAATTTTTGACCCACTGAAAATATTTCAGTCCTTGATCTTGAACTTTCTATTCCTACCCAATTGACTCCTTCTTGTGATACATTAGCTTTAGAGTAGCCAATATTTTACCCATTGGACATGTTTCAGTTATGGTTCTTGAAATTTTTATACCTAACTCATTGACTCTTTCTGAATTTAGGTCAGTCATTCAGAAATCCATATTTGACCAAATGTACTAATATCGGGCCCAAGAGTCGTCAATTTCGAACTTTCCATTTTTACCCAATTGACTCCTTCTGGTGATAAATTAGCCATAGAGTAGCCAATATTTGACTCATTGAACATGTTTCAGTCATGGATCTTGAAATTTCTATACCTACTTATTGACTCTTTCTGATGTTACATCGGTCATTCAAAAGTCAATATTTGACCAAATGTACTAAAATCGGGCCCAAGAGTCGTCTATTTTGAACTTTTTAGTTCCACCCTAATGACTCCTTCTGGCGATAGTTCAGCCAATTTTTGACCAACTGAAAATATTTCAGTCCTTGATCTTGAACTTTCTATTCCTACCCAATTGACTCCTTTTTGTGATACATTAGCCTTAGAGTAGCCAATATTTTACCAATTGGACATGTTTCAGTTATGGATTTTGAAGTTTTTATACCTACTCACTCTTTCTGAATTTAGGTCAGTCATTCAGAAATCCTTATTTGACCAAATGTACTAAAATCTGGCCCAAAAGTCGTCTATTTTGAACTTTCTATTTCTACCCAATAGACTCCTTCTTGTGATAAATTAGCCATAGAGTAGCCAATATTTGACCCATTGAACATGTTGCAGTCATGGATCTTGAAATTTCTAAACCTACTTATTGACTCTTTCTGATGTTACATCGGTCATTCAAAAGTCAATATTTGACCAAATGTACTAAAATTGGGCCCAAGAGTCGTCTATTTTGAACTTTTTAGTTCTACCCTATTGACTCCTTCTGGCGATAGTTCAGCCAATTTTTGACCCAATGAAAATATTTCAGTCCTTGATCTTCAACTTTCTATTCCTACCCAATTGACTCCTTCTGGTGATAAATTAGCCATAGAGTAGCCAATATTTGACCCATTGAATATTTTTCAGTCATGGAGCTTGAAATTTCTAAACCTACTTATTGACTCTTTCTGATGTTATATCGGTCATTCAAAAGTCAATGTTTGACCAAATGTACTAATATCAGGAACAAGAGTCGTCGATTTTAAACTTTTTAGTTCTACCCTTTGACTCCTTCTGGTGATAAATTAGCCATAGAGTAGCCAATATTTGACCCATTGAACATGTTTCAGTAATGGATCTTGAAATTTCTATACCTACTTATTGACTCTTTCTGATGTTACATCGGTCATTGAAAAGTCAATATTTGACCAAATGTACTAAAATCGGGCCCAAGAGTCGTCTATTTTGAACTTTTAATTCCACCCTATTGACTCCTTCTGGCGATAGTTCAGCCAATTTTTGACCCACTGAAAATATTTCAGTCCTTGATCTTGAACTTTCTATTCCTACCCAATTGACTCCTTCTTGTGATACATTAGCCTTAGAGTAGCCAATATTTTACCCATTGGACATGTTTCAGTTATGGATCTTGAAGTTTTTATACCTACTCACTCTTTCTGAATTTAGGTCAGTCATTCAGAAATCCTTATTTAACCAAATGTACTAATATCGGGCCCAAGAGTCGTCCATTTTGAAATTTCTATTTCTACCCAATTGACTCCTTCTGGTGATAAATTAGCGATAGATTAGCCAATAATTGACCCATTGAACATGTTTAAGTCATGGATGTTGAAATTTCTAAACCTACTTATTGACTCTTTCTCATGTTATATCATTCATTCAAAAGTCAATATTTGACCAAATGTACTAATATCAGGCCCAAGAGTCGTCGATTTTGAACTTTTTAATTCTACCCTATTGACTCCTTCTTGCGATAGTTCAGCCAATTTTTGACCCACTGAAAATATTTCAGTCCTTGATCTTCAACTTTCGATTCCTACACAAATGACTCCTTCTTGTGATACATTAGCATTAGAGTAGCTAATATTTTACCCATTGGACATGTTTCAGTTATGGATCTTGATATTTTTATACCTAACTCATTGACTCTTTCTGAATTTAGGTCAGTCTTTCAGAAATCCATATTTGACCAAATGTACTAATATCGGGCCCAAGAGTCGTCAATTTTGAACTTTCCATTTTTACCCAATTGACTCCTTCTGGTGATAAATTAGCCATAGAGTAGCCAATATTTGACCCATTGAACATGTTTCAGTCATGGATCTTGAAATTTCTATACCTACTTATTGACTCTTTCTGATGTTACTTCGGTCATTCAAAAGTCAATATTTGACCAAATGTACTAAAATCGGGCCCAAGAGTCGTCTATTTTGAACTTTTTAGTTCCACCCTATTGACTCCTTCTGGCGATAGTTCAGCCAGTTTTTGACAAACTGAAAATATTTCAGTCTTTGATCTTGAACTTTCTATTCCTACAAAATTGACTCCTTCTTGTGATACATTAGCCTTAGAGTAGCCAATATTTTACCCATTGGACATGTTTCAGTTATGGATTTTGAAGTTTTTATACCTACTCACTCTTTCTGAATTTAGGTCAGTCATTAAGAAATCCTTATTTGACCAAATGTACTAAAATTGGGCCCAAAAGTCGTCTATTTTGAACTTTCTATTTCTACCCAATAGACTCCTTCTTGTGATAAATTAGCCATAGAGTAGCCAATATTTGACCCATTGAACATGTTGCAGTCATGGATCTTGAAATTTCTAAACCTACTTATTGACTCTTTCTGATGTTACATCGGTCATTCAAAAGTCAATATTTGACCAAATGTACTAAAATCAGGCCCAAGAGTCGTCGATTTTGAACTTTTTAGTTCTACCCTATTGACTCCTTCTGGTGATAAATTAGCGATAGATTAGCCAATAATTGACCCATTGAACATGTTTAAGTCATGGATGTTGAAATTTCTAAACCTACTTATTGACTCTTTCTCATGTTATATCATTCATTCAAAAGTCAATATTTGACCAAATGTACTAATATCAGGCCCAAGAGTCGTCGATTTTGAACTTTTTAATTCTACCCTATTGACTCCTTCTTGCGATAGTTCAGCCAATTTTTGACCCACTGAAAATATTTCAGTCCTTGATCTTCAACTTTCGATTCCTACACAAATGACTCCTTCTTGTGATACATTAGCATTAGAGTAGCTAATATTTTACCCATTGGACATGTTTCAGTTATGGATCTTGATATTTTTATACCTAACTCATTGACTCTTTCTGAATTTAGGTCAGTCTTTCAGAAATCCATATTTGACCAAATGTACTAATATCGGGCCCAAGAGTCGTCAATTTTGAACTTTCCATTTTTACCCAATTGACTCCTTCTGGTGATAAATTAGCCATAGAGTAGCCAATATTTGACCCATTGAACATGTTTCAGTCATGGATCTTGAAATTTCTATACCTACTTATTGACTCTTTCTGATGTTACTTCGGTCATTCAAAAGTCAATATTTGACCAAATGTACTAAAATCGGGCCCAAGAGTCGTCTATTTTGAACTTTTTAGTTCCACCCTATTGACTCCTTCTGGCGATAGTTCAGCCAGTTTTTGACAAACTGAAAATATTTCAGTCTTTGATCTTGAACTTTCTATTCCTACAAAATTGACTCCTTCTTGTGATACATTAGCCTTAGAGTAGCCAATATTTTACCCATTGGACATGTTTCAGTTATGGATTTTGAAGTTTTTATACCTACTCACTCTTTCTGAATTTAGGTCAGTCATTAAGAAATCCTTATTTGACCAAATGTACTAAAATTGGGCCCAAAAGTCGTCTATTTTGAACTTTCTATTTCTACCCAATAGACTCCTTCTTGTGATAAATTAGCCATAGAGTAGCCAATATTTGACCCATTGAACATGTTGCAGTCATGGATCTTGAAATTTCTAAACCTACTTATTGACTCTTTCTGATGTTACATCGGTCATTCAAAAGTCAATATTTGACCAAATGTACTAAAATTGGGCCCAAGAGTCGTCTATTTTGAACTTTTTAGTTCTACCCTATTGACTCCTTCTGGCGATAGTTCAGCCAATTTTTGACCCACTGAAAATATTTCAGTCCTTGATCTTCAACTTTCTATTCCTACCCAATTGACTCCTTCTGGTGATAAATTAGCCATAGAGTAGCCAATATTTGACCCATTGAATATTTTTCAGTCATGGAGCTTGAAATTTCTAAACCTACTTATTGACTCTTTCTGATGTTATATCGGTCATTCAAAAGTCAATGTTTGACCAAATGTACTCATATCAGGCCCAAGAGTCGTCGATTTTGAACTTTTTAGTTCTACCCTATTGACTCCTTCTTGCGATAGTTCAGCCAATTTTTGACCCACTGAAAATATTTCAGTCCTTATCTTGAACTTTCTATTCCTACCCAATTGACTCCTTCTGGTGATAAATTAGCCATAGAGTAGCCAATATTTGACCCATTGAACATGTTTCAGTCATGGAGCATGAAATTTCTATACCTACTTATTGACTCTTTCTGATGTTATATCGGTCATTCAAAAGTCAATATTTGACGAAATGTAATAAAATCGGCCCCAAGAGTCGTCTATTTTGAACTTTTTAGTTCTACCCTTTGACTCCTTCAGGTGATAAATTAGCCATAGTGGAGCCAATATTTGACCCCTTGAACGTGTTTCAGTCATGGATCTTGAAATTTCTATACCTACTTATTGACTCTTTCTGATGTTACATCGGTCATTGAAAAGTCAATATTTGACCAAATGTACTAATATCAGGCCCAAGAGTCGTCTATTTTTAACTTTTTAGTTCTACCCTATTGACTTCTTCTGGAGATAGTTCAGCCAGTTTTTGACCCACTGAAAATATTTCAGTCCTTGATCTTGAACTTTCTATTCCTATCCCATTGACTCCTTCTGGTGATAAATTACCCATAGAGTAGCCAATATTTGACCCATTGAACATGTTTCAGTCATGGAGCTTGAAATTTCTATACCTACTTATTGACTCTTTCTGATGTTATATCGGTCATTGAAAAGTCAATATTTGACCAAATGTACTAATATCAGGCCCAAGAGTCGTCGATTTTGAACATTTTAGTTCTACCGTATTGACTCCTTCTGGAGATAGTTCAGCCAGTTTTTGACCCACTGAAAATATTTCAGTCCTTGATCTTGAACTTTCTATTCCTATCCAATTGACTCCTTCTGGTGATAAATTAGCCATAGAGTAGCCAATATTTGACCCCTTGAACGTGTTTCAGTCATGGATCTTGAAATTTCTATACCTACTTATTGACTCTTTCTGATGTTACATCGGTCATTGAAAAGGCAATATTTGACCAAATGTACTAAAATCGGGCCCAAGAGTCGTCTATTTTGAACTTTTTTGTTCTACCCTTTGACTTCTTCAGGTGATGAATTAGCCATAGTGGAGCCAATATTTGACCCCTTGAACGTGTTTCAGTCATGGATCTTGAAATTTCTATACCTACTTATTGACTCTTTCTGATGTTACATCGGTCATTGAAAAGTCAATATTTGACCAAATGTACTAAAATCGGGCCCACGAGTCGTCTATTTTGAACTTTTTAGTTCTACCCTATTGACTCCTTCTGGCGATAGTTCAGCCAATTTTTGACCCACTGAAAATATTTCAGTCTTTGATCTTGAACTTTCTATTCCTACCCTATTGACTCCTTCTTGTGATACATTAGCCTTAGAGTAGCCAATATTTTACCAATTTGACATGTTTCAGTTATGGATCTTGAAGTTTTTATACCTACTCACTCTTTCTGAATTTAGGTCAGTCATTCAGAAATCCATATTTGAACAAATGTACTAATATCGGGCCCAAGAGTCATCCATTTTGAAATTTCTATTTCTACCCAATTGACTCCTTCTGGTGATAAATTAGCCATAGAGTAGCCAATATTTGACCCCTTGAACGTGTTTCAGTCATGGATCTTGAAATTTCTATACCTACTTATTGACTCTTTCTGATGTTACATCGGTCATTGAAAAGGCAATATTTGACCAAATGTACTAAAATCGGGCCCAAGAGTCGTCTATTTTGAACTTTTTTGTTCTACCCTTTGACTTCTTCAGGTGATGAATTAGCCATAGTGGAGCCAATATTTGACCCCTTGAACGTGTTTCAGTCATGGATCTTGAAATTTCTATACCTACTTATTGACTCTTTCTGATGTTACATCGGTCATTGAAAAGTCAATATTTGACCAAATGTACTAAAATCGGGCCCAAGAGTCGTCTATTTTGAACTTTTTAGTTCTACCCTATTGACTCCTTCTGGCGATAGTTCAGCCAATTTTTGACCCACTGAAAATATTTCAGTCTTTGATCTTGAACTTTCTATTCCTACCCAATTGACTCCTTCTTGTGATACATTAGCCTTAGAGTAGCCAATATTTTACCAATTTGACATGTTTCAGTTATGGATCTTGAAGTTTTTATACCTACTCACTCTTTCTGAATTTAGGTCAGTCATTCAGAAATCCATATTTGAACAAATGTACTAATATCGGGCCCAAGAGTCATCCATTTTGAAATTTCTATTTCTACCCAATTGACTCCTTCTGGTGATAAATTAGCCATAGAGTAGCCAATATTTGACCCATTGAACATGTTTCAGTAATGGATCTTGAAATTTCTATACCTACTTATTGACTCTTTCTGATGTTACATCGGTCATTGAAAAGTCAATATTTGACCAAATGTACTAAAATCGGGCCCAAGAGTCGTCGATTTTGAACATTTTAGTTCTACCGTATTGACTCCTTCTGGAGATAGTTCAGCCAGTTTTTGACCCACTGAAAATATTTCAGTCCTTGATCTTGAACTTTCTATTCCTATCCAATTGACTCCTTCTGGTGATAAATTAGCCATAGAGTAGCCAATATTTGACCCCTTGAACGTGTTTCAGTCATGGATCTTGAAATTTCTATACCTACTTATTGACTCTTTCTGATGTTACATCGGTCATTGAAAAGTCAATATTTGACCAAATGTACTCAAATCGGGCCCAAGAGTCGTCTATTTTGAACTTTTTTGTTCTACCCTTTGACTTCTTCAGGTGATGAATTAGCCATAGTGGAGCCAATATTTGACCCCTTGAACGTGTTTCAGTCATGGATCTTGAAATTTCTATACCTACTTATTGACTCTTTCTGATGTTACATCGGTCATTGAAAAGTCAATATTTGACCAAATGTACTAAAATCGGGCCCAAGAGTCGTCTATTTTGAACTTTTTAGTTCTACCCTATTGACTCCTTCTGGCGATAGTTCAACCAATTTTTGACCCACTGAAAATATTTCAGTCTTTGATCTTGAACTTTCTATTCCTACCCAATTGACTCCTTCTTGTGATACATTAGCCTTAGAGTAGCCAATATTTTACCAATTTGACATGTTTCAGTTATGGATCTTGAAGTTTTTATACCTACTCACTCTTTCTGAATTTAGGTCAGTCATTCAGAAATCCATATTTGAACAAATGTACTAATATCGGGCCCAAGAGTCATCCATTTTGAAATTTCTATTTCTACCCAATTGACTCCTTCTGGTGATAAATTAGCCATAGAGTAGCCAATATTTGACCCATTGAACATGTTTCAGTAATGGATTTTGAAATTTCTATACCTACTTATTGACTCTTTCTGATGTTACATCGGTCATTGAAAAGTCAATATTTGACCAAATGTACTAAAATCGGGCCCAAGAGTCGTCTATTTTGAACTTTTTAGTTCTACCCTATTGACTCCTTCTGGCGATAGTTCAGCCAATTTTTGACCCACTGAAAATATTTCAGTCCTTGATCTTGAACTTTCTATTCCTACCCAATTGACTCCTTCTTGTGATACATTAGCCTTAGAGAAGCCAATATTTTACCCATTGGACATGTTTCAGTTATGGATCTTGAAGTTTTTATACCTACTCACTCTTTCTGAATTTAGGTCAGTCATTCAGAAATCCTTATTTGACCAAATGTACTAATATCGGGCCCAAGAGTCGTCCATTTTGAAATTTCTATTTCTACCCAATTGACTCCTTCTGGTGATAAATTAGCGATAGATTAGCCAATAATTGACCCATTGAACATGTTTAAGTCATGGATGTTGAAATTTCTAAACCTACTTATTGACTCTTTCTCATGTTATATCATTCATTCAAAAGTCAATATTTGACCAAATGTACTAATATCTGGCCCAAGAGTCGTCGATTTTGAACTTTCTATTTCTACCCAATAGACTCCTTCTTGTGATAAATTAGCCATAGAGTAGCCAATATTTGACCCATTGAACATGTTTCAGTAATGGATCTTGAAATTTCTATACCTAATTATTGACTCTTTCTGATGTTATATCGGTCATTCAAAAGTCAATATTTGACCAAATGTACTAATATCAGGCCCAAGAGTCGTCGATTTTGAACTTTTTAATTCTACCCTATTGACTCCTTCTTGCGATAGTTCAGCCAATTTTTGACCCACTGAAAATATTTCAGTCCTTGATCTTCAACTTTCGATTCCTACACAAATGACTCCTTCTTGTGATACATTAGCATTAGAGTAGCTAATATTTTACCCATTGGACATGTTTCAGTTATGGATCTTGATATTTTTATACCTAACTCATTGACTCTTTCTGAATTTAGGTCAGTCTTTCAGAAATCCATATTTGACCAAATGTACTAATATCGGGCCCAAGAGTCGTCAATTTTGAACTTTCCATTTTTACCCAATTGACTCCTTCTGGTGATAAATTAGCCATAGAGTAGCCAATATTTGACCCATTGAACATGTTTCAGTCATGGATCTTGAAATTTCTATACCTACTTATTGACTCTTTCTGATGTTACTTCGGTCATTCAAAAGTCAATATTTGACCAAATGTACTAAAATCGGGCCCAAGAGTCGTCTATTTTGAACTTTTTAGTTCCACCCTATTGACTCCTTCTGGCGATAGTTCAGCGAGTTTTTGACAAACTGAAAATATTTCAGTCTTTGATCTTGAACTTTCTATTCCTACAAAATTGACTCCTTCTTGTGATACATTAGCCTTAGAGTAGCCAATATTTTACCCATTGGACATGTTTCAGTTATGGATTTTGAAGTTTTTATACCTACTCACTCTTTCTGAATTTAGGTCAGTCATTAAGAAATCCTTATTTGACCAAATGTACTAAAATTGGGCCCAAAAGTCGTCTATTTTGAACTTTCTATTTCTACCCAATAGACTCCTTCTTGTGATAAATTAGCCATAGAGTAGCCAATATTTGACCCATTGAACATGTTTCAGTCATGGAGCTTGAAATTTCTATACCTACTTATTGACTCTTTCTGATGTTATATCGGTCATTGAAAAGTCAATATTTGACCAAATGTACTAATATCAGGCCCAAGAGTCGTCGATTTTGAACATTTTAGTTCTACCGTATTGACTCCTTCTGGAGATAGTTCAGCCAGTTTTTGACCCACTGAAAATATTTCAGTCCTTGATCTTGAACTTTCTATTCCTATCCAATTGACTCCTTCTGGTGATAAATTAGCCATAGAGTAGCCAATATTTGACCCCTTGAACGTGTTTCAGTCATGGATCTTGAAATTTCTATACCTACTTATTGACTCTTTCTGATGTTACATCGGTCATTGAAAAGTCAATATTTGACCAAATGTACTAAAATCGGGCCCAAGAGTCGTCTATTTTGAACTTTTTTGTTCTACCCTTTGACTTCTTCAGGTGATGAATTAGCCATAGTGGAGCCAATATTTGACCCCTTGAACGTGTTTCAGTCATGGATCTTGAAATTTCTATAACTACTTATTGACTCTTTCTGATGTTACATCGGTCATTGAAAAGTCAATATTTGACCAAATGTACTAAAATCGGGCCCAAGAGTCGTCTATTTTGAACTTTTTAGTTCTACCCTATTGACTCCTTCTGGCGATAGTTCAGCCAATTTTTGACCCACTGAAAATATTTCAGTCTTTGATCTTGAACTTTCTATTCCTACCCAATTGACTCCTTCTTGTGATACATTAGCCTTAGAGTAACCAATATTTTACCAATTTGACATGTTTCAGTTATGGATCTTGAAGTTTTTATACCTACTCACTCTTTCTGAATTTAGGTCAGTCATTCAGAAATCCATATTTGAACAAATGTACTAATATCGGGCCCAAGAGTCATCCATTTTGAAATTTCTATTTCTACCCAATTGACTCCTTCTGGTGATAAATTAGCCATAGAGTAGCCAATATTTGACACATTGAACATGTTTCAGTAATGGATCTTGAAATTTCTATACCTACTTATTGACTCTTTCTGATGTTACATCGGTCATTGAAAAGTCAATATTTGACCAAATGTACTAAAATCGGGCCCAAGAGTCGTCTATTTTGAACTTTTTAGTTCTACCCTATTGACTCCTTCTGGCGATAGTTCAGCCAATTTTTGACCCACTGAAAATATTTCAGTCCTTGATCTTGAACTTTCTATTCCTACCCAATTGACTCCTTCTTGTGATACATTAGCCTTAGAGTAGCCAATATTTTACCCATTGGATATGTTTCAGTTATGGATCTTGAAGTTTTTATACCTACTCACTCTTTCTGAATTTAGGTCAGTCATTCAGAAATCCATATTTGAACAAATGTACTAATATCGGGCCCAAGAGTCATCCATTTTGAAATTTCTATTTCTACCCAATTGACTCCTTCTGGTGATAAATTAGCGATAGATTAGCCAATAATTGACCCATTGAACATGTTTAAGTCATGGATGTTGAAATTTCTAAACCTACTTATTGACTCTTTCTCATGTTATATCATTCATTCAAAAGTCAATATTTGACCAAATGTACTAATATCAGGCCCAAGAGTCGTCGATTTTGAACTTTCTATTTCTACCCAATAGACTCCTTCTTGTGATAAATTAGCCATAGAGTAGCCAATATTTGACCCATTGAACATGTTTCAGTAATGGATCTTGAAATTTCTATACCTAATTATTGACTCTTTCTGATGTTATATCGGTCATTCAAAAGTCAATATTTGACCAAATGTACTAATATCAGGCCCAAGAGTCGTCGATTTTGAACTTTTTAATTCTACCCTATTGACTCCTTCTTGCGATAGTTCAGCCAATTTTTGACCCACTGAAAATATTTCAGTCCTTGATCTTCAACTTTCGATTCCTACACAAATGACTCCTTCTTGTGATACATTAGCATTAGAGTAGCCAATATTTTACCCATTGGACATGTTTCTGTTATGGATCTTAAAATTTCTATACCTAGTCATTGACTCTTTCTGAATTTAGGTCAGTCATTCAGAAATCCATATTTGACAAAATGTACTAATATCGGGCCCAAGAGTCGTCGATTTTGAACTTTATAGTTCTACCCAATAGACTCCTTTTATTGTGATAAATTAGCCATAGAGTAGCCAATATTTGACCCTTTTAACATGTTTCAGTCATGGATCTTGAAATTTCTATACCTACTTATTGACTCCTTCTGATGTTACTTCGGTCATTCAAAAGTCAATATTTGACCAAATGTACTAATATCAGGCCCAAGAGTCGTCTATTTTTAACTTTTTAGTTCTACCCTATTGACTCCTTCTGGCGATAGTTCAGCCAATTTTTGACCCACTGAAAATATTTCAGTCCTTGATCTTGAACTTTCTATTCCTACCCAATTGACTCCTTCTTGTGATACATTAGCCTTAGAGTAGCCAATATTTTACCCATTGGACATGTTTCAGTTATGGATCTTGAAGTTTTTATACCTACTCACTCTTTCTGAATTTAGGTCAGTCATTCAGAAATCCATATTTGAACAAATGTACTAATATCGGGCCCAAGAGTCATCCATTTTGAAATTTCTATTTCTACCCAATTGACTCCTTCTGGTGATAAATTAGCGATAGATTAGCCAATAATTGACCCATTGAACATGTTTAAGTCATGGATGTTGAAATTTCTAAACCTACTTATTGACTCTTTCTCATGTTATATCATTCATTCAAAAGTCAATATTTGACCAAATGTACTAATATCAGGCCCAAGAGTCGTCGATTTTGAACTTTCTATTTCTACCCAATAGACTCCTTCTTGTGATAAATTAGCCATAGAGTAGCCAATATTTGACCCATTGAACATGTTTCAGTAATGGATCTTGAAATTTCTATACCTAATTATTGACTCTTTCTGATGTTATATCGGTCATTCAAAAGTCAATATTTGACCAAATGTACTAATATCAGGCCCAAGAGTCGTCGATTTTGAACTTTTTAATTCTACCCTATTGACTCCTTCTTGCGATAGTTCAGCCAATTTTTGACCCACTGAAAATATTTCAGTCCTTGATCTTCAACTTTCTATTCCTACCCAATTGACTCCTTCTTGTGATACATTAGCCTTAGAGTAGCCAATATTTTACCAATTTGACATGTTTCAGTTATGGATCTTGAAGTTTTTATACCTACTCACTCTTTCTGAATTTAGGTCAGTCATTCAGAAATCCATATTTGAACAAATGTACTAATATCGGGCCCAAGAGTCATCCATTTTGAAATTTCTATTTCTACCCAATTGACTCCTTCTGGTGATAAATTAGCCATAGAGTAGCCAATATTTGACCCATTGAACATGTTTCAGTAATGGATTTTGAAATTTCTATACCTACTTATTGACTCTTTCTGATGTTACATCGGTCATTGAAAAGTCAATATTTGACCAAATGTACTAAAATCGGGCCCAAGAGTCGTCTATTTTGAACTTTTTAGTTCTACCCTATTGACTCCTTCTGGCGATAGTTCAGCCAATTTTTGACCCACTGAAAATATTTCAGTCCTTGATCTTGAACTTTCTATTCCTACCCAATTGACTCCTTCTTGTGATACATTAGCCTTAGAGAAGCCAATATTTTACCCATTGGACATGTTTCAGTTATGGATCTTGAAGTTTTTATACCTACTCACTCTTTCTGAATTTAGGTCAGTCATTCAGAAATCCTTATTTGACCAAATGTACTAATATCGGGCCCAAGAGTCGTCCATTTTGAAATTTCTATTTCTACCCAATTGACTCCTTCTGGTGATAAATTAGCGATAGATTAGCCAATAATTGACCCATTGAACATGTTTAAGTCATGGATGTTGAAATTTCTAAACCTACTTATTGACTCTTTCTCATGTTATATCATTCATTCAAAAGTCAATATTTGACCAAATGTACTAATATCTGGCCCAAGAGTCGTCGATTTTGAACTTTCTATTTCTACCCAATAGACTCCTTCTTGTGATAAATTAGCCATAGAGTAGCCAATATTTGACCCATTGAACATGTTTCAGTAATGGATCTTGAAATTTCTATACCTAATTATTGACTCTTTCTGATGTTATATCGGTCATTCAAAAGTCAATATTTGACCAAATGTACTAATATCAGGCCCAAGAGTCGTCGATTTTGAACTTTTTAATTCTACCCTATTGACTCCTTCTTGCGATAGTTCAGCCAATTTTTGACCCACTGAAAATATTTCAGTCCTTGATCTTCAACTTTCGATTCCTACACAAATGACTCCTTCTTGTGATACATTAGCATTAGAGTAGCTAATATTTTACCCATTGGACATGTTTCAGTTATGGATCTTGATATTTTTATACCTAACTCATTGACTCTTTCTGAATTTAGGTCAGTCTTTCAGAAATCCATATTTGACCAAATGTACTAATATCGGGCCCAAGAGTCGTCAATTTTGAACTTTCCATTTTTACCCAATTGACTCCTTCTGGTGATAAATTAGCCATAGAGTAGCCAATATTTGACCCATTGAACATGTTTCAGTCATGGATCTTGAAATTTCTATACCTACTTATTGACTCTTTCTGATGTTACTTCGGTCATTCAAAAGTCAATATTTGACCAAATGTACTAAAATCGGGCCCAAGAGTCGTCTATTTTGAACTTTTTAGTTCCACCCTATTGACTCCTTCTGGCGATAGTTCAGCGAGTTTTTGACAAACTGAAAATATTTCAGTCTTTGATCTTGAACTTTCTATTCCTACAAAATTGACTCCTTCTTGTGATACATTAGCCTTAGAGTAGCCAATATTTTACCCATTGGACATGTTTCAGTTATGGATTTTGAAGTTTTTATACCTACTCACTCTTTCTGAATTTAGGTCAGTCATTAAGAAATCCTTATTTGACCAAATGTACTAAAATTGGGCCCAAAAGTCGTCTATTTTGAACTTTCTATTTCTACCCAATAGACTCCTTCTTGTGATAAATTAGCCATAGAGTAGCCAATATTTGACCCATTGAACATGTTTCAGTCATGGAGCTTGAAATTTCTATACCTACTTATTGACTCTTTCTGATGTTATATCGGTCATTGAAAAGTCAATATTTGACCAAATGTACTAATATCAGGCCCAAGAGTCGTCGATTTTGAACATTTTAGTTCTACCGTATTGACTCCTTCTGGAGATAGTTCAGCCAGTTTTTGACCCACTGAAAATATTTCAGTCCTTGATCTTGAACTTTCTATTCCTATCCAATTGACTCCTTCTGGTGATAAATTAGCCATAGAGTAGCCAATATTTGACCCCTTGAACGTGTTTCAGTCATGGATCTTGAAATTTCTATACCTACTTATTGACTCTTTCTGATGTTACATCGGTCATTGAAAAGTCAATATTTGACCAAATGTACTAAAATCGGGCCCAAGAGTCGTCTATTTTGAACTTTTTTGTTCTACCCTTTGACTTCTTCAGGTGATGAATTAGCCATAGTGGAGCCAATATTTGACCCCTTGAACGTGTTTCAGTCATGGATCTTGAAATTTCTATAACTACTTATTGACTCTTTCTGATGTTACATCGGTCATTGAAAAGTCAATATTTGACCAAATGTACTAAAATCGGGCCCAAGAGTCGTCTATTTTGAACTTTTTAGTTCTACCCTATTGACTCCTTCTGGCGATAGTTCAGCCAATTTTTGACCCACTGAAAATATTTCAGTCTTTGATCTTGAACTTTCTATTCCTACCCAATTGACTCCTTCTTGTGATACATTAGCCTTAGAGTAACCAATATTTTACCAATTTGACATGTTTCAGTTATGGATCTTGAAGTTTTTATACCTACTCACTCTTTCTGAATTTAGGTCAGTCATTCAGAAATCCATATTTGAACAAATGTACTAATATCGGGCCCAAGAGTCATCCATTTTGAAATTTCTATTTCTACCCAATTGACTCCTTCTGGTGATAAATTAGCCATAGAGTAGCCAATATTTGACACATTGAACATGTTTCAGTAATGGATCTTGAAATTTCTATACCTACTTATTGACTCTTTCTGATGTTACATCGGTCATTGAAAAGTCAATATTTGACCAAATGTACTAAAATCGGGCCCAAGAGTCGTCTATTTTGAACTTTTTAGTTCTACCCTATTGACTCCTTCTGGCGATAGTTCAGCCAATTTTTGACCCACTGAAAATATTTCAGTCCTTGATCTTGAACTTTCTATTCCTACCCAATTGACTCCTTCTTGTGATACATTAGCCTTAGAGTAGCCAATATTTTACCCATTGGACATGTTTCAGTTATGGATCTTGAAGTTTTTATACCTACTCACTCTTTCTGAATTTAGGTCAGTCATTCAGAAATCCATATTTGAACAAATGTACTAATATCGGGCCCAAGAGTCATCCATTTTGAAATTTCTATTTCTACCCAATTGACTCCTTCTGGTGATAAATTAGCGATAGATTAGCCAATAATTGACCCATTGAACATGTTTAAGTCATGGATGTTGAAATTTCTAAACCTACTTATTGACTCTTTCTCATGTTATATCATTCATTCAAAAGTCAATATTTGACCAAATGTACTAATATCAGGCCCAAGAGTCGTCGATTTTGAACTTTCTATTTCTACCCAATAGACTCCTTCTTGTGATAAATTAGCCATAGAGTAGCCAATATTTGACCCATTGAACATGTTTCAGTAATGGATCTTGAAATTTCTATACCTAATTATTGACTCTTTCTGATGTTATATCGGTCATTCAAAAGTCAATATTTGACCAAATGTACTAATATCAGGCCCAAGAGTCGTCGATTTTGAACTTTTTAATTCTACCCTATTGACTCCTTCTTGCGATAGTTCAGCCAATTTTTGACCCACTGAAAATATTTCAGTCCTTGATCTTCAACTTTCGATTCCTACACAAATGACTCCTTCTTGTGATACATTAGCATTAGAGTAGCCAATATTTTACCCATTGGACATGTTTCTGTTATGGATCTTAAAATTTCTATACCTAGTCATTGACTCTTTCTGAATTTAGGTCAGTCATTCAGAAATCCATATTTGACAAAATGTACTAATATCGGGCCCAAGAGTCGTCGATTTTGAACTTTATAGTTCTACCCAATAGACTCCTTTTATTGTGATAAATTAGCCATAGAGTAGCCAATATTTGACCCTTTTAACATGTTTCAGTCATGGATCTTGAAATTTCTATACCTACTTATTGACTCCTTCTGATGTTACTTCGGTCATTCAAAAGTCAATATTTGACCAAATGTACTAATATCAGGCCCAAGAGTCGTCTATTTTTAACTTTTTAGTTCTACCCTATTGACTCCTTCTGGCGATAGTTCAGCCAATTTTTGACCCACTGAAAATATTTCAGTCCTTGATCTTGAACTTTCTATTCCTACCCAATTGACTCCTTCTTGTGATACATTAGCCTTAGAGTAGCCAATATTTTACCCATTGGACATGTTTCAGTTATGGATCTTGAAGTTTTTATACCTACTCACTCTTTCTGAATTTAGGTCAGTCATTCAGAAATCCATATTTGAACAAATGTACTAATATCGGGCCCAAGAGTCATCCATTTTGAAATTTCTATTTCTACCCAATTGACTCCTTCTGGTGATAAATTAGCGATAGATTAGCCAATAATTGACCCATTGAACATGTTTAAGTCATGGATGTTGAAATTTCTAAACCTACTTATTGACTCTTTCTCATGTTATATCATTCATTCAAAAGTCAATATTTGACCAAATGTACTAATATCAGGCCCAAGAGTCGTCGATTTTGAACTTTCTATTTCTACCCAATAGACTCCTTCTTGTGATAAATTAGCCATAGAGTAGCCAATATTTGACCCATTGAACATGTTTCAGTAATGGATCTTGAAATTTCTATACCTAATTATTGACTCTTTCTGATGTTATATCGGTCATTCAAAAGTCAATATTTGACCAAATGTACTAATATCAGGCCCAAGAGTCGTCGATTTTGAACTTTTTAATTCTACCCTATTGACTCCTTCTTGCGATAGTTCAGCCAATTTTTGACCCACTGAAAATATTTCAGTCCTTGATCTTCAACTTTCTATTCCTACCCAATTGACTCCTTCTTGTGATACATTAGCCTTAGAGTAGCCAATATTTTACCAATTTGACATGTTTCAGTTATGGATCTTGAAGTTTTTATACCTACTCACTCTTTCTGAATTTAGGTCAGTCATTCAGAAATCCATATTTGAACAAATGTACTAATATCGGGCCCAAGAGTCATCCATTTTGAAATTTCTATTTCTACCCAATTGACTCCTTCTGGTGATAAATTAGCCATAGAGTAGCCAATATTTGACCCATTGAACATGTTTCAGTAATGGATTTTGAAATTTCTATACCTACTTATTGACTCTTTCTGATGTTACATCGGTCATTGAAAAGTCAATATTTGACCAAATGTACTAAAATCGGGCCCAAGAGTCGTCTATTTTGAACTTTTTAGTTCTACCCTATTGACTCCTTCTGGCGATAGTTCAGCCAATTTTTGACCCACTGAAAATATTTCAGTCCTTGATCTTGAACTTTCTATTCCTACCCAATTGACTCCTTCTTGTGATACATTAGCCTTAGAGAAGCCAATATTTTACCCATTGGACATGTTTCAGTTATGGATCTTGAAGTTTTTATACCTACTCACTCTTTCTGAATTTAGGTCAGTCATTCAGAAATCCTTATTTGACCAAATGTACTAATATCGGGCCCAAGAGTCGTCCATTTTGAAATTTCTATTTCTACCCAATTGACTCCTTCTGGTGATAAATTAGCGATAGATTAGCCAATAATTGACCCATTGAACATGTTTAAGTCATGGATGTTGAAATTTCTAAACCTACTTATTGACTCTTTCTCATGTTATATCATTCATTCAAAAGTCAATATTTGACCAAATGTACTAATATCTGGCCCAAGAGTCGTCGATTTTGAACTTTCTATTTCTACCCAATAGACTCCTTCTTGTGATAAATTAGCCATAGAGTAGCCAATATTTGACCCATTGAACATGTTTCAGTAATGGATCTTGAAATTTCTATACCTAATTATTGACTCTTTCTGATGTTATATCGGTCATTCAAAAGTCAATATTTGACCAAATGTACTAATATCAGGCCCAAGAGTCGTCGATTTTGAACTTTTTAATTCTACCCTATTGACTCCTTCTTGCGATAGTTCAGCCAATTTTTGACCCACTGAAAATATTTCAGTCCTTGATCTTCAACTTTCGATTCCTACACAAATGACTCCTTCTTGTGATACATTAGCATTAGAGTAGCTAATATTTTACCCATTGGACATGTTTCAGTTATGGATCTTGATATTTTTATACCTAACTCATTGACTCTTTCTGAATTTAGGTCAGTCTTTCAGAAATCCATATTTGACCAAATGTACTAATATCGGGCCCAAGAGTCGTCAATTTTGAACTTTCCATTTTTACCCAATTGACTCCTTCTGGTGATAAATTAGCCATAGAGTAGCCAATATTTGACCCATTGAACATGTTTCAGTCATGGATCTTGAAATTTCTATACCTACTTATTGACTCTTTCTGATGTTACTTCGGTCATTCAAAAGTCAATATTTGACCAAATGTACTAAAATCGGGCCCAAGAGTCGTCTATTTTGAACTTTTTAGTTCCACCCTATTGACTCCTTCTGGCGATAGTTCAGCGAGTTTTTGACAAACTGAAAATATTTCAGTCTTTGATCTTGAACTTTCTATTCCTACAAAATTGACTCCTTCTTGTGATACATTAGCCTTAGAGTAGCCAATATTTTACCCATTGGACATGTTTCAGTTATGGATTTTGAAGTTTTTATACCTACTCACTCTTTCTGAATTTAGGTCAGTCATTAAGAAATCCTTATTTGACCAAATGTACTAAAATTGGGCCCAAAAGTCGTCTATTTTGAACTTTCTATTTCTACCCAATAGACTCCTTCTTGTGATAAATTAGCCATAGAGTAGCCAATATTTGACCCATTGAACATGTTTCAGTCATGGAGCTTGAAATTTCTATACCTACTTATTGACTCTTTCTGATGTTATATCGGTCATTGAAAAGTCAATATTTGACCAAATGTACTAATATCAGGCCCAAGAGTCGTCGATTTTGAACATTTTAGTTCTACCGTATTGACTCCTTCTGGAGATAGTTCAGCCAGTTTTTGACCCACTGAAAATATTTCAGTCCTTGATCTTGAACTTTCTATTCCTATCCAATTGACTCCTTCTGGTGATAAATTAGCCATAGAGTAGCCAATATTTGACCCCTTGAACGTGTTTCAGTCATGGATCTTGAAATTTCTATACCTACTTATTGACTCTTTCTGATGTTACATCGGTCATTGAAAAGTCAATATTTGACCAAATGTACTAAAATCGGGCCCAAGAGTCGTCTATTTTGAACTTTTTTGTTCTACCCTTTGACTTCTTCAGGTGATGAATTAGCCATAGTGGAGCCAATATTTGACCCCTTGAACGTGTTTCAGTCATGGATCTTGAAATTTCTATAACTACTTATTGACTCTTTCTGATGTTACATCGGTCATTGAAAAGTCAATATTTGACCAAATGTACTAAAATCGGGCCCAAGAGTCGTCTATTTTGAACTTTTTAGTTCTACCCTATTGACTCCTTCTGGCGATAGTTCAGCCAATTTTTGACCCACTGAAAATATTTCAGTCTTTGATCTTGAACTTTCTATTCCTACCCAATTGACTCCTTCTTGTGATACATTAGCCTTAGAGTAACCAATATTTTACCAATTTGACATGTTTCAGTTATGGATCTTGAAGTTTTTATACCTACTCACTCTTTCTGAATTTAGGTCAGTCATTCAGAAATCCATATTTGAACAAATGTACTAATATCGGGCCCAAGAGTCATCCATTTTGAAATTTCTATTTCTACCCAATTGACTCCTTCTGGTGATAAATTAGCCATAGAGTAGCCAATATTTGACACATTGAACATGTTTCAGTAATGGATCTTGAAATTTCTATACCTACTTATTGACTCTTTCTGATGTTACATCGGTCATTGAAAAGTCAATATTTGACCAAATGTACTAAAATCGGGCCCAAGAGTCGTCTATTTTGAACTTTTTAGTTCTACCCTATTGACTCCTTCTGGCGATAGTTCAGCCAATTTTTGACCCACTGAAAATATTTCAGTCCTTGATCTTGAACTTTCTATTCCTACCCAATTGACTCCTTCTTGTGATACATTAGCCTTAGAGTAGCCAATATTTTACCCATTGGACATGTTTCAGTTATGGATCTTGAAGTTTTTATACCTACTCACTCTTTCTGAATTTAGGTCAGTCATTCAGAAATCCATATTTGAACAAATGTACTAATATCGGGCCCAAGAGTCATCCATTTTGAAATTTCTATTTCTACCCAATTGACTCCTTCTGGTGATAAATTAGCGATAGATTAGCCAATAATTGACCCATTGAACATGTTTAAGTCATGGATGTTGAAATTTCTAAACCTACTTATTGACTCTTTCTCATGTTATATCATTCATTCAAAAGTCAATATTTGACCAAATGTACTAATATCAGGCCCAAGAGTCGTCGATTTTGAACTTTCTATTTCTACCCAATAGACTCCTTCTTGTGATAAATTAGCCATAGAGTAGCCAATATTTGACCCATTGAACATGTTTCAGTAATGGATCTTGAAATTTCTATACCTAATTATTGACTCTTTCTGATGTTATATCGGTCATTCAAAAGTCAATATTTGACCAAATGTACTAATATCAGGCCCAAGAGTCGTCGATTTTGAACTTTTTAATTCTACCCTATTGACTCCTTCTTGCGATAGTTCAGCCAATTTTTGACCCACTGAAAATATTTCAGTCCTTGATCTTCAACTTTCGATTCCTACACAAATGACTCCTTCTTGTGATACATTAGCATTAGAGTAGCCAATATTTTACCCATTGGACATGTTTCTGTTATGGATCTTAAAATTTCTATACCTAGTCATTGACTCTTTCTGAATTTAGGTCAGTCATTCAGAAATCCATATTTGACAAAATGTACTAATATCGGGCCCAAGAGTCGTCGATTTTGAACTTTATAGTTCTACCCAATAGACTCCTTTTATTGTGATAAATTAGCCATAGAGTAGCCAATATTTGACCCTTTTAACATGTTTCAGTCATGGATCTTGAAATTTCTATACCTACTTATTGACTCCTTCTGATGTTACTTCGGTCATTCAAAAGTCAATATTTGACCAAATGTACTAATATCAGGCCCAAGAGTCGTCTATTTTTAACTTTTTAGTTCTACCCTATTGACTCCTTCTGGCGATAGTTCAGCCAATTTTTGACCCACTGAAAATATTTCAGTCCTTGATCTTGAACTTTCTATTCCTACCCAATTGACTCCTTCTTGTGATACATTAGCCTTAGAGTAGCCAATATTTTACCCATTGGACATGTTTCAGTTATGGATCTTGAAGTTTTTATACCTACTCACTCTTTCTGAATTTAGGTCAGTCATTCAGAAATCCATATTTGAACAAATGTACTAATATCGGGCCCAAGAGTCATCCATTTTGAAATTTCTATTTCTACCCAATTGACTCCTTCTGGTGATAAATTAGCGATAGATTAGCCAATAATTGACCCATTGAACATGTTTAAGTCATGGATGTTGAAATTTCTAAACCTACTTATTGACTCTTTCTCATGTTATATCATTCATTCAAAAGTCAATATTTGACCAAATGTACTAATATCAGGCCCAAGAGTCGTCGATTTTGAACTTTCTATTTCTACCCAATAGACTCCT
The DNA here is from genome assembly GCA_038088235.1 of Zacco platypus. Classification (NCBI taxonomy): domain Eukaryota; kingdom Metazoa; phylum Chordata; class Actinopteri; order Cypriniformes; family Xenocyprididae; genus Zacco; species Zacco platypus. Next base: position 7,514,044 of record CM076069.1, read on the forward strand.
TCTTGTGATAAATTAGCCATAGAGTAGCCAATATTTGACCCATTGAACATGTTTCAGTAATGGATCTTGAAATTTCTATACCTAATTATTGACTCTTTCTGATGTTATATCGGTCATTCAAAAGTCAATATTTGACCAAATGTACTAATATCAGGCCCAAGAGTCGTCGATTTTGAACTTTTTAATTCTACCCTATTGACTCCTTCTTGCGATAGTTCAGCCAATTTTTGACCCACTGAAAATATTTCAGTCCTTGATCTTCAACTTTCGATTCCTACACAAATGACTCCTTCTTGTGATACATTAGCATTAGAGTAGCCAATATTTTACCCATTGGACATGTTTCTGTTATGGATCTTAAAATTTCTATACCTAGTCATTGACTCTTTCTGAATTTAGGTCAGTCATTCAGAAATCCATATTTGACAAAATGTACTAATATCGGGCCCAAGAGTCGTCGATTTTGAACTTTATAGTTCTACCCAATAGACTCCTTCTTGTGATAAATTAGCCATAGAGTAGCCAATATTTGACCCAATGAACATGTTGCAGTCATGGATCTTGAAATTTCCAAACCTACTTATTGACTCTTTCTGATGTTACATCGGTCATTCAAAAGTCAATATTTGACCAAATATACTAAAATTGGGCCCAAGAGTCGTCTATTTTGAACTTTTTAGTTCTACCCTATTGACTCCTTCTGGTGATAGTTCAGCAAATTTTTGACCCACTGAAAATATTTCAGTCCTTGATCTTCAACTTTCTATTCCTACCCAATTGACTCCTTCTGGTGATAAATTAGCCCCAGAGTAGCCAATATTTGACCCATTGAATGTTTTTCAGTCATGGAGCTTGAAATTTCTATACCTACTTATTGACTCTTTCTGATGTTATATCGGTCATGCAAAAGTCAATATTTGACCAAATGTACTAAAATCGGGCCCAAGAGTCGTCTATTTTGAACTTTTTAGTTCTACCCTTTGACTCCTTCAGGTGATAAATTAGCCATAGTGGAGCCAATATTTGACCCCTTGAACATGTTTCATTCATGGATCTTGAAATTTCTATACCTACTTATTGACTCTTTCTGATGTTACATCGGTCATTGAAAAGTCAATATTTGACCAAATGTACTAAAATCGGGCCCAAGAGTCGTCTATTTTGAACTTTTAATTCCACCCTATTGACTCCTTCTGGCGATAGTTCAGCCAATTTTTGACCCACTGAAAATATTTCAGTCCTTGATCTTGAACTTTCTATTCCTACCCAATTGACTCCTTCTTGTGATACATTAGCCTTAGAGTAGCCAATATTTTACCCATTGGACATGTTTCAGTTATGGATCTTGAAGTTTTTATACCTACTCACTCTTTCTGAATTTAGGTCAGTCATTCAGAAATCCTTATTTGACCAAATGTACTAATATCGGGCCCAAGAGTCGTCCATTTTGAAATTTCTATTTCTACCCAATTGACTCCTTCTGGTGATAAATTAGCGATAGATTAGCCAATAATTGACCCATTGAACATGTTTAAGTCATGGATGTTGAAATTTCTAAACCTACTTATTGACTCTTTCTCATGTTATATCGGTCATTCAAAAGTCAATATTTGACCAAATGTACTAATATCAGGCCCAAGAGTCGTCGATTTTGAACTTTCTATTTCTACCCAATAGACTCCTTCTTGTGATAAATTAGCCATAGAGTAGCCAATATTTGACCCATTGAAAATATTTCAGTCCTTGATCTTGAACTTTCTATTCCTACCCAATTGACTCCTTCTTGTGATACATTAGCCTTAGAGTAGCCAATATTTTACCCATTGGACATGTTTCAGTTATGGATCTTGAAGTTTTTATACCTACTCACTCTTTCTGAATTTAGGTCAGTCATTCAGAAATCCTTATTTGACCAAATGTACTAATATCGGGCCCAAGAGTCGTCCATTTTGAAATTTCTATTTCTACCCAATTGACTCCTTCTGGTGATAAATTAGCGATAGATTAGCCAATAATTGACCCATTGAACATGTTTAAGTCATGGATGTTGAAATTTCTAAACCTACTTATTGACTCTTTCTCATGTTATATCGGTCATTCAAAAGTCAATATTTGACCAAATGTACTAATATCAGGCCCAAGAGTCGTCCATTTTGAACTTTCTATTTCTACCCAATAGACTCCTTCTTGTGATAAATTAGCCATAGAGTAGCCAATATTTGACCCATTGAACATGTTGCAGTCATGGATCTTGAAATTTCTAAACCTACTTATTGACTCTTTCTGATGTTACATCGGTCATTCAAAAGTCAATATTTGACCAAATGTACTAAAATTGGGCCCAAGAGTCGTCTATTTTGAACTTTTTAGTTCTACCCTATTGACTCCTTCTGGCGATAGTTCAGCCAATTTTTGACCCACTGAAAATATTTCAGTCCTTGATCTTCAACTTTCTATTCCTACCCAATTGGAATAGAAAGTTCCTAATTCCTACACCAATTACTGGTGTTCTGGTCATTCAAAAGTCAATGTTTGACCAAATGTACTAATATCAGGCCCAAGAGTCGTCGATTTTAAACTTTTTAGTTCTACCCTTTGACTCCTTCTGGTGATAAATTAGCCATAGAGTAGCCAATATTTGACCCATTGAACATGTTTCAGTAATGGATCTTGAAATTTCTATACCTAATTATTGACTCTTTCTGATGTTATATCGGTCATTCAAAAGTCAATATTTGACCAAATGTACTAATATCGGGCCGAAAAGTCGTCTATTTTGAACTTTCTATTTCTACTCAATAGACTCCTTCTTGTGATAAATTAGCCATAGAGTAGCCAATATTTGACCCAATGAACATGTTGCAGTCATGGATCTTGAAATTTCCAAACCTACTTATTGACTCTCTGATGTTACATCGGTCATTCAAAAGTCAATATTTGACCAAATATACTAAAATTGGGCCCAAGAGTCGTCTATTTTGAACTTTTTAGTTCTACCCTATTGACTCCTTCTGGTGATAGTTCAGCAAATTTTTGACCCACTGAAAATATTTCAGTCCTTGATCTTCAACTTTCTATTCCTACCCAATTGACTCCTTCTGGTGATAAATTAGCCCCAGAGTAGCCAATATTTGACCCATTGAATGTTTTTCAGTCATGGAGCTTGAAATTTCTATACCTACTTATTGACTCTTTCTGATGTTATATCGGTCATGCAAAAGTCAATATTTGACCAAATGTACTAAAATCGGGCCCAAGAGTCGTCTATTTTGAACTTTTTAGTTCTACCCTATTGACTTCTTCTGGAGATAGTTCAGCCAGTTTTTGACCCACTGAAAATATTTCAGTCCTTGATCTTGAACTTTCTATTCCTACCCAATTGACTCCTTCAGGTGATAAATTAGCCATAGTGGAGCCAATATTTGACCCCTTGAACATGTTTCAGTCATGGATCTTGAAATTTCTATACCTACTTATTGACTCTTTCTGATGTTACATCGGTCATTGAAAAGTCAATATTTGACCAAATGTACTAAAATCGGGCCCAAGAGTCGTCTATTTTGAACTTTTAATTCCACCCTATTGACTCCTTCTGGCGATAGTTCAGCCAATTTTTGACCCACTGAAAATATTTCAGTCCTTGATCTTGAACTTTCTATTCCTACCCAATTGACTCCTTCTTGTGATACATTAGCCTTAGAGTAGCCAATATTTTACCCATTGGACATGTTTCAGTTATGGATCTTGAAGTTTTTATACCTACTCACTCTTTCTGAATTTAGGTCAGTCATTCAGAAATCCTTATTTGACCAAATGTACTAATATCGGGCCCAAGAGTCGTCCATTTTGAAATTTCTATTTCTACCCAATTGACTCCTTCTGGTGATAAATTAGCGATAGATTAGCCAATAATTGACCCATTGAACATGTTTAAGTCATGGATGTTGAAATTTCTAAACCTACTTATTGACTCTTTCTCATGTTATATCGGTCATTCAAAAGTCAATATTTGACCAAATGTACTAATATCAGGCCCAAGAGTCGTCGATTTTGAACTTTCTATTTCTACCCAATAGACTCCTTCTTGTGATAAATTAGCCATAGAGTAGCCAATATTTGACCCATTGAACATGTTTCAGTCATGCATCTTGAAATATCTATACCTACTTATTGACTCTTTCTGATGTTATATCGGTCATTCAAAAGTCAATATTTGACCAAATGTACTAAAATCGGGCCCAAGAGTCGTCTATTTTGAACTTTTTAGTTCTACCCTTTGACTCCTTCAGGTGATAAATTAGCCATAGTGGAGCCAATATTTGACCCCTTGAACATGTTTAAGTCATGGATCTTGAAGTTTTTATACCTACTCATTGACTCTTTCTGAATTTAGGTCAGTCATTCAGAAATCCATATTTGACCAAATGTACTAATATTGGGCCCAAGAATCGTCAATTTTGAACTTTCCATTTTTACCCAATTGACTCCTTCTGATGATAAATTAGCCAAAGAGTAGCCAATATTTGACCCACTGAACATGTTTCAGTCATGGATCTTGAAATTTCTAAACCTACTTATTGACTCTTTCTGATGTTACATCGGTCATTCAAAAATCAATATTTGACCAAATGTACTAAAATCGGGTCGTCTATTTTTAACTTTTTAGTTCGACCCTATTGACTCTTTCTGGCGATAGTTCAGCCAATTTTTGACCCACTGAAAATATTTCAGTCCTTGATTTTGACCTTTCTACTTCTACCCAATTGACTCCTTCTTGTGATACATTAGCCTTAGAGTAGCCAATATTTTACCCATTGGACATGTTTCTGTTATGGATCTTAAAATTTCTATACCTAGTCATTGACTCTTTCTGAATTTAGGTCAGTCATTCAGAAATCCATATTTGACAAAATGTACTAATATCGGGCCCAAGAGTCGTCGATTTTGAACTTTTTAGTTCTACCCAATAGACTCCTTTTATTGTGATAAATTAGCCATAGAGTAGCCAATATTTGACCCTTTTAACATGTTTCAGTCATGGATCTTGAAATTTCTATACCTACTTATTGACTCCTTCTGATGTTACATCGGTAATTCAAAAGTCAATATTTGACCAAATGTACTAATATCAGGCCCAAGAGTCGTCTATTTTTAACTTTTTAGTTCTACCCTATTGACTTCTTCTGGAGATAGTTCAGCCAGTTTTTGACCCACTGAAAATATTTCAGTCCTTGATCTTGAACTTTCTATTCCTATCCAATTGACTCCTTCTGGTGATAAATTAGCCATAGAGTAGCCAATATTTGACCCATTGAACATGTTTCAGTCATGGAGCTTGAAATTTCTATACCTACTTATTGACTCTTTCTGATGTTATATCGGTCATTCAAAAGTCAATATTTGACGAAATGTACTAAAATCGGGCCCAAGAGTCGTCTATTTTGAACTTTTTAGTTCTACCCTTTGACTCCTTCAGGTGATAAATTAGCCATAGTGGAGCCAATATTTGACCCCTTGAACGTGTTTCAGTCATGGATCTTGAAATTTCTATACCTACTTATTGACTCTTTCTGATGTTATATCGGTCATTCAAAAGTCAATATTTGACGAAATGTACTAAAATCGGGCCCAAGAGTCGTCTATTTTGAACTTTTTAGTTCTACCCTTTGACTCCTTCAGGTGATGAATTAGCCATAGTGGAGCCAATATTTGACCCCTTGAACGTGTTTCAGTCATGGATCTTGAAATTTCTAAACCTACTTATTGACTCTTTCTGATGTTATATCGGTCATTCAAAAGTCAATGTTTGACCAAATGTACTAATATCAGGCCCAAGAGTCGTCGATTTTAAACTTTTTAGTTCTACCCTTTGACTCCTTCTTGTGATACATTAGCCTTAGAGTAGCCAATATTTTACCCATTGGACATGTTTCAGTTATGGATCTTGAAGTTTTTATACCTACTCACTCATTCTGAATTTAGGTCAGTCATTCAGAAATCCATATTTGACCAAATGTACTAATATCGGGCCCAAGAGTCGTCAATTTTGAACTTTCTATTCCTACCCAATTGACTCCTTCTGGTGATAAATTAGCCCCAGAGTAGCCAATATTTGACCCATTGAATGTTTTTCAGTCATGGAGCTTGAAATTTCTATACCTACTTATTGACTCTTTCTGATGTTATATCGGTCATGCAAAAGTCAATATTTGACCAAATGTACTAAAATCGGGCCCAAGAGTCGTCTATTTTGAACTTTTTAGTTCTACCCTTTGACTCCTTCAGGTGATAAATTAGCCATAGTGGAGCCAATATTTGACCCCTTGAACATGTTTCATTCATGGATCTTGAAATTTCTATACCTACTTATTGACTCTTTCTGATGTTACATCGGTCATTGAAAAGTCAATATTTGACCAAATGTACTAAAATCGGGCCCAAGAGTCGTCTATTTTGAACTTTTAATTCCACCCTATTGACTCCTTCTGGCGATAGTTCAGCCAATTTTTGACCCACTGAAAATATTTCAGTCCTTGATCTTGAACTTTCTATTCCTACCCAATTGACTCCTTCTGGTGATAAATTAGCCATAGAGTAGCCAATATTTGACCCATTGAACATGTTTCAGTCATGGAGCTAGAAATTTCTATACCTACTTATTGACTCTTTCTGATGTTATATCGGTCATTCAAAAGTCAATATTTGACGAAATGTACTAAAATCGGGCCCAAGAGTCGTCTATTTTGAACTTTTTAGTTCTACCCTTTGACTCCTTCAGGTGATAAATTAGCCATAGTGGAGCCAATATTTGACCCCTTGAACGTGTTTCAGTCATGGATCTTGAAATTTCTATACCTACTTATTGACTCTTTCTGATGTTACATCGGTCATTGAAAAGTCAATATTTGACCAAATGTACTAATATCAGGCCCAAGAGTCGTCTATTTTTAACTTTTTAGTTCTACCCTATTGACTTCTTCTGTAGATAGTTCAGCCAGTTTTTGACCCACTGAAAATATTTCAGTCCTTGATCTTCAACTTTCTATTCCTACACAAATGACTCCTTCTTGTGATACATTAGCATTAGAGTAGCTAATATTTTACCCATTGGACATGTTTCAGTTATGGATTTTGAAATTTTTATACCTAACTCATTGACTCTTTCTGAATTTAGGTCAGTCATTCAGAAATCCTTATTTGACCAAATGTACTAATATCGGGCCGAAAAGTCGTCTATTTTGAACTTTCTATTTCTACTCAATAGACTCCTTCTTGTGATAAATTAGCCATAGAGTAGCCAATATTTGACCCAATGAACATGTTGCAGTCATGGATCTTGAAATTTCCAAACCTACTTATTGACTCTTTCTGATGTTACATCGGTCATTCAAAAGTCAAAATTTGACCAAATATACTAAAATTGGGCCCAAGAGTCGTCTATTTTGAACTTTTTAGTTCTACCCTATTGACTCCTTCTGGTGATAGTTCAGCAAATTTTTGACCAGCTGAAAATATTTCAGTCCTTGATCTTCAACTTTCTATTCCTACCCAATTGACTCCTTCTGGTGATAAATTAGCCCCAGAGTAGCCAATATTTGACCCATTGAATGTTTTTCAGTCATGGAGCTTGAAATTTCTATACCTACTTATTGACTCTTTCTGATGTTATATCGGTCATGCAAAAGTCAATATTTGACCAAATGTACTAAAATCGGGCCCAAGAGTCGTCTATTTTGAACTTTTTAGTTCTACCCTTTGACTCCTTCAGGTGATAAATTAGCCATAGTGGAGCCAATATTTGACCCCTTGAACATGTTTCATTCATGGATCTTGAAATTTCTATACCTACTTATTGACTCTTTCTGATGTTACATCGGTCATTGAAAAGTCAATATTTGACCAAATGTACTAAAATCGGGCCCAAGAGTCGTCTATTTTGAACTTTTAATTCCACCCTATTGACTCCTTCTGGCGATAGTTCAGCCAATTTTTGACCCACTGAAAATATTTCAGTCCTTGATCTTGAACTTTCTATTCCTACCCAATTGACTCCTTCTTGTGATACATTAGCCTTAGAGTAGCCAATATTTTACCCATTGGACATGTTTCAGTTATGAATCTTGAAGTTTTTATACCTACTCACTCTTTCTGAATTTAGGTCAGTCATTCAGAAATCCTTATTTGACCAAATGTACTAATATCGGGCCCAAGAGTCGTCCATTTTGAAATTTCTATTTCTACCCAATTGACTCCTTCTGGTGATAAATTAGCGATAGATTAGCCAATAATTGACCCATTGAACATGTTTAAGTCATGGATGTTGAAATTTCTAAACCTACTTATTGACTCTTTCTCATGTTATATCGGTCATTCAAAAGTCAATATTTGACCAAATGTACTAATATCAGGCCCAAGAGTCGTCGATTTTGAACTTTCTATTTCTACCCAATAGACTCCTTCTTGTGATAAATTAGCCATAGAGTAGCCAATATTTGACCCATTGAACATGTTTCAGTCATGGATCTTGAAATTTCCAAACCTACTTATTGACTCTTTCTGATGTTACATCGGTCATTCAAAAGTCAATATTTGACCAAATGTACTAATATCAGGCCCAAGAGTCGTCTATTTTGAACTTTTTAGTTCTACCCTATTGACTCCTTCTGGTGATAGTTCAGCAAATTTTTGACCCACTGAAAATATTTCAGTCCTTGATCTTCAACTTTCTATTCCTACCCAATTGACTCCTTCTGGTGATAAATTAGCCATAGAGTAGCCAATATTTGACCCATTGAACATGTTTCAGTCATGGAGCTTGAAATTTCTATACCTACTCACTCTTTCTGAATTTAGGTCAGTCATTCAGAAATCCATATTTGAACAAATGTACTAATATCGGGCCCAAGAGTCATCCATTTTGAAATTTCTATTTCTACCCAATTGACTCCTTCTGGTGATAAATTAGCGATAGATTAGCCAATAATTGACCCATTGAACATTTTTCAGTCATGGATCTTGAAATATCTATACCTACTTATTGACTCTTTATGATGTTATATCGGTCATTCAAAAGTCAATATTTGACCAAATGTACTAATATCAGGCCCAAGAGTCGTCGATTTTGAACTTTTTAGTTCCACCCTATTGACTCCTTCTTGCGATAGTTCAGCCAATTTTTGACCCACTGAAAATATTTCAGTCCTTGATCTTCAACTTTCGATTCCTACACAAATGACGCCTTCTTGTGATACATTAGCATTAGAGTAGCTAATATTTTACCCATTGGACATGTTTCAGTTATGGTTCTTGAAATTTTTATACCTAACTCATTGACTCTTTCTGAATTTAGGTCAGTCATTCAGAAATCCTTATTTGACCAAATGTACTAAAATCTGGCCCAAAAGTCGTCTATTTTGAACTTTCTATTTCTACCCAATAGACTCCTTCTTGTGATAAATTAGCCATAGAGTAGCCAATATTTGACCCATTGAACATGTTGCAGTCATGGATCTTGAAATTTCTAAACCTACTTATTGACTCTTTCTGATGTTACATCGGTCATTCAAAAGTCAATATTTGACCAAATGTACTAAAATTGGGCCCAAGAGTCGTCTATTTTGAACTTTTTAGTTCTACCCTATTGACTCCTTCTGGCGATAGTTCAGCCAATTTTTGACCCACTGAAAATATTTCAGTCTTTGATCTTGAACTTTCTATTCCTACCCAATTGACTCCTTCTTGTGATACATTAGCCTTAGAGTAGCCAATATTTTACCAATTGGACATGTTTCAGTTATGGATGTTGAAGTTTTTATACCTACTCACTCTTTCTGAATTTAGGTCAGTCATTCATAAATCCTTATTTGACCAAATGTACTAAAATCGGGCCCAAAAGTCGTCTATTTTGAACTTTCTATTTCTACCCAATAGACTCCTTCTTGTGATAAATTAGCCATAGAGTAGCCAATATTTGACCCATTGAACATGTTGCAGTCATGGATCTTGAAATTTCTAAACCTACTTATTGACTCTTTCTGATGTTATATCGGTCATTCAAAAGTCAATGTTTGACCAAATGTACTCATATCAGGCCCAAGAGTCGTCGATTTTGAACTTTTTAGTTCTACCCTATTGACTCCTTCTTGCGATAGTTCAGCCAATTTTTGACCCACTGAAAATATTTCAGTCCTTGATCTTGAACTTTCTATTCCTACCCAGTTGACTCCTTCTTGTGATAAATTAGCCATAGAGTAGACAATATTTGACCCATTGAATATTTTTCAGTCATGGATCTTGAAATTTCTATACTACTTATTGACTCTTTCTGATGTTATATCGGTCATTCAAAAGTCAATGTTTGACCAAATGTACTAATATCAGGCCCAAGAGTCGTCGATTTTGAACATTTTAGTTCTACCGTATTGACTCCTTCTGGAGATAGTTCAGCCAATTTTTGACCCACTGAAAATATTTCAGTCCTTGATTTTGATCTTTCTACTTCTACCCAATTGACTCCTTCTTGTGATACATTAGCCTTAGAGTAGCCAATATTTTACCCATTGGACATGTTTCTGTTATGGATCTTAAAATTTCTATACCTAGTCATTGACTCTTTCTGAATTTAGGTCAGTCATTCAGAAATCCATATTTGACAAAATGTACTAATATCGGGCCCAAGAGTCGTCGATTTTGAACTTTTTAGTTCTACCCAATAGACTCCTTTTATTGTGATAAATTAGCCATAGAGTAGCCAATATTTGACCCTTTTAACATGTTTCAGTCATGGATCTTGAAATTTCTATACCTACTTATTGACTCCTTCTGATGTTACATAGGTCATTCAAAAGTCAATATTTGACCAAATGTACTAATATCAGGCCCAAGAGTCGTCTATTTTTAACTTTTTAGTTCTACCCTATTGACTCCTTCTGGCGATAGTTCAGCCAATTTTTGACCCACTGAAAAAATTTCAGTCTTTGATCTTGAACTTTCTATTCCTACCCAATTGACTCCTTCTTGTGATACATTAGCCTTAGAGTAGCCAATATTTTACCAATTGGACATGTTTCAGTTATGGATCTTGAAGTTTTTATACCTACTCACTCTTTCTGAATTTAGGTCAGTCATTCTGAAATCCATATTTGAACAAATGTACTAATATCGGGCCCAAGAGTCATCCATTTTGAAATTTCTATTTCTACCCAATTGACTCCTTCTTGTGATAAATTAGCCATAGAGTAGCCAATATTTGACCCATTGAACATGTTGCAGTCATGGATCTTGAAATTTCTAAACCTACTTATTGACTCTTTCTGATGTTATATCGGTCATTCAAAAGTCAATGTTTGACCAAATGTACTCATATCAGGCCCAAGAGTCGTCGATTTTGAACTTTTTAGTTCTACCCTATTGACTCCTTCTTGCGATAGTTCAGCCAATTTTTGACCCACTGAAAATATTTCAGTCCTTGATCTTGAACTTTCTCTTCCTACCCAATTGACTCCTTCTGGTGATAAATTAGCCCCAGAGTAGCCAATATTTGACCCATTGAATGTTTTTCAGTCATGGAGCTTGAAATTTCTATACCTACTTATTGACTCTTTCTGATGTTATATCGGTCATGCAAAAGTCAATATTTGACCAAATGTACTAAAATCGGGCCCAAGAGTCGTCTATTTTGAACTTTTTAGTTCTACCCTTTGACTCCTTCAGGTGATAAATTAGCCATAGTGGAGCCAATATTTGACCCCTTGAACGTGTTTCAGTCATGGATCTTGAAATTTCTATACCTACTTATTGACTCTTTCTGATGTTACATCGGTCATTGAAAAGTCAATATTTGACCAAATGTACTAATATCAGGCCCAAGAGTCGTCTATTTTTAACTTTTTAGTTCTACCCTATTGACTTCTTCTGTAGATAGTTCAGCCAGTTTTTGACCCACTGAAAATATTTCAGTCCTTGATCTTCAACTTTCTATTCCTACACAAATGACTCCTTCTTGTGATACATTAGCATTAGAGTAGCTAATATTTTACCCATTGGACATGTTTCAGTTATGGATTTTGAAATTTTTATACCTAACTCATTGACTCTTTCTGAATTTAGGTCAGTCATTCAGAAATCCTTATTTGACCAAATGTACTAATATCGGGCCGAAAAGTCGTCTATTTTGAACTTTCTATTTCTACTCAATAGACTCCTTCTTGTGATAAATTAGCCATAGAGTAGCCAATATTTGACCCAATGAACATGTTGCAGTCATGGATCTTGAAATTTCGAAACCTACTTATTGACTCTTTCTGATGTTACATCGGTCATTCAAAAGTCAATATTTGACCAAATATACTAAAATTGGGCCCAAGAGTCGTCTATTTTGAACTTTTTAGTTCTACCCTATTGACTCCTTCTGGTGATAGTTCAGCAAATTTTTGACCCACTGAAAATATTTCAGTCCTTGATCTTCAACTTTCTATTCCTACCCAATTGACTCCATCTGGTGATAAATTAGCCCCAGAGTAGCCAATATTTGACCCATTGAATGTTTTTCAGTCATGGAGCTTGAAATTTCTATACCTACTTATTGACTCTTTCTGATGTTATATCGGTCATGCAAAAGTCAATATTTGACCAAATGTACTAAAATCGGGCCCAAGAGTCGTCTATTTTGAACTTTTTAGTTCTACCCTTTGACTCCTTCAGGTGATAAATTAGCCATAGTGGAGCCAATATTTGACCCCTTGAACATGTTTCATTCATGGATCTTGAAATTTCTATACCTACTTATTGACTCTTTCTGATGTTATATCGGTCATTCAAAAGTCAATGTTTGACCAAATGTACTAATATCAGGCCCAAGAGTCGTCGATTTTGAACATTTTAGTTCTACCGTATTGACTCCTTCTGGAGATAGTTCAGCCAATTTTTGACCCACTGAAAATATTTCAGTCCTTGATTTTGATCTTTCTACTTCTACCCAATTGACTCCTTCTTGTGATACATTAGCCTTAGAGTAGCCAATATTTTACCCATTGGACATGTTTCTGTTATGGATCTTAAAATTTCTATACCTAGTCATTGACTCTTTCTGAATTTAGGTCAGTCATTCATAAATCCTTATTTGACCAAATGTACTAAAATCGGGCCCAAAAGTCGTCTATTTTGAAATTTCTATTTCTACCCAATAGACTCCTTCTTGTGATAAATTAGCCATAGAGTAGCCAATATTTGACCCATTGAACATGTTGCAGTCATGGATCTTGAAATTTCTAAACCTACTTATTGACTCTTTCTGATGTTATATCGGTCATTCAAAAGTCAATGTTTGACCAAATGTACTCATATCAGGCCCAAGAGTCGTCGATTTTGAACTTTTTAGTTCTACCCTATTGACTCCTTCTTGCGATAGTTCAGCCAATTTTTGACCCACTGAAAATATTTCAGTCCTTGATCTTGAACTTTCTATTCCTACCCAGTTGACTCCTTCTTGTGATAAATTAGCCATAGAGTAGACAATATTTGACCCATTGAATATTTTTCAGTCATGGATCTTGAAATTTCTATACCTACTTATTGACTCTTTCTGATGTTATATCGGTCATTCAAAAGTCAATGTTTGACCAAATGTACTAATATCAGGCCCAAGAGTCGTCGATTTTGAACATTTTAGTTCTACCGTATTGACTCCTTCTGGAGATAGTTCAGCCAATTTTTGACCCACTGAAAATATTTCAGTCCTTGATTTTGATCTTTCTACTTCTACCCAATTGACTCCTTCTTGTGATACATTAGCCTTAGAGTAGCCAATATTTTACCAATTGGACATGTTTCAGTTATGGATCTTGAAGTTTTTATACCTACTCACTCTTTCTGAATTTAGGTCAGTCATTCTGAAATCCATATTTGAACAAATGTACTAATATCGGGCCCAAGAGTCATCCATTTTGAAATTTCTATTTCTACCCAATTGACTCCTTCTTGTGATAAATTAGCCATAGAGTAGCCAATATTTGACCCATTGAACATGTTGCAGTCATGGATCTTGAAATTTCTAAACCTACTTATTGACTCTTTCTGATGTTATATCGGTCATTCAAAAGTCAATGTTTGACCAAATGTACTCATATCAGGCCCAAGAGTCGTCGATTTTGAACTTTTTAGTTCTACCCTATTGACTCCTTCTTGCGATAGTTCAGCCAATTTTTGACCCACTGAAAATATTTCAGTCCTTGATCTTGAACTTTCTATTCCTACCCAGTTGACTCCTTCTTGTGATAAATTAGCCATAGAGTAGACAATATTTGACCCATTGAATATTTTTCAGTCATGGATCTTGAAATTTCTATACTACTTATTGACTCTTTCTGATGTTATATCGGTCATTCAAAAGTCAATGTTTGACCAAATGTACTAATATCAGGCCCAAGAGTCGTCGATTTTGAACATTTTAGTTCTACCGTATTGACTCCTTCTGGAGATAGTTCAGCCAATTTTTGACCCACTGAAAATATTTCAGTCCTTGATTTTGATCTTTCTACTTCTACCCAATTGACTCCTTCTTGTGATACATTAGCCTTAGAGTAGCCAATATTTTACCCATTGGACATGTTTCTGTTATGGATCTTAAAATTTCTATACCTAGTCATTGACTCTTTCTGAATTTAGGTCAGTCATTCAGAAATCCATATTTGACAAAATGTACTAATATCGGGCCCAAGAGTCGTCGATTTTGAACTTTTTAGTTCTACCCAATAGACTCCTTTTATTGTGATAAATTAGCCATAGAGTAGCCAATATTTGACCCTTTTAACATGTTTCAGTCATGGATCTTGAAATTTCTATACCTACTTATTGACTCCTTCTGATGTTACATAGGTCATTCAAAAGTCAATATTTGACCAAATGTACTAATATCAGGCCCAAGAGTCGTCTATTTTTAACTTTTTAGTTCTACCCTATTGACTCCTTCTGGCGATAGTTCAGCCAATTTTTGACCCACTGAAAAAATTTCAGTCTTTGATCTTGAACTTTCTATTCCTACCCAATTGACTCCTTCTTGTGATACATTAGCCTTAGAGTAGCCAATATTTTACCAATTGGACATGTTTCAGTTATGGATCTTGAAGTTTTTATACCTACTCACTCTTTCTGAATTTAGGTCAGTCATTCTGAAATCCATATTTGAACAAATGTACTAATATCGGGCCCAAGAGTCATCCATTTTGAAATTTCTATTTCTACCCAATTGACTCCTTCTTGTGATAAATTAGCCATAGAGTAGCCAATATTTGACCCATTGAACATGTTGCAGTCATGGATCTTGAAATTTCTAAACCTACTTATTGACTCTTTCTGATGTTATATCGGTCATTCAAAAGTCAATGTTTGACCAAATGTACTCATATCAGGCCCAAGAGTCGTCGATTTTGAACTTTTTAGTTCTACCCTATTGACTCCTTCTTGCGATAGTTCAGCCAATTTTTGACCCACTGAAAATATTTCAGTCCTTGATCTTGAACTTTCTCTTCCTACCCAATTGACTCCTTCTGGTGATAAATTAGCCCCAGAGTAGCCAATATTTGACCCATTGAATGTTTTTCAGTCATGGAGCTTGAAATTTCTATACCTACTTATTGACTCTTTCTGATGTTATATCGGTCATGCAAAAGTCAATATTTGACCAAATGTACTAAAATCGGGCCCAAGAGTCGTCTATTTTGAACTTTTTAGTTCTACCCTTTGACTCCTTCAGGTGATAAATTAGCCATAGTGGAGCCAATATTTGACCCCTTGAACGTGTTTCAGTCATGGATCTTGAAATTTCTATACCTACTTATTGACTCTTTCTGATGTTACATCGGTCATTGAAAAGTCAATATTTGACCAAATGTACTAATATCAGGCCCAAGAGTCGTCTATTTTTAACTTTTTAGTTCTACCCTATTGACTTCTTCTGTAGATAGTTCAGCCAGTTTTTGACCCACTGAAAATATTTCAGTCCTTGATCTTCAACTTTCTATTCCTACACAAATGACTCCTTCTTGTGATACATTAGCATTAGAGTAGCTAATATTTTACCCATTGGACATGTTTCAGTTATGGATTTTGAAATTTTTATACCTAACTCATTGACTCTTTCTGAATTTAGGTCAGTCATTCAGAAATCCTTATTTGACCAAATGTACTAATATCGGGCCGAAAAGTCGTCTATTTTGAACTTTCTATTTCTACTCAATAGACTCCTTCTTGTGATAAATTAGCCATAGAGTAGCCAATATTTGACCCAATGAACATGTTGCAGTCATGGATCTTGAAATTTCGAAACCTACTTATTGACTCTTTCTGATGTTACATCGGTCATTCAAAAGTCAATATTTGACCAAATATACTAAAATTGGGCCCAAGAGTCGTCTATTTTGAACTTTTTAGTTCTACCCTATTGACTCCTTCTGGTGATAGTTCAGCAAATTTTTGACCCACTGAAAATATTTCAGTCCTTGATCTTCAACTTTCTATTCCTACCCAATTGACTCCATCTGGTGATAAATTAGCCCCAGAGTAGCCAATATTTGACCCATTGAATGTTTTTCAGTCATGGAGCTTGAAATTTCTATACCTACTTATTGACTCTTTCTGATGTTATATCGGTCATGCAAAAGTCAATATTTGACCAAATGTACTAAAATCGGGCCCAAGAGTCGTCTATTTTGAACTTTTTAGTTCTACCCTTTGACTCCTTCAGGTGATAAATTAGCCATAGTGGAGCCAATATTTGACCCCTTGAACATGTTTCATTCATGGATCTTGAAATTTCTATACCTACTTATTGACTCTTTCTGATGTTATATCGGTCATTCAAAAGTCAATGTTTGACCAAATGTACTAATATCAGGCCCAAGAGTCGTCGATTTTGAACATTTTAGTTCTACCGTATTGACTCCTTCTGGAGATAGTTCAGCCAATTTTTGACCCACTGAAAATATTTCAGTCCTTGATTTTGATCTTTCTACTTCTACCCAATTGACTCCTTCTTGTGATACATTAGCCTTAGAGTAGCCAATATTTTACCCATTGGACATGTTTCTGTTATGGATCTTAAAATTTCTATACCTAGTCATTGACTCTTTCTGAATTTAGGTCAGTCATTCATAAATCCTTATTTGACCAAATGTACTAAAATCGGGCCCAAAAGTCGTCTATTTTGAAATTTCTATTTCTACCCAATAGACTCCTTCTTGTGATAAATTAGCCATAGAGTAGCCAATATTTGACCCATTGAACATGTTGCAGTCATGGATCTTGAAATTTCTAAACCTACTTATTGACTCTTTCTGATGTTATATCGGTCATTCAAAAGTCAATGTTTGACCAAATGTACTCATATCAGGCCCAAGAGTCGTCGATTTTGAACTTTTTAGTTCTACCCTATTGACTCCTTCTTGCGATAGTTCAGCCAATTTTTGACCCACTGAAAATATTTCAGTCCTTGATCTTGAACTTTCTATTCCTACCCAGTTGACTCCTTCTTGTGATAAATTAGCCATAGAGTAGACAATATTTGACCCATTGAATATTTTTCAGTCATGGATCTTGAAATTTCTATACCTACTTATTGACTCTTTCTGATGTTATATCGGTCATTCAAAAGTCAATGTTTGACCAAATGTACTAATATCAGGCCCAAGAGTCGTCGATTTTGAACATTTTAGTTCTACCGTATTGACTCCTTCTGGAGATAGTTCAGCCAATTTTTGACCCACTGAAAATATTTCAGTCCTTGATTTTGATCTTTCTACTTCTACCCAATTGACTCCTTCTTGTGATACATTAGCCTTAGAGTAGCCAATATTTTACCAATTGGACATGTTTCAGTTATGGATCTTGAAGTTTTTATACCTACTCACTCTTTCTGAATTTAGGTCAGTCATTCTGAAATCCATATTTGAACAAATGTACTAATATCGGGCCCAAGAGTCATCCATTTTGAAATTTCTATTTCTACCCAATTGACTCCTTCTTGTGATAAATTAGCCATAGAGTAGCCAATATTTGACCCATTGAACATGTTGCAGTCATGGATCTTGAAATTTCTAAACCTACTTATTGACTCTTTCTGATGTTATATCGGACATTCAAAAGTCAATGTTTGACCAAATGTACTCATATCAAGCCCAAGAGTCGTCGATTTTGAACTTTTTAGTTCTACCCTATTGACTCCTTCTTGCGATAGTTCAGCCAATTTTTGACCCACTGAAAATATTTCAGTCCTTGATCTTGAACTTTCTATTCCTACCCAGTTGACTCCTTCTTGTGATAAATTAGCCATAGAGTAGACAATATTTGACCCATTGAATATTTTTCAGTCATGGATCTTGAAATTTCTATACCTACTTATTGACTCTTTCTGATGTTATATCGGTCATTCAAAAGTCAATGTTTGACCAAATGTACTAATATCAGGCCCAAGAGTCGTCGATTTTAAACTTTTTAGTTCTACCCTTTGACTCCTTCTGGAGATAAATTACCCATAGAGTAGCCAATATTTGACCCATTGAACATGTTTCAGTAATGGATCTTGAAATTTCTATACCTAATTATTGACTCTTTCTGATGTTATATCGGTCATTCAAAAGTCAATATTTGACCAAATGTACTAATATCGGGCCGAAAAGTCGTCTATTTTGAACTTTCTATTTCTACTCAATAGACTCCTTCTTGTGATAAATTAGCCATAGAGTAGCCAATATTTGACCCAATGAACATGTTGCAGTCATGGATCTTGAAATTTCCAAACCTACTTATTGACTCTTTCTGATGTTACATCGGTCATTCAAAAGTCAATATTTGACCAAATATACTAAAATTGGGCCCAAGAGTCGTCTATTTTGAACTTTTTAGTTCTACCCTTTGACTCCTTCAGGTGATAAATTAGCCATAGTGGAGCCAATATTTGACCCCTTGAACATGTTTCATTCATGGATCTTGAAATTTCTATACCTACTTATTGACTCTTTCTGATGTTACATCGGTCATTGAAAAGTCAATATTTGACCAAATGTACTAAAATCGGGCCCAAGAGTCGTCTATTTTGAACTTTTAATTCCACCCTATTGACTCCTTCTGGCGATAGTTCAGCCAATTTTTGACCCACTGAAAATATTTCAGTCCTTGATCTTGAACTTTCTATTCCTACCCAATTGACTCCTTCTTGTGATAC
This sequence comes from Zacco platypus, assembly GCA_038088235.1. Classification (NCBI taxonomy): domain Eukaryota; kingdom Metazoa; phylum Chordata; class Actinopteri; order Cypriniformes; family Xenocyprididae; genus Zacco; species Zacco platypus. The sequence goes on from CM076069.1 coordinate 7,533,260, forward strand.
ATTAGCCTTAGAGTAGCCAATATTGTACCCATTGGACATGTTTCAGTTATGGATCTTGAAGTTTTTATACCTACTCACTCTTTCTGAATTTAGGTCAGTCATTCAGAAATCCTTATTTGACCAAATGTACTAATATCGGGCCCAAGAGTCGTCCATTTTGAAATTTCTATTTCTACCCAATTGACTCCTTCTGGTGATAAATTAGCGATAGATTAGCCAATAATTGACCCATTGAACATGTTTAAGTCATGGATGTTGAAATTTCTAAACCTACTTATTGACTCTTTCTCATGTTATATCGGTCATTCAAAAGTCAATATTTGACCAAATGTACTAATATCAGGCCCAAGAGTCGTCGATTTTGAACTTTCTATTTCTACCCAATAGACTCCTTCTTGTGATAAATTAGCCATAGAGTAGCCAATATTTGACCCATTGAACATGTTTCAGTAATGGATCTTGAAATTTCTATACCTAATTATTGACTCTTTCTGATGTTATATCGGTCATTCAAAAGTCAATATTTGACCAAATGTACTAATATCAGGCCCAAGAGTCGTCGATTTTGAACTTTTTAATTCTACCCTATTGACTCCTTCTTGCGATAGTTCAGCCAATTTTTGACCCACTGAAAATATTTCAGTCCTTGATCTTCAACTTTCGATTCCTACACAAATGACTCCTTCTTGTGATACATTAGCATTAGAGTAGCCAATATTTTACCCATTGGACATGTTTCAGTTATGGATCTTGATATTTTTATACCTAACTCATTGACTCTTTCTGAATTTAGGTCAGTCATTCAGAAATCCTTATTTGACCAAATGTACTAAAATCGGGCCCAAAAGTCGTCTATTTTGAACTTTCTATTTCTACCCAATAGACTCCTTCTTGTGATAAATTAGCCATAGAGTAGCCAATATTTGACCCATTGAACATGTTGCAGTCATGGATCTTGAAATTTCTAAACCTACTTATTGACTCTTTCTGATGTTATATCGGTCATTCAAAAGTCAATGTTTGACCAAATGTACTCATATCAGGCCCAAGAGTCGTCGATTTTGAACTTTTTAGTTCTACCCTATTGACTCCTTCTTGCGATAGTTCAGCCAATTTTTGACCCACTGAAAATATTTCAGTCCTTGATCTTGAACTTTCTATTCCTACCCAATAGACTCCTTCTTGTGATAAAATAGCCATAGAGTAGCCAATATTTGACCCATTGAACATGTTTCAGTCATGGATCTTGAAATATCTATACCTACTTATTGACTCTTTCTGATGTTACATTGGTCATTCAAAAGTCAATATTTGAGCAAATGTACTAACACTGGGCCAAAGAGTCGTCTATGTTGAACTTTTTAGTTCTACCCTATTGACTCCTTCTGGAGATAGTTCAGGCAATTTTTGACCCACTGAAAATGTTTCAGTCCTTGATCTTCAACTTTCTATTCCTACCCAATTGACTCCTTCTGGTGATGAATTAGCCATAGAGTAGCCAATATTTGACCCATTGAATATTTTTCAGTCATGGAGCTTGAAATTTCCATACCTACTTATTGAATCTTTCTGATGTTATATCGGTCATGCAAAAGTCAATATTTGACCAAATGTACTAAAATCGGGCCCAAGAGTCGTCTATTTTGAACTTTTTAGTTCTACCCTTTGACTCCTTCAGGTGATAAATTAGCCATAGTGGAGCCAATATTTGACCCCTTGAACATGTTTCATTCATGGATCTTGAAATTTCTATACCTACTTATTGACTCTTTCTGATGTTACATCGGTCATTGAAAAGTCAATATTTGACCAAATGTACTAAAATCGGGCCCAAGAGTGGTCTATTTTGAACTTTTAATTCCACCCTATTGACTCCTTCTGGCGATAGTTCAGCCAATTTTTGACCCACTGAAAATATTTCAGTCCTTGATCTTGAACTTTCTATTCCTACCCAATTGACTCCTTCTTGTGATACATTAGCCTTAGAGTAGCCAATATTTTACCCATTGGACATGTTTCAGTTATGGATCTTGAAGTTTTTATACCTACTCACTCTTTCTGAATTTAGGTCAGTCATTCAGAAATCCTTATTTGACCAAATGTACTAATATCGGGCCCAAGAGTCGTCCATTTTGAAATTTCTATTTCTACCCAATTGACTCCTTCTGTTTATAAATTAGCGATAGATTAGCCAATAATTGACCCATTGAACATGTTTAAGTCATGGATGTTGAAATTTCTAAACCTACTTATTGACTCTTTCTCATGTTATATCGGTCATTCAAAAGTCAATATTTGACCAAATGTACTAATATCAGGCCCAAGAGTCGTCGATTTTGAACTTTCTATTTCTACCCAATAGACTCCTTCTTGTGATAAATTAGCCATAGAGTAGCCAATATTTGACCCATTGAACATGTTTCAGTAATGGATCTTGAAATTTCTATACCTAATTATTGACTCTTTCTGATGTTATATCGGTCATTCAAAAGTCAATATTTGACCAAATATACTAAAATCGGGCCCAAGAATCGTCTATTTTGAACTTTTTAGTTCTACCCTTTGACTCCTTCTGGTGATAAATTAGCCATAGAGTAGCCAATATTTGACCCATTGAATATTTTTCAGTCATGGAGCTTGAAATTTCTAAACCTACTTATTGACTCTTTCTGATGTTATATCGGTCATTCAAAAGTCAATGTTTGACCAAATGTACTCATATCAGGCCCAAGAGTCGTCGATTTTGAACTTTTTAGTTCTACCCTATTGACTCCTTCTTGCGATAGTTCAGCCAATTTTTGACCCACTGAAAATATTTCAGTCCTTGATCTTGAACTTTCTATTCCTACCCAGTTGACTCCTTCTTGTGATAAATTAGCCATAGAGTAGACAATATTTGACCCATTGAATATTTTTCAGTCATGGATCTTGAAATTTCTATACCTACTTATTGACTCTTTCTGATGTTATATCGGTCATTCAAAAGTCAATGTTTGACCAAATGTACTAATATCAGGCCCAAGAGTCGTCGATTTTGAACATTTTAGTTCTACCGTATTGACTCCTTCTGGAGATAGTTCATCCAATTTTTGACCCACTGAAAATATTTCAGTCCTTGATATTGATCTTTCTACTTCTACCCAATTGACTCCTTCTTGTGATACATTAGCCTTAGAGTAGCCAATATTTTACCCATTGGACATGTTTCTGTTATGGATCTTAAAATTTCTATACCTAGTCATTGACTCTTTCTGAATTTAGGTCAGTCATTCAGAAATCCATATTTGACAAAATATACTAATATCGGGCCCAAGAGTCGTCGATTTTGAACTTTTTAGTTCTACCCAATAGACTCCTTTTATTGTGATAAATTAGCCATAGAGTAGCCAATATTTGACCCTTTTAACATGTTTCAGTCATGGATCTTGAAATTTCTATACCTACTTATTGACTCCTTCTGATGTTACATCGGTCATTCAAAAGTCAATATTTGACCAAATGTACTAATATCAGGCCCAAGAGTCGTCTATTTTTAACTTTTTAGTTCTACCCTATTGACTCCTTCTGGAGATAGTTCAGCCAATTTTTGACCCACTGAAAATGTTTCAGTCCTTGATCTTCAACTTTCTATTCCTACCCAATTGACTCCTTCTGGTGATGAATTAGCCATAGAGTAGCCAATATTTGACCCATTGAATATTTTTCAGTCATGGAGCTTGAAATTTCTATACCTACTTATTGACTCTTTCTGATGTTATATCGGTCATGCAAAAGTCAATATTTGACCAAATGTACTAAAATCGGGCCCAAGAGTCGTCTATTTTGAACTTTTTAGTTCTACCCTTTGACTCCTTCAGGAGATAAATTAGCCATAGTGGAGCCAATATTTGACCCCTTGAACATGTTTCATTCATGGATCTTGAAATTTCTATACCTACTTATTGACTCTTTCTGATGTTACATCGGTCATTGAAAAGTCAATATTTGACCAAATGTACTAAAATCGGGCCCAAGAGTCGTCTATTTTGAACTTTTAATTCCACCCTATTGACTCCTTCTGGCGATAGTTCAGCCAATTTTTGACCCACTGAAAATATTTCAGTCCTTGATCTTGAACTTTCTATTCCTACCCAATTGACTCCTTCTTGTGATACATTAGCCTTAGAGTAGCCAATATTTTACCCATTGGACATGTTTCAGTTATGGATCTTGAAGTTTTTATACCTACTCACTCTTTCTGAATTTAGGTCAGTCATTCAGAAATCCTTATTTGACCAAATGTACTAATATCGGGCCCAAGAGTCGTCCATTTTGAAATTTCTATTTCTACCCAATTGACTCCTTCTGGTGATAAATTAGCGATAGATTAGCCAATAATTGACCCATTGAACATGTTTAAGTCATGGATGTTGAAATTTCTAAACCTACTTATTGACTCTTTCTCATGTTATATCGGTCATTCAAAAGTCAATATTTGACCAAATGTACTAATATCAGGCCCAAGAGTCGTCGATTTTGAACTTTCTATTTCTACCCAATAGACTCCTTCTTGTGATAAATTAGCCATAGAGTAGCCAATATTTGACAAATTGAACATGTTTCAGTAATGGATCTTGAAATTTCTATACCTAATTATTGACTCTTTCTGATGTTATATCGGTCATTCAAAAGTCAATATTTGACCAAATGTACTAATATCAGGCCCAAGAGTCGTCGATTTTGAACTTTTTCATTCTACCCTATTGACTCCTTCTTGCGATAGTTCAGCCAATTTTTGACCCACTGAAAATATTTCAGTCCTTGATCTTCAACTTTCGATTCCTACACAAATGACTCCTTCTTGTGATACATTAGCATTAGAGTAGCCAATATTTTACCCATTGGACATGTTTCAGTTATGGATCTTGATATTTTTATACCTAACTCATTGACTCTTTCTGAATTTAGGTCAGTCATTCAGAAATCCTTATTTGACCAAATGTACTAAAATCGGGCCCAAAAGTCGTCTATTTTGAACTTTCTATTTCTACCCAATAGACTCCTTCTTGTGATAAATTAGCCATAGAGTAGCCAATATTTGACCCATTGAACATGTTGCAGTCATGGATCTTGAAATTTCTAAACCTACTTATTGACTCTTTCTGATGTTATATCGGTTATTCAAAAGTCAATGTTTGACCAAATGTACTCATATCAGGCCCAAGAGTCGTCGATTTTGTACTTTTTAGTTCTACCCTATTGACTCCTTCTTGCGATAGTTCAGCCAATTTTTGACCCACTGAAAATATTTCAGTCCTTGATCTTGAACTTTCTATTCCTACCCAGTTGACTCCTTCTTGTGATAAATTAGCCATAGAGTAGACAATATTTGACCCATTGAATATTTTTCAGTCATGGATCTTGAAATTTCTATACCTACTTATTGACTCTTTCTGATGTTATATCGGTCATTCAAAAGTCAATGTTTGACCAAATGTACTAATATCAGGCCCAAGAGTCGTCGATTTTGAACATTTTAGTTCTACCGTATTGACTCCTTCTGGAGATAGTTCAGCCAATTTTTGACCCACTGAAAATATTTCAGTCCTTGATTTTGATCTTTCTACTTCTACCCAATTGACTCCTTCTTGTGATACATTAGCCTTAGAGTAGCCAATATTTTACCCATTGGACATGTTTCTGTTATGGATCTTAAAATTTCTATACCTAGTCATTGACTCTTTCTGAATTTAGGTCAGTCATTGAGAAATCCATATTTGACAAAATGTACTAATATCGGGCCCAAGAGTCGTCGATTTTGAACTTTTTAGTTCTACCCAATAGACTCCTTTTATTGTGATAAATTAGCCATAGAGTAGCCAATATTTGACCCTTTTAACATGTTTCAGTCATGGATCTTGAAATTTCTATACCTACTTATTGACTCCTTCTGATGTTACATCGGTCATTCAAAAGTCAATATTTGACCAAATGTACTAATATCAGGCCCAAGAGTCGTCTATTTTTAACTTTTTAGTTCTACCCTATTGACTCCTTCTGGCGATAGTTCAGCCAATTTTTGACCCACTGAAAATATTTCAGTCTTTGATCTTGAACTTTCTATTCCTACCCAATTGACTCCTTCTTGTGATACATTAGCCTTAGAGTAGCCAATATTTTACCAATTGGACATGTTTCAGTTATGGATCTTGAAGTTTTTATACCTACTCACTCTTTCTGAATTTAGGTCAGTCATTCTGAAATCCATATTTGAACAAATGTACTAATATCGGGCCCAAAAGTCGTCTATTTTGAACTTTCTATTTCTACCCAATAGACTCCTTCTTGTGATAAATTAGCCATAGAGTAGCCAATATTTGACCCATTGAACATGTTGCAGTCATGGATCTTGAAATATGTATACCTACTTATTGACTCTTTATGATTGTATATTGGTCATTCAAAAGTCAATATTTGACCAAATGTACTAATATCAGGCCCGAGAGTCGTCGATTTTGAACTTTCTATTTCTACCCTTTGACTCCTTCTGGTGATAAATTAGCCATAGAGTAGCCAATATTTGACCCATTGAACACGTTCCAGTAATGGATTTTGAAATTTCTATACCTAATTATTGACTCCTTCTGATGTTATATCGATCATTCAATAGTCAATATTTGACCAAATGTACTAATATCAGGCCCAAGAGTCGACGATTTTTAACTTTTTAGTTCTACCCTATTGACTCCTTGCGATAGTTCAGCCAATTTTTGACCCACTGAAAATATTTCAGTCCTTGATCTTCAACTTTCTATTCCTACACAAATGACTCCTTCTTGTGATACATTAGCATTAGAGTAGCTAATATTTTACCCATTGGACATGTTTCAGTTATGGATCTTGAAATTTTTATACCTAACTCATTGACTCTTTCTGAATTTAGGTCAGTCATTCAGAAATCTTTATTTGACCAAATGTACTAATATCGGGCCCAAAAGTCGTCTATTTTGAACTTTCTATTTCTACCCAATAGACTCCTTCTTGTGATAAATTAGCGATAGATTAGCCAATAATTGACCCATTGAACATGTTTCAGTCATGGATCTTGAAATATCTATACCTACTTATTGACTCTTTATGATGTTATATCGGTCATTCAAAAGTCAATATTTGACCAAATGTACTAATATCGGGCCCAAAAGTCGTCAATTTTGAACTTTCCATTTTTACCCAATTGACTCCTTCTGGTGATAAATTAGCCATAGAGTAGCCAATATTTGACCCATTGAACATGTTTCAGTCATGGATCTTGAAATTTCTATACCTACTTATTGATTCTTTCTGATGTTACATCGGTCATTCAAAAGTCAATATTTGACCAAATGTACTAAAATCGGGCCCAAGAGTCGTCTATTTTGAACTTTTTAGTTCCACCCTATTGACTCCTTCTGGAGATAGTTCAGCCAATTTTTGACCCACTGAAAATATTTCAGTCCTTGATCTTGAACTTTCTATTCCTACCCAATTGACTCCTTCTGGTGATAAATTAGCCATAGAGTAGCCAATATTTGACCCATTGAACATGTTTCAGTAATGGATCTTGAAATTTCTATACCTACTTATTGACTCTTTCTGATGTTATATCGGTCATTCAAAAGTCAATATTTGACCAAATGTACTAATATCAGGCCCAAGAGTCGTCGATTTTGAACTTTTTAGTTCTACCCTATTGACTCCTTCTTGCGATAGTTCAGCCAATTTTTGACCCACTGAAAATATTTCAGTCCTTGATCTTGAACTTTCTATTCCTACCCAGTTGACTCCTTCTTGTGATAAATTAGCCATAGAGTAGACAATATTTGACCCATTGAATATTTTTCAGTCATGGATCTTGAAATTTCTATACCTACTTATTGATTCTTTCTGATGTTATATCGGTCATTCAAAAGTCAATATTTGACCAAATATACTAAAATCGGGCCCAAGAGTCGTCTATTTTGAACTTTTTAGTTCCACCATATTGTCTCCTTCTGGCGATAGTTCAGCCAATTTTTGACCCACTGAAAATATTTCAGTCCTTGATCTTGAACTTTCTATTCCTACCCAGTTGACTCCTTCTTGTGATAAATTAGCCTTAGAGTAGCCAATATTTGACCCATTGAACATGTTTCAGTCATGGAGCTTGAAATTTCTATACCTACTTATTGACTCTTTCTGATGTTATATCGGTCATTCAAAAGTCAATATTTGACGAAATGTACTAAAATCGGGCCCAAGAGTCGTCTATTTTGAACTTTTTAGTTCTACCCTTTGACTCCTTCAGGTGATGAATTAGCCATAGTGGAGCCAATATTTGACCCCTTGAACGTGTTTCAGTCATGGATCTTGAAATTTCTATACCTACTTATTGACTCTTTCTGATGTTACATCGGTCATTGAAAAGTCAATATTTGACCAAATGTACTAAAATCGGGCCCAAGAGTCGTCTATTTTGAACTTTTTAGTTCTACCCTATTGACTCCTTCTGGTGATAGTTCAGCCAATTTTTGACCCACTGAAAATATTTCAGTCCTTGATCTTCAACTTTCTATTCCTACCCAATTGACTCCTTCTGGTGATAAATTAGCATTAGAGTAGCTAATATTTTACCCATTGGACATGTTTCAGTTATGGATCTTGAAATTTTTATACCTAACTCATTGACTCTTTCTGAATTTAGGTCAGTCATTCAGAAATCCTTATTTGACCAAATGTACTAATATCGGGCCGAAAAGTCGTCTATTTTGAACTTTCTATTTCTACCCAATAGACTCCTTCTTGTGATAAATTAGCCATAGAGTAGCCAATATTTGACCCATTGAACATGTTGCAGTCATGGATCTTGAAATTTCCAAACCTACTTATTGACTCTTTCTGATGTTACATCGGTCATTCAAAAGTCAATATTTGACCAAATATACTAAAATTGGGCCCAAGAGTCGTCTATTTTGAACTTTTTAGTTCTACCCTATTGACTCCTTCTGGTGATAGTTCAGCCAATTTTTGACCCACTGAAAATATTTCAGTCCTTGATCTTCAACTTTCTATTCCTACCCAATTGACTCCTTCTGGTGATAAATTAGCCCCAGAGTAGCCAATATTTGACCCATTGAATATTTTTCAGTCATGGATCTTGAAATTTCTATACCTACTTATTGACTCTTTCTGATGTTATATAGGTCATTCAAAAGTCAATATTTGACCAAATGTACTAATATCAGGCCCAAGAGTCGTCGATTTTGAACATTTTAGTTCTACCGTATTGACTCCTTCTGGAGATAGTTCAGCCAATATTGACCCACTGAAAATATTTCAGTCCTTTATTTTGAACTTTCTACTTCTACCCAATGGACTCCTTCTTGTGATACATTAGCCTTAGAGTAGCCAATATTTTACCCATTGGACATGTTTCTGTTATGGATCTTAAAATTTCTATACCTAGTCATTGACTCTTTCTGAATTTAGGTCAGTCATTCAGAAATCCATATTTGACAAAATGTACTAATATCGGGCCCAAGAGTCGTCGATTTTGAACTTTTTAGTTCTACCCAATAGACTCCTTCTTGTGATAAATTAGCCATAGAGTAGCCAATATTTGACCCTTTTAACATGTTTCAGTCATGGATCTTGAAATTTCTATACCTACTTATTGACTCCTTCTGATGTTACATCGGTCATTCAAAAGTCAATATTTGACCAAATGTACTAATATCGGGCCCAAGAGTCGTCTATTTTTAACTTTTTAGTTCTACCCTATTGACTTCTTCTGGAGATAGTTCAGCCAGTTTTTGACCCACTGAATTAATTTCAGTCCTTGATCTTGAACTTTCTATTCCTACCCAATTGACTCCTTCTGGTGATAAATTAGCCATAGAGTAGCCAATATTTGACCCATTGAACATGTTTCAGTCATGGAGCTTGAAATTTCTATACCTACTTATTGACTCTTTCTGATGTTATATCGGTCATTCAAAAGTCAATATTTGACGAAATGTACTAAAATCGGGCCCAAGAGTCGTCTATTTTTAACTTTTTAGTTCTACCCTATTGACTTCTTCTGGAGATAGTTCAGCCAGTTTTTGAACCATTGAATAAATTTCAGTCCTTGATCTTGAACTTTCTATTGCTACCCAATTGACTCCTTCTGGTGATAAATTAGCCATAGAGTAGCCAATATTTGACCCATTGAACCTGTTTCAGTCATGGAGCTTGAAATTTCTATACCTACTTATTGACTCTTTCTGATGTTATATCGGTCATTCAAAAGTCAATATTTGACGAAATGTACTAAAATCGGGCCCAAGAGTCGTCTATTTTGAACTTTTTAGTTCTACCCTTTGACTCCTTCAGGTGATAAATTAGCCATAGTGGAGCCAATATTTGACCCCTTGAACATGTTTCATTCATGGATCTTGAAATTTCTATACCTACTTATTGACTGTTTCTGATGTTACATTGGTCATTGAAAAGTCAATATTTGACCAAATGTACTAAAATCGGGCCCAAGAGTCGTCTATTTTGAACTTTTTAGTTCTACCCTATTGACTCCTTCTGGCGATAGTTCAGCCAATTTTTGACCCACTGAAAATATTTCAGTCTTTGATCTTGAACTTTCTATTCCTACCCAATTGACTCCTTCTTGTGATACATTAGCCTTAGAGTAGCCAGTATTTTACCAATTGGACATGTTTCAGTTATGGATCTTGAAATTTTTATACCTAACTCATTGACTTTTTCTGAATTTAGGTCAGTCATTCAGAAATCTTTATTTGACCAAATGTACTAATATCGGGCCCAAAAGACGTCTATTTTGAACTTTCTATTTCTACCCAATAGACTCCTTCTTGTGATAAATTAGCCATAGAGTAGCCAATATTTGACCCATTGAACATGTTGCAGTCATGGATCTTGAAATTTCTAAACTTACTTATTGACTCTTTCTGATGTTACATCGGTCATTCAAAAGTCAATATTTGACCAAATGTACTAAAATTGGGCCCAAGAGTCGTCTATTTTGAACTTTTTAGTTCTAACCTATTGACTCCTTCTGGCGATAGTTCAGCCAATTTTTGACCCACTGAAAATATTTCAGTCCTTGATCTTCAACTTTCTATTCCTACCCAATTGACTCCTTCTGGCGATAAATTAGCCATAGAGTAGCCAATATTTGACCCATTGAATATTTTTCAGTCATGGAGCTTGAAATTTCTATACCTACTTATTGACTCTTTCTGATGTTATATCGGTCATTCAAAAGTCAATATTTGACCAAATGTACTAATATCAGGCCCAAGAGTCGTCGATTTTGAACTTTTTAGTTCAACCCTTTGACTCCTGCAGGTGATAAATTAGCCATAGTGGAGCCAATATTTGACCCCTTGAACATGTTTCAGTTATGGATCTTGAAGTTTTTATACCTACTCACTCTTTCTGAATTTAGGTCAGTCATTCAGAAATCCATATTTGAACAAATGTACTAATATCGGGCCCAAGAGTCATCCATTTTGAAATTTCTATTTTTACCCAATTGACTCCTTCTGGTGATAAATTAGCGATAGATTAGCCAATAATTGACCCACTGAACATGTTTCAGTCATGGATCTTGAAATATCTATACCTACTTATTGACTCTTTATGATGTTATATCAGTCACTCAAAAGTCAATATTTGACCAAATGTACTAATATCGGGCCCAAAAGTCGTCAATTTTGAACTTTCCATTTTTACCCAATTGACTCCTTCTGGTGATAAATTAGCCATAGAGTAGCCAATATTTGACCCATTGAACATGTTTCATTCATGGATCTTGAAATTTCTATACCTACTTATTGACTCTTTCTGATGTTACATCGGTCATTGAAAAGTCAATATTTGACCAAATGTACTAAAATCGGGCCCAAGAGTTGTCTATTTTGAACTTTTTAGTTCTACCCTATTGACTTCTTCTGGCGATAGTTCACCCAATTTTTGACCCACTGAAAATATTTCAGTCGTTGATCTTGAACTTTCTATTCCTACCCAATTGACTCCTTCTTGTTATACATTAGCCTTAGAGTAGCCAATATTTTACCAATTGGACATGTTTCAGTTATGGATCTTGAAGTTTTTATACCTACTCACTCTTTCTGAATTTAGGTCAGTCATTCAGAAATCCATATTTGAACAAATGTACTAATATCGGGCCCAAGAGTCATCCATTTTGAAATTTCTATTTTTACCCAATTGACTCCTTCTGGTGATAAATTAGCGATAGATTAGCCAATAATTGACCCACTGAACATGTTTCAGTCATGGATCTTGAAATATCTATACCTACTTATTGACTCTTTATGATGTTATATCGGTCACTCAAAAGTCAATATTTGACCAAATGTACTAATATCGGGCCCAAAAGTCGTCAATTTTGAACTTTCCATTTTTACCCAATTGACTCCTTCTGGTGATAAATTAGCCATAGAGTAGCCAATATTTGACCCATTGAACATGTTACAGTAATGGATCTTGAAATTTCTATACCTACTAATTGATTCTTTCTGATGTTACATCGGTCATTCAAAAGTCAATATTTGACCAAATGTACTAAAATCGGGCCCAAGAGTCGTCTATTTTGAACTTTTTAGTTCCACCCTATTGACTCCTTCTGGCGATAGTTCAGCCAATTTTTGACCCACTGAAAATATTTCAGTCCTTGATCTTGAACTTTCTATTCCTACCCAATTGACTCCTTCTGGGGATAAATTAGCATTAGAGTAGCTAATATTTTACCCATTGGAAATGTTTCAGTTATGGATCTTGAAATTTTTATACCTAACTCATTGACTCTTTCTGAATTTAGGTCAGTCATTCAGAAATCCATATTTGACCAAATGTACTAATATCGGGCCCAAGAGTCGTCAATTTTGAACTTTCCATTTTTACCCAATTGACTCCTTCTGGTGATAAATTAGCGATAGATTAGCCAATAATTGACCCATTGAACATGTTTCAGTCATGGATCTTGAAATTTCTATACCTACTTATTGACTCTTTCTGATGTTACATCGGTCATTCAAAAGTCAATATTTGACCAAATGTACTAAAATCGGGCCCAAGAGTCGTCTATTTTGAACTTTTTAGTTCCAGCCTATTGACTCCTTCTGGCGATAGTTCAGCCAATTTTTGACCCACTGAAAATATTTCAGTCCTTGATCTTGAACTTTCTATTCCTACCCATTTGACTCCTTCTTGTGATACATTAGCTTTAGAGTAGCCAATATTTGACCCATTGAACATGTTGCAGTCATGGATCTTGAAATTTCTAAACTTACTTATTGACTCTTTCTGATGTTACATCGGTCATTCAAAAGTCAATATTTGACCAAATGTACTAAAACTGGGCCCAAGAGTCGTATATTTTAAATTTTTTAGTTCTACCCTATTGACTCCTTCTGGCGATAGTTCAGCCAATTTTTGACCCACTGAAAATATTTCAGTCCTTGATCTTCAACTTTCTATTCCTACCCAATTGACTCCTTCTGGTGATAAATTAGCCATAGAGTAGCCAATATTTGACCCATTGAATATTTTTCAGTCATGGAGCTTGAAATTTCTATACCTACTTATTGACTCTTTCTGATGTTATATCGGTCATTCAAAAGTCAATATTTGACCAAATGTACTAATATCAGGCCCAAGAGTCGTCTATTTTGAACTTTTTAGTTCTACCCTATTGACTTCTTCTGGAGATAGTTCAGCCAGTTTTTGAACCATTGAATAAATTTCAGTCCTTGATCTTGAACTTTCTATTGCTACCCAATTGACTCCTTCTGGTGATAAATTAGCCATAGAGTAGCCAATATTTGACCCATTGAACCTGTTTCAGTCATGGAGCTTGAAATTTCTATACCTACTTATTGACTCTTTCTGATGTTATATCGGTCATTCAAAAGTCAATATTTGACGAAATGTACTAAAATCGGGCCCAAGAGTCGTCTATTTTGAACTTTTTAGTTCTACCCTTTGACTCCTTCAGGTGATAAATTAGCCATAGTGGAGCCAATATTTGACCCCTTGAACATGTTTCATTCATGGATCTTGAAATTTCTATACCTACTTATTGACTGTTTCTGATGTTACATTGGTCATTGAAAAGTCAATATTTGACCAAATGTACTAAAATCGGGCCCAAGAGTCGTCTATTTTGAACTTTTTAGTTCTACCCTATTGACTCCTTCTGGCGATAGTTCAGCCAATTTTTGACCCACTGAAAATATTTCAGTCTTTGATCTTGAACTTTCTATTCCTACCCAATTGACTCCTTCTTGTGATACATTAGCCTTAGAGTAGCCAGTATTTTACCAATTGGACATGTTTCAGTTATGGATCTTGAAATTTTTATACCTAACTCATTGACTTTTTCTGAATTTAGGTCAGTCATTCAGAAATCTTTATTTGACCAAATGTACTAATATCGGGCCCAAAAGACGTCTATTTTGAACTTTCTATTTCTACCCAATAGACTCCTTCTTGTGATAAATTAGCCATAGAGTAGCCAATATTTGACCCATTGAACATGTTGCAGTCATGGATCTTGAAATTTCTAAACTTACTTATTGACTCTTTCTGATGTTACATCGGTCATTCAAAAGTCAATATTTGACCAAATGTACTAAAATTGGGCCCAAGAGTCGTCTATTTTGAACTTTTTAGTTCTAACCTATTGACTCCTTCTGGCGATAGTTCAGCCAATTTTTGACCCACTGAAAATATTTCAGTCCTTGATCTTCAACTTTCTATTCCTACCCAATTGACTCCTTCTGGCGATAAATTAGCCATAGAGTAGCCAATATTTGACCCAATGAATATTTTTCAGTCATGGAGCTTGAAATTTCTATACCTACTTATTGACTCTTTCTGATGTTATATCGGTCATTCAAAAGTCAATATTTGACCAAATGTACTAATATCAGGCCCAAGAGTCGTCGATTTTGAACTTTTTAGTTCTACCCTATTGACTCCTTCTTGCGATAGTTCAGCCAATTTTTGACCCACTGAAAATATTTCAGTCCTTGATATTGAACTTTCTATTCCTACCCAGTTGACTCCTTCTTGTGATAAATTAGCCATAGAGTAGACAATATTTGACCCATTGAATATTTTTCTGTCATGGATCTTGAAATTTCTAAACCTACTTATTGACTCTTTCTGATGTTATATCGGTCATTCAAAAGTCAATATTTGACCAAATGTACTAATATCAGGCCCAAGAGTCTTCGATTTTGAACATTTTAGTTCTACCGTATTGACTCCTTCTGGAGACAGTTCAGCCAATTTTTGACCCAATGAAAATATTTCAGTCCTTGATTTTGAACTTTCTACTTCTACCCAATTGACTCCTTCTTGTGATACATTAGCCTTAGAGTAGCCAATATTTTACCCATTGGACATGTTTCTGTTATGGATCTTAAAATTTCTATACCTAGTCATTGACTCTTTCTGAATTTAGGTCAGTCATTCAGAAATCCATATTTGACAAAATGTACAAATATCGGGCCCAAGAGTCGTCGATTTTGAACTTTTTAGTTCTACCCAATAGACTCCTTCTTGTGATAAATTAGCCATAGAGTAGCCAATATTTGACCCTTTTAACATGTTTCAGTCATGGATCTTGAAATTTCTATACCTACTTATTGACTCCTTCTGATGTTACATCGGTCATTCAAAAGTCAATATTTGACCAAATGTACTAATATCAGGCCCAAGAGTTGTCTATTTTTAACTTTTTAGTTCTACCCTATTGACTTCTTCTGGAGATAGTTCAGCCAGTTTTTGACCCACTGAATTAATTTCAGTCTTTGATCTTGAACTTTCTATTCCTACCCAATTGACTCCTTCTGGTGATAAATTAGCCATAGAGTAGCCAATATTTGACCCATTGAACATGTTTCAGTCATGGAGCTTGAAATTTCTATACCTACTTATTGACTCTTTCTGATGTTATATCGGTCATTCAAAAGTCAATATTTGACGAAATGTACTAAAATCGGGCCCAAGAGTCATCTATTTTGAACTTTTTAGTTCAACCCTTTGACTCCTGCAGGTGATAAATTAGCCATAGTGGAGCCAATATTTGACCCCTTGAACATGTTTCAGTTATGGATCTTGAAGTTTTTATACCTACTCACTCTTTCTGAATTTAGGTCAGTCATTCAGAAATCCATATTTGAACAAATGTACTAATATCGGGCCCAAGAGTCATCCATTTTGAAATTTCTATTTTTACCCAATTGACTCCTTCTGGTGATAAATTAGCGATAGATTAGCCAATAATTGACCCACTGAACATGTTTCAGTCATGGATCTTGAAATATCTATACCTAGTCATTGACTCTTTCTGAATTTAGGTCAGTTATTCAGAAATCCATATTTGACAAAATGTACTAATATCGGGCCCAAGAGTCGTCGATTTTGAACTTTTTAGTTCTACCCAATAGACTCCTTCTTGTGATAAATTAGCCATAGAGTAGCCAATATTTGACCCTTTTAACATGTTTCAGTCATGGATCTTGAAATTTCTATACCTACTTATTGACTCCTTCTGATGTTACATCGGTCATTCAAAAGTCAATATTTGACCAAATGTACTAATATCGGGCCCAAGAGTCGTCTATTTTTAACTTTTTAGTTCTACCCGTATTGACTTCTTCTGGAGATAGTTCAGCCAGTTTTTGACCCACTGAATTAATTTCAGTCCTTGATCTTGAACTTTCTATTGCTACCCAATTGACTCCTTCTGGTGATAAATTAGCCATAGAGTAGCCAATATTTGACCCATTGAACATGTTTCAGTCATGGAGCTTGAAATTTCTATACCTACTTATTGACTCTTTCTGATGTTACATCGGTCATTCAAAAGTCAATATTTGACCAAATGTACTAATATCAGGCCCAAGAGTCGTCGATTTTGAACTTTTTAGTTCTACCCTATTGACTCCTTCTTGCGATAGTTCAGCCAATTTTTGACCCACTGAAAATATTTCAGTCCTTGATCTTGAACTTTCTATTCCTACCCAGTTGACTCCTTCTTGTGATAAATTAGCCATAGAGTAGACAATATTTGACCCATTGAATATTTTTCAGTCATGGATCTTGAAATTTCTAAACCTACTTATTGACTCTTTCTGATGTTATATCGGTCATTCAAAAGTCAATATTTGACCAAATGTACTAATATCAGGCCCAAGAGTCGTCGATTTTGAACATTTTAGTTCTACCGTATTGACTCCTTCTGGAGATAGTTCAGCCAATTTTTGACCCAATGAAAATATTTCAGTCCTTGATTTTGAACTTTCTACTTCTACCCAATTGACTCCTTCTTGTGATACATTAGCCTTAGAGTAGCCAATATTTTACCCATTGGACATGTTTCTGTTATGGATCTTAAAATTTCTATACCTAGTCATTGACTCTTTCTGAATTTAGTTCAGTCATTCAGAAATCCATATTTGACAAAATGTACAAATATCGGGCCCAAGAGTCGTCGATTTTGAACTTTTTAGTTCTACCCAATAGAGTCCTTCTTGTGATAAATTAGCCATAGAGTAGCCAATATTTGACCCTTTTAACATGTTTCAGTCATGGATCTTGAAATTTCTATACCTACTTATTGACTCTTTCTGATGTTACATCGGTCATTCAAAAGTCAATATTTGACCAAATGTACTAATATCAGGCCCAAGAGTCGTCTATTTTTAACTTTTTAGTTCTACCCTATTGACTTCTTCTGGAGATAGTTCAGCCAGTTTTTGACCCACTGAATTAATTTCAGTCGTTGATCTTGAACTTTCTATTCCTACCCAATTGACTCCTTCTGGTGATAAATTAGCCATAGAGTAGCCAATATTTGACCCATTGAACATGTTTCAGTCATGGAGCTTGAAATTTCTATACCTACTTATTGACTCTTTCTGATGTTATATCGGTCATTCAAAAGTCAATATTTGACGAAATGTACTAAAATCGGGCCCAAGAGTCGTCTATTTTGAACTTTTTAGTTCAACCCTTTGACTCCTTCAGGTGATAAATTAGCCATAGTGGAGCCAATATTTGACCCCTTGAACATGTTTCATTCATGGATCTTGAAATTTCTATACCTACTTATTGACTCTTTCTGATGTTACATCGGTCATTGAAAAGTCAATATTTGACCAAATGTACTAAAATCGGGCCCAAGAGTCGTCTATTTTGAACTTTTTAGTTCTACCC
Source organism: Zacco platypus (assembly GCA_038088235.1). Taxonomy (NCBI): domain Eukaryota; kingdom Metazoa; phylum Chordata; class Actinopteri; order Cypriniformes; family Xenocyprididae; genus Zacco; species Zacco platypus. Next base: position 7,551,521 of record CM076069.1, read on the forward strand.
TATTGACTCCTTCTGGCGATAGTTCACCCAATTTTTGACCCACTGAAAATATTTCAGTCGTTGATCTTGAACTTTCTATTCCTACCCAATTGACTCCTTCTTGTTATACATTAGCCTTAGAGTAGCCAATATTTTACCAATTGGACATGTTTCAGTTATGGATCTTGAAGTTTTTATACCTACTCACTCTTTCTGAATTTAGGTCAGTCATTCAGAAATCCATATTTGAACAAATGTACTAATATCGGGCCCAAGAGTCATCCATTTTGAAATTTCTATTTTTACCCAATTGACTCCTTCTGGTGATAAATTAGCGATAGATTAGCCAATAATTGACCCACTGAACATGTTTCAGTCATGGATCTTGAAATATCTATACCTACTTATTGACTCTTTATGATGTTATATCGGTCACTCAAAAGTCAATATTTGACCAAATGTACTAAAATCGGGCCCAAAAGTCGTCAATTTTGAACTTTCCATTTTTACCCAATTGACTCCTTCTGGTGATAAATTAGCCATAGAGTAGCCAATATTTGACCCATTGAACATGTTACAGTAATGGATCTTGAAATTTCTATACCTACTAATTGATTCTTTCTGATGTTACATCGGTCATTCAAAAGTCAATATTTGACCAAATGTACTAAAATCGGGCCCAAGAGTCGTCTATTTTGAACTTTTTAGTTCCACCCTATTGACTCCTTCTGGCGATAGTTCAGCCAATTTTTGACCCACTGAAAATATTTCAGTCCTTGATCTTGAACTTTCTATTCCTAACCAATTGACTCCTTCTGGTGATAAATTAGCATTAGAGTAGCTAATATTTTACCCATTGGACATGTTTCAGTTATGGATCTTGAAATTTTTATACCTAACTCATTGACTCTTTCTGAATTTAGGTCAGTCATTTAGAAATCCTTATTTGACCAAATGTACTAATATCGGGCCCAAGAGTCGTCCATTTTGAAATTTCTATTTCTACCCAATTGACTCCTTCTGGTGATAAATTAGCGATAGATTAGCCAATAATTGACCCATTGAACATGTTTCAGTAATGGATCTTGAAATTTCTATACCTACTTATTGACTCTTTCTGATGTTACATTGGTCATTCAAAAGTCAATATTTGACCAAATGTACTAAAATCGGGCCCAAGAGTCGTCTATTTTGAATTTTTTAGTTCTACCCTATTGACTCCTTCTGGCGATAGTTCAGCCAATTTTTGACCCACTGAAAATATTTCAGTCCTTGATCTTCAACTTTCTATTCCTACCCAATTGACTCCTTCTGGTGATAAATTAGCCATAGAGTAGCCAATATTTGACAAAGTGAACATGTTACAGTAATGGATCTTGAAATTTCTATACCTACTAATTGATTCTTTCTGATGTTACATCGGTCATTCAAAAGTCAATATTTGACCAAATGTACTAAAATCGGGCCCAAGAGTCGTCTATTTTGAACTTTTTAGTTCCACCCTATTGACTCCTTCTGGCGATAGTTCAGCCAATTTTTGACCCACTGAAAATATTTCAGTCCTTGATCTTGAACTTTCTATTCCTACCCAATTGACTCCTTTTGGTGATAAATTAGCATTAGAGTAGCTAATATTTTACCCATTGGACATGTTTCAGTTATGGATCTTGAAATTTTTATACCTAACTCATTGACTCTTTCTGAATTTAGGTCAGTCATTCAGAAATCCATATTTGACCAAATGTACTTATATCGGGCCCAAGAGTCGTCAATTTTGAACTTTCCATTTTTACCCAATTGACTCCTTCTGGTGATAAATTAGCCATAGAGTAGCCAATATTTGACCCATTGAACATGTTTCAGTCATGGATCTTGAAATTTCTATACCTACTTATTGACTCTTTCTGATGTTACATCGGTCATTCAAAAGTCAATATTTGACCAAATGTACTAAAATCGGGCCCAAGAGTCGTCTATTTTGAACTTTTTAGTTCCACCCTATTGACTCCTTCTGGCGATAGTTCAGCCAATTTTTGACCCACTGAAAATATTTCAGTCCTTGATCTTGAACTTTCTATTCCTACGCATTTGACTCCTTCTTGTGATACATTAGCTTTAGAGTAGCCAATATTTTACCAATTGGACATGTTTCAGTTATGGATCTTGAAGTTTTTATACCTACTCACTCTTTCTGAATTTAGGTCTGTCATTTAGAAATCCTTATTTGACCAAATGTACTAATATCGGGCCCAAGAGTCGTCCATTTTGAAATTTCTATTTCTACCCAATTGACTCCTTCTGGTGATAAATTAGCGATAGATTAGCCAATAATTGACCCTTTTAACATGTTTCAGTCATGGATCTTGAAATTTCTATACCTACTTATTGACTCCTTCTGATGTTACATCGGTCATTCAAAAGTCAATATTTGACCAAATGTACTAATATCAGGCCCAAGAGTCGTCTATTTTTAACTTTTTAGTTCTACCCTATTGACTTCTTCTGGAGATAGTTCAGCCAGTTTTTGACCCACTGAATTAATTTCAGTCGTTGATCTTGAACTTTCTATTCCTACCCAATTGACTCCTTCTGGTGATAAATTAGCCATAGAGTAGCCAATATTTGACCCATTGAACATGTTTCAGTCATGGAGCTTGAAATTTCTATACCTACTTATTGACTCTTTCTGATGTTATATCGGTCATTCAAAAGTCAATATTTGACGAAATGTACTAAAATCGGGCCCAAGAGTCGTCTATTTTGAACTTTTTAGTTCAACCCTTTGACTCCTTCAGGTGATAAATTAGCCATAGTGGAGCCAATATTTGACCCCTTGAACATGTTTCATTCATGGATCTTGAAATTTCTATACCTACTTATTGACTCTTTCTGATGTTACATCGGTCATTGAAAAGTCAATATTTGACCAAATGTACTAAAATCGGGCCCAAGAGTCGTCTATTTTGAACTTTTTAGTTCTACCCTATTGACTCCTTCTGGCGATAGTTCACCCAATTTTTGACCCACTGAAAATATTTCAGTCGTTGATCTTGAACTTTCTATTCCTACCCAATTGACTCCTTCTTGTGATACATTAGCCTTAGAGTAGCCAATATTTTACCAATTGGACATGTTTCAGTTATAGATCTTGAAGTTTTTATACCTACTCACTCTTTCTGAATTTAGGTCAGTCATTCAGAAATCCATATTTGAACAAATGTACTAATATCGGGCCCAAGAGTCATCCATTTTGAAATTTCTATTTTTACCCAATTGACTCCTTCTGGTGATAAATTAGCGATAGATTAGCCAATAATTGACCCACTGAACATGTTTCAGTCATGGATCTTGAAATATCTATACCTACTTATTGACTCTTTATGATGTTACATCGGTCATTCAAAAGTCAATATTTGACCAAATGTACTAAAATCGGGCCCAAGAGTCGTCTATTTTGAACTTTTTAGTTCCACCCTATTGACTCCTTCTGGCGATAGTTCAGCCAATTTTTGACCCACTGAAAATATTTCAGTCCTTGATCTTGAACTTTCTATTCCTACGCATTTGACTCCTTCTTGTGATACATTAGCTTTAGAGTAGCCAATATATTACCAATTGGACATGTTTCAGTTATAGATCTTGAAGTTTTTATACCTACTCACTCTTTCTGAATTTAGGTCAGTCATTTAGAAATCCTTATTTGACCAAATGTACTAATATCGGGCCCAAGAGTCGTCCATTTTGAAATTTCTATTTCTACCCAATTGACTCCTTCTGGTGATAAATTAGCGATAGATTAGCCAATAATTGACCCATTGAACATGTTTCAGTCATGGATCTTGAAATTTCTATACCTACTTATTGACTCTTTCTGATGTTACATCGGTCATTCAAAAGTCAATATTTGACCAAATATACTAAAATCGGGCCCAAGAGTCGTCTATTTTGAACTTTTTAGTTCCACCCTATTGACTCCTTCTGGCGATAGTTCAGCCAATTTTTGACCCACTGAAAATATTTCAGTCCTTGATCTTGAACTTTCTATTCCTACCCATTTGACTCCTTCTTGTGATACATTAGCTTTAGAGTAGCCAATATTTGACCCATTGAACATGTTGCAGTCATGGATCTTGAAATTTCTAAACTTACTTATTGACTCTTTCTGATGTTACATCGGTCATTCAAAAGTCAATATTTGACCAAATGTACTAAAATTGGGCCCAAGAGTCGTCTATTTTAAATTTTTTAGTTCTACCCTATTGACTCCTTCTGGCGATAGTTCAGCCAATTTTTGACCCACTGAAAATATTTCAGTCCTTGATCTTCAACTTTCTATTCCTACCCAATTGACTCCTTCTGGTGATAAATTAGCCATAGAGTAGCCAATATTTGACCCAGTGAATATGTTACAGTAATAGATCTTGAAATTTCTATACCTACTAATTGATTCTTTCTGATGTTACATCGGTCATTCAAAAGTCAATATTTGACCAAATGTACTAAAATCGGGCCCAAGAGTCGTCTATTTTGAACTTTTTAGTTCCACCCTATTGACTCCTTCTGGCGATAGTTCAGCCAATTTTTGACCCACTGAAAATATTTCAGTCCTTGATCTTGAACTTTCTATTCCTACGCATTTGACTCCTTCTTGTGATACATTAGCTTTAGAGTAGCCAATATTTTACCAATTGGACATGTTTCAGTTATGGATCTTGAAGTTTTTATACCTACTCACTCTTTCTGAATTTAGGTCAGTCATTTAGAAATCCTTATTTGACCAAATGTACTAATATCGGGCCCAAGAGTCGTCCATTTTGAAATTTCTATTTCTACCCAATTGACTCCTTCTGGTGATAAATTAGCGATAGATTAGCCAATAATTGACCCTTTTAACATGTTTCAGTCATGGATCTTGAAATTTCTATACCTACTTATTGACTCCTTCTGATGTTACATCGGTCATTCAAAAGTCAATATTTGACCAAATGTACTAATATCAGGCCCAAGAGTGGTCTATTTTTAACTTTTTAGTTCTACCCTATTGACTTCTTCTGGAGATAGTTCAGCCAGTTTTTGACCCACTGAATTAATTTCAGTCGTTGATCTTGAACTTTCTATTCCTACCCAGTTGACTCCTTCTGGTGATAAATTAGCCATAGAGTAGCAAATATTTGACCCATTGAACATGTTTCAGTCATGGAGCTTGAAATTTCTATACCTACTTATTGACTCTTTCTGATGTTATATCGGTCATTCAAAAGTCAATATTTGACGAAATGTACTAAAATCGGGCCCAAGAGTCGTCTATTTTGAACTTTTTAGTTCAACCCTTTGACTCCTTCAGGTGATAAATTAGCCATAGTGGAGCCAATATTTGACCCCTTGAACATGTTTCATTCATGGATCTTGAAATTTCTATACCTACTTATTGACTCTTTCTGATGTTATATCGGTCATTCAAAAGTCAATATTTGACCAAATGTACTAATATCAGGCCCAAGAGTCGTCTATTTTGAACTTTTTAGTTCTACCCTATTGACTCCTTCTTGCGATAGTTCAGCCAATTTTTGACCCACTGAAAATATTTCAGTCCTTGATCTTGAACTTTCTATTCCTACCCATTTGACTCCTTCTTGTGATACATTAGCTTTAGAGTAGCCAATATTTGACCCATTGAACATGTTGCAGTCATGGATCTTGAAATTTCTAAACTTACTTATTGACTCTTTCTGATGTTACATCGGTCATTCAAAAGTCAATATTTGACCAAATGTACTAAAATTGGGCCCAAGAGTCGTCTATTTTAAATTTTTTAGTTCTACCCTATTGACTCCTTCTGGCGATAGTTCAGCCAATTTTTGACCCACTGAAAATATTTCAGTCCTTGATCTTCAACTTTCTATTCCTACCCAATTGACTCCTTCTGGTGATAAATTAGCCATAGAGTAGCCAATATTTGACAAAGTGAACATGTTACAGTAATGGATCTTGAAATTTCTATACCTACTAATTGATTCTTTCTGATGTTACATCGGTCATTCAAAAGTCAATATTTGACCAAATGTACTAAAATCGGGCCCAAGAGTCGTCTATTTTGAACTTTTTAGTTCCACCCTATTGACTCCTTCTGGCGATAGTTCAGCCAATTTTTGACCCACTGAAAATATTTCAGTCCTTGATCTTGAACTTTCTATTCCTACCCAATTGACTCCTTCTGGTGATAAATTAGCATTAGAGTAGCTAATATTTTACCCATTGGACATGTTTCAGTTATGGATCTTGAAATTTTTATACCTAACTCATTGACTCTTTCTGAATTTAGGTCAGTCATTCAGAAATCCATATTTGACCAAATGTACTTATATCGGGCCCAAGAGTCGTCAATTTTGAACTTTCCATTTTTACCCAATTGACTCCTTCTGGTGATAAATTAGCCATAGAGTAGCCAATATTTGACCCATTGAACATGTTTCAGTCATGGATCTTGAAATTTCTATACCTACTTATTGACTCTTTCTGATGTTACATCGGTCATTGAAAAGTCAATATTTGACGAAATGTACTAAAATCGGGCCCAAGAGTCGTCTATTTTGAACTTTTTAGTTCCACCCTATTGACTCCTTCTGGCGATAGTTCAGCCAATTTTTGACCCACTGAAAATATTTCAGTCCTTGATCTTGAACTTTCTATTCCTACGCATTTGACTCCTTCTTGTGATACATTAGCTTTAGAGTAGCCAATATTTTACCAATTGGACATGTTTCAGTTATGGATCTTGAAGTTTTTATACCTACTCACTCTTTCTGAATTTAGGTCAGTCATTTAGAAATCCTTATTTGACCAAATGTACTAATATCGGGCCCAAGAGTCGTCCATTTTGAAATTTCTATTTCTACCCAATTGACTCCTTCTGGTGATAAATTAGCGATAGATTAGCCAATAATTGACCCTTTTAACATGTTTCAGTCATGGATCTTGAAATTTCTATACCTACTTATTGACTCCTTCTGATGTTACATCGGTCATTCAAAAGTCAATATTTGACCAAATGTACTAATATCAGGCCCAAGAGTCGTCTATTTTTAACTTTTTAGTTCTACCCTATTGACTTCTTCTGGAGATAGTTCAGCCAGTTTTTGACCCACTGAATTAATTTCAGTCGTTGATCTTGAACTTTCTATTCCTACCCAATTGACTCCTTCTGGTGATAAATTAGCCATAGAGTAGCCAATATTTGACCCATTGAACATGTTTCAGTCATGGAGCTTGAAATTTCTATACCTACTTATTGACTCTTTCTGATGTTATATCGGTCATTCAAAAGTCAATATTTGACGAAATGTACTAAAATCGGGCCCAAGAGTCGTCTATTTTGAACTTTTTAGTTCAACCCTTTGACTCCTTCAGGTGATAAATTAGCCATAGTGGAGCCAATATTTGACCCCTTGAACATGTTTCATTCATGGATCTTGAAATTTCTATACCTACTTATTGACTCTTTCTGATGTTATATCGGTCATTGAAAAGTCAATATTTGACCAAATGTACTAAAATCGGGCCCAAGAGTCGTCTATTTTGAACTTTTTAGTTCTACCCTATTGACTCCTTCTGGCGATAGTTCACCCAATTTTTGACCCACTGAAAATATTTCAGTCGTTGATCTTGAACTTTCTATTCCTACCCAATTGACTCCTTCTTGTGATACATTAGCCTTAGAGTAGCCAATATTTTACCAATTGGACATGTTTCAGTTATGGATCTTGAAGTTTTTATACCTACTCACTCTTTCTGAATTTAGGTCAGTCATTCAGAAATCCATATTTGAACAAATGTACTAATATCGGGCCCAAGAGTCATCCATTTTGAAATTTCTATTTTTACCCAATTGACTCCTTCTGGTGATAAATTAGCGATAGATTAGCCAATAATTGACCCACTGAACATGTTTCAGTCATGGATCTTGAAATATCTATACCTACTTATTGACTCTTTATGATGTTACATCGGTCATTCAAAAGTCAATATTTGACCAAATGTACTAAAATCGGGCCCAAGAGTCGTCTATTTTGAACTTTTTAGTTCCACCCTATTGACTCCTTCTGGCGATAGTTCAGCCAATTTTTGACCCACTGAAAATATTTCAGTCCTTGATCTTGAACTTTCTATTCCTACGCATTTGACAACTTCTTGTGATACATTAGCTTTAGAGTAGCCAATATTTTACCAATTGGACATGTTTCAGTTATAGATCTTGAAGTTTTTATACCTACTCACTCTTTCTGAATTTAGGTCAGTCATTTAGAAATCCTTATTTGACCAAATGTACTAATATCGGGCCCAAGAGTCGTCCATTTTGAAATTTCTATTTCTACCCAATTGACTCCTTCTGGTGATAAATTAGCGATAGATTAGCCAATAATTGACCCATTGAACATGTTTCAGTCATGGATCTTGAAATTTCTATACCTACTTATTGACTCTTTCTGATGTTACATCGGTCATTCAAAAGTCAATATTTGACCAAATATACTAAAATCGGGCCCAAGAGTCGTCTATTTTGAACTTTTTAGTTCCACCCTATTGACTCCTTCTGGCGATAGTTCAGCCAATTTTTGACCCACTGAAAATATTTCAGTCCTTGATCTTGAACTTTCTATTCCTACCCATTTGACTCCTTCTTGTGATACATTAGCTTTAGAGTAGCCAATATTTGACCCATTGAACATGTTGCAGTCATGGATCTTGAAATTTCTAAACTTACTTATTGACTCTTTCTGATGTTACATCGGTCATTCAAAAGTCAATATTTGACCAAATGTACTAAAATTGGGCCCAAGAGTCGTCTATTTTAAATTTTTTAGTTCTACCCTATTGACTCCTTCTGGCGATAGTTCAGCCAATTTTTGACCCACTGAAAATATTTCAGTCCTTGATCTTCAACTTTCTATTCCTACCCAATTGACTCCTTCTGGTGATAAATTAGCCATAGAGTAGCCAATATTTGACCCAGTGAATATGTTACAGTAATGGATCTTGAAATTTCTATACCTACTAATTGATTCTTTCTGATGTTACATCGGTCATTCAAAAGTCAATATTTGACCAAATGTACTAAAATCGGGCCCAAGAGTCGTCTATTTTGAACTTTTTAGTTCCACCCTATTGACTCCTTCCGGCGATAGTTCAGCCAATTTTTGACCCACTGAAAATATTTCAGTCCTTGATCTTGAACTTTCTATTACTACCCAATTGACTCCTTCTGGTGATAAATTAGCATTAGAGTAGCTAATATTTTACCCATTGGACATGTTTCAGTTATGGATCTTGAAATTTTTATACCTAACTCATTGACTCTTTCTGAATTTAGGTCAGTCATTCAGAAATCCATATTTGACCAAATGTACTAATATCGGGCCCAAGAGTCGTCAATTTTGAACTTTCCATTTTTACCCAATTGACTCCTTCTGGTGATAAATTAGCCATAGAGTAGCCAATATTTGACCCATTGAACATGTTTCAGTCATGGATCTTGAAATTTCTATACCTACTTATTGACTCTTTCTGATGTTACATCGGTCATTCAAAAGTCAATATTTGACCAAATATACTAAAATCGGGCCCAAGAGTCGTCTATTTTGAACTTTTTAGTTCCACCCTATTGACTCCTTCTGGCGATAGTTCAGCCAATTTTTGACCCACTGAAAATATTTCAGTCCTTGATCTTGAACTTTCTATTCCTACGCATTTGACTCCTTCTTGTGATACATTAGCTTTAGAGTAGCCAATATTTTACCAATTGGACATGTTTCAGTTATGGATCTTGAAGTTTTTATACCTACTCACTCTTTCTGAATTTAGGTCAGTCATTTAGAAATCCTTATTTGACCAAATGTACTAATATCGGGCCCAAGAGTCATCCATTTTGAAATTTCTATTTCTACCCAATTGACTCCTTCTGGTGATAAATTAGCGATAGATTAGCCAATAATTGACCCTTTTAACATGTTTCAGTCATGGATCTTGAAATTTCTATACCTACTTATTGACTCCTTCTGATGTTACATCGGTCATTCAAAAGTCAATATTTGACCAAATGTACTAATATCAGGCCCAAGAGTGGTCTATTTTTAACTTTTTAGTTCTACCCTATTGACTTCTTCTGGAGATAGTTCAGCCAGTTTTTGACCCACTGAATTAATTTCAGTTGTTGATCTTGAACTTTCTATTCCTACCCAGTTGACTCCTTCTGGTGATAAATTAGCCATAGAGTAGCAAATATTTGACCCATTGAACATGTTTCAGTCATGGAGCTTGAAATTTCTATACCTACTTATTGACTCTTTCTGATGTTATATCGGTCATTCAAAAGTCAATATTTGACGAAATGTACTAAAATCGGGCCCAAGAGTCGTCTATTTTGAACTTTTTAGTTCAACCCTTTGACTCCTTCAGGTGATAAATTAGCCATAGTGGAGCCAATATTTGACCCCTTGAACATGTTTCATTCATGGATCTTGAAATTTCTATACCTACTTATTGACTCTTTCTGATGTTATATCGGTCATTCAAAAGTCAATATTTGACCAAATGTACTAATATCAGGCCCAAGAGTCGTCTATTTTGAACTTTTTAGTTCTACCCTATTGACTCCTTCTTGCGATAGTTCAGCCAATTTTTGACCCACTGAAAATATTTCAGTCCTTGATCTTGAACTTTCTATTCCTACCCATTTGACTCCTTCTTGTGATACATTAGCTTTAGAGTAGCCAATATTTGACCCATTGAACATGTTGCAGTCATGGATCTTGAAATTTCTAAACTTACTTATTGACTCTTTCTGATGTTACATCGGTCATTCAAAAGTCAATATTTGACCAAATGTACTAAAATTGGGCCCAAGAGTCGTCTATTTTAAATTTTTTAGTTCTACCCTATTGACTCCTTCTGGCGATAGTTCAGCCAATTTTTGACCCACTGAAAATATTTCAGTCCTTGATCTTCAACTTTCTATTCCTACCCAATTGACTCCTTCTGGTGATAAATTAGCCATAGAGTAGCCAATATTTGACAAAGTGAACATGTTACAGTAATGGATCTTGAAATTTCTATACCTACTAATTGATTCTTTCTGATGTTACATCGGTCATTCAAAAGTCAATATTTGACCAAATGTACTAAAATCGGGCCCAAGAGTCGTCTATTTTGAACTTTTTAGTTCCACCCTATTGACTCCTTCTGGCGATAGTTCAGCCAATTTTTGACCCACTGAAAATATTTCAGTCCTTGATCTTGAACTTTCTATTCCTACCCAATTGACTCCTTCTGGTGATAAATTAGCATTAGAGTAGCTAATATTTTACCCATTGGACATGTTTCAGTTATGGATCTTGAAATTTTTATACCTAACTCATTGACTCTTTCTGAATTTAGGTCAGTCATTCAGAAATCCATATTTGACCAAATGTACTTATATCGGGCCCAAGAGTCGTCAATTTTGAACTTTCCATTTTTACCCAATTGACTCCTTCTGGTGATAAATTAGCCATAGAGTAGCCAATATTTGACCCATTGAACATGTTTCAGTCATGGATCTTGAAATTTCTATACCTACTTATTGACTCTTTCTGATGTTACATCGGTCATTGAAAAGTCAATATTTGACGAAATGTACTAAAATCGGGCCCAAGAGTCGTCTATTTTGAACTTTTTAGTTCCACCCTATTGACTCCTTCTGGCGATAGTTCAGCCAATTTTTGACCCACTGAAAATATTTCAGTCCTTGATCTTGAACTTTCTATTCCTACGCATTTGACTCCTTCTTGTGATACATTAGCTTTAGAGTAGCCAATATTTTACCAATTGGACATGTTTCAGTTATGGATCTTGAAGTTTTTATACCTACTCACTCTTTCTGAATTTAGGTCAGTCATTTAGAAATCCTTATTTGACCAAATGTACTAATATCGGGCCCAAGAGTCGTCCATTTTGAAATTTCTATTTCTACCCAATTGACTCCTTCTGGTGATAAATTAGCGATAGATTAGCCAATAATTGACCCTTTTAACATGTTTCAGTCATGGATCTTGAAATTTCTATACCTACTTATTGACTCCTTCTGATGTTACATCGGTCATTCAAAAGTCAATATTTGACCAAATGTACTAATATCAGGCCCAAGAGTCGTCTATTTTTAACTTTTTAGTTCTACCCTATTGACTTCTTCTGGAGATAGTTCAGCCAGTTTTTGACCCACTGAATTAATTTCAGTCGTTGATCTTGAACTTTCTATTCCTACCCAATTGACTCCTTCTGGTGATAAATTAGCCATAGAGTAGCCAATATTTGACCCATTGAACATGTTTCAGTCATGGAGCTTGAAATTTCTATACCTACTTATTGACTCTTTCTGATGTTATATCGGTCATTCAAAAGTCAATATTTGACGAAATGTACTAAAATCGGGCCCAAGAGTCGTCTATTTTGAACTTTTTAGTTCAACCCTTTGACTCCTTCAGGTGATAAATTAGCCATAGTGGAGCCAATATTTGACCCCTTGAACATGTTTCATTCATGGATCTTGAAATTTCTATACCTACTTATTGACTCTTTCTGATGTTATATCGGTCATTGAAAAGTCAATATTTGACCAAATGTACTAAAATCGGGCCCAAGAGTCGTCTATTTTGAACTTTTTAGTTCTACCCTATTGACTCCTTCTGGCGATAGTTCACCCAATTTTTGACCCACTGAAAATATTTCAGTCGTTGATCTTGAACTTTCTATTCCTACCCAATTGACTCCTTCTTGTGATACATTAGCCTTAGAGTAGCCAATATTTTACCAATTGGACATGTTTCAGTTATGGATCTTGAAGTTTTTATACCTACTCACTCTTTCTGAATTTAGGTCAGTCATTCAGAAATCCATATTTGAACAAATGTACTAATATCGGGCCCAAGAGTCATCCATTTTGAAATTTCTATTTTTACCCAATTGACTCCTTCTGGTGATAAATTAGCGATAGATTAGCCAATAATTGACCCACTGAACATGTTTCAGTCATGGATCTTGAAATATCTATACCTACTTATTGACTCTTTATGATGTTACATCGGTCATTCAAAAGTCAATATTTGACCAAATGTACTAAAATCGGGCCCAAGAGTCGTCTATTTTGAACTTTTTAGTTCCACCCTATTGACTCCTTCTGGCGATAGTTCAGCCAATTTTTGACCCACTGAAAATATTTCAGTCCTTGATCTTGAACTTTCTATTCCTACGCATTTGACAACTTCTTGTGATACATTAGCTTTAGAGTAGCCAATATTTTACCAATTGGACATGTTTCAGTTATAGATCTTGAAGTTTTTATACCTACTCACTCTTTCTGAATTTAGGTCAGTCATTTAGAAATCCTTATTTGACCAAATGTACTAATATCGGGCCCAAGAGTCGTCCATTTTGAAATTTCTATTTCTACCCAATTGACTCCTTCTGGTGATAAATTAGCGATAGATTAGCCAATAATTGACCCATTGAACATGTTTCAGTCATGGATCTTGAAATTTCTATACCTACTTATTGACTCTTTCTGATGTTACATCGGTCATTCAAAAGTCAATATTTGACCAAATATACTAAAATCGGGCCCAAGAGTCGTCTATTTTGAACTTTTTAGTTCCACCCTATTGACTCCTTCTGGCGATAGTTCAGCCAATTTTTGACCCACTGAAAATATTTCAGTCCTTGATCTTGAACTTTCTATTCCTACCCATTTGACTCCTTCTTGTGATACATTAGCTTTAGAGTAGCCAATATTTGACCCATTGAACATGTTGCAGTCATGGATCTTGAAATTTCTAAACTTACTTATTGACTCTTTCTGATGTTACATCGGTCATTCAAAAGTCAATATTTGACCAAATGTACTAAAATTGGGCCCAAGAGTCGTCTATTTTAAATTTTTTAGTTCTACCCTATTGACTCCTTCTGGCGATAGTTCAGCCAATTTTTGACCCACTGAAAATATTTCAGTCCTTGATCTTCAACTTTCTATTCCTACCCAATTGACTCCTTCTGGTGATAAATTAGCCATAGAGTAGCCAATATTTGACCCATTGAATATTTTTCA